>OW388081.2:6250000-7500000 GCA_936449025.2 Sarcophaga subvicina
AACTTTTACAGTTAATCCGATAGAGTACTAAATCAATACAGAGAGATCATTAATAATTTTCAAATTGTTAGCAAAGAAAACACAAGTCGCCTGATTAGCACAGTTTGCGCAGTGATTCTGATGAATTAATCAAAAAAAAATAAATTTGTTGTGATACTAAAGACATTGAACACAATGGTATTGGAATGAAATTTATTGTACTTGTAATCCATTTTTTATTTTCAGACCAAAGATAATGTAAGAAATTGCGAAAGAATACAATTGTGAATAGAATACAATCCACATTTGTTGACCCTCAGCAACACTGTAGACTTAGAAGGGATATAAAATCAGTGCCTTTGTGATTTTATTACAGACTTTTGGAAATATTGAACAACGTGAACGCGTTTGGAATTGTTCCTTCAATCGTAAAAATTGATGATTCCAACAATGATTTCTTTCAATATTTTTTCAGTGTATCTTGTAGTTTCCTGGTTTCCAACCAACTAGTAAGAGCCCTTGTCACATATGTGTGCCAAGACAAACGAGAGACATTTTTTGATATTTGAATTGTACTGTTAAAGCGAGTCCTTTTTGGCAGCAACTTGCTTTGCACCACCATCCGAGACAACATGGAACAACAGTCTTAGCATTGTAAGAAAGTCTGTGTTTCCGGGTGTCTTAAATACCTTAGCCTTTAAGCGATCATAGTAAGACTGCAACTTTGTGGCTATAATAGAATGCCCAAAGTTGTTCTTTCGTCATCAATGCCTGTCTATAACATCACGCCTAGATCCCCAAAAACTTTGCAGGTTATAAGGTGAATACCTTTAAGCAGTGGAAACTTTTTTTGAATTACACCTCTAAGCAAGAGCTGAGAGCAATGATATGACAGTGTGGCCCTAGACTTGAAGTTCAAATACCTAATTTAAAGCCAGACTGCGTAAAATGGAGGTATAGAGTTCAGTTTACACTGAAGGATTCAAAACTTAGGGGGACAGATCATGGCAGTGTTTACCAGGTGGAAATCTTTGGAGGAGGCTGTAGATAGGCTATGGCGAGCTGTGGTTTTTTTTTAATTTGGTGAACATTAATATGGGCAAACGTTTTGCTGTTGAAGCCTTGAAATCATTGTTATTGGGAATATGCACTGCTCTTGACAGTAACTCAACTCAACATAAATCAAATTAAATAGCAAAATACAGAGCAATTTTAGTTTATATAAGCTTATCATGGCTGGCACAACTTTTCCTGTTTTTCATTGAATTTGAAAAGCAAGAAAGCATTTATGAGCTCCTGTAAACTCAAACTTCCGCCAGATACTATACAGATCGTGAAAGGTATGCGTGCGGTTAGCAGTAACTGCCGAATGGGGCATGCTGTTATGAAGCTATGTTGACAGTGGACACATAGATTCATTGATGAGAAAGAATCTTTCTTGTGTCAGTATTTCTGCAACTGCAATCCAATCTGTCACTATCCTAGTTTCGCTGGAAATCACTCTCAGGTTTGTCGGCCTAACTCTATACTTTAACGACGCCCCACAGAAAATAGTCCAATATTGTCAAATCGCAGCTTCTTGGCGGCCAATTGAAATCACCATTTCGACTAATTAAACGACCATTAAACGTTTGACGCAATACATCAATTGTGACATGAAATGTGTGGCAAGTTGCACCATCCTGTTGAAACCAAACATCGTTCACATCAATACGATGAAGAGTGGATACAAAAAACTCGGTCATCATGGTGCGATAGGTGTCTTCATTGACCGTAATGATTGAGTCGTCCTTATTTTCAAAGAAATATGGGCCAATGATGCCTCCTCGTAAAATGGATGCATTGGCTTCCGTAGGACCACATGTGGGTTTCCTGAGCCCCAAATACGGCAATTTTGTTTATTAACATATCCACCAAGATGAAAATGAGCTTCATCCGAAAATATGATTTTTTTTTGGCATAATCGACATCATCATGCAGTTACTCGTTGGCCCATCTAGCGAAGCGAAAACGAAGTTGGAGATAATGTACTGAATTTTGTGAGAGAATAGAATGACATAACTGTTGCCAGATTCGAAATAACCGATGGTACAAATTCAAATAGATAGATCGATCGGCCCAGCCTATACTAAAATTCATGATTCATGATTGTATCAGATGACCAAGAATAATCAGCCTGCTTCAATGTTAATTAATAAGTTCATCTTCCTAATTGACCTTTACAAATTTAATCGATTTGACATTTTTTCTTATAATGAAACGAGAATTGGTTTAACATACGCCAACGCTTTTACAAAAAAACACCATAATTTTTAAATATTTTAAATATTTTTTCTTTTTTTTTCAATAAAAAATGAAAAAATAAAATCATTGTTTATGAAATGAAAAATTAGTTTCTTTACCTTTAAAATTATTGAATAAAATATTTTAAAGACGAAACATTTTAACACACAATCGTTAGTTATTGTTCTACGTTCTTTCAATTCTCTTCAAATTTCACAGACTTTTCTTTTAGTCTTAATTTTTTATTTATTAATGAAATAAATATTATTGAAGATTTGTTTTTTTTCTACAAAGTTATTAATAATATGCACACCACTACACACACACACCCATAAATGCACGCATGCGCTACATGCTACCCATAAAGAATATCCACTTAATTTGTAATCAGATCTTTATCTTTAACGTTTTGTTTTGTATTGGAATGCTTGTAAGAGAGAAGAGAAGAAGAAGAAAGAAAAAAATAGAGAAATATTTAAACAATTATTAATTGCTCATAACATTTATCAAAATCCATAATTTTATAATTTTCTATTAGAAAAAAAAAAAAGAAAAACAACACAATTTTAATATACGTGTGTCTTTCGCTTGATATTCTCACCCTTTTTAAGGGTTTTCAAACTACAAAAAGGTACAAGACAGACGTCTTTGAGTCTTTATGTCTAATCAGGGAAAATGATTTTCAAGTGTGTCTCCAATATTTAAATGTTTCATTTTATTTCGATTGTTTTATTTTATTTTCTTCTTCTTATTTTTTTTTAGAATTTAATTTGTTTGTCTATGACGCCGTTTTTCTTTTTTTTCTATTTTAGGCGCGATATGCTTATGCTTGTTTTTTTTTAATAATAATTTTTTTTTAGATGCTGTCTAGTGGTCTCGTTTGGAGTGTCTTTACCATCAGATAACTTTGTCGCAAAGATGCCGCTCGGATCAGATCAGATTTAATCAAATGATAAACATAAATTATTACTAATATTTGTCAATGCCATCGCTTATAATCGTGTATATGAATTAAATTGAATAAAATATTAAATTTCATTAACTGTCTGTCTGTCTGTCTGTCTATCTCTGTTGTCCATAGAGAAAATTTGAATTTTTCATTTAAAATTTATATGACACACAGTCATTAATGGGGGGAATATTATCAGTCAGTTTCTTAGCGGAGGAAGTTAATTTGTAGAATTCTTGGAATATTTCTGTAACAATGTTCTAAACTCGATTACATAATGCCTTACATTAAAATTCCTCAATTTTTATTTTATTTAAAGGTTTGCTTAATATTTATATACATACATACATACGTACATAATTGGTTATTATAACCCTTTAGTCAGAATTACGACCTAGTTTCTCACACCACTTATGTTGTGTGCGTTAATTTTTATACATAAGTGGCGGAACCTACAGTTTAAAGTCGACTCCGTACGACAGTCATTGCAATTTTATTTACTCTCAGAGTTTTTGACAGAAATCTGCTGAGAGAAAGTCGTATTTTGTTTTGATGTCTGGCCTAGGGCTCGAGGTCTTAATTTGACAAGTACACGTCCTCTAACCTAACCTAACCTATGTAAACTCATTAGAGAGGAGCACTGGGAACAGATGCTCTCAACCTACATGTGTTCCCCATTATTTTCAAGATGCTGTTCGTTGTCAGTAAGAATAAATTTTTGGCTATTGCATGATAAACGCATAAAGTGTTTCCCTCTGAGATGCATACGAGACGCATAGGTTCCAAGTTTGTATTCAATGATTCGTTCTCCTCAACACTGGGACTGAATATTGGGCTTGAATCGTTTCATATTCTAAAGCAGTGTTGTTTGATTCCACTTACTTACTTACTTAATTGGTCACTACAAACCTTTTGTCAGGATTACAACCTAGTTTCTCACAACACTTATGTTTTATGTGTTATTTTCATCCATGAGTGGAGGAACCTTCAGTTTAAAGTAGACACCGAAAAAAAGATTTTTGAGAAACTTTTTCATGGCAATTTTTATTTACTCTCAGAGTTTTTGCCAGAAATCTGCTGAGAGAAAGTCGCCGAAGAAATACCTTTTGTATTTCATTTTGATATTTCACCTGGGGTTTGAACAGTGGCCTTACGTCTAATAAGCCAACATACTACCTACCACTAGACTACGACGACTTCACTAGAACTAGAATATACTGAATCAAAAAACTAAAGCATGCAAATCGTGCATTTAACGCTGAACTCTCTAACGATTATTTTGGATTTTATGTAGCCATTATAAGCCCATCCCTCGTAAGCCGTAGTTATTTACTGAGGCATTCGTTTGATGGAGCTGCAATGGCAGTTCTCGATGTCTTTCACGCTGTAAAATGTTATGGTGTTTTACTTCTTATAAATCCCTAATCAATTTAATATCGTATAATATCTGGCTAAATGGCAATAGCGACGTTAATCTTGATTACAATCATACTGCGACGTACATACATACATAACTATTCATTAAAGAAGCATGAAAATAAATTATAACTCATCAAATTGATTGTATGCTGATCAATCTCTTTCAATCTCAAAGTATGTTTGTACGAACAAAAAAAATTTTCAAATAAAATTAGAGGCAAAACAGCAACCAAAGATATTTAAAATGTTACAAAATATGCAAATATTTGCACAGACGATGAGGATGAGCTGGGCCAAGTGCACCTGTTCTTGTCGAACAAACTGCAACAGGAATCAAAGCAACGGGTATTAAATCAACAATACCAAACGAGAGGGAGAGAAAATGATTAAAAGGACTGAAAGAACATAAACGTAGCCGATCATTATCAACAGATTACGAGTGCGGACAGACGGCTACCCCGTACCCTATCCACAGAAGATGGCAAGAAGGTCGTTTGGACTAAGAATCGGAACATCAATTTGCCACTTATCAACGATGGATGGATGAATAGCTAAGTTTGTTGCAGATCAGTTGTTGCTACACTTCAAGTCCAAGAAAATGGAAAAATGTATGGAAACCTCTTCTTGTTTTGAGCCACAGAGACGAATTAAAATTTTGCTTTTTTTAAAAAAAAATTTTGTTTTTGATGGCGCTTTAATTTTGAATTTTTCTTTTCAACAAAACTACTTTTTTCTTGTGTTTTGTATTCATTTTATATTCATTTCTCGTTGAGGTTTTCATAGCTTTTTTATGTTCCCAAAAAGTTCTTTTTCTTTTTCATTCTTTTTTTCGTTTTCTTTTTTAAGCGCCATCATTTATTATTCCAGTCGCTTTCTGGATGGCGTTTTATATCTGTTGGCTGAGCTAAACTCTCTTCATTTAAAAGATCTTTTCTTTTATTTTTCTTTCTTCTTTTATTTTATTTTTTCTTTCATTTCATTCTTTTACTTTTTATATGGGTTTTTCGTCGGTTTTTTCTCTCTTTTTTGTGTTCTGTTTTTGTTGTTGTTGTTGTTGCATGTTCCTTTTGTATGAAGGTTTTGTGTTGCATCGTATTTATTTGAAAATTTATGTGATTTTTATGCGTAGACATAATTATGATCGTCTTAAAAACGTTATTAAAACATATTGAGGGAAAAAAGGAAAAAAGAAAAAAATCTACAACAAAAAAAAACAACACTATGGTATATGTGGTACAAGTCTAATGAAATGTGCTGTACGCTGAAGAAAATTATCGAAACATTTTAAATTTAAATTGAAATTTAATTTTAAAAGAAAGCATAAGGAAAGTGCATGTTGTAGTGTTTACATTCGGGTATTTTGTTTGTTTGATGACTATAAAGCCAGAGCCGAATCGAATCTCGAAGTCAATAAATAGCAACTTATCTGTGAGAAACTTAACCACCTGCGAATCGAGCTCTGCTATATGTCACATTTGTTATCGTGCAACATAAGTAACGTTAATCGATCTCTACATTGACTTTTTACACTAATACATACAGCAAAATGGTAACACTTTTATTGACAACAACAACTCTTCGTGGTGCAATTCCTGGTCTGAGTTCAGTTAGAGATCCCAGTAATAAAAAAATCCTAATTTAATTATACTGTGGATTTAAGGGGTTAGTATACTTCAAAATTAAAAAATTACGGTTTTAATTACTTTACAGTCATAGGATCGAAGTAGAAATCTTCTTTACCCTCAAAGAATACGAAAAGAAGGAGAAAAACGTAAAGTAGCACAATACATCCAGGTTTGCTAAACCTAACAGCGAGTTGTAATAATGGCCCTAAAAAATAAAAGGCGAAAAAAGACCATTTGGAAGTATAATAACCCCTTAAGTTTGTTTCACAACTTACTACGCCATCTGATCTCGGAACATTTCTCTACTTTTAGAGCAAAAATATTCATGCCTGAATACTGAAGTCGCTGCAGTCTAGTAGGCAGTGGGTTGGCTTATTAGACGTAAGGCCACGCTTCAAACTCCAGATCAGACATAAAAACGAAAATATGAAAAATATTTCTTCGGATACTTCCTCTCAGCATATTTCTGGCAAGAACTCTGAGGATAAATAAAATTGTCATGAAAAGTTCCTAAAAAATCTATTGTTCGGTGTCGACTGTAGGTCTCGCCATTCATCTATAAAATGAACACACACAACATAAGCGGTGTAAGAACATAGATCGTTATCCTGACTGAAGGGTTGTAATGACTACTTATGTATGTATGTATGCATGTGTATACTGAATAAAGATCTCTTTTGAGAGAGAAGTATAAAACAGTCATGAACAGTGGATTAAATATTACCCGGTTGTACCATTTTTAAGCTTGTGATGGTATTAACTTTCTCCAGCCAAATAAGACCTTCAAGATGAAGAACTTAATTTTGAAAAATTTAAATTTGATAATCGTTTACCATCGCCCGGATCAACTGCTCAATATAGCGCACCTCAAAGGCTTAGTGAAAACAAAATTCAATAATTTTTACTTGGATATACTGGTCAGTATGTTCCAAGTAGAAGGAAAAAAAGTTGCTCATCATTTTCTTTAACAGATTCTTTCTTGGCTTCATAAGACAAAATGAAGTAGAAAAAATGAAATTTAAAATGTGCAGCAAATAACAACAACAAATAAAAAAAAATATCTTGTTGGAACTTAATTTTTTTTTGTTTGTTTTTGTTTACATATGTATTGAAAAGAAACCAAAAATAATAAACAGAATATCCATACAAATGAAGGCTGCATACAGTGTAACAAATATGTAAACTTACAAAGTAGTTTGTGCTTAAACACCATAAACCTCACAGCATTATGGTGGTCATAGTAATACACACATGGAGCTTTGATTTCAAAGAAATTTTTATTTCATTATTATGCTTGAATCTGTCCATCATTTGTGATATACAATGTCATTTAAATTACCAAATCTAAATTGGGGGCTAGTCGATCTTTTAGGCTTCGTTTTCGACCACTTTTTCACACACATTTTGAACCACAACTCGGTGAAAATTTGTCGAAATTTTGGGTTTCAAATTCTCCAGTGTTAATGGCATATCAAAGTAGTCGCAGGCAAGGGTAAGATGACATTACTGAGAAGAGGATAGCATTGAATATATCCTTTGTCATTATCCGACAATTGAAGATAGGTAAGATGTAAGATGTTTGGAGAATTCATCGACAGAAGTTGTCTAGACAGAGGTGACTCGGATAAAACCCATGTCTTCATAAACATGACAGAATGGCTCAGAATTGCCTGCCAGGAATTACAGGCACACGATCACACGATACGATGTGGTATTACAATGGGACCCTTTCATAGCCTTGTTTAAGGCAGCTGCCAATTTAATTTTTAATTTTATTTTCCACGTTGTTGTTGAACTTTATATTTGTCCCACTGTAATCAGCACTCTTGTGTGTATTTTGGTATGGATTCTTTAAATTCAACTCTTCTGGGCTCTCATTTTTGTGGGGATCGTCATAAATTATAAAATTTTATTTTGTGTTCAAAATTAATGACACCCATTCGATTCTTTCCATCTCCATCCATACATACGCTGCACCTCTCTACTGCCATTCCATTTATGAGTATGTAGTATTGTTGTTGTTGTTGTGATTATTGTTGTTGCTAGTATTGTTGTTAACTATGGCTTTCATTGTTGTCTTTTCTTTTCTGTTTTTTATAATTATTGTTGTATTTGGTGTTGTCGTTGTTTTTCGTGTAAGTAATTATTAGTTCTGATTATTATTTGTGTTGTGTTGTGTTCTGTTGCTGTCGTTGTTTGTTCGTTTCATCCATTTCATTGCATTTCAGTTCAGTTCATTTCGTTTTTTGTGTCGTTATTATTAATGATTCATATTAAACTGGATTAGCCAGCCCGATATGTATACATTCACACAAATACATAATATTTGTAGAGTATATGTAAGTATATCCATATATACATACACAACTATATTATACTTGATTTAAACTTTGAGGGTTTGCTGTCTCTGCTCTTGTTGTTGAATTCACAATCATTGACAGCAAAGTGGTCAACAATATAATAGGAGGAGAAGAAGAACAGTTTGTACTATATATGTACCTGTAATACACACGATTTATTTAACAAAAATAACATTAAAACTGCATTGAATAAGTAAAGAATTTATATTCGATCCATTTCGAACGTATGATATCGTATTCTAAATTGGTAAACGTGTTTATTATCCTAAAAGGACAGTTTAGGGAAAACATGTACAGGGATAGATTTTGTAGATTGAATGGAAACTTTTCCCCCTCTGCTTTAGCAAAGATTTTATTCCATTTTTCGTCGAATATACATACATAATTGGTCATTACACCCTTCAGCCAAGATTACGACCTAGTTTCTCACACCACTTATGTTGTGTGTGTTAATTTCATACATGAGTGGCGGAGCCTACAGTTTAAAGTCGACTCCGAACGACAGATTTTTGAGAAACTTTTCATGGCAATTTTTTTATTTACCCTCTGAGTTTTTGCCAGAAATCTGCTGAGAGGAGTCGCCGAAGAAATACTTTTTTGTATTTCGTTTTAAAGTCTGACCTGGGGTTCGAACCCTGGTTTAGCGTATAATAAGCCAACACACTTACCTACTATACTTCGTCGAATATAGGTTGTGTAAATAGGAGGAGGTCAGAGGTCTCAGTCCTATGAAAAGATGGCATTATTAATATTCGCTTTTAGGAGATGGATTTCCTGTGTTTATTTATGTACAGTGGCAACAAAAAGCAACGCAAAAGCAAAGGGCTATGAAGCCATCATTAAAAGGTAAGAAAGTTTTGTGGGTTCCGGACTTACTACACACAATTTCATTTCTATTTTTATTCGAACCTTCGCAGGTCTTTCATTTTGCTACACCTTATATAACACCTCCGTGAAAAAACTTGTCACTTTATGGCTGAAGCACTTGTCATGTCTTTTTTATCTTCTGATCAGTTAACTGAAAATTTAAATATTAAAACTTGGCAAACCATTCTATCGTCCTTTTATCAACAGTGAAAAGTTTTCTGAAAGAAACAGATTGCAACTCATCATAAAGGTTTCAGGCAGTCTTATAGCACCATAACGGCTATGAACATGGTAGCAACTGATATCCCTAATGATATTACTCTATGGTTGCATTAAACTTATTCAAGGCATTCGTTACGGTCGACCTCTACTTAAAATCTTGTCTTTACAACGTTGCTAATTACCTGAATCGTACACAATCGTTTTTAATTTTCAGAAACCATAAAGTCAAACTATCACAAGGTTAGAATCGTTGTGTCACAAGGAGGAGACTACTCTATACACGATACTTTTCATCATTTACGTTGCATAACTTTCTGTTCCTCTCCGAGATGTCAAGATGGTGTTTTACATTGACGACTGCACTATTGTTTCCTATGGTGTAAAGATCACTAACATAAGCACCAAAACAAAACAGTGCTTGTCCGCTATTTAGAAATGAATGAATCATTTTCACTTCATGCCTTAGGACATATCAGTTGATAGCCAACTATATATTGTACCTGTAGTTCATTACAGAAAAATGTTTGATGGGTTTTTCGCCCATCACTTACATCAACTGGAATGGAAAGACGGAGCAAAGTCATCAAGGCAATCGTTGGATGTTCTTAGGATATGGCAATGACTACCTATAATTGGTTACTTAATTCTGATTTATGTTATTGCGGTATGATCGCCGTTCCTTAGTGACAGCAAGTAAAGAAATCTTGAAATCACACGGAATAGGACGCCCAGTATTATCACTGTTTCTGTCAAAAGGACTAGCATTGACTATCTTCACGTATTTTCCTCAATCTTTTCGACCGGTCACCACATTGTTCTATTAATCAAGCAATTCTTGGTCTCATCTGACTCAACACTTTAATCATAAAATGATAATTAAGACAGGACATCCGTGATGAGAGAACATCATTAATAAAATCCGAAATGAACTCCCCATCGATATTGAAGACATGTTAGATTCATCCAGGTATAATTGAGGTCTGTAGGTAAAAGCATACTTAACGGCTTGGCTTGGGTTTGATGGCGGTAAGCGAGCACAATAATACGATAGGGTCCTTAATGAACACTCAACGGATATTGCAGACAGGCTAGATCCACCGTGGCATAATTGAGATTCGGATGTTATCGTATTAAGCGAATAGTACCTGTAACTCTGAATCGATGTACAGACTGTCTCTAAAGTTTACATAGCTCAATGCGTTAATTACATTGCTTCATTTGAGCTACAGATTTACGCCCAACAGATTTTTGATTGCCTAAGTAACTCAAATTCAGTTCTTTACCTTTATGCCACATGAGGAAGGAACTGTCATCAGCAGCAGAGCTATTACAACAGCAACTAGCAATTGATTCATTTGCAAAGTAATACGATTTCTCTGGCAGAAAATATGAAAATGAATTGTAACATAAACCTAGCGAAACTGTTAGCATTTCCTTGTATATTTTCCAACGATATTTTGATGAATTTTATGGCTTAAAATTAGAACACAAAAAATGGTCGTTTTGCATAAAAAGATTTTGAAAAAGAAAAAATCACACCTTTTGCTCTCTCTTGCCAAAGGTCAGAATAATAAATTATTTCCTTGATTTCAAATTAATTCTTCCCCCAGTTTAAAACAGCCATAAATTATAATAAAATTTTTCAATTACTGTGTGCGTTTCTTTAACATTCCCAAAATTAATTTTAACTTAATTGTTGTAAAACAAAATACAATTTTTTTGTTTTTGAGTAATGAGTTGTTATGGCTAAAAAAAATTTCTTGACAGTCAAATTAAAATTACAGTGTGAAGTCACATTGAGGAGGAGGAGATGTTTTACTTTTTGACTTGGCTGACCCTTAGAAACCACCTTGAGCAAACAAACAATATGACAATTACAACTACCTGAACATCACTTTGTATTTGTTAGAGACTGAATAGCTGGTATTTGGTTATCGGAATCCTTGGAAAACAATTTGTTCTCGTATTGCATTGTAACATGGACTTCTTAGTAAGCCTCTGCTGGTTGTCTGTTTCTTTATTTCTAAATCTTTTACTCTTTTTAAATTAAATTGTTTTCTAGTTTTTAAAGAAATTTCTTCTAAAGATTTTTTTGGAATCCTTTTTCCCAAACAATTGTTCTTCATGTTCCTGTGCTGTTTTTTGCCTAATTTTATGGCTTTTACCGTGTATTTGCTGTTACCAAAAGGTGACAAATTTTTGTTTTATGTGTTTCTACTCTCTTTTTACCCTTTTTTTCGGTTGGTTGGTCGAAAGCAATGCCATAAAAGGATTGTAAATTTTAATTTCGTTCCGGTTATATTTTTTTTTTGAAATTTCTGCAAAATTGTATTGCAGGAGTCTTTTGTTGCCTTGGCTGATTATGATGTTTGTGTAGAAAGTAAGTAAGATTGTTTTAATTTTATGAAAGTGTCACAATTGGTAAATTGTATGGCTAATAGTAAAACGAGTACGTATTTAAATTCATTAGGGAGTGATTCCTTGAAAATATTTTATTATCTAAAGCAGCAAAACCCAATAGGAACATGCTTCTATTTGTCCAAACGTCAAGTAGCAGTTTATTACGACCAAATATCGATCAATTTAAGCAGATTTGTCTAGTAGGTAGTGAGTTGGCTTATTAGACATAAGGCCACTGTTTAAACCCCAGGTTAGACATCTCAAACAAAAAAAAATATAAAAAAATATTTCTACGTGTGCTAGACTATTAGCGTGAGGGTCGTGGGTTCGATTCCTACCAGAGACTCTGGTCTGTGACACTACACCGAGCACATAGTCAAGTTACTTCGCTCGTATATAATTAGGATATAATTTGTAATTGTATTGTAATTAATAAATCAATAAATTTCTACGGCGACTTCCTCTCAACAGATTTCTGACAAGAACTCTGAGGGTAAATAAAAAATAGCCATGAAAAGTTTCTCAAAAATCTGTTGTTCGGAGTCGACTTTAAACTGTAGGTCCCGCCACACATGTATAAAATTAACAAATACAGCATAAGTGGTGTGAGAAGCTGGGTCGTAATCCTGATTAAAGGGTTGTATTTACCATTGATACACTATTTATTTCAATCACCTCTATATGGTGAATATGGCTTCAAAAAATGTGTAAATTTCACTTCGCTTTGTTTCAATATCCTTTCAAAAAAGCCTCGTCTGCGTTTACCCTGAGGATTATAATTATTATGGCTTGCCTTGGCATATCATTAAAGGGTTTCCGTAGTTTTCTTATCTTATTTAGGGTTTGGTCTGGAAGTGCCCTCTGGCATTTGGGAAGTTATGTGGCCAATTAATTTTCGGCAAACATCGAGCAACAATCGCTGAAAGTTTGTGGAAGTTATGGGACCATGTACGAACGTGTTTCACGTTCACATATAAGCAGTGAAGTGGCTTCGAAAGTGGTAGTTTCATTTGACCTGATAATGAACAGAAGTTCTCTGATAAGTCACATAAAATTATTTTCCAATTTAAACCAGACTTAGAGAAAGCAATCAATGAGAGGTCCTCCGCTCATCATGAACTTACAAATTTGTGAACTGCTAATGAGAAAATATTATGGTTAGCAGCAGAAATTTGCGGAATGCATTATCTACCTGCGATTAAGGCGACTAAGAGCGTGAGAGTTCAAAGGTTAAAATGGTCAAATTGGTTTAAAAGTTATTGTGTAGCATATGCGGTAATTTTATAGAGGATTAAAGCCAATCCATACTCATAAAAAGCACTTTACAACACAGGCTAATGTCTGGCAAATGTTGCAGACGCTTAATTGTCTAATTGCCAAAAGTCACTAGAGTTTATGCCATCGAATCAATGACAACCGTAAAAACCCTAAAAGGTAAACAGTAAAGAAAACGAAATAAAAAAATTAAGCAACGTCAAACCGAATGTAATGATCCTGTCTGTTAAGGGTACTGACATGCAAATATTTTATGCTGATCCTGAACAATAAAAGTCAAATGCTATGAAAAGATAATCTTTAGACTGGAGACCGCAAACGGCTGCTTTGGGCGGAGATGAAAACCCGGAAGCAGGTACTAATATTAGACTGTAAAACCATAAATCATATTTTGAACGAAATCGGCAGTAGCCTCCGAAGGTATAGCAATTAAAAATGTTATGAAGTATTTTGCAGGCAAGAAATCTACATAGCCTATTACATTAGGCACGAAAAGTATGCAAAAAAAAACAAAATTATAGACAACCGCATTATTTTAGCGACACTTAGGTCCATTATTACAACTTGCCGTTAAACTTAGATTTAGTTAAAGGTACCTTTAGCTAAAGGGAACTGTAAAGTTACCTTTAAATTATTTTGGTTATTACAACTTACAGATAAAATAAAGTTAACTTTTTCAAAAATATGGCAATCCCGGAGCAATGTCGTTAAGACTGCTCAATTATACAAGTTTTTATTAAAAGCAGTGGCAACGCGGGGCCTCTTTTTTATTGTTATGTTTCTTCAAATTGCCATATTGAAAATAATATATAATATGGCAAGTTTAAACATAAACTTAACTTTAAAAGTTAAAGGTGGGATGATCCTCCCATTAGCTTAACGCTCGCTTCTACCTTATTGTCCACTTATAATGATGAAAAACAATTTATCTACCCGCTAAAATCCTCCCTTTAGTTAACGGCAAGTTGTAATAATGGCAATTAGACTGTCAATATCAATCATTACAAAATTTTATTAATGGCATCTAATGATCTCATAGAGGATCTAATGATCTCACTGAGGATCTAATGATTTCTAATGATTTCACTGTTATTTTGTTATTAAATGAACGCGAAACGAATGATTGCATTTAGCCATCTTTGGGGTCTTTTATTAAGCGCTACTTATCTTTAAATTTAAATACATTTTTTACACGCTTGGAAGACCTATTTATGCCAATTTGAAATAGTTTATAAAATACAATATAACATCGTTCAAATGACTAATTTTCCATGATGTCATGGTGTATAAATCAAACCAAATTTGGCCGATGGCATGGCTTAGGTTGGTTTTGAGGATCACTGCTGTTTGTGGCTTATTCGCATGCACATGCGACTTAAGAAAATCCCACAAGAAAACGTCTAACGGGGTCAAATCGCATGATTTCAAATTGCCCTTAAGTCGCTCGTGCAGAATAATGTTAAAGAATCAGAATTTTAATGGAAATTAACGATTGCTGCGACCAATCCAGAGGCAGTCATTTAAAAGATACTGTATTTCTGACAGCGGCAGGGCCCAGATATTTTAATGGAACGAAATCGTATCTTTATGTGTGTTATATTTAACTTTACTTTAAAATCGAAACCGGGATAACACTTCATGAAATAGGGTTATAAATAATTGGTCATTACAACCCTTTGTCAGGATTACCTAGCTTCTCACACCACTTATGTTGTGTGTGTTAATTTTGTAGATGAGTTGTGTGATCTACAGTTTAAAGTCGACTCCGAACAACAGACTTTTGAGAAACTTTTCATGTCAATTTTTTACTTACTTTCAGAGTTTTTGCCAGAAATCTGTTGAGGGGAAGTCACCGAAGAAATATTTTTTCATATTTCAATGGAGATGTCTGACCTGGGGTTTAGACCGTTGCTTCACGTCTAATAAGCTGCGTACTAGACTAAGGTGACTTCAATCGTGTCTTTCTGTGTGTTTTACTTAACTGTACTTTGGAAATCGATAACTGAATAACACTTCAGTAAAATTCTTTAACATGTATTATTCAATAAACAGACAACCAATCCTGGTTCAGGTCCAGGTCAAGACTTTGAATTTTCAAATTTCCGTCAAATTCATCTAGTAAATCCGCTAATCGCCTAGCGAGAATAGAATCAACAACAAAAGTCATGCAGCACTACGTTTTGAGAAAAAAGGCAACTTAATGAACGAACTCCCTACACATAATTCGTTTACATTTCAGGTTTTTTCTAGCCAGCAACAGAAGACTACGCTATAATACGAGAACCTGCTAAAGCAAGCGATTGCTTGGAGGGAAAAACTTAATTAAAGATATCGAAATAAAGCAAATAATACATAGTATGAAGATAGGGGAGTTCAGGACTAAAATGATTTCGAAACTTAGCATTTTTCAATACGCCATCTTTAATTTATAAACGACTGTGCATTTACTATATTTAACGGGAAATAACAGTACATATTTACTCAAGGTTAAACTCCTAAGGCTGTAGAAAACTGTCATTACCATCACCTGCAGTTAACTGAAGGAAAAATGAGCCGTAATAAACCAACAGCAGCGTAAGTAGTGATGAACAAAAACTGAACAAATTTTCTGTTCATGTTTCATGTTTTGCAGGGAATATTCTAATGCTGCCAGAGTCACCACAACAGCAACAATTGAATGCCATTAATAGTTGACGAAAATTATGTTAAGAAAATGGAAAATAGGCATGTTAACCAAATATTCTTGACTTTTTTGTGATAAAGAAGTATCAATGTATTCTCGTACAGGTAGAAAGATTTCTCCACTGATAATTCAAACACAAAATTTATGAGGGGGGGCCATAAAATAAATGGTTTTGTGTTTGTTGCACGCCTTCTTAATCTGCAACTCATGAAGGTCATTTAAACGAGCGTTTAAATCTCTATCAATAGAAGTAATTGTGGTGTTGCAATTTTCCGGGAAACTAAACAAAAGGCGGAACTAAAATGCTTTCCTTTGTCTTGAGATTGCTGGTCATAAATCTACAACATTTCACATGTTTATTTTACGCTGTTTCATTCATTTCTATTTCCTTTTTTTTTGTTTTTGTTTTTGTAATATTTTCTGTCGTCGACCTTGTCACGTTTTTAGATGACAAAACGTATTTGCTGTCTTCTTTATAATTGTTGACCAATTGACAAGATTTCTCTGCAAAAATAAAATTTTTAGTTTTCTTTTTATTGGAAGAAATGTTTTTGATTAGCTTGAGACGCGCCGATGTTAAAATTAATTTCAAAAGTCTTGAAGACTTATGGTCAGCCAAAGGGAAACATATTTTCAAAGTAAAAAATAATGATGAGGGAATTAACAGGTCATAAAAAATAAATTTTCCTTTCTCCACTAAATGTTGTGAGCAATTGACTGCGAACGGAATACAATCATACGACAAATATCAAAAAAATCTTAAAAAGCGGACTTCATACTCAATGGCATCAAATTGAAATAAACTTTGGACTCCGTCATCTTGCTTAATTACTTGGGCTGACTTATTTCTACAAGTAGCCTGAGTTGCACTGTCTTATGCTGTATTTAAAAAACGTTAAAATTTTCTGAAAATCAATTTTCAATTTTACTAAGAGAAACCCATGACAATTCATATCAACAACAAAATCGAATTTTCCAAATTTTTTTTAACATGAAATAGCAAAATAGCTGGCAACATAATTACTTGCAACATGTCAAAATCATTGCATTTTCAATTAAATTTTCTACAAACTTTTTTTGCTTGTAACTCTCTACCCGTAGTTTGAGGTAAAAATAAAACAACAATCTTTGCAGCTAAATTAGCAAGCGTTGATATTATTATTGTTGTTTTTGTTGTTGTTGTTATAAATACAGTGTAACTAAAAAGTGGCTAATCTTGGGTATGTTTTTTGTTTGATTTTGTTTTTCTGTTTTGGGACTGGCAAAGAGCCTCAAGATTTTTACACAGCGTGTGGCAAGTGCTTCTTTATGCTGAATTGGCCAACACAACTCTGATGGTTTTTCTTCAGTTTTTAGTTTCATTTGTTGTTTTTGTTGAAAATTGCTTGCAGCGCTCGTGACACGCCTCACTTATAAAAATATAAACAATTTTTCGTTTTTTTCTCTCTCTCTCTTTTTGTTTTCGTTTTGTTCTTTGTTTTAAGTTATTTGTTGTTGTTGTTGTTCTTATTGAATTTTCAGATTATTGAACAAAATTGCAAAAAAAAATGAAAAAAGAAAACGAAAGATTTGCTGCGTTTCTTAACATTCGTTTGTGGTACGTACCAAAAACGCAACAGGCTTCAAATGCACTACAATACATACACATGTATGTACGTACATACATACTTATAAGAGTACCTTTTTTTTAAGTTTTGTTGTAAGACTTGTAGACAATTTGACAGATTTGATTTGTATGGTCCACATATAAAATATAATTGAGCAGTTACGCCAGAGATTTCCATGGCATTTTTTGCCATTTCTGTTTGTGTTTTTTTCTTGCTGAGTCTAAGATAAAAACTCAAAAGCAAAAGAAACTACAGAGAGAGCCCCTCTGTACAAACAGTTTCATGGTGGGCAATTCTCTGTAAAATGTTTGTTTTATTTGACACTTTTCGGGCGTGTAATTACAAACAAATGTGAGACAAAAACAAAAACAAAAAGTATCTCTTCATTAAAATCAAAAATGGAAGGTTTTCCATAGTTTTTCACAAAAATCTCACCTGAACAATTCCTTTCTCTTTTAAACGTTATTATATTGACGTGTTTTGACTTTAATTTTAACATAAAATCTGCAGGTACGGCACTGAAATGCCACTGAGTGTCCCATAAAGGTTTAGAAACGTCTGAAGTTATAGGCATAAAAACTTAATTGCTTTACCATTGTGTAACTTATATTTTAGAAGACTTTTACAATCCACAGAATTGTTAAAGCAGAACTAATTTTGCGCAATTTTCGAAACAGCGCTTGTGTAGGTAGCACATTGCTTGTATTAATGCCTCGCCTTCAATTCATACAATACACACAGGATTCATAAAAATTTCTGAATTCTGAACTTTGACAGTTGATTTGTCAAATTAGTTGTCATTTAATCACTTTGTTTTGACAAATTACCATGGACGGCCATAGACAACGACATGTGTTCGCTGAATAGCAGTTAGCAATTGAACCTAATTTCCATTGAAAAATCATCTTCAGCTATGCGATCCATGTCTGGATGAATGGATACGTGAATCAATAAAATTGACGACGACAACAATCCACCAAGGGCATCTAATTTATTTCAAAAAAATCACTGTTTGTTGCAGATTTAAGTCGATCTGGACATCAATCACATATAATTTCAACACAGTTCTGCAAGACCGATTTGAGGGCATGATCATATCATGTGAAGGTAATGTGAATTGGTCACCGGTATTGTGTGATTTGAGCCCGTTAGACTTTTTCTTGTGGGGTTCTCTTGTGCTGTATGCGTCACAAACCATAAAAAATCTGCAATAGCTGGAAAGGCTAATAGAATCGCAGATCGCATTATCACTATCGATCCAACTAACCTTGATAACATATTCGGGATTTAAATGCAATTAAACAGAATCTCTATGATGTTACAAAAGAAGACATTTCCCAATTTAAAAATTGCAGAAGAACCTTACTTTATTTCTTTACCAGAACATACAATGCAGCGGAAATGGAGTTACAGAAGAACTTCTGGGGAATTAGGTGGTGATTACATAAATACGCACAGGCCTTTGTTGACTCTTTCCTGCTGCGTTTGATAGGCTTTCAGATTTATTTAAAAATCGATAGCTAGGCAGGGATCTCAATTGTTTCCCTAACACTTTCTTCTTATAATCGATGGAGTATTGACTAATACACTTGCCAATAACAGCAAAGTAATAATTATTCATCAGGTAGATCTATATCAACTGCATTCATAATTGGCCATTACAACTCTTTAGTCAAGATTACGGCTTCGCTTCTCACACCACTCATGTTGCGTTTGTAAATTTTTATATATGAGTGGCGGGAACTACAATTTAAAGTCGATTCCGAACAACAGATTTTTGAGAAAATTCTTATGGCAATTTTATTTACTCTCAGAGTTTGTGCCATAAATCTGCTGAAAGGAAGTAGCCGAAGAAATATTTTTTAATATTTCGTTTTGATGTCTGACCTGGGGTTTGAACCGTGCCCTTAGGTCTAATAAACCAACACACTACCTACTAGACTACAACTGTAGGTAGTGATTCATTTTACCTGCTACTCACCAACACTCTGACATTTTTTCGAAGCTTATGATTTGGTAAAGTTAGGGACACTTACATACAGTCACGAAATAAAGCCTCTAAGTTAATGCCCAATCGGACATAGACAAATCGAATAATACGGCTTTTTGACTTCGAAATATTTCAATCTGGCTGATTAAAAAAACGCTTAACTTTAAACTCTAAGGCTTTAGAAATATATGCTTACGTCATAAGCACGTCAAATGTCATAAGCAATGATAACCTATACTGCCTATACTCTGGGATCTTAATCTAGTGCAATGCAATAGTTAGCCTCAACGAACTCATATTTTTAGCTGACCAAGCGAATTCGATTTTAAATCAGCTCCTTAAATAGATTTTCTTTTTAATTTAAAAGGAAAAAAACTGTAAGTATTTCATATTTTGTGTCTATTTTACGGGTTTTTCATCAACATTTGTCATCCGTGAATTGTAAACAGAACATCAAGTGAAGGATTCTTTCTAGTGCACGATATGAAAACTAAAATACAAAAAAAAAAATTTCCCAAAAAAATAACAAACAAATGGACAAAGGGGCATAGGGGCAAACGGAGGGAAAAATCTGCCAAATAATATAAGAAAAATTCCTTAAGAAAATAAATAATTCGACAACACGCTTAGAGGCACAGCAGTGGGCCAATGTAAACATGCACGCCAGGAGGAGCATCATCAACACCAACTTACACAAACAACAACAAGAACGAAACAAAATATCGACCAACGATGCACTACAATAACTGCAACGGTGGCAACATCAGCGATTGCCGCATTATTTGCATCATCGTCATCACCATCACCATCATCATCTTCATCTCTAGACGCTCTAAATGTAACAGACCAGCCGGAGAGAAATTATTTTAAAGTTGAGTGACGTTTAAAATGTGCAACAACCAGAAGCAGAAGCAAAAAAAAAAATAATAACGAAAAACAACAACAAAAATGAACGAAAATTGTGTAAAACTACTGTTGAGATATTACTGCACTTCTTTCTCTCCCCCAGCTTGTGTTTGAATTTTTCGATAAAATACACGAAAACCCCCCCTGGACCCTACATAAACTAGACGAAGTTTGAAGTCCATGTAGTTACACGGATCGATAGTTTAATGGACATGCAGATGTTCTGCTGCTACTGTTGATTGAGAGAATCGAGGAAACTACTTAACGATAACAATAACAATAACAACAACAACAACAACAATATTGATATTATAGGAGAATAATAGAAGATAAAGTAAGTATGGAGATGATCGTGTATAGAATGGAGGGATGTGGTTATAAATTCCCATCAAATTTTAGAAAAAAATTCAATTTTTGTTTATTTTAAAAGATTTTGAGCGAAAACATTTAAAAACAATTTAAAATTGACCATTTCACTTGGGAAGCAAGAATTATCGAATGTAAATCCAAACAATGAATAATTCTTGTAGATATTAATGAAAAAGACGAAGAAATTTTAATTTAATGATGAAAATCAGTGTTCATACATATGTGTTCCAAAATGAAACGTTGGCTACCTATCAAATAATAGAACACCACTACGACGAATGGTGTAAGTAAAGGGTGTCTCAGTAAGAATTTTTAAAATAGTTTTGATTTTTATGCAATGTAAAGAAGATATGTTTAGATTAAATATGTAATAAAATAGCCATCAAATTGTCCGCCAAGATGCAGATGACGTACTTTTCATGAAATTGTCCATGACTCATATAATCTCGGATTTGGGTTCAAATTTTTTTTATCCTTTATTAGCACAAATTTAAAGTTTCACAAAACATCAAGGAAAAAAAATCAGATGGTGTTAAGCCTTATGATTTTGGTAATCAACTGACAGCAGAATTTTGAGAGATGATGAGATAATTTATTCTGGAAATAGTTGCTATACGCCCGGTGTGTTAGTTGTGGCCGACGTGCAGAAACCACATGTCGTACAGATCCATATAATCCAGTTGAGCGCACAAGAACTTGGTTATCATATTCCTGTATGGAATGCCCTCCAGAGTCACTTTAATTTTTTACGTATCTTCAAAGATGTTAGGCCCAAACACGCCGCCTGAACAAAATGCGCAGCAAACAGTTGCTCATTATGGGTTCACCTATTTCTCATGGATTGATTGCACGATGATTTTCTGAGCCCGAAATTTAGCAATTTTGTGATTCACTAATACGGTGTTCAAATATGCACCTTTATTGCGTAAATCGCAATAAACGCCATTATTGGGCACAATATTACATATAAAGTTTCAATTAATTATTGTGCAATAAATACGAAAACAAATTTTTATAATATTGAGTAAAACTTAAAATGCAACACTGTCATAAGTATATTCAGTGCGCATATTACAATTATCCGAACACTTTCTGTTGATATTTGACAACTCAAATGTCCACAACGACAAAAAAAAAAACAAAATAAAAACAATGTTGCTGAAACAATCAGCTGTCAAATGAATATTGAATAATCAGCTGAACTGCGTATATTATTATGTCTGAACTCTTAAAACATTGTACTCAATAAACCGTATTCAATAAAAGTGCATATCTGAACATAGCATTAGCCATTCAGATGGAAATGCGCTTCATCAGAGAAGATGAAGCTTTGCTTCATAATCCACTGAAAAAATAGCCGACGCTTTCCATGTTCTGCTAGCTTGAGCCGCTAAGTAAGCTAAATTTTGTATGTGAGGTGAAAATTCCCTGCACTGTACTACTATACTAACCTGACAGCTAATGACTAAAAAAGATTGTGTTCAAAGCTTGATTAGCTCCTGTTGTTGGCTTATCTAAGAACTTAACGGGTATTAAGAATTTCTGAAATGTACATAAATTGCCTACACATGCACTAGAGCACAATACACATTCGCTTTAGTTTAAATTTGCTGGCAAGTCTTTTCAAACTCCTCGAAAAGGATTTTTTATGCGATAAGTCTACAGCTAATTTAATTGGCAACATATTTCCCTTATATCACTATATGTATTCACTATAGTGAATGCTAATTGGATTACCATAGAATAGCAAGTATTGTTTAATAATCTTTATAAGTAGAAACTGTTCAAGCACAACACAAAGCTTGACGAGTATTTCATTGAGTTCACATACCGATGATGCGCTTGTACTCCCGTACAAGACGTAAAGAGCAACATATTATAGTCTTCGAAAATATTTCCTTAATTTTTCTATTTTTAGGATTAAAGCCAACATCTCAATTTTTACTTCAAGCATCTGAATAGTGTTTCATAAACTGCATAAATATTGCTGTTGATATTTGCATTTAATTTACTGATTAAGCTGGACAAACAAACAAAAAAAAAAATAAAATAAAACAGAATAAAGAAAACCATTCAAACCAAGTTAATAACTTGGCTCGTTCGTTCGTCTAGGCCTTTAACCATTTTTAGAATATTTTATTGTTTATTTTGTTATTACTTTACTCGTAATTTAGCATACTTTTAGATATGTATGTATATACGATTATGCATATGCTCTTATGCATTCCATTCATTAGTTCATATTTTTAATAATTTTATGCCCATTAAATGTCATGATGCCACAACTTGACTGGCCAATTGCCTGCCTCACGTAGCCTGTTTTACTTTATTTTGTTTGCTTTTTTTTTTCTTCTCTTATTGTTGCAGTTGTTGGGGGAAATTGTTTATGTGCGTGTCGGTTTTTATGGGGCATGTCTTTTCATTTGTGTTCAGAAAAAGTTTTTTAAAAAAAAATATTGAAAGTCTTGAAGGCGCTTGCATTTCAAAATGAAATATTTTATTCAACGAATAAACGAAAGAATAGTTGAAACAACTTTGTTTTTTTAATTAAAATTTCATTGTTTTTCTTTTATTTTAAAGTTTTGAATACGCTACACTCAGCTGATGATGGTTTTGTGCTAATGTTTGTAACTGCTTTACTGCCATGATGACTAGGGGCCATTTACAATTAAGACATGTTATGATGTCGCTGTGGTCTAGTAGGTAGTGTATTGGCTTATTAGACGTGAGGCCTCGGTTCACACCCCAACTTAACGAAATATGAAAAAATATTTCTTCGCCGACTTCCTCTCTGTAGATTTCTGGCAAAAACTCTAAGAGTAACATAAAGTTGCCATGAAAAATTCTCAAAAATCTGTCGTTCGTCTACTCATGTACAAAAATTAACGCACACAACATAAGTGGTGTGAGAAACTAGGTCGTAATCCTGACTGTAGGGTTGTAATGACCAATTATGTTATGTGTTATGGAGGACACCATAGTTCTTATGCCAGATACGTATTAATCTAGAAACTGACAGTGTAGGATACCATATAGTCGAGCCTTGTCTTGCTATAGTTTCTTAAGTTTTTTAAACTTTTCAATTCCGTTTTGCTTCCCTTCAATTTATGTTTTCTTTGAAATTAAATGTTAATTTATGGTTTTTCATCTCGCATGTGCTTAAAAGAAATTTAATGGCAGTTTTCCTTCCACATTCAACGTGTTCCAAGGCGATAAAGGTGGGTAGAGAATTACATTTTTTTACATTGAAAAAAAAATTAAAGTTTTTCTGTGTTACTAAGCAGCAAAATTTTTTTGGTAAATATTTGCATAAAAATATTAAATTTTAAAATTAAAAATTTTTTATTCTATATAATCTGTTTAATTAAGCCCTTTAAACATAAGTTTAATGTTCTTCTTACATAAATATTTTTATTGGCTGGTATTTTCCACTCCTTTATTTATAAATTTCAAAATTTTTATTCCTGAAGAATTTTAAAGTATTTAAGACGTTTTAATATTTTGCATGGCAAATGGCATTTTGTCAACTTATCACACTGTAAAACAAACAATGCAACATAAAAATATTGAAATGAAAAAAGAAGTCAATGAACATGGCCATAAAAGAAACAAAAGCCATGAATTGTGTTATGAAAGCCAAAATGCATGACTTAATGTTTTGCAGATTCGCTTGCATGGTTTGGCTCGAGTATTTTGTTGGTTTTTTTCAATTTATTCATGCAACATAAAATAACAATAAATGAATATTTTGTTATGAAAATAATTAATTACATTAAATTACAACAACAAAAAATGAAACAATTGTTTTAATTTAATGCCAATAACTATAAATTAGTAATAAAAGGAAGGATAATATGCCATAAAAAAATATAATAAAAATAAGAACAGAAATAAAAATAATTTATCTCTGGCACTAAATCAAAGCAATTTTAGTATGTAAGGGATTGCTTTATAAAAACAAAAACAAAAAAATATTGTTAGCCAGCCCCAAATGATACTGAAATGAAGAGTTAAACACTTCATTTGCGTATTCCTGAATGCTATAATCTCTCTACTTGTCCTATTTCAATGATTTCTGTTTCAGTTTTTAAAATTCCGCAGAAATTCGGAGTTTAATATTCCTTTCGATTTGTAAGCTCCTTCACAAGCTTAGACCGAAATTGTTAATGAAAAATTTAATGGCGTGTTGCCAAAGCCTACTTTTTGAACCGCTAATTGCATAAGTATGTGCATGGAAGGTGTGTTGAGTGCACAGACAGATGAATCACTGGCCAAACAAGACAGAGTACAATTAAATCTTACTTTGCCTATACAGAACTGATGAATTTTAGAATAATTTTTCTATTCACACCCTGGATCGAGTGGTGTTCCAATATTGGTCTTCCTTCCTCTCTGACATTTTCAGTATCTCACATTTTCAGTATCTCACATCGTAATGATATATTCTCATCTTGTTGGAAGTTTTCTAAAGTGAGAATACTAGCACCAAACAGCAAACTGTTCCACCCTTTTCACATTCAAATAATTTCATTAGCGATAGACAGTACAGTGCCGTGAGCTCCAATATGCTGGTAGCCTGCTGATATTTCCCGATGTAGTAAGTTTATCTAAATATTTGGCGAAAGTAAAGGTATTTAGTCGCCGTAGTCTAATAGGTAGTGTGTCGGCTTATTAGAACCTAAGGCCAGGGTTCAAATCCCAGGTCAGACATCAAAACCAAAAAAATTTTTTCGGTGACTGCCTCTCAGCAAAATTCTGGCAAAAACTCTGTGAGTAAAATAAAATTGCCATGAAAAGTTTCTCAAAAATCTGTCGTTCGGAGTCGACTTTAAACTGTAGGTCCCACTACTCATGTACAAAAATTAACGCACACCACATAAATGGTGTGAGAAGCTAGGTCGTAATCCTGACTGAAGGATTGTAATGACCAATTATGTATGTATGTATGTAAAGGTATTTAAAAGGATGCTTTTGGTGTTTGGAGTTGATTTTTTGGTTTTACTTCTTGTTAGTGATGTGCTTCTATCAGATGAGTTAGGGTTTCCTGCATTATTTCTTATTTTTCTTAATGATCTTCTCTTCTTCCAATCCTATTCACTCTTATTCAAATTTCTTTGAAATTGCTTTAGAAATTGAAGTCACGGTGATCTGTCACTCAGTATTCAACGTCAGTTTTCTTTAAGAACGTGCTGATTAAACTCATCTCTTTGATTGCAACTTTTGATCTGACAATACGGGGGTTCCCTGGTAATGACCTCTACTGATAACTCCAAAATGCCTTACTGAGTAGACTGCGTATTAATATTTCGTTTCGTTCGTATAGAGTGCCTGAACACTCTAGTTAAGCCCAGGGGGAAATCAAAAGAATCGGAATCGAATCACTGCTTGCTTTAGATTTTATCCGGAAATATTTCGATTTATTCAGGCAGCTAGCTTCAGGTTCTTTAAAAAGTCATCTCGTCAGTAACTTTTTTTGGTTAGTGCTGATACAAAGCTTACCGACATAGGTGTTCCGATTGCCTCTGATAAATTAGATATTTTTCGATCTTTGGTAACACGAGAGATGTGTAGTATTTCTAGGCCCTGTTGGAATGTTCCGAATAAGGGGACTGGTTGTCTTCTTATCTTGAGTCGCATGACCACATTGCTTACTATTCTGATTTTTGCAAGTAACTGCCTCATCCATATGTATGCCAATAAACCCGACATTCTCTTATATTACCTATACAGGAGTTTGAAATCTGAGGATCTGTCATCTTTAACTGCACACTCCAAAATAAAGGTGAACGAGGTTGCAAGATTTATTTTGCAGTCAGGATTGTTTCCTACAGGAACTCTTTGATGGCAGCATTGAAAACTGACTTTCATCATCACAATAAGCATAACCTGTGGTCTAAGAGGGCTATATCCTTCAAGATGGATCCGAAATTTAGTGTAAACTAACCTAAAACACCTACTGGAATCACTTTTACATTACTTCAGGATAGTTTCCCAATGGAAAGTGTCCTCCATTTATATTCGAATTAGTGTGCGTTCAAAGATTTGATTTAAAGATAGCAGATGAGGCGTAATCTGTGGTCTGCAAATCGCAGATTTTTACTTGTAAGATCCGTCCGCAGTATTCTGAGACACAATGCCTCATCTCTTATCTGCTATTGTTTTATTTTTTCAGCTTCCGGTAGCTCAGCTACTATGTTAGAATCTCCTTTTCCCTGGGCTATAGAGAACAAACTTTTGTGCCGGGCTTCGTCAATAATATCCTGGTATTCACACAGACAGCATGATGTGACGTGAAATAATACTGAGTGATCAGAAAGTGCCTATGTCCGGTTACTTTTTCCAATGTCCTGTTAATCCACTAGGCTATCCATTTACTTTTCTTGTCGATGATCCATCTTACTGGCTTATTCTGAATAAACTTCAGTCTTATTGCGATTAAATTGAAATCCAATTTTGCTAGGAAGGTACAACACATTTTTTGCGTTCCACACAAAATTGAAAACAAAAACTCTTTTCTCATTTGATCCCATTTTTGTTATCAAGTAACATACTTTTAGTACTTTTGTTCGTTGATTTATTTTAACATTTCTAAAGAAGTTTTTTTTTTTGCTCCTTTTGCAACAGAAAAACAAACTCACTTTTAGCACCTTTTAAGCCATTTAGTCTGATTAGCAAATCAATACAGGCAGGGGGTGTGGGTGAATAAACAAACAAAAAATAATGCTCATAAAAAGTTGTTGCATTCATTGTCTGTTTGTTGGTCTGTCAATTTTCCCATAAAGTCTAATCAGACTTTACTCTTGCGTTGGTTTGTTTATTTAAGTTTATGATTTTCAAAAACATTAAAAAAATCATGATTTTTAATGAGAAAATAAATGCCAAGCTTAGATTTACAACCGCAAAACACAGTGCCCCAGTCCATTTGCAGGCAGCATAATAAAGACGCTATGTTTTCGTACTCGTTGCATGCTTCCTAATGTGGCATAAATTCATTCTATAAATGACAATCCAAAGGCAAATCAGAATGCGAATGCGAAAACGTAACTCAATCAACTGGATGGTGATGGTGATGATGATGGACTCACTGACTAATGGACGGACGGACTCATTAGTTTCAAACATCTGTTTCAATTTCTATTTCAATTCTTTATAAAAAATCTGTTTATATTGTTGTTGTTGTTGTTTATTTAATTTAGAGGGTTTATTTGACATCATGTGGAGGGTTGCTGTTGTAATATTTTCAGAATTTGGGCGTCGGAGGTGTCAACAATTTCCATTGATTAGTATCAAACTGTTCCCATGTCTGTCTGTCTGTCTGTGTGTTGCAATAAATCCGTTTTAAATTGAAATTCCAATGACTTATAGAGTGTATTTCTTTTTAATTTTTCTTTTTAAATCGAACATCGTCTTTTTTTTTGATACATTTTTGTAAATTTGAGTACTCTGGGAAATTTGTTGGCAAATAAAATTCTTGTAAAACAGGGCGTCAATTTAAATGTTAAAGAAATTAAGTTCGTGTTTCATTTCTTTGGAAATAAAATCGTGAAGTTAATGTAAAGGTTGAGGTTAAAAAAGATTAAATTATTGATGCAAAATGAAAAGCAATGATTAAGTACTTGCTAATGAATCTAAACTTATACCATTTACCCCCAAATGTATGTGTTCTTTTGTATAGTGTCTTCCAAGAGAGATATCCGATATTCAAACCCATATTACATATGCATGTTGTAGTCGTCGTATTCCAGTAGGCAGTATGTTGGCTTATTGGACAAGAAGCCACAATTTAAACCCCAGGTCAGACAAAACAAAACGAAATATATGAAAAAAATTTCTTCGGTGACTTCCTTTCTCAAAAATCTGTCGTTCGGAGTCAACATTAAACTGTCGGGTCTGCCACTCATGTAAAAAATTAACACACACAACATAACATAAGTGGTAGAGAAGCTAGGTTGTAATTCTGACTGAAGGGTTGTATGCGGAATATAACATCGTCCAGATATCCGTCACGACTTCTCTGGGTAAAACGTATCCGTAATATCCAACTTTTCATGACTCTGATGCATAAATAAGGATGCCATGGGTTATTTGGGCCTGCGGTCTATTATGAGTTGTGGCTGATTAGCATACATATGCGATGTAAGAAATACCCACCAGAAAACGTATAATGGAGTGAAATCGCATGATCTCGGTGATCACTTTACATCACCTCCATGTGAGATGACCACATACTCATATTGCTCGAGCATAATATTTAATGTGGTATGAGCTGGTTGTGTTTATGTCCAAATCATCCAATTCAGGCCAAGAGAAGTTGGTAATCATTGACGTGTAGTGTGGTAAATGTTGTTCTCTAAGGGATATGCACCAATGGCGCCACCAGTTAAAAATCAATGCGAAAAAGTTTCTTATTCAGCATGAGTTGTACACTCTTACATATCATGTGGGTTGGTATCGTTCGAAATTCGACAATTTTATTTGTTCTTGCAGTCAATTATCCACAAAAAATTAGATTTTGTTGCCAACTGCTCCAGAGCGCATTCAGCGAACACATGCCGTTGTCTATGGTCGACCATATTGATGTGTTAAACCAGGTTGAATAAATGACAACTAATTTGACAGATGATGCTTCAATTTTCACCATATTGGACCCTGTTTGAAGACCATGTGCATTTATTCAATTTATTTATATCTTGGACCTGTAACCGCTTGTAAGTCTTCTGACGACTATGTTTTTCTCAGTAGGCATTAAATCGCCCCCGAATCGTTTTAATACTTACAGAAATACTTTCTTTTCAATTAGAAGAGTGTTTAAATCTCTTTTAAATAAAAATAAATGAACAAGATTATGTTCATGAAACATTAATGCTATGCAGGGAATATAACCTACCATTTTAATGAAAAATCGAGTAGTCATCCAAGAATCGCATATCAAAGATATTGGCAGTCACCTCAGTAAGCGTTTGACTTTAAATTCTTCGAAATTATTTGGCGTATTGGCAGAAACTTCTGCTTGAAATTAGAATTCAAACTCTTACTGTAAACTCTACACTTCTAACACCAATGTAGTGACGTGCTACTCAGTTATGGAGAACTGTTTCTGCAACTCACATATAAAAGCGGGATCTTAAACTTGAATACAGGAGCTTCGTGGCACATTACCAACTTGACTACACCTAAGGATCTCAACATGTTAACGGTCAAAAAACGGATTCGAAAATATTTTGAAAATTGCTTAAAAAAGCTTCGATGCCACATAAATGCTATTGTCCCTAACATTTGGGCCTTTTGCAGACATATTCATTTAAAATAAAAGGATAGTGCAGCTCTAATCTCCACATAGAAGGCATCTATGCTTGAAAACATTGTCTCATCAAACATGAAAGCAATATTTATATCCGATATTGATCTTATGGATCTAGACTAGGGAAAAATAATTTCTTTTCCTATAAGTAAACTTTGCTTTTAGCCATAATTTTACAATTTTTTTATTTATTTGCCTGTTTATCTATTTTAGCCATTCTCACGCATAGCATTGCTTACGCTGACGTTTTTTTTTTCAAATAAAAACAGCTGTCAGCAGAATTACAACAACATGTCAATAAAATGTTGCATTTTTTTACCGCTTTCCTTAGCTTATTTAAGTTTTTACGTACCCTACCCTGTATAAACGCTTAAAAGCCTTTCGGTTTGTTTTCTTTATTGTGACGGAAAAAGGCAAGAAAAGTTTTTTTTTGTTTTTCTTTTCAAGAAAATAGCAAACGAAGCAATTAAAAACAACTTTTTCTTAAGAGATGAAACGGCATATCATTTGTGTGTGAAAAATAAAACAAAAAAAGAAAGAGGAAAATTCAAGACAGAAAGTAACAAGACCAACCGCAAATCTTTATTAAACAGGGGCCAATAACTGTCAAACGGATGACAGCTCTATTTTACAATAATAACAACAGCAACAAACAACAATCAGTACAAAAACAATTGAAAATGATCAAAGACCAATTGGCGGTAAAATATAAAAACAAGAAAAACTAAAGAAAATTTTTAGAAAAAAAAAAAAAAATCTGTTTTAGATACAGAAAAACTTTAAAGTTGAAAAATTGGAAACTTACATACATACAAACGTGGTCTTTACAACGTTTAAAGTTTACAGTTTAAAGTCGACTCCGAATGACCGATTCTGGAGAAACTTTTTCATGGCAATTTTATTTGCTCACAGAGTTTTTACTAGAAATCTGCTGAAAGAAACTGGGCTTCGAAATATTTTGTCATATTTCGTTTTGCTGGAGATGTCTGACATGGAGTTTCTTCTAGTCTACTGTGACTGCAAAAATTGGAAACTCTTAGCAAAATTCGAGTTTTTTAATGTTATTATTATTACAAGAACTATTTGATTGTGTAGAGATTTTCCTTCTGAAATGCATTTATGCCCCACACGTTTCAAGAATGTGTTCTGATGATTTACCCTCATCAATGACCAGTTACATACATAACATACACGATTGGCCATTACAACCCTTCAGTCAGTATTACGGCTTAGCTTCTGACACCACTTATGTTGTGTGTGTTAATTTTATACATGAGTGGCGGGACCTACACAGTTTAAAGTCGACTCCCAACGACAGATTTTTGAGAAACTTATTCATGGTAATTTTATTTCCTCCCTCAGAGGTTTTGCCAGAAATCTGCTGAGAGGAAGTCAAGTCAGGAAGAAATATTTTTCATATTTTCGTTTTGATGTCTGGCCTGGGATTTGAACCCTGGCTTTTCGTCTAATAAGCCAACACACTACTAGACGACTTTAATGATCAGTTATCAACCGAAAATCTGATGCATGTCATTAATCTTCTCTTATTGTAATTTACAAACAAAAGTTTTGGTTGCTTCCCTTTTGTTGAGTATACTTTTCAAAATATCTTTTTTCCTCCTCACTAGCTCACTTAATGGCTAATTGTTGCGAATTCACACATGACCTGTGACCTATCAGATGGTAATCCTATTACCATACTACCTTAATCCCATAAGTGCTCGGCAGCCTTTGTATCTTCTTTCGAAGGATAAGAAAAATGAGTTATGAAAACCCAAGTTATTCGAAAGAATGGATTTTTAAAAATTGTTGGCAAAAAAAAACTGTTTTCGAAATATAAGGGCGTCGAGCTTAGCATATTTCAATTTAGTTCTCTAAGCCGCTTAAAACCGACAATGTTACAGGTGTCAATGAACCTAAACGTTTGCTTCCTGAATATTGAATTCTATCAAGTTCTATCTGGGATCCACTCCCTTTTTTACTATATGAAGCTGCTGCTGTTAAAACCACATTTCCAATTCAGATGAAAGGGGTGTTAATCCTGACTAAGAAGTCTGTCAGACAAAAATCTTAAAAAATGCTTATGAATTGAGGTTAAATATCAAAATGTGTTGGAACACTGTTACTCAATCTCTTTCCAGACATTTAGCAGAGAGTTTTTCAAACCTATTGTTAAGAAATAAGGGTTACCCTACGAAATATTGATGGTAAGGACAAAAATTCAAAAAATATTGCAATTGAAGCAAACGAAACAAATAAAATAATTGTTTTGCATATTTTCTTGATGGAATTTCAAATTGTTTATTTGACAAGTATAGGGGAAACTGTTTAAATTTTAGATTTAAGAACTGTAAAATAAGTTTGATTTGTTTTTTTAATTTTGAAAATAAAACGAATAATTTACAATGATTACGAATGTTTTAATCTTGTGGCCACCAAAGCATATACATTAAAAACATTGCAACAACAATAAATAACTTCCATCTCTAAATTGAAATCCTAAAAGAATATCAATTCCCTTGCCTGCCATAAGAAAGAGAGAGATGGCTTGTTTGCGAATGCACTATTTACTAATAAGCATGGCATGCATGCATGTTTACTAATGGCTTCACAAGAATACCGTTACAATTATGGTGTATTTGCACTGTTTGTTGTTTTTAATCAAAAGTTCTGTAAAAAATTACTCTGTATCTGGTTATAATGGCTTCATGAGAATACCGTTACAATTATGGTGTATTTGCTCTGTTTGTGTTGTTTTTAATCAAAAGTACTCACAAACAAATTAGTCTCTTGTATGAAAAGGCATACGTTGTAGAAAGAAATTATTTTTGTTAAAAACACAATAAATTTTTAATTTTATTATGCAATATGTTATATTGTTTTGTTATATTTTATCAATTGTATGTACACACACGCTCTATATTAAATATTATTAAGCATTTGAAAACAATTTAAAAGCCATTTACGTTAATTTTTATTAATTATTAAATAAACAATGAACATTAGGAAAGAAAATTTAATCTTTTTTCTTTTAACAAAATATGTAACCAGAAACAAGTGAACAAAAACAGAATAATTTTTGGCCAATAGCCGTTAAAGAAATAAAATTAGGAAAACATTAAAACAAATAGACCCAAAACAAAGACCTGACATGCGTGACCACGCCCTTATTTTTATACAATTTATCAAAGAGTTTTCTTTATTTTTTGGAGTCTTATTTAAAAAATCATAAGTATTTACTAACAAAAGAGTGGGTGTTGCTATAAAATTAACACCATAAAAACCGGTTTTTTCCTTCAGCAGTGTTCTCTTTAATATTACAATGGTTGTTATTATATTACAAACTTCATGTTTTTCTTTTTAAAACACTAGCTCTCTCTCTTTTTTTCTCTCTCTCTCTCTCTTTGGGTTTTGTTTTCTTAGGGGAAATTTTGTTTATTCAACTTACTTATTTGAAATATTGAACAGAAACTCACCTTAAATCCAATTGGATTTGTTTTAGAAATCATATCACATCTCTCTGTCTTTCTTGTGTGTAACGAAACCTGTTAGCAGCCATTTAGTTTTTGTTTTTATTTCAGGTTGTCTCTTTTCTACTGCCGAGTACATAAACTCACCACAAAAAAAAGAGAAGAATTTAAGCTTATCCAGGGAATGATGTCTTCCTATCTAAGCGTACTACTCTTGCTTATTTAGTTTACATTGGAGTCTTACTTCTTTGGCATTGGTAGTGGACTCTTTTACTCTCACGGTTAGTTGCCGTTATTAGAGAGTTTTAATATCCCCAGTTAACTTGTGTACTGCCATGGTATGTGGCATACGGCTACCCGCTGTACAACGCGTCACATGCTGTATACAGCGCTCTCATCGAGTCCAACATACACACCGTACTCGTCGTCTCTGTGCTAATGTTGTGTTGCTTTACGTTTGTTTTTATTTTTACTTTCGCGTTTCTTCTGTGTCATTCACGTGTTGTTGTTATTCCAGTCAACATTTTTGTTGTTGCTGCTGTTGTTGTTGATGATTTTTTTTTTCATTAGCACACAGTCATGAGTTGGAAAACCACCCGAGTGTTTTTCAAACAGCCAGGGGTCGTTAAACATCCATACGAATGTGAATGTGTTCACAGTGTGCTGTGTTGAGGAAAAATATTTCAGGAGTCAGTTCAGTCCTGCTGCGCATCTTGTAACGTTAAGTTTAAAAACATTACCGTTGTCGTCGTACCGTCGAATAAAAGTTAAAATAACTGATGCTTTCAAATGCATGCTGGTTCCACAAAAAGAACCCTAAAAAATCATACAAAAAAAATTTGAAAATATTTTTAACAATTTAACGCGTTTCTAACGGTTTATTACTGATAAAGAAAAGAACAAAATTTCAAGAAAATTATGTTTAAAGAAAATGTAAAAAATATAGGAATAACCTCTCCAAAGGATTACTAAGAATAAAAATAAAAATTCTATTGGAAAAGTATTTACAAGAAAAATTTCAAGAAAAATGTTCAAATTTAAACAAAAAATGTGAAAATCATAAAAAAAATTGAAAAAAAATCATAAAAAAAATAAAAAATATATGTGTATACAAAAGAAATAAATAAATCTTGTGTTTCAAACAAAAAACAAAGAAAACAAAGTGTCTTGAAAATCAAACAAACGAAAAAAAACCACCTTTTTTAGCAAAATGATGATGAACGCTTTTATTGACCCGACCACCACCAGTCAGCACCATTTGGCTAATTATGGCATACGCATGTCGCCCAATAACATCAATCAACAGACGGATTTGCAGCAGCAGCAATTGCATCAGCAACACCAACAACAACAACAACAGCAGCAGCAACAAACTGGGCCAGACGATAGCCAGCAACAAAGCCAACAATTGGATTCCACGGGTTTAATGTCCTCGGATATGTCGTCACCGGCCGCAGCTTATCAAAACACTGGCTATGCGTCATTTAACACACAATTGGGGGGTTACTCCTCACGCGATTTCCTACTGGGTCGACGCTCTGAACAGGATTATATGTCAGCTTCGACAACAGCCGCCCAAAGTGTAGGCCAAACAGCTGCGGATTCTATGCTATTTCCCACCTTTCCCGCCACACATGCCAATCATCCCGATTTGACGGGCACCTTTGGTAATCATCCCTTCCATACTCATCATCATGCCGCCGCTGCAGCGGCCCATCATCATCACCATCATTCGCACCAAATGCGTATGGGCATGGCAGACTATGCTACACATCCCTATGCCCATGCGCAGCATCACAGCAATTTTCCGTCGGTACACGCCGCTCATCATGCCCAACACATGGGCATGCATCCCGCTGGTGCCGGAGCTTTTCTACGCTATATGCGTCACCAGCCCGCCACCGCTGCCTCGGCCATAAAACAAGAAATGCAATGCTTATGGGTAGATCCCGATCAACCGGGCAATCCGAATAATCGCAAATCGTGTAATAAAATTTTCCATTCAATGCATGAAATAGTGACCCATTTAACAGTGGAACATGTAGGGGGACCCGAATGCACAACACATATCTGTTATTGGATTGGCTGTTCGCGCAATGGCAGACCTTTTAAAGCCAAATACAAATTGGTTAATCATATACGCGTGCACACCGGTGAAAAACCGTTCGCCTGTCCTCATCCCGGTTGCGGCAAAGTATTCGCACGCAGTGAAAATTTAAAAATACACAAAAGGACTCATACAGGTAAGTTCACCTCTCTATTTCTTTGCGCTCTCTGGTGTTTGCCAAGTAAATTTATTTATCCAGAGAGGGATAAAGGCTAAGGGATTTAGGTTATTAAGCCGTAGGCGTTTGCACACAGACTTTTATAGACCTTGGCTTGGATTTACAATCTTAAAAACCACATGCGGAAAAAAGGTGAAAAGAAAGAAAAAACTACCTGTTTAAATATGGAAATTTGGTTGAAACCGAAAATGTTTGTAACAAGTTAAAGATTTTAACACTGTTTATGGAGAAAGTATTGGAATTTTAAGGCAAAAACTATTTATAGTTTCTTAAAACAAAGTAGATTTTAGGAATAAAGGAAAGAATAAATTTGGGAAGATTGTGACTTTACATACGAAAACAATACAATACATGGGTATAAATAAATTATTGTGAATTCAAAGTCAACAAGGCAGTTTAAATATTGCAGGAGTACACTTGAATTGAATAAAAAAATGACAAGAATTCGAAGAAATTATTGGAAAAACACGATCATTTTGTACAAATCGGAAAAAAGTTGAAGTTGAAACAAAAATACGAAACAATTTTTCTATTATTTATCGTACGACCGGCACATTTTCTTCAAGGCTGGTTTGAAATACAAAAAATAATTTAAAATATAAAAGAACTGCAGAAAAATGTTTAAAATAAACAAAAAAATATAATGCGAAATTTATTAATAATTTATAACTCCCAACTCTGCTTTAAAATTGTAATAGAGAAATAACTCCCGTCATTGTTAAAATGAGATTAAAAGCTGTAGCCAAGTAACCATAATGCTTTGTGCCGTTATCAATGCAATAATGCTGGAGTTTGTTTTGATTTCTCTGTTTACCGTTTTAAAAATACACACAAATAAATACGCAATGAGTGAATTTGGTAAGAGAAACACTAAAAGAAATGATTGAGTCAAATTAGCAAGAGAGGCAAGGCAGTAAGCGTAATATGATGTTTCATTGGAATTTTTCAAATTTCATACGTTTTGTTGCGAACATTTAAATATTTTAGTTTTTTTTTATTTTAAAGCATCACTATTTATTTGTTTATTTGCTTTTAAACGATTTTTTCATGGTATGTTTTTTTCTGGTGATTAAAATCTTTTTATTTTTATTTTAATTTATTTGTTTATGGTTTTAAAATGCTTTTGTAAGGCTTTTAATCATAAGCAAAATTTTTTCCCAGCAATTTAAGTATGCGAAATTTTAAATTTTATGTTTATAACATAAATATTTAGTGTTGTAAAAAAGCTTTTTATAATTTGAAATAAAAACATGAACTTGTGCCATATTCTACCATAAAATATGCAATCTTCATTATTTTATAGCCAAAATATGGAATTTTTCTTATAATAAAACAGTGAACAGAGGCGTTCGAAAAACTAGGGCCATGTGCATTGTAATTTTTGAAGAAAAGCATTGAAGAAAACAAATGAGCAATATTTTTAAACGAAACATTTGCTTCTTATTGTTAGCTTTTAGCAGAAAATGTATTTTTCATGCTATCAAAATGAGAATTAAAATTAAAAATTATTAATAAATAATAGAAAGGACAGAAATCTGCGAAGAGGAAGTCGACGAAGAAATATTTTTCTTATTTCAAGATATCCGATCTGGGGTTTGAACCGTGGTCTCACACTACCTACTAGACTCCACTTCATTAAATTAATTGCTTGGGTTAAAATTGATTTTTGTTATTAGAAGTTTGTTATATAATGATTAAAATATGATGATGATTTTGTAAAACAATGTTTAAAATAGTTTACAAAAAATCTTAATGTAGATTTAAAGTACACTTTAAATTTAATGAGCATTGATTAAGAAGCTGTATTCATAAACAAAAAATTAGCAATGATTCATTTTTTGTTTTAAGGTTGGCAAGATAAAATTGCTTACTGTTGCCACTAATGATGCATTTTAAGAAATAAATTTTTACACAATAACCGTATTCATAAATTGGTTTAATTAACAATCATTTGAGCACATATTATATATTCGATTTGAATGGAACAATTTTAATGAAGGCTTTTATTTCATTAATTTGAAATAATAGAAATATATTGCAAATAGCAATATGAATAACATGCTTGATTTGAATTTATTTTTGCCGAAATTAATTAAAAAAATATGCAATAAAAGTTTAAAACAAAGTAATACAAGCGAATAGGTTCGTTAAATTCAATGGTGGTGAATAAAGTGGTTGAACTAATTGTATTCATTATTAAATAAAACTGTGTCCGCTTGTTACTAAAAAATATAAGTATTTAAGAAAATTGTAACTTTAAGTTTAAAGTGAAGTTAGTGGTACTTTAAATCTACATTAAGCTTACAATAGTTTTATTAAGCATTTAATAGTTTTTAAGGAGTTTATCTTACTACAGTTGTGAAAAGCTTTTGTAAACTATTTTGAAAGAGTTTGTTATTCCGTATTAACTTCATTATTTTGTTTAAAAACCATGAAGCTTACAATACTTTGGATTTTAAAACTCAATTAGTTTAGAATTTAACAAGAAAGGAAAATTCGTAATTCTATTGCCAAGGCATACAAATTTTCCAAATTTCTCTTTATAATTACTATAAAATTTACAATACGTTGGACATAATTTTTTTCACATTTCAAACAGCAGTCTTATGAAAAAAAAATTGTATAATATTGTAATTGTATTCATGAATTTTTTAAATTTAATCCACTAACATTCGTACCAAAGGTTCGTTCGCAATTGCTAAATGATGTGAGGAACTAAATTCAATAAAGTTGCGAAATTATTATGAGAGAAATAATGTAGTCTTACGAAGAACACATTATTTAGACTCCAGTATATTTTTTCAGCTGCCAGTAAGACATTCTCTTTGTTATTTTTTTTTGGAACTTCGTCAGGATTGTCCAGTTTCCCTAGCATTTCATTCACAGTAGTTTCAACAGTTACAGCATCAATTTCCTTCCTCAATTTCCTTTCCTCAAATTTCATTCTCTTATTTTCCCATCGTCTACATCCAAGAAATGTGTGTTCTGCCTCGTCAACGTCTCCATCATCATATAAACAAATCTGATATTTAGTTTTTCGTATTCTATAGAGATATTCCCTTGTGATTGCCATGCACGGACAGCATTTAGTTTATGCAGCCGTAGCTTAGTAAGTAGTGTGTTGGCTTATTACAAGAGAACCTGTGGTTCAAACCCCAGCACAGACATCACAAACAAAACGAAATATGAAAAATATATGTTTCTTTCGGTGATGCCATCTCGGCGAATCGACATTAAACTGTAGGTCACACTACTCATGGAGAAATTTAACACCCACAGTATTGGTGCGTTAAGAAGCTGAATTTTAATTTTGACTAAAGGTTTCTCCGGCCCTATGCTCCATAGAGAAGTAAAAGGAACATACATATATCAACACCTCAACATTCTAAGTCGAAAAGGTGTGTTTTGAGTTAAGAGCTCTCAAAGTTTTCACGCGATATACGACTATATGTTTATTCTAAGAAGATTTTTCCCTATAACATCGGAACGGATCGGCGGATCTTAACCAAATTTTGACAGTATTTAAGTTAGAGAACGTAGAACGTAAAAATCCAAGAACATTAAAAATGTTCTAAGTACACTTAGAACGTTATAGAATGGAGGCGTCGATATACTATGTATATATAAAGGGTTCTAATAACTAATTATGTAAGTAAGAAAGTAACTAAATCATTAACTTCTCCCTCTCTTCCATTGTATCACTCATCTATCCTTGACATGAGTCTTATCCGAGAATTAGAAAAACGTCTATGGAACATGCGTTCGTTTTTAACCCATGAAAAGCAATGCAAATGGTTACAGCAGAAATTATATTACAGTTCGGTAATCGCTCTCATTGCTTTTCATATTCAAAAAACAAACGCTTTTTACGTGAACGCTTGGCTAATTCTCTCATTATTGTGCCCCTTCCTTTAGTAGAGTTACTCCTCCTGTAGTTTCCTCAGAATTTTTTATTCGTAGTTGTCTATCATTCGATCCATTAGTGCGCATTTTAACTTTCTCACACGATTAAAAGTTTTATTTCGATTATGTTGTTTGGAATCGACTTTAAACTGTAGGTCCCGCCACTCATGTATACAAATTAACGAACACACAACACAAGTAGTCTGAAAAGCTAGATCGTAATCCTGACTGAAGGGTTGTAAAGACTTCTTATGTATGTATGTATGTATTTTTTTAAAATCTTTTTATGCAAAGTTAGGAAGTGTAAATACTACTCCTAAATAGGAGTATTTACCAGAAGCATATATCTCTAGGGTCCTACCAAAAATGCTGTTGTTATGCCGTCGCACCTATCATAACATGTGCTGTATAAATTGGTTTTTGCGTCATTGTTTTTCAGCTAATAATCGCTGAAAGAGTAATAAGAATAATAAGACGCTATTATGTCATCCAACACTTTAATTTGCGTATTTCGTTTTATAGAAAAAAAAACTTCTTTTTGATTATTTTTTGAAAGTTTTAATTTAAAACAGGCAAAGACTTACAATATAATTGAAAATCTTTTTTTTACAAAAAAAAAGAATTAAAAAAAATACTTTTGATTTGTTCTACTTTAAAGATATTCAGAATCCCTTTATTTCAGCATGATTTGTTAAAAAATGTTTTGAAGCTTAAAATAATTTATTAAAGGAAATTTTCTTTAAATTTTTGCGGCTTTTATTAAAGGAAACCCTCTTTAAAATGGGTGTAAACAGATAGATTTTGAATTTAAAAAAAATTTAAGAAAAATTTCGTTTATCATTGGAAAGTAATTAAAATGTAAACGGGATTGTTGCTCTAAAAGGCGGCTTAAACATGTCTACACACACAAACATACATACATGCAGACAGTACAGATTACAACAGGCAAAAAAATGATAATAATTTAAGACATGATGATGGATTAATTCTACTTTTGTTGTTGTTGTTGTTTTTTTTTATAAAGAAAGAAATCGATATGTACATACATACGTACATTGTACATATTTTGTTAAATTTTATTTTTATTTTTTATTGTTTTTAACAAACATTACTAAGCAAAAACATACAAAATGTAATAAGAAATCGATTTTGTTTTTATTGTATTTCAAAAGCAAAAAAAAAAAAATTATACAAATAATACACATTGTAAGGAAGTTTATTAACAACTTAATTAATAATTTTGGGTTCAATTTATTTCAACTTCACAATTCTTTTATTATTTTAAAGATTTTGTTTTTTTTTTAATTTTTTTATTTTTGATTTGAATTTGATTTATTAGTTAAAATCAGTGTAAACACATACATGTATGTACATACATATATTTCAAATGTTTTTATAAGTATTTGCCATCTGAGTGGTTGATTACATTATATGGCCATAAAACGTAAATCAAAAAAAATTTAATTATTTTCAAGTATCTTAAGGGTTTTCTTTCCAATACTATTTTTAATTTATTTGTTCGGTTTTAGTGTAAAACGCTCTTTTGAATTTTAAATACGTTTCTAGACATTTATAATCGTACAAGTACGCTCTCTTTTGACACTTGGCCGGCGTTGTGACACGTGTGCTAAAACTTCCATTGTTTCTCTCTTTTTTATAAGCATCAGTTTAAGAACAGAATACGACCGACATCGTAAAATTGAGTTTCATAAAAATTAAGTTAAAAATAGCCTTCCAATGCTTGCAACCACATGTTAATATTGTTGGGAAATCATAAGTACATATTTACTTGAGAGAATGGGAAGAAAATTCTGCCTAAAATAGAATCTCTTAAGACCGATACATCGTAAGATGTCATAACACGTAATGCTAAAATGATAATGTTGCATTACGACATTAAAAGATCATTACTACTTAGCCCTGTCAGTTTTTATTCAAACTTTAAAATTCTTCTGTTTTCACGCATAGTTATTGTTGCTTGCCCACTTCATTTTCTAACGTCTATGACTTGAAGTGTGCACTTTCCATTTCGCTCACCCTTTCTTCATTGTCTTCATAGATCACCCGATTAGTTAAGCTTTAAGGCCAGTTCTCAACTAGATTTTACGGTGATCATGTTTTAATCCCAAGCCCCGATACTTTTTGTCGAGATCGATCGATTATGCTTTTGTTTCATGTGTCTTTACAGCGCGCAGTTTATGTATGCTCAAGATGACTTTGCTTTCAATAGAACTATTAAATCAGATGAATAATTTTACTTCCAAATGTTAGCGCTTTGAGGATTTCTTCAATTTCGAAACTCTTTAGTTTTGAGTTCCTATGCTGATTATCGCGGCGGCTCAATTAGTCACAAAGCATCACTTTATGTGCTGCCAGACCGGAAAACCGCGTGTTTTCAAGTGAGTTTGTTATCAACAAAGCTATCTTATACTGTCTTGTATTTTATTACCTATAAATCTGGATATAGTCTGGAAGTGCAAATATTTTCCGTAGCGATTTCTTTCCCTTCAAAGTAAGTCAATATCCTTTGGATAGATATACTCAACGAAAATGAGAATAAAGAGAAGCCAGGCCTCTTCTCAAACCAAGTGTGTTTTAGGCAAACAATACTTTTCTTAGGAACGTACAAAAGCAGGAGATCTAAGACATGAATCAGACTGTTAAGATATAATCTGAGGTTGACAGCTGATCTTTTGATATAAAGCTGTAGACATACATACATACATAATTGGTCCTTCAGTCAGGATTACGACCTAGTTTCTTACACCACTTATGTTGTGTGTGTTAATTTTATACATGAGTGGTGGGACCTACAGTTTAAAGTCGACTCCGAACGGCAGATTTTTGAGAAACTTATCATGACAATTTTATTTGTTCTCAGAGTTTTTGCCAGAAATCTTCTGAGAGGAAGTCATCGTAGGAATATTTTTTTTTCGTATTTTCATTTTGATGTCTGTCAGGGTTCACACCCCACACCCTGGCTTTACGTCTAATAAGCCAACACACCACCTACTAGACTACGGCGACGTCAGAGTACATATACTGTATGTAGACTCAGAGTACATATGTATACTACATTCTGTAACGGTGTCCCATCATGTTAGCCTTTCGGAAGCTGCAAAACTTTAATGCAACCTAGAAGGAACAGCTGTAAGCATACTTGGTGTTGGTTAGCGTATTGGTGTCGTGAACACCGAGCAGCATCCATCTTGTCTTCCAGGGCTTGAATTGAATCTGGATTATTATTATTCGCGAGAGACTTTACATACCATCATAAAAAAAGTTTAGAGAGGACAAATTGTATGATCTTAGCACCCAATAAACTTCATTGAAATGGTTCATGTTGTTACATGTGAAAATCACATGTCAAGTGCAAATTTATTTACTTTGAGCAAGAAAAAAGAGTCAATAGTCATTGAGTACATTTTCAATTTGACAACAACGTTGAAATTTTTATCATTCTTGAATAAATATGGTCCAGTGGTGCCGCCGGCCTACAAGCAGCAACAAACAGTGCATTTTTCAGAGTTATTGGAGCTTTCAGTCCAAATTTGGCATTCTGGAAGCGTCACTCGCTTGTTAATCTATTAAGAGCGAAATGAAAAAGCCTTCTCAACATTTTTGGCATTGCCACAAGTTACGAATATTTTTTATATTGAAAATGAAAAAGCAAATGACAAACTTATACGCCATGTGTATGTGCATTTGCATTGAAAAAGTTGAGTATTTAAGAAAAATTAATCAGAATTTAGAGGCTTGTATTCAGACATCACTAAATGAAAGAAAAACATGATGAAGAACTGTGTATTAATTAGTTGCGTGTTGGTCTCCACATTCCTTAAACTTTTCGGTTTTACACAATATAACGTAAAATTTTAAATAAATTTTGGTTCTTTATAATTAACGTATCAAATATTATTTTTCAAAAGTAATAAACAAATGAATAAATTAATAAAAAATACTGAAATTTAAATACTTTTTTAAAAACTCATAAAATTTTAAAATAAAATTCATAAATTTTATCAATAATATTTAAAAGACTTCACTTTATTATTCGCTTAGTTTGAAATTTGTATGCATTTTTAAAATCTTTTCTATCGAATATAACAAGCAATTTGGTTAAAACTTTAAAATTACTGCTGCATTTATGGTAAAAAATGTTAAATGGCTATTAATTGCTAAGATTTTAATATGAACCGATGTTTTACACGTTGTTTATTGGTAATACAAGTTATTTGGTTTGCTTACTTAATGTTAATTTCAAAATAATACTCAAAAATTTCCATTTATTTATCTCTGCCATTTACAATTTCTTAGCCTTCATGGCTATTTTCAAATTTGTCTACAAAAAATTTCTAATTTTTCTCAAGGTTATACCAACACTGCCCGGGCAACAATTTACGGATTTTCGCACTGCAGGAATTACTTTGTAAAGTATTTTCTTTCTTTTTTTTTTAAAGCATTCTGATCTTTATTTTTGGAAAAACCCTACTTAAACTAAATATTGCAATCTATGTATACCCATCACCCGTAGCTCATCAAATGCAACGACCGTTTCGTCTCACTATAGGCTCTGCATGACCTTTGAACCATGAAAATAAAAACAAACGTTCATGCTGATGTCAATGAGAAATATTAACTTTGCATAGCATATTAATGTTTTGTTCTCAGACTTAAACTCAAAGCAGTATGACACGCAATTATCTCTTCGGAGAATCATTTCTTGGAATTTTAATTTTAATAAAAACTACTTAATCTGTCACACTTAATGTTTAACAAGTTCTATTTGCCTTAAACTCGATCCTTGTTAGATATGACATGCAGGACGTGAATATAAATAGATTTCCATAACAACTGGGTTCCAAACACGTACGTCGAAGTAAGGAAACTAACCGCTGTTGGAAAACTACAGCATACTGGAGTTTCCCAGAAATATTATTTGAAGCTATCCCAGGCTCTGATTCAAATCAAAATATAATAGGAATGCAGTAACTATGCAAGAAAAGCTAGTCATGGACAATCTATTTAAAGGTTCTAATGAAACCGTGTAGCCAAACTTTGCAGGGAACACAGAATTAGGAATCTTTTTCTATTAGAAAAAAACTTACAAAGGATAATAATGATGATGATGATCCAGACGGGTCACATCTATGAATATTTTTCTTTCTGTTTTAAATTAAATTTTTGATTTAAATTTTCCTCTTGAAAATGCTTCTTTATTTGACATATTTTTTGATGGGGATTCTTTGCCCCCAAAAGAATTTATAGCTTAAAATTTAACTGTCATTTGCACTCTTTGTATGGATATGCACACTATAAAGTTGTTGTTGTTGTTGGTTGCTTAAGCATTTATAACATGTGATGACGCCATATTTGTTTTTGTAAAAGCCTTTTTCGCACACAAACAACAACACAACACAATACAAACAAAGAAAAACAAGGTTTTATTTTGGCAAAATTTCCTTTTTTTTGTTTGTTTTTTTTTGGTACTTTTGCTCCTGTTATTATTGTTATTTAGCAGAGACTCTCTCTTACATACATATACTCTTGCACCCTTTGCTTAAAATATAAACATACAACGGAGATTTTCATTAAAGCAAGTTGAGTACAACGATGAAAAAAGATAAAAATAATAACAACAAACCAAACCAAACCATAACAAGGTGTTGATGGTAAAACAATTATAAACACATACAGGCATACAAGCAAAAAAAACCACACACACTTACACACATAACACATTTACAATTAAACAGGCTCCAAAATATAAAAACATTTTCGCACACACATACTTTAAATCTCTCTCTTTCTCTCAGCTGTAAAAGGGAATAACATCCTTAACAAGGTTGTACGAGTACGTACTGTTTGTTTACAATACATACCCAATGTTCGCATTAATGCAATGCAAATACAATGCATATGGGAAAGTGACAACAAAAGCTAACAAACAAAAAACTTGTTAAATTTAACTACGAGAATATGTATGTTTTGTATGCATGTATGTATATGTACATTGTTTGTCGTTGGAGCCGGGCTGTATTTAATAATAAAACAAACAACACATATTAAATACATACAAAGGTTGTAAAGCATTTCATAAGCAAAAGAATGAATGAATGAATGGCTGGCGGGCTTTGTAAAGGCAATGGTCAATGGGCTAACAAAAAACAATACCAACAAAAACAAACATAAGGAAAATTTACCACAATTTCAGTGAACAAAGTTTTATATTTTTTCAGCAAAAAAGTGGTTTTTTTAAATATTTTTCCAAATAGTAGCTTCATTTTCGTTTATTTTTTATTTGAATTTTGTCTTTTGTTAAGTTTTTTTTTAATATTTTTAAATTGTTTTACTTTTTTGTTCCATTTTTTTGTTTTTTTTTATTTATTAAATGACCACAATTTCGGTTTTATTATTACTTTTTGCAAGCAATTATGGTTTTTTTTCTCTTTTATCGCTTTTTGCTTTTGTTTTAAAGAGGCGTTATTTAATATTTATGTATGATTGTTAATTTATAATTATGCAAATTGTTAACAACAACAACAACAAAAAGAGAATAAAAAAGCTAAAGTTGGTTCCTTTCATTACTGAAATGTTTACCATTAAAAAATGTTCATATTTTTTTAACAGAATTTTATTATAACCAAGAGGATAATGCAATGGGAGAGAGGTCAGAAATTATTGTTTCGAATTAAAATAAAAACTGCTTTTTAATGTAGGAGTTGCAATAAGAGTCAATAAATTTTGAAAAAAAAATAATATTAAAAGCCTTAAAAATGCCATTAAAATGTGAGAAGGCATATGCTTTTTAAAATATGCCGTAAACAAATATTGTGGTGTTACAAAAATAATTTGAAAACTTTTTCGAAAAAAGTGCTTAAAACAATATTTAAGTATTTTTTTTTTAATGAGCTTTTATGGTTTACAGTTATGGACATACATACATACATATATCGGGTATATTTAAACATTTAGAAAATAAATAATATTGTTATATGCGTTTATATTTCAAACTTTATTTTTATTTAATTAACCGTTAAGGAATTTATTAATATACTTAGAAGGATCATAAGTACTGTTAAACACATTTCGTGTTATAATATTCAATAAATTTTTTTTGGCCCACATTTTTTAAGCATATTGTATAGAAAAAGCAAATATTGATTCGAAATATCTACCTTTAGCCTTCACCCACATCCTACGTCGGACCGTAAGCACCTCCTCAATTGGAAAGACTGTCTAAAAGGAATCAATGTTGAGTTACCTTCTGAAGCAAATCATGTCCCCAAAATTTGTAGCCCATCTGACTTAAATCAGGACTGTTAGAGATCCATTCTTCAGAGCAGATGAGTGCTCATCAATTGTTTCAAAGCCAGATTTGGGTCGCTTTAGTTTTATAAGTTGGCATATAATCTTACTGAAAAGCCTACGGCTGGTTTTGAAACCTGGAACGGTTAAGTAGTTTTGCCACAGCTTTCAAAACGATTTATTGATAAACTTTAGCCGAAGTTTTGAAAGCAAGTTAGTGTTCAAATCCTAAGTGACATGGACCAATACTAGTATAAGCCCACATAGAAGGGCATACACTGAGCGTCAAAAGTGAGTAAACACCACTGAAATAATTCATTTTCTAAGGATAGCGAGAAAAGTAAATGAGAATAGTCGAATAAATTTCCAAAAATAAAGACGTTTATTTATTACTAATAAAATGTTAGAACAAAAACAACAATTCATGATAAAAGAAGTTTTTTTATACTTAAGAACAAAACTGTTTTATACTTAAGAACAAAAGTGTTGACTCACTTATGGAGCTCAGTGTAAGACAATTTGAAGGGTTTCGTAGAGATTTTGGATCTTGAACAGAGTTGGATACTCTAAAAACATACAATACTTTCGGTGGAAAAAATAGTTTCATTATCATACATTAGCCAAGACAAGTGTTGAGTTAAACACTCAATCACCTGAGACATAAAACCAATGCAACGCTGACAAAGACTCTGAAAGTAAATAAAATTGCCATGGAAAGTTTCTCAAAAATCTGTCGTTCGGAGTCGACTTTAAACTGTGTAGGTCCCACCACTCATGTATAAAATTAACACACACAACATGAGTGGTGTGAGAAGAGAGGTCGTAATCCTGACTGAAGGCTTGTAATGGCCAATTATATATGTAATATTGAATTCGTAGATGAAATGCAGATCGCCCACAACACACCAGAGACTAAACAGTTAACAAAGCACTGAGTTTAATACAGCTAATTGCCACTAAAGTTAGGTTTACAATCTAAAGCAGTTAGGAAGACAGTGTTTCGTGATACACGCGGTGCAATCCGCAATGATTATCATATTAAATGAGCAGAATAGTCAACGACGACTATTAATACAACTCATTGAGCTGATTTAATGAGGTTTTGGAAAAATTAACTGGATTTTGCCAAGAAGAAGGACAATACAACGGAGCACACATGTGCAGTTTCTATAGAAGAAATTCATAAATAAGGCTATGAATCCTACGTTCTATAATTTGACCGTGTAAAACCTGTGTTTGATCCAAAAATTCATGCTAGTAACTGTGTATATCTATGAATACCGGTATTAAGCTACAGTCTCGTATGAAAATTAAATACAACTTATAATGACAGATTATTACACTTATGTACTGTACTGTAAACTTACATCAAATTTAAAGTCTTTTTTAAATTCTTTTATTTAATTCAACAAAATTTAAAAAAATTTTAATATTTCGAAATATTTTACTGGATTACTAAAAGTAATAGAAACAATCTTTAAAATCAGCTTACAACAGTTTTATACCGCATCTCCTTTCTTGTGGTTTTTTTTATTATCCTTGCAAAACTTTTTTTCCAAACCATTTAACCATGATTACACCTAATAACCAGTGTTTCCTTTAAACATTCCCTTTTTTCATCTCATTTTAACCTGCTCTTTTTAATGGAAGAAAAGAAAACCAAACAAACTAAAAAAAGAACTATAAAACAGTCAAGCCATTTCACTTAACAACAAACAAACTTCCCTAGTCATTATGCTTTAGCTTGTACTCGAGGGAGCACTTTACAAGGGTCATTAAAATGAAGTTTCTCGTTCATGTGCTCTTTTTTGTTTTGTTTCTTTTCATATTCGCCTGTAACAACCAACTAATTATGCTACAATCCCGCCAGTAATAGCAAAACAACACTACTTTTAATGCGAGCATAATCAACTTGGCAGTATAAAAAGAAATAAAAAAAGAGAAAACAACTTAAATATTAATTTAATTTATTTTATACTTTAAACACTTATAAATTGTAGTAAAAATTTAAATTGTTCGCCATTTATTTTTGTTTATTTTGCAAAAAACAGAGAAAAAAGTGAAAAAAAACGAGAAGAAATTGTTTTCGACATTTTGATTGATGACTTTATTTGGAAAAATTGAAAAATTCTTTATTTCCTTTCATTTCCTTTCCATTTTGTGTGTATACTCTGTTGTAAATAATCCTTCTTGGAATAGATTTTCCGAAAACAAAAGGTCATGTTTTTCTTTGTTTAAGAAAGTTATTCTTACGAAAATTTCAGAACAAATTAGTTACACCGTCTGTATTCACAGTTTGTTTCATTTTCATTGTAATTTTCAAAATACCTTTGAAACGGAAAATTTGCCTGAGTCAATGTCGAAATCGAAAACAGAAATGATTTTCTGTCAATTATTATTGTACACTTCACATGCTATAGTTTTAGAAAGCTGCCACGTTCTAGCCTATGTATACTGGAAAATATTCAAAACAGAGGGGGAGAGAGATACAATTTGCACTGTAAAAAGTGTAAAGAATTAATCGATAATTTGAAAACTATTGGGCAATTCACACAAGCTATTGTATCGTTGTATTCATTGTATTGTTGGATGAACAGTGTATGCTTGTTGTTGATAATTGTCATATAAAACACCGATACACTTATACACATTTTTTTCATATGTTGAGTCAACAATTAACATTTCAAAATTATAATTGTTGGCACAGATAATTAATTAATTTACTTTTTTCCATAATATTTTTCATTTTGTTGCTCGAAAATCAAATTATGAATACTGCTCATCTTCTTCTTATCGTTGTTTGACGTTTGGAATACGAAATACACAATGCAGCATAGCATTGAGTGTTCATAAGCAAAAAGTGTATTCAATACAACATACACGATACAAAGCCGTGTGAATGTCACATCAATCGCAAATTCTAGTTTCTGCTCCATGAAAATACAACAGCGCCCTACCTCAAAAGACGGAAAAACATTGCGTAACAAATTTATTACAAAATTTTTTCTAACGAGCTGTACAATAGTTGAGTGGTCTCGGTATTCTTACTTTACTGAATTGATCATTACAATCCTTCAGTCAGGATTACAACCTAGCTAGTCACAACACTCATTTAGTGTGTCCTATTTTTATACATGAGTGGCGTGGCGTACATTTTAACGTCGTCTTCTAACGATAGATTTGAGAAACTTTTCAAGACAATTTGATTTACTCTCATATTTTTTACAAAGAAATGTGAGATATCCTGCAAAGAGAATATCGCTGAAAGCAACATTTATTTCGTATTTTATTCGAGATATCTGAGCTGGGGTTTGAACCACGGGCTCTCATCTAATAAGCCAACATACTACCTATTGGACTACGGCAATATCGATTAAGTATACAACGATAAAATCTTCCCAAATTAAGATTAAGACCTTTACCGTTTAAATATTGCCATCATGTTCATTAGAGTTCTTTTATTTCTGTGGGCTTGTCGTCTTCCTGAAACATCCACCCGACTATGTGTTAATGTCGCTGTTGTTGTTATTTATGCCATATTTGTGCAAAACTTTTTCGCGATCAGTTGGTCGGCATAACATTTAAATAGATCATCTCAGTAATTTAATAGTCGAGAATTATTCTGCATTATACGATTTTTTTTTTGAGCATCCAACTTTATTTCATAAATTGTTCTGTCTCTTCTACTGCTGTTTTAAAAAAAAAATTTTAAAGGGTAAGAAATTGAACCTTTTTCAATTGAGTTTTAACCCTGTACAGTAACGCCTTCTATTTACGACACTATTTTATGAAAAAGGCTTTCAATAACGCTTGCAATAAGCTGGTCCTCTTTGTTTTGTTCATATTTCGAAAATTTTAATACAATTTTAATACTTCTTTTTCTCTTTGCTGTCTGCTCTTTAATCGGCTCAAACCACGCAACATTGGCTTCAGCAGTTAATAAATAACAACAAACACTACAGAAAAACATGTCATCTTTCATAATCATCATGACAAATTTTTGCAGACAAATAATAAAGGAAAACCTACCCTAAGACTTTCTAAACCGACTAACAATAGTTGAAATCTATTTTAAAAAATGGCTACAAACTAGCAAAACAACCCTTTTCCTCTACGGTTTAAAGAGCCACCATCATTATTACTTTTCTTGTTCTGTTTTTAATTCTGTTTTCTGTTTGTTCGTTTGTTTGTTTGTATTTTTTAGAAAATAATGCATATTTATTTACTCTTTAATACCTTGAAATTATAATGAGTTTGTTGGAAAAGGATCCAGAGACGTATAAAACATAAAACTGTAATACATTCTCTGTTTTGACATTTGTAATGGGCTGTGTGCAAGGCTGATTGCATGGCTGTATGACTACATGGCTGGTTGGTTGTTTGGCGTGTTAGTTACGCATTGTGATTTAATGGCAACAGTAATGATATGTATGTATACAGAATGTATAGTTTTAACACACTTAAACGTGTATGTAGAAAAACCACCCCTATGGCAACACTATAGATAAGGATCAAAGATAACAGGGTATTTCAAACCAATATTATTTACAATATAAAGCAGGCGTTCATTTTAGCGTGGATTGTATGGTTTTATTGCGTATGTTGAAATGGTTCTAATTTAGGTCAAATATGCTCCGTTTGCTTCGATATCTCGCAAATAATTTATTTATGCATATCTCGTAAAAATCTTCATTTCTTTTCACAAACAAAATATTGGAAAACTTCAATTAAACGCAAACAACAATTAGTCGCCATTGTAATCACTTGATGTCAAATGATGTCAATTAAGGCTTTAAATGGAAGTTTCTCCCAACAACTGTCTCTAAGCTTAGCACATATTCTTTTCCATTACTCGAAGCCAGCTATTTGAAAGAAACGATCGAACAGTGAACAGTTTATAGGCCAATGTGACCATAAGCTCTGATATGATAAACAATGATTTCCTTTTAATCTCAGCAAACATTTAGTAAAACATTACAGGCAACAATATAGGTAAGCAATCCTGGCTACTACACCGTTTATCGTAGCCCTAGAGTTTTCGAAAAGTGATCAACTTTTCATCACCAGTCACCAGCAACTTCGGAAACTAATTCAGAGCCATACTTCTTCTGGTTTCTTGTATTATTTAAGTCATTCTTGAAATAGTTTTTGGTAAGCTTTTGGATAAATTTGCTCGTAAACCGAGCATGGGGATGTAAAATGTAATCCTAAGCATAAGTTGGCAGCAGACAGAAGCGTTTATAGCTGTACTAATAGGGCATGGAGTCGCCATAGTCTAATAGGTAGTGTGTTGACTTATTAGACGCAAGGCCACGGTTCAAACCCCAGGTCAGACATCAAAACGAAATATTAAAAAAAATAATTCTTCGGCGACTTCTCAGCAGAAATCTGCCAAAAACTCTGAGATTAAATAAATTGCCATGAAAAAGTTTCTCAAAAATCTGTAGTTCGGGGTCGACTTTAAACTGTAGGTTCCGCCACTCATGTATAAAATTAACACACACAACATAAGTAGTGTGAGATGCTAAGCCGTAATCCTGACAGGAGGGTTGTAATGGCCAATTATGTATGTATGTAAGGAATAGGACACGGCCCCTTTAGGCATAGGATCCGCAGATAGAGTAGGAATATCCCAGATTTTTGTAGGCTATGATACGAAAAACGAAAAAACAATTTTTTATGTCACTGGTTGGTCGATTGGTTGAGGAGTTAATTGGCGGATTTAAAGGACTGCAAACTTGAGGATATAATTGGGTTTATAAATGGAATTGACTGGCTAAAGGGAAAAGTTTATCTATGGGTGCCCGATGTTTTTTTTCGAGTTCCTATCTTGATTTTGTTCCACTATTTCTCTTTTTTTTTCCTTTCTTTTTTTCATCCATGTCTTATTTGCATGCACAATGGAGAAATGGATCTCTAGGTAAAGACGTGGAACTGTGAAGACGGTGATGCGCTCTAATCTTACCTAACGATATTGGTGTTTATCTGGTGAGATTGGAAGGCAATTATTCATTTTGAGCTTCCATAACCAGGTCAAACAATTGAAATTAATCTTTACTGCAACAACGAACAATATACACAACAAAATTGTCTCAGACTGATCAACGGGAAAAAGTGTCATTATGACTGTAACAGTCCACAAACATCTTTTATGGCCGGGCAGAAACAAAGCGTGGCATGAAAATGTTGATGCATTCACCTTACAGCTGCGACCTTGAACTTTCAGTCCATCATTTGTTTCGATCTCTGCAGAAATCTCTAAATGGTGTAAATTTAAATTCTGTAGAGGCCTACAAAACACATGTGGATCAGTTTTTCGCTTAGAAAACTCTGAGGGTTATCATTTATTTCGATGCGAAAGGAAATTCATTTGAATCTTACGTGGTAAAGAATTGTGTTTGGCAACATTTTTTTTTTGTTCAATTCAAGCCCAAGTAGAGCTCTAAACTAAGAGAGAACTTTATATTAAATTTTGTTAATGATTTTAATGTTCAATATCAAGCAATTTAAAATTTTTTTCTTCCACAAAAAAGAAAAAAACTGGAGAATTAGAAAACATCATTTAGATTTTGCTTTTATTGAGAAATAAATATGATTTAAGCTTTAAAAATTTTAAGAATGTTAAACCGAAATTGATTTATATTTTATTTTATTCTTTGTATTAGATGAACCATTTCTATTATTTTCTTTGGAAACGTATGCCTGGAACTGTCATAATTTGAAAATTAATTTTGCCAAATATTTTAACAGCGGCCAGAAAGTAACGCCCTTTGGCTACCTTTAAGCTTCTATTTTCGTGTTTTTTTATGCCTCGGATACCTTTAAAACATATTTCGAATTCTTGAAACATTTTTTTTTTGGAAGACAGAAGATTTAATTTTTTTTAAACCAAAAAAGGTATCATAATCATAATCAAATTCGGTTTTTAAATATTTTTTATTTCTTTTTCTGTTTTTTGTTTTGTTTTCAAAATAAAATATAAGAAAAAGCAGATCAGCTACAGACAAACCATAAAATTAAACTGTCAACTTGTATAAATTCAAAAGAAGTTTAGCAAGAATGAAATGAAAAAAAAAAACAAAAACAAAATAAGAGAAGAATATTATTAAACAACTTATATCATGGCATATAAGCCAAGAAATCCCTGACTAATCTTATATAGAATGGAAGAAGACACAAGAAAAAAATCTGCTTGAATGTATGAATGTATACATACATATTAACATACAATAATATGCACTCATAAATATTTTAGAAAAGAAGAACAAGAAGAAAAAAAAACCAAAATTCTGTTTGAGTTTTATTTTTATGTTTTCATACCCAGACCAGAATTTTTCGCCACAGATGTTAACAAATTTTTAGTTTTCATATTTAAAATTTGAAGATTTTTTTTCTGTATTTTCTGTTTTGCTTCTAAAATTCTTTCAAAAACTCATTGTGACATGTTAACATACATAATTTTTTTTTCAAAATTTTTAAAATCCATTCTTTGCAAACTAATACATACATGAACATGCGGTTAACACTTATAGTTGGCAACACACTCTATAATAACACTGTTGACAATGTGTCTCTGTGTGTACTTACATTAACGCTTCAACGCCTTTGTTTTTAACGGAGAAAAAAATATTTTTTTAACCCAAATATTTTACAGCCTCAACAGCAAATTTTTAAACTCAATTAATAAAATAAACATTTTTCATCATGTATTTAAAAGATACACATACACACACACACATGTAGACTATTTGTCTTGTGTTTTAAACATTTAAAGATTTAAACTAATCAAAACTGACACTTGTGACATATAGAGGAGATCACAGAAAGAAAAAAATAAAAATAAGAAAAATACGAAAAAAAAACAAACGATATTCAAATTGAAAATGCCAGACAATTATGCATGTTTTCGATAGATTTTTGTTAAATTTAGATTTTATTTTTCTTGATTTTTTCTTGATTTCTTTCTAAATCATTTTAAAAGTGTGTCCGCCTCTGTATTTTATTAGTTGAAGTTAAAAAATTAAAAGAAAGAAGTTGAAAAAAAAAACATTTCTTGCATCCTTAATGTTGTGACAATTTTATCATGGGAAAACTGCCTTAAAAAGTCTCAGATTACATTTAAATCCAAGAAATTCACATCTAAAATGATTGGAAATTTTAAAATTGATATTAAATACTACTCCTGCCCTAGCTGTCATAAACGGTAGCCAAAAAATTTAAACTTTTGAGTATTCCCACAGATCCAATACACAGCTGTAATTAATAAAGTCATGTTAAAGAGTATAAAATCATATTCATTATAAAGGGTGTCCGAGTAAGAAAGGACTTTTTCGTATTTGCAACATTTTATTGGATTGCAAACAACACATTTTCCAAGTAGTATGGAATAAAATACCTACCAAACAGCCGCCATGTCTCTGCTGACAGGCCAGTACTCTTTTTATTACTTATTTTCATCTTTGTCACAGAGAAGTGACTATCACTCACCAGTGATCCATTGGACCACGCATTTGAGTTTAGGAATTGTTTCTGGCTTATTCGTTCGAGAGCACACAAAACCCCAAAGAAAAAACTCATACGACAGTTAACAAAAATATTTTTTGAAATAATTTGTTCTATGAAATCGCCATAGTCTAGTTGGTAGTGTGTTGGCTTATTAGACGTAAGGCCAGGGTTCAAACCCCAGGTCAGACATCAAAACGAAAATAAGAAAAATATTTCTTCGGCGACTTCCTCTTTGCAGATTTTTGGCAAAAACTCTGAGAGCAAATAAAATTGTAATGAAAAGTTTCTCAAAAATCTGTCGTTCGGACTAGACTTAAAACTGTAGGTCCCGTCACTCATGTATAAAATTAACACACACAACATAAGTAGTGTGAGAAACTAGGTCCATCGTCTGACTAAACTTCGCACCAGACGGTGGCTTGTTATGAGTGTATTTGCTTTTTCATGAGGATTTTCTGAGCTTCAAATTCTTTTGTATTCACTAAATCATACAGATTGAAATGCGTTTCATTGGAGAAGATTTTTTTTCGAGAAACTGACATTGAGTTGTTGACTAATTTAGACGTGAAGTCATGGTTCAAACCCCAGGTCAGACAAAACGAAAACATGAAAACATATTTCTCCGGCGACTTCCCCTCAGCAATCTTCTGGCAAAAACTCTGTGAGTAAATAAAATTACAATGAAAAGTTTCTCAAAGAAAAACTGTCGTTCAGAGTCGACTTTAAACTGTAGGTTCCGCCACTTATGCATAAAAATAACGCGTGTGAGAAGCTAGATCGTAATCCTGTTTGAAGCATTGTAATGTAACTAGAGAGCACATTGCTACATTGCTGTAGCGCGTAGTCTTATAGAAAACGTCGTAATGTTGATTCCTTGTCGTTTTCGTTAGTCCTTCGACTTTGTGGCATATTTTATGTAAGAAACTTGCTAACACATGCTCTAACAAAAGGTAAAGCTGCTGAGTTATTGTGTCCAAAGGCACCTAAATGCCAATGGAAATGGGTAAGCCCTTTCCGTTTGCTTTCACGGATATTGTCTTACAGCACCAGAGACATTCAGAGACAGAGACAATTTAAGAACTTGTTCCATCAGTGCACAAACTTGGTCACAGCTTAATAAGAACACGATTGAACCTTATTAATCAAAGTATCTTCAAATCTATGGGATTCTCTATTCCGGATAAATTCTCAAACAATGCTTGTTAGATATGATTAGAATTTATTTATTTAAGAACCGTAATGTCTGATGTTGGGATGTTTTAATTAAAGGGAACTCACAGAACTTCTACTGAAGCTTGCTATCAGAATGTTAAATGGGAAGGAATAGGAATAACTGTTTAAAGCATATAATAGTTGCAGATTTTCTCTTATCTATTGAAGCTCTTTCTCTTTTAAACATAATTTTATCAAGTCAAAAATCATTCAAAATTTACTATTTCTCACAATAAAAAGTTGGCAAATTCTTTTAAGCTGTAGTTTTAACACAAGGACCCATTGCTCTCCGGGAACATCGTTCAAACCATAACAAAGACTACAAGGACAGCCTCACAACCAATTCAATATCAAAGTATATTGAACTGGATTACACACATATTTACTGAGAGTAAAGAGGTCAATGCATTCTTTGAAAGTGTGGAAAGACACCACATTGAAGAATGCCGGGTGTTTCAGAAGGAAGCATTCAACAATTACTCTCATGTCGATTCGTGGGCAGGAGGATAATACAGCAATAATACCAAATAATTCTATTGAATTTAGATTCTAGATTTGCATTTCTCAAGTGAAGACAAACAACTGATCTCACACAGACTTCATTTACTACCCAATTTTGTTGTATTATTCAGGCTAAAATAATGGCTATGCTGACTCGTACAGAACAAATTAAATATGTATCAGGGTATACTTACTGGCTGTAAAGTGGCCATTAGATCCATAGAGATTGTGAATACACACTCCAACGTTGTCCAACAATGGCAGATACTTCTAGAGGATTCAGTGAAATATTTCCTTTCAAGACACCAGAGCATACATGCAGAAGCTGTAATGATAAGGAAAAGGAGACTAATTTAAAAACTTATCAGATTTTATTTAATTTTTTAGAATTTAACAATTTAACTCATAATTATTGGGAAATTGGTATAAAAGTCTTACACACATTTGCTGTTTTTTCTTTTATGAAATTTATTACACTTAAAGAAATTTCGCATAAGAGATACACGATGGTAATATGATATATGTTTTAAAAATGATTTATTTTTTGCTTATAATTTCGAAAAATAAATAAATATTTATAACTACTGTTGTTCTTAAATAAAACAAAACAAAACAAAACAGAAGAAAAGCAAAAAACAATAACAAATGACATCATCATCATCAAGATTTTTATTGTTTTTTAATTTTCTTAAGTCAGACATAAAAGACCCCACCTTAAAAAAAACACAAGCGTCGTCGTCTGTCTCTTTCATTTGTCGTCTTATCAAACATCAAAAAATCTTGTTAAAATTGACAAGTTATAAACTTGTAAAAATAAATAATAAATGAAATGAAAACAAACAAACAAAAAAGTCGAGATAGAATTTAAGATAGGAGCAAAAAAGAGTTAATTTTTTCTGAAAACATAATTTTTACACGAACAATCTTGATGACATTTTAATACGACTGACTGACTGCTTTAAATCCTACAACATAGATAATCAGGCCTATTTTTACTCATTTTTTTTGGCATACTTAACCTGGCTGTGTACACACATGGATGGATAGGTTTCTTAACGGATTAAATACTTATCGTTTAGGGATTTAAATTTCATTCATGAAAATTTGGTTTCTATTCTAACCTTGTGTTGTCATTTGTTTCAATTTTCTTTTCTACTTCGGTTTTCCAAAGAATGTCCTGAAAAAAATTCCCTTATATATCTTTTGCCAAACAATTCTTATCATCATCTGCTCTATTTATGTTCCATTTAAAAGCAATTTAAACAAAAAACAGATGAAAATTATTCTTTAAATACCGTCGGTATTGCGTTCTTGTTGTTCAAAATGTAACACTCGACACATTATCTTTAAATATCCTTGATCATCATCATCATCACTGCAATCGTAATCATTATGATTTGCTGCTCTGCTATTATACCTGCTTTGTTTTGGGGGGATTTGAGACTCTTCTCTGCTGTCTTCTTGAAAAATCAAAATCTTTTATTGTTTGTTTGCGTGTTTGTATTGAGCTGGCTAATCTTTATGTTTTTTTCTCTCTTTTTTTTTGCTTTTTTCTCTACTGCCTACTTACTTCTGTTTAACGTTCAATGCATATTTTGTTACCTTTTTCTTATTATACCCTCTTGGTTTTTCATCTTTTTTTTTTCGAATATTTTTTTTTTCATTTCTGTGCCTTCTTTCATAAATTTTACACACTTCATTTGCCCTAAGTAATGGTATCGCGTTGACAATAGGCTTAAAAACACTTCATAGACTTATTGTCTCTGTCAGTGTTCTTATGTTTTATTTTCAATTTTTTTTCTTTCTTCTTCTTCTCTTTAATGTCTTCAGCATACGAGTTTCTCTTACTTTCTTACGTGCTTTTGAAATCTTTTTATTTTATTTCGTTCAAATACTTTTGCCTTGCACTGTTCTGTTTATCATTGTTATTATTATGATTGCTGGTGCTATTGTTGTTACCTTTTGCTAATGATGATGATGATGATGATACTCTACTTTAAATGTCATCTTAAATAACACTAATAACTGTATTTAACTAAAAGAGCGTATGAGTGCATGAGTGAGAATGAGTAATTTCTACTCCCGTTTTTAGTACAGCGCTGAAGGCAATATAATTGAGAGCATCACACATGCAAGTTCATGTTTGTTTTCAGTTTTTATATTTGTCCTGATCATACGTTAGGGACGGAACTTAGCTTTAGGGAAGGAATAGGCTCTATTGTATAGTAAAAATATCATTAGAGCCCTAGGGAATGTGTACAACTACACTGAAGGTTATACAAGTATGCCGGAAGCCTCTGGAGCACATAACATGACATTGAACGGTTAACCCTAGGAACATGATAAGTAACAATATACATGACAAGTAAACACTTGCGAAAGCAAATAACTCAAATGAATTCAGATGCGACATTGGCCGTTCCCTTCTGAGGGCCAAACAAGTGATCTGACAAAGACTTCACTCATTCGCAAAGGAAAAAATTGGAAGATGAATTTATTTTTAAAGGGCCTAGAGAAATCTGGGCCGTTTTTAATATATGAATACTTCTTAAAACCTATTAAAGGTCACCCAAAGGTTGAAAACGTCTCATGTTGAATGAGAAAAGGAAGCCTACAGGAAAAATTTTCTGTCCGGCTTTTGAGAATCTGATACCTTTGAAAACCCGGTTCTGCCAAGTCATACGTAAATATAGCGATGGGTTATAAAAATCAGTTAAAAATTGTAGACCTAAGGTAAAATAGGTATTTACGGTAGTACAACAGAAACTTATAAGAATGTTTTAAGTCAGTTGCCAATCTAACTTAACTATGTATATATAGATGGGAGCCATTAAACCGGCATAATTTTGCTCAAGATCGTAATTCAGTAGTCATGATCTAACATGATTTCTAACATTTTAAACACGTTATATTTCAATGCCTTTATTTTAAATCAATGAAATAGCCTGGATCCAGTTAGCACTTCGGAGATAATTGATGAGGCGGTCGATAAACACAATCGATTTCCTGAAAAAATTACAATTTCGTAACCCAGACATATAGTGCCCAATAAAACGCACAGTTGCATCTTCTTTTTCCTTCAAAGCAGCTACTCCAACATTCGCAATGAGGATACTTCATACGCTTAGAGATACACTAATTCAATAGGAGTCAATACGGGTCCCTGCGATTTCTACAAATCTTAAATCTTGAGGCTTAAAACAGCAATGTTGTGCTTTTTCTTTAAGCGAATATCACCTTTATAGTTTAGAGCATTACAAGTGAGATAATTTGGATGCGTTTCTTGCCTTTAAAATAAGTCTCAGTGTGTCGGCTTATTAGAAGTAAGGCCAGGGTTCTAATCCCAGGTCAGACATCAAAACGAAAATATCAAAAAAATATTTCTGCGACTGCCTCTCAGCAGATTTCTGGCAAAAACTCTGAGGGTAAATAAAATTACCATGAAGAGTTTCTCAAAAATCAGTCGTTCGGAGTCGACTTTAAAGTCGACATATGTATACAAATTAACGCTCACAACATAAGTGGTGTGAGAAGCTAGGTCGTAATCCTGACTGAAGGGTTGTAATGTCCAATTATGTATGTATAATAATAATACTGATTATGATATTTTTAGGTTTAGTTGCTATTCGAATTTCTTTCAAATTTCAATATTAAAATTTCATTTCATTTAAGTTTTCTTTAAGTTCTTAAAACATCCTCTCGTTAAAATTATTTTCTTAACCACCAACTTGTTAAACATGACAAAAATTTGAAATACAATTTTACTACCTTCTTGCTAACAAGTTAGTTGTAAATTTTTTTGCATATGTACATACATACATATGTACATGCATATATCGCCACAAGGAAAAGAAAATATCCTAATGTAATGCATTTAATATAAATGTTGTAAAAACTATCGTAACCACAATTCTATTGTGGCTGCTTTTAATTTAAAATAAAAAATCTTAAATTTCTTAAAACGTTTTTGCCTTCAGCTGGCGATATTTAAGTGCATGCATATGAGTTTAAAGCATATTGCATGGAAAACTTAAGAAACTGCCAGACAAAAAAGAAAATTTTTGTAGACAAAATAAACACAGACACACTCGTTGTGTATGCTTTAGGAAAATGGAAAAACAAGTTAAAACGTGTTTAACATAAAAACCATTAACGATGGATAAATGCAAAAGAAAATTGAAAAAAAAATCTTAAAACACATTAAAAAAATTTAAATTTCCTTAACGATAATATAACATAAAACAATTTAAATATGTTTTGCCTTAAAACTTTTTGCTAATTACCCCACTACATACACACATACTCGTACATACGTTCACATATTTCAAAAAATAAGAAACAAATTTTAAGTAACCATCCCTTCCACCTTTTTCCTTCAGCCATCCAGTCTGCCAGCCAGCCATCAACACTCTATTAAACTGTTTTTAAACAATTCATGTGTAAAATTTGATATCTTTGTTTGTCCAAACAACAACAACATACATATTCTTCATTTATTCGTTTTACGAACTCTACTCTTTTTTCCTGTTCAATAAACACCCTAAATAAAGATTTTACTGCCGGGGTAAAATCGAAACAAACAAAAATACAAAAACAAAAACACAAAATGTTGTTAGAAACCCTCGTGAAAAAGTGAAGTGAAAAATCATAAAACCACAAAATATTACGAAATCAGAGGCTGGGCTATGGCACAATCATAAATAATATTCCCTGCCAAACGCATTGCCTACAAAAAGTAACAGAAACAACAAATAAAGAATACGTAGAATACAGAATGCAAAATGCAAAAAAAAACTGACCCCAATTGTCAATTATTTACGTATCACTTGACAGTAGTTATGAATAGACAAACAGACAGACAGACACATCATCAGCGTCATCATGATCACGTAAATCTTCAAATATAATCGTAATATTTTAACGGTTTCCCGTTTTATTGTTTTAAAAATTTCAAATGAAGTAAAAAATTTATTATTCGGGTGGAAAACTACCCTTAGCAAGAACCTTTTGCTAGTTTGTAGTTTTGCATATGCTAATAGCAATAAATTATTCTATTTAGTTTAAGTTCAAAGATGGCAACACTTAAAAAAGAAGTAAGCAAGGATAGGGAGTGCTGAAAAGATATTTCGTAATTTGCTGCAAGTCTTGCTTTACCTTAAGCTTACTGAACGCCTAGTTACTACGTCTAACTCCGTTGGCCATTCCATTCCAATTCAATGAATGCTGCTTTCTAGTTCCGCAGATGTTTTTGTCGTTGTAAGTCTTTACTGTAGGTAATCTTCATTTTGTGAAAATATGCATCGCGTTACAATTAATGTTACCAAACCAATAGGATAACACTGAAGCTTCGCTTACTCCCATATCGCGTACAATTAAAAAGTAGCATTTCCATTCAATCACCATTCCTGTAATATGTTTCTTCTTCTCAATATCCGTAGGCACTATGCGGAAGGCAAATGCGGCCCTTTTCAACTCATATGTAAGTTTTGCCCACGTAAACGCTGTATACAGGGCAATAGATTTAAACACTTTCGTCAGTGACAAACGTTTTTCATGCTTTGCGCAAGTGCACACTGCTTTATGCTTACTAATGGGACATCAGTTTTATGTCCAGCAAGTTCGAAACAATATACTTGCGATCCGCCGATCTTACTAGCTTGTCGATATGTTTGGCTCTTACTACTAAAACACTATGGTCTGTAAAAGCAATCATCTGCGTACCATTAGGGAGCTCAGTACACCATTATATGTGATGATCTGCAATACCAACAAAGAATCTATCTTTCGGCCATCATGCGTGGCTTTATCCCATCACACCCTGTACAGCTAAACGCGCGCAAATGCAAATCAAACTTAAAAAATAGGGGTAGATATACAGGTCTAGCGCTAAAGTGAATTCCTAAAGCTCTAGGATAGGTGGAGCGCGTTAAGGTCTCTTTTGATTTTTGATTGTTTTTTTTTTCTTTGTGCTGAAATTTCATTTGTAGCAATTATAATCCCATAAGATCATAGTGAAAAGCAGTCGGACGTTTTCTTCTGGGTGACAGCTCTTTGGACCACAGATATCAATTCTGCTATTGCCGTTGTCTTATGTGCTTACAAGTTGCTTGTTTTGCTACAAAAACTCTGGTCTGTTATGCCATTATTACCATTTTGTTGCAAAATACTACCTCAGTCTCTTTTCCTTAAACCGATTATTCAAATTGCAAAATAATACACATGTGTAGGGACTATTCCTCCAGAACTTCTATTGTAACGGCTTTTTAAGTCTAAATTGTATAAACCACTGTAAATGCTAATATAATATCAAACTTTCACTCCAGTAGCATAACAGTATCGCCGCTGTAGATAAGAGGAAATGAGGGAAAGGAAATCTTAGCATTTGAATTTGATTCTTTATACCTAACCGTGTTAGCATAATTCAATGAATACTGCTTGTGGCAATACCAATGGTTACATTTAAGGGCATCTGACGTTCGGCGTGGAACAATTGTCATATGTTGTCATAAGTCATCGTAGCCTAGTATGTTGATTTATTAAACGAGAGTCCGTATTTCAAACACCAGCTGAGAAGTCTCGACATATGAAAAAATATCCTTTCGACTTGAACAGTCTTCCGAAAAAAGGTGAAAGTAAACAATATTGCCACGAAAAATTCAATATTATTATCAAATCTGTCGTGCAAAGCCGACTTTAAACTGTAGGTTCCGCCACTAGTGCTTAAAATTAACACAAACAACATAGACGGTGTGAAGAGTTAGGTTGTAATCTTGACTAAACGCTTGTCATGAACAATAAGAAGAATTAATTAGTTACGATTGCTAAAAACAATTTTTATCTTTTGATATTTTGAAGTTTTTTCCGTACCATTTCGGATTGCGATTTAATTTTCCGATGATAATCGGTTAAATAAAAAAACTCTTAAAATTTCACAACCAGCGTTTATCTCTCTCTCTTCAAGTTTTAGTCATATTCGATTCATAATTTGTAAACGGCTGCCCTTTAATTTACTTCAGCTCATTAACACAAAATAAATGTTTAAAATTGTATTCAATTCTTTAATTAATTAACAAAGGAAAACTTAATTAAAATAAATTAATGAATCATAATTTTTTTCCCGTTATTAAAATCGTTTTAGAAAGAAAGGCCATAAAAAAATTAAATTAAAATATAAGCCTCAGGTCTTTGATAACGTTTTATTGTGTTTCAAAAACATTTAATCGTTTTCATATCGATTGTTTGTCGAAAGGCTGTTTTTTATAAACTGCAACAACAACAGCAAGTAAAAATACGTAACATTTTATGAAATTTATTTTAATATCCTTAAATATCAACGCTGTCATAAATCATTATTAATTTTTTTTTGCCATTTTGTTGTTGTTGTTATTACTGTTGGTAAAAATCATACATTTAAGTGTCAACACAACAAAGATTTTAATAAACAAAAGAGATGCGCAATTTAAAATTAATACAGGGGTATGAATATCAACAACAAAAACAAATAAAATGAAAACGAACAAAAAAAAACAGAGAAGAGAAATGAATGAATTCCTCCCCTTCCTTTGGCACAAACACACACACACACACACACACACTCAATAAAGGAGTACAATATGAGAAAACAATACAATAACAACAACAACAAACAAATATTTATTTATTTGTCACAATTTTGGCATTTGAAATATTTTATTGTTTTGGCAACCATGCACAATGAAAACAAAACAAAACAAAAAAGAAACGTTTTTTTGCAATACAGACAACAATAGCAATAACAGTAGCAGTTGAGAAGATGAGTGATGCAGTTTGTATTCCTTTCTTTGTTGTTCTGTTGTCATTGACATTTTATCATTTATTTTCAACTTAAAAAAACAAATAAAAAGAGGAAGCAGTGCTTAGTTTTGTTTATTTTTTTTAAGCCGGAAAAGCCAAACCTACCTACAGCAAAACAAAACTGTTAGTAGGGATTTAAATTTAACAAAAAATCAATAAACAAATGGCAACTCTGAAAAGGACATATCAGTGGTTGCATACTTATTAAAAACCAATTTACACGATAAGTGTTTACGTACTTACGTAAGATCAGAGAGAAAATATTACAGAAATCCAGGCGTATTTTAAAAATGAGAGTATAAATCCAATGGCAGATTTTTTTGCGTTCACAGGATTAGAAAATATCAAAACAAAGTAAAATGAGTGCATTGCTGATCTAATGAAGTGTGATAGTTTGCACTTGCGCAAATGATACCCAACCTTTGCGCTCCAAAGCACGAAAAACGTCTGTCACTGATGAAGGTGTTTAAATCTATTGCCCAGTATACAGCGTTTACATGGGCAAAACTTACATATGAGTTGGAAAGGGCCGCATAACCATAGCCAATACGCACTGTCAAATTTCCATTCGTATGTTCTCTCATTTCATATCGAGTTTACACACTATTATCCGTTCTCACCTCCATAAGAACTTGTCACGTCCTATGCCTGATGGGACCCTTTAAATCCCTCTTAAAGGCCGAGTCACATGGAAGCCGTTATATGCACATAATTACGTTCTAGCTTCTCACACCGCTTCTGTTGCGTGTTTTAATTTTATCCATGAGTGGTAGGACCCACAGTTTAAAGCCGACTCCGAACGACAGATTTTTTTGAGAATCTTTTCATGGCTATTTTATTAACTCTCAGAGTTTTTGCCAGAAATCTGCTGAGAGGAAGTCGCCGAAGAAATATTTTTTCATAATTCGTTCAGTTAGAAATGCCTGAGCGGGGGTTTGAACCGAGGCCAATACACTACCAACTAGATCACAGCGACTTCATGGAAGTCTTAATATTTACACCTAATTAGATTTTAGCTAAACTTTTTATTATTTTCCTTTCTTTAAGGAACATTGGGCTGCTATAAGGCACCTTATTCTCAGAGTTTTTGCCAGAAATCTGCTGAGAGGAACTCGCCGAAAAACTGTATATTTTTTTTCGTTTTGTTGGCGCTATATGACCAAGAATTTGCTTTTAAAAACCAAAATTTCTAATCTTTTCTCTGAAATTTAAAGTTTTCTTATTACGGTTGTTAAAAGGAAAAGTTAAGTTTTTGTTTTCTTTGACAGTTTAATATCAAAAAAATACATTTCATTTGCTTCTCTTATTATAGAACAGAAAACAAATTATCTTTTTTACTGTACGGTCTTAATGACTTTTCTGTTCCGCCATCTTATCTAAATCTTTTGAATTTCTTCACTTTCTTCTCCGGTTTTTTGTTTTTTTTTTCTAATTTCAATTTTCTTTTAACAATGGAGTCACGTAAAAACAACAAAAAACAAATATATTCTTACTTCATATTGTACACCAACAAATAAAATCATTTATATTTACATATACATACGTACTTATACATACATACATAAGTACATAAAAACGCCTGTGAAAAGCCAGAAAATAGAAAATAAACCCTCTTTGATGATACGATTACGTTGAATGAAAATTGTCTGCATTTGTTTTTGACAGGCTTAAATATTTTCTACGTACTTTATTACACACATACACATTCACATACACATCCACGTCTCTATAAAGCTACCCTCCAAAAAAATATATATAAACACCCACATACAAGTCCAAAAAAAAAAAAAATAAATGAATGAACGAAAAAAAAGAAAAAAAGAAGGAAATTCAATAATAAAAACATGTAAAAACATACGCCAAAATGTAATTTCTTCCCTTCTTGTCCTATTAACACAACAAAAAAAATAAACGCCCTGTTTTTATCCCCCTTTCTTGGAACAATATCAACATTTTTCTACCCCACGCACACACGTTTATTTAACTTTTTGTGTGTAGTTGTCGTAAAGCCTTGTTCAATAAATTTTTGTTATTCTCGCTTCTTTTGCTTAATTTTTCCAACAAACAGTGATGCTAACTCTGAATAAGACAAAAAGCGATGGAATATTAAAAAAAAAAACGTTTAAGAGAACACGAAGCAAGGACATACATTTGGTTTCCACAAGTCAATTGTGCTGAAAAATCAAAATGAAGCTAAGCTTACATATTAGTTAATTAAAGGTAAGGGAAAGTTAGACGACAAGTCGAAGATTAGTGATTGGCTCCTCACTGCCCTGAAGAAGAGGCCTAAGGCTGTAAAGCTCAACTTGGATATGCTGTAATTTTGTGAAGGTTCCTCAATAGGAAATTTTAGGTGTCCTACTAGTAACTTCTGTTGTGATGATTAAAGAATCATGATGAGACTCTTGACGTTTACACCGAAGATTTCAAAAGGATGGTCAAAGTAGGCTGTAGTCTCCCTATTACAGGGTACAAGCGGCCTGATCCCTGCAGCATTTTCCATGTGGAGGTCATGGACATATTTTCTTGCGTGTTGAGATTTTTCCTGAAAATATCTTTACTTAGGTAGTTAGGCAGACAGCAGCAGGGCGGGACTGAGCTCACAATCTCCGACATATTACATCGCCCAAGTATTTCCATTGTCTCTGTTAGACAAGTTATTGTTCACTCGGTTTATAAAGACGCTCAAGGAAGGCACGTCTAATATTACTAAAGTCTGCTGAAACTCTTATTGGAAGGCAAGCCGATAGACTTCTTACAAATACTCAAACGATACTAGCTTACAGTATTTAGCACATGAATATGTAAAGTCTACTAGGAAAACCTAGCTAGTTTCAAACGCAATCACATAAAGACTACTTCGACTCCTAGTCAAGTGCTGTATCAGTCGACGGGAAACCTATACAAAAATAAAAAGAGAATGTAAGTGTACTAGGTTGGTGAAGATGACTCTCGGCCCAAAGATAGAAGATGAGTAGACACACTGAAGCCAGGTAATGCTGGATGGTTTCTGGAGGATCGTAAGAAGGGGTAACGAAAAAATTTATTTAAATGGGTGGCTAATTAAACTTTTCATTTATTTTGGGTCTTTATCTATAAACTACTAGAGTGTTGCCATTCAGTTGAGCCCACCGAGCAAGAAGAATTAATTAAATTCCTAATAAACAAACCCATTTTGTTTAGACTGTTTTATCTGAACTTAGTTTTGTTTCAACCGCATTCTGCTCAGCGCTTATATTAAAGCTTATTTGATTTAAAAACTGCTAAATGGGCATCACTGCCAAAATAAATGTGCCGTTCTAGGAGTTGCCAGTTTTTGTTTAAATCGTTTAATACTTTTATTATGTAAAATATTACGTTTTTTTCTTCTTAGTTTTTTTTACTGTGATGATGATTGTCTTGAAAACAGTTTTTTTTTGTTTTTTTAGTATGTAATGTTTTTAATAAAAATCCTTTTAAAATCCGTTTATTTTCCTTTTTTAAAAATATAATGCGAATATTATGTAAAACTGCCAAAAAAAAAGAGGACATAACGCAGAATATTTAAATATTTTGTATAAAGCCTAACCATTTTGTGGATTTTTTTTTGGTTTTTAAAAAGTTGGATTGTAAATAAAAAAATTTACTTTTTTTCTGTTGTTCTTGCTGAATGTGGAGGAATGGGGTGGGGGGATAATAAAAGATGGTTAGAAAATTTATTCATTCTATATTTAAATGATTTGTTTAAGACCTTTAAAATACAATATTTTGATTATAATTTTCTTTTCTGCGTTTCCCTTTTCTTCCTCCTTTTTTTCTGATTTTTTGATTTTATTCTCAGGACAGGCAGTAAGAAAATCTGCGATAGAAAAAAATTGTTATAAAAAGAAATTGAAAAGAAAAGGAAGGAAATCCTAACTGTTATTGACAGTCTTTTAAATGGCATTTAAAAAAAAAACTGATTTAAATAAGAAGGAATGTGAGAGATTTAAAAAAGGGAAAAGAAATTTAATAAGAAATTGAAAGAAAAAAATATTAAATTTAAAAGAAATGTTAGAAAATTCGCTTTAAACACGGATAGCTTAAGATGAGAGTTGTTATCAAAAGAAATCCATGATATTTAATATTTTATTTGATACAACTACAATAATTTTGTCAAATGTGCACCATTTTGTGCAATAATTCACAGAAATACGTAACTCTTTTAGCAAAAACTGGTTAACGGATTGTCTCAAGCTTCAATTGAGTCGAATTTTATAAAAATTTACGAGTTGTAGTAGCTAAAGTGCTTGACTATAAATCGCAATAATTTTGATTCGAATTTGAGAGGAAATGATAAAATGTTAATAAAAATTAAGGGCTTTACCCCTGGCTTCCCAAAGAAACCAAATTGAGTTCCCCTGTCTCCACAGAGAAAAGAATGCTATCAACGAACATAATAGAAAAGTTAGGTCCCCTCATTAGAGAGTGTGTAACCTTATAAGCAAAATTTTACACAATTTTTTTTTACCAAAATCACCGCATACATTTGTATAGCGGCCGTTCTTTCTACACAACAGTTGGCAACTTTATAATTCTAAAACCTGCTAGAAAAGATCAATTACATGTTTTACTGATAAAATTTGAATAATGAAACTGAAACAGAATCAAATAATCAATAAGAAGATGGGGTAGATGCCTTTCCATGTTTTCAATTAAGCGTTAAGAGCTTCAGGCGACCTGTTGGAACTCTATTTTCCTCCCATACGCCAAAGAAGTCGATTGTGATTGTTAAAATAAAATGTCCCGGTTATTTCCTCCCGGAATTATTTTCAAACGTAAAAAGCAGGCATGATTGTTATGTTTTATAATTTCTGAAACAAACAATTAAAATTCTTTAAAGCGAATTACATGCCTAGTTTGATAACGGCAAATAAAAATGAAATCACTGTAGTCTAGTCGGATATCTCGAACAAAACGAAAAATTAAAAAAAAAATATTTCTTCGGCGACTTTCTCTCAGCGGTGTTATGGCAAAAACTTATGTGGCAACTTATATGGTTTGAGAAGCTAGATTTTAATCCTAACTAAAGGGTTGTAATGACCAATTAAGTAAGTAAGTTCACAAGATATTTCGATTGGACCACAACTTTGTCGAAAGCCATAGACAGTCATCAGTCGCTTTAGGAAAGAATCAGTTGTCTTGTTATCTTGCAGAGGTTCGCAGATAGAAATTTAATTCAGGAGACATTTTTTCGTCGACTAGTATTAGAGATTTATTGAAGATGTTTCAAAGAGTTTTTTGTGTACAATGCCTTTATACAAGAGGAGTATTTGGCATACAGTACCCTGAAACCGGATACCATAGGTTCGAATTTTTAGACGACTGTTTTTTACAGAAGACTTTGTAATCCCGTTGATGATGCGACAGTGAATTGAAAAGCTAATTAATGAGATCATTTTGGATTTAAATTGGTTACCATTGAATTGGATTTTTTTTTATTGAGGTCATGTATTGTATGTAGAAGTGACATGAGCGCTTTTGTTCGCAATAGCTTTATTCGTTCCAGCTCACTGACAACGTACATATGTATGTAGTTTAAAAGATATTTGAAAACTCTAAAATCTGCTAAAACTGATTTGTGTGTTGGTTGAAGCATTAGTGAGTAGCATGTCATTGTGTTCCTCAAGATACGCCAAGCAGATATTAGATAAGTAACCCGTAAAAAACTTAAAGCCGAGACAAATAGAACCATTCATGCGATATACAGTAATCCCTCGATTTACGTCGCAGTTGGTTCCAAAAAAAAGACGACGTAAATCGTATGACAACGCATATCGAAGTTAGAGGGAACAAAAAATTTGACGACATAAATCGAAACAACGTTAATCGAGGCGACGTAAATCGAAGGATTAGTGTACTTTAAACTTTACAACTGACAGCAAATTAACGACGTATGTGTTTAGTACTTTGGCGTACATTGAAGTTATGTGGAGTCAACAAATAAAAAAGAAAGAAAAGAATGCAAAAAAAAACTCCTGTTAGTTGCTGAAGTATTCAACGTATGTTAAAAGCTGCTTGACTTTGACGCCTTTTGCACGTTTAAAGTGCTTTGTAAAATACTTTGAAAAGCCTTGAGTTTGCAGAAGAGAGGTTAAAAACGATCGAGGGTAAGTTCACACTTTGATGTACTCGCAAAGTTGCTTTGTTCTTCGTTCGTCGTCTACCGATGGTTGTATACACAACAACAAAATATCAAGAGTTTGTCAAAATTCTTTGGAAAGTACTTTGAACGTGCAAAAGTCGTCTTTATGAATTGCATTAGTAGAGAAGCACTGAATGAAACTAAGCACTTAAGAAAGTTTTTAAGGTTTTGTCTGTTGAAAAAGTCGAATTACAACATATAATGGATACTATGAGACTGGACGTGTATTAAACTGCAGATAGTACGGTGTAAACATAATACGAAATGATAGGATACGATATTGAGTGAACGTACAGATAGAAATTGGCTGTCGTATGGCTTTCTTTACGAATCGTGTAAATACAAACAAATCTGTCGAATGATTTTTCCTCTCATTTTGAAAAGCTGGAAAGAGTTCTGTAACATTTTCTCTTTGTGCTTGCGTACGTAAACCCTTATCGTGTAAATTGGCCATTACGGGGATTGAACAGTAGGGTTTAGTGTAGTTGCTGTATGATGCACTTGTTCTACGGATCAACGTGCTACTGCCAGTTATCGTATTGACACCACAAACATTACTGCGTTCACTTCTCATTAATTTAAAATTCGTATGAATGCAGTGTTTCTTTATTTGTAAAATTAAAAGAATTTTTGTAAAATTTTCATTGATTAAGCAGCCAGTATTCAAAAACACCTCTTCAGTAGAAGAAATTTTAATTTGGCTGTTTAGTATTTGAGTTTATTATAGGAGAAGGGCCCTGTTGTTTATTTATTTTAACTCCTTTTAAAGTTTTTGTTTAATTTGTTTTAAATTTATTGTTTTTCTTTCGTTGTCTTTGCTCTTCTTCTGAATGAAATTCAAATTTATCACTTTAAAGTGTTGTTGTTGTTGTTTTTTTCTGGTCTTCTGTTGTTATTGTTCATAACAATGACATGTCAAATGTCACTTCAAATAAGACTCATAAATTATTTTGACTTTTCTTTGGGGTTACTCTCTCACCTTATTTTTTATGCTATGCTTTGTTGTTGTTTTCTTTTTTTTCAGTGAAAGGCCAGGTATTTTTTTCTTATCTTTTTTTTGTTGTTTTTGTTTAACACCCGTCTGCCATGAAGTTAAATAGCGTTAAAAATTAATTTGCCAAGGGCTCTTGTAAAATATATTGTAATTAATTATTATAAAACGTGAAAAAAAAACAAATGGGGAAATTTCTTAAAAAAAAAATAAAGTTTTTGGAAAAAAATGGAAAAAGAAATTTTAATAGGCATGTGAAAATATTTTTGTTGCTTTTAAATAAAGATAACGTCATTTGTCCTCCTTTCTGGCAGTTTACAAGAACTGGACTGAAAAACTGGATGCAATTGTAGTTTTGAACATATTTTTTAGTGTGATAATCTGTTAGAAATCCGGGGAAAAAGAGTAGGAATCAATGGTTCCCCACCACTACAGCATATACGCGAAGGGCGTTGTTTCTAAGCAACGATAGATGGTAGCACTGTTATTCTAGAACCTGCCACAGCAGACCAATCACCTGCTTAGCTGGAACAACAATTGATTAACGAAACGGAAACAGGGCAGAATAAAAAACAATCGGAACTTATGGCAACAACAGCAGCGAATAAGATGAAAATGCTTTGTGATAGCCATATGCTCCTAAGAGGGGTATTGGAAAAAAATATAAAAATCCATAAGGAAACTTGGCCACACGCCTATTCCATCTTACATAAATAAGACTTTTAGCTTCTAATAGATTATTAGTTATCCAGTTTCAAATACCAGAGAAGGTGATAAATCAAATACATCACTTCCTACCAAATAACACATTTATGTTACCCCCGAAAACCTGCACCCCTAGTCAGGTTAGATAGCGCAACGTGTTGGAAAAGTATAGGACGCGAGGACCAGCAATCCTTACCACTTTACCCAATACAGCAATTTGAAGCATTTTTAAGAAAGATATTTGAACTAGCGGAGTCTAGTAAATAGTGTGTTGGCTTATTACACGTGAGATCGCGGTTCAAACCTCATGTCAGAAATCTCACAAAAAAAAAAAAACGAAAATGAAAAAATATATCTCGGCGACTTTCTCTCAGCAGATTTCTGGCAAAAATTCTGAGAGTAAACTCTGAGAGTAAATAATTTTGCCATGAAAATTTTCTCAACAAAGAACCTAACGTTCGGAGTCGACATTAAACTGTAGGTCCCGCAACTCATATATAAAACTAATACAAAACATAAGTGGTGTGAGAAACTAGGTCGTACTCCTGACTCAAGAGTTGTAATGACCAATTATATTACGTATGTATGCATGTTTAAGAAAGACATAGTTTCTAGGAAACAACGGATGGCAACCCTTTTATGGCAATATAAACATAGAATTTGTCACAGTTTTCTTATTATAATTTTTCATTAATTGGCTCCCTGTTAAAACCCTAATATGAACGTAAAGTGCTGCCAGTTTAAAATGTTGTATTTAAAATTAATTTTTTTCCTTAACGCTTACGCTTGTGTATATAGATTTGTCTGATAAATAATGACATTAGCCCAACAACAATAAACAATAATCCGCTTTAAACTTTAAAATGTCATAAAAATATATATTGAATGGTTTCGTATACACAAAAAAAAAAATACAAATGAAAAGCATATGAAAAGCGGTGAAATGAATATGAAATAATAATTCCCAAGTGTTGAAAGTATAAATAAGGCTTTGTAAACTGTTTGCTCACAACAACAACAACAAAAAACAAAAAAGAAATGAAAAATTAAAAATTTTTTAATTTTAAACCAATTTTCAGAAACACTTAAAAGTTTTTAATTTATAAGTTATTTATCAAATATCTGCTCAAAGTAATTGTTTTCAGAGAATGCATACTGGCGGCAAGCACTCGTACCACTGCGACGAACTTGTAGCACTGATTCTGTTTTATTTTATTGTTTTTTTCGAACGTCCCCGGCCTCACCCGACCGTGGAGGGCTCGTCCCCATTACGTAGGGACACGTACACACTACAGTCCGGTCTGTAGCGGGTAAGGGAAAAGTAATGGCAACGAGAACATAAATCAGCTACAGAACTTAATCACAAGCTGAATAAAGTAACAATATACAGGAACTACCTATGATTAAAATAATTTTCAGAGCCTTTCATCAGTTCAAACAAAGGACCTCCTTAAATCCTTAATTGATTCAAATTTTTGTGTTTGTTGTGTGTTGGTAACATAAGATTGTGTTGGTAACATAAAAAAAGTCACATTCAACGTAAACTGTTGCTTATGGTGCCAAAAAATCAATCACAAGTAAACAGTTTGCAGAAAATAATGTAGTTTTGTAAAAGGATAAAGAACTTTATGAATCGAAATTTTATCGTATCCAATCTAAATTTAAGTACTTTACAACTGTTTTTTCTTTTTCTTTCTTTTTCTTTTTTTGTTTAGCAATGGTTTTTATTATTTTCTTGACATTTCTGACAATTAACCTTACAAAGCAGGGTTAAGCTTTGGCACTAAGGTGACAGGACTGGAGTGGACAGAAACAAAATTGCACATGATTGGCAATTCGGACAGTATCAGGACCACGGACATTTTTTTCACATTATCAAATGGGCCGGCATAAGGGTTTTGCCTTCATCGATGAAAGCTGTCAGGTAAGGTTAGCATTTTGACGGGCGCGCACGAGTAATACAAAATTCGTTCGTTCAATCTCTCCAATATTAGTTTAATCCCGTAAGTCAATTACTCGCAAGTGGTCGGCTATTGGAAAAATATTTTTCTTTTTACTACACCTTTAATATCGACTGTAGAAATATGCCGCTTTTTCCACCTTTCTTTTAGAACACACCTCGTAAAATAAATACACTTCCAGGAAATTTGTCGCTAACGTTTAATTTATCAAATTTTCTAATTTTTCTCCAGCATAGTCGTGTATATTATACACTTTGTGGCAAGGCAAAGAAAGCAACACCTTTTGAAAATATTTATAATTTTTTTTTTTATTTTATTTCTGTTAATAATCTATAAATTATTATATAAGGCTGCTCTTTTAGTGCGTTTTTTTATTCTCTCTTTAGTAATCCTTAAACCTTTGACCTGTATTTCATCTTACGTTCTACAGGTGTTATTAAGGCAACCCAATAGTTTTTAGAATCAAATGTTGATTTCTTTCCCAGTCGTACGTTTGTGAAGCAGGTTTTTTTTAAGGGTTCCTTGTAATAATTTATGGTTGTTAAACAATCTTCTTCTTTATTACTTTTATTAAAAGGCCTTTGTTTTTAGCTGTTACAATATACGTACAATAACAATAACAAGGAATATCAGTTTACTTGTATTTCATATTTTAAATGGTGTTTAAATGCTCACCTTTTTCTTGTAGTTTTTATTTTTCTTCAATTTTTTTGTTGTTATTGTTTATTGTACAATAAAAATATCAAGATTTCCTTTTGTATCTCGTATTTTTTTTTTTCGTTAATTTATTGGTTTTTATTGTTGTACAATCGTAAATATTGTCACTATTATTTTTAATTCATTTAAAATGAAAATAAAAACGTACGAAATTCATAATAAAAGAAAAAAGAAGAAGAAGAAATAAAATTGATGAAAAAGGCCGTTTAAATTTCAATGCCATAAAAGTGTAACAAGTTCTGTTCAAAAAAAAAAAAAAATGGAAAATTATTAACAAAGTTTACAGTGTCCTTTAGATAAGGGTCGTCGCATTCATTAATAAAACTGGTAAATTGAAATTAACAATATTAAATTTATTAAAAAATAATTAATAATAATATTTTTTCTATAAAAGTCCTTTAATTTTTTAATATATAGCCTAAGAGCATAAATTTATTTATTTATTTATAAATTAAGCCCCAACACTTAAAGGTTATATAGCCTAAGAGCATAAATTTTAATACTTTTTATGCTGCACATACATATATGTACATACAGGATTGCGACTTTACAGTTTAAAGTCGACTCCGAACGACATATTTTCTTGAGAAACTTTTCATGGCAATTTCATTTACTCACAGAGTTTTGTCTAAAGACTGCTGAGATGTATATATCTGCTGAGATATCTGCTGAGATATCTGTATGTACATATATACCCAAAGAAAATAATCCTAAAAGGCAATTAGATTGCAGAATCTTAATGGTTAATTAAAAAACACGTTTACCGATGAAAGATGCACTTTTTAAGGCAATTTTATTCACTCTAAGAACTTTTGCAAAAAAATTTACTGAGAGAAAGTTGCCGAAAGAAATATTTTTCCATCATCAGGTAGTGACATCGGACCTGGCGTTTGAACCACGGTTTCTCGTCTAATACGCCAACACTCTACCTATTACACTACGATAACTGCACAACAAAATTACTTTCTCCACGATTAAACTGTCTTTCGCTATCGAGAACATTTACATAACGCTGGCACGAAGCTAATCGTGTCGTTTTTTTTTTCAATTTTATTAATCAAGTTTTTTCAACCAATCTGGTATTCATTTAATGAAATCGATCGTAGCATAATAGACTGACATCTGTCTATGCTTCAAAACAAACGTCATCTATGAAATTATAATGAGTTCTTGTATTGGGTATATGGTAGTGTCCACTGTTGCTGCTCTCCTCAAAGAGAAGTCACAGAGCTTATTGGATGCCATAATTAACATTATTTCGCCTTATTCCGGTTTGGAAGCTGGGCTAGGAATCCTTGTAATCAAGCTTTTGGACCCTTTACACAAAACCATTTTCAAAATATTATTCAGGCTTATATATTCCCAACGATCCCTTAAGAAATAATTGGCATCTGAGCTTTCGTTAATCAAATTGCATAATTTGAGCGAATGAGCAAATGCCATCTAATGTTGTATGTACAGAGCGATCGGCTTAATTTATATACAAACAACCGCTCGTTGTCGCTCCAATTAGGATCAATTAGGTTATTTCAGATGAACCAATCAGAAGTATTAGTCGCATTAAATATTTCAAAGAAAGTAAGTTTTTGAAAGATATCCATAACTTTTTTTGATATCTGAAGCTCAATTTAGAGTAGTAATAATGGTTTCATTCTGTGGTAAATCCTCATCACCTTGTTCGATAATTTGTTGATAATTTGAGGTTAAACCTATTATGACTCTCTCATAGAAATCTCTTGGATTATATTGGGATGCAGCAAACGTCGTTTCTTGCATAGAACTTGTGGTTTTAATAAGATAGATTATTACCTTTAAGGTAATTTTTCTAGAATTTTTTAGATTATTTCACACTAAACTAATGAAAATTGTATTGGCTTCGATACCTATAAGTTTTATCGATATAAACATACAAAAAGTTTGATAAGATAGTTTGATGTGTTTGCTTCAGTATATTACTACAGGTTGATTAATAAATTCCTTTATTTTCATTTCATTTTCAGGTGAAAAACCTTTCAAATGTGAACATGAGGGTTGTGATCGACGTTTTGCGAATTCATCGGATCGCAAGAAACACTCGCATGTGCATACCTCGGACAAACCATATAACTGTCGCATTAATGGCTGTGATAAATCCTATACTCATCCATCTTCCTTGCGTAAGCATATGAAGGTAAGTATACGTATAAGTTTTTCAGAAACAAGTACTTGTCAAGCGTTTGCTTTTATTTGATAATATTAATCGCTTTTTGTTCTTGTTTTTGTGAACATTTGCGATTATTTCCCGCCCAGGTACATGGTAATATTGAAGAAAAATCACCTTCTCATGGCTATGATAGCGAGGGCGAAGAGTCCTCTTCATCGAGTATAGTGACAGGAGGCGCACAGACGCCACCATCGGCGCGCCTAAACAGTGATAACTCCTCGGCTAATAACAGTTTAAATAAATCCTCACCGCATTCGATTAAATCTGAGCCCACGCCTAACAATGCGATGCATAGTGTACATTTGGGTGCCTCATCCAGTGGCAGTAGTACGAATAGCAGCAGCCATCATGGCGGTCAGCAGCATGGCCACGGACACTCTTCGCATCAACAACACCAGCAGCAGCAACAACAACAACCTTTAGTAGGTTTTACACACCATCAACAGCATCAGCATAATGCGCAACAGCATAATAGCGCTAAATCGCCTGCTTTACAATTGATGGCACCATCGGCGTATTTGCCGCCTCCTCTGGGACCACCACCATCACTAGCAGCGGGCAGTCATCATCATACGCATCATCATCACCAGGCTATGAGTTCGGCCACGTCGCCGGCAGGGGCTAGTAATCCGGCGGCTGCTTCTATGCTGGTAACCGGACATCATCATGCCAATCATCATTTGCTGTACCATCCTGCCGCTCAACATCATGCGCCCACCGATTGGTATCACACTGCAGCCCCAACGGCTAGTGCTGATGCCATGAATCCTTTGAATCATTTCGGTCATCATCATCATCACCATCATTTAATGCATCCGGGTGCAGCTACCGCTTATTAACTAGAGCCTAGGCAAATTTATTGTTGAATCTGAATATATAGAAACACCCCTCCTCCCCCCCTCTCACCATTTTCTTAAGAAATATATTGAAAATGAAAAATTGTGTTAAAAAAAATATTTTTTTTAGAAAATTAAAACCGTCGTTGAAATTGAAAAATCTAAATTAAAAACAAAAATATTTACATTGAAAGCTTAAATATTATAAATTCTCTTATGTGCTCTTTAAATTTCTCTTTAATTCGTGTAGTAACTTAGCTGAAGCTTTTGTTTTTCGAATAGTTTTTATGCTAACACTGTCCTTAGTAGTCTTTTAATATTTTTTATTTTTTTTTCTTAAGAATTCCTATTAATTTTAATTGCAAATTAAAGCCAAATATTTACTGCAAACAAAAATCGACAAAAAAGAAACAACAAAACAAAAATCATCATTTAAACATCCAGCATTCAAGCATTCATTAATAAATTTATTGTAGAAAAGAAAACGAACCCCCTTATTAAATTTAAAAAAAACACATAAAATATTTAAGTTTTAATAATTAAAAAAAAAACAAACAAAAAAAATTATAAGAAATATGAAAATTAATAAAAGAAAGAAAACAAATCTTAATTAAATACCTGAGAATGAAATTTAAATAAATTATGAAATAGTTTTTAAATGTTAAGCTTTTCCTTTTCCATACATACACCCTGTAAATATTTAATAATTCTTTTGTTTTCATTGCATACAATAGTTAAGTTTTTATTTAAGCATAAACAAATATCCTCTCATACATTATTTCAATAAAAATTTCTTCCCCCAGATTCCCTACATTTTTTTTACACTATGTCCCCCCCCCAAAAAAAAAAAATAAATTCTGTTTTCTCATGATCCGCCACTGCTTATTAGTACAAAATGTTTATAAAAAAAAAATAAATTATAAAAATTTATATTAAAAATAATTCTTAAATTCGATAAATAATTTTGAATTGTATTTGTAAAAATTATTATAAAAAGAAAAATTAATTATAAAATCATAATGAAAATGAATACGTAAAATGTTCGGCCTTAGTTTTTAATGTTACAAACGAAATATCCACTGTTTTATGACATCTATTACCCTCCCCCCCCCCTTCTAATCATCTTCATTATTCTCTATAATACAAGAAAAATATGCAATAAAATTAAAAAACAAAAAAAATAAAACAAAATAAAAATAAATAATAAAAACGTTTAAAAAATATATTTAACAATCATTAAATACAAAACGAAAAACAAAAATCAATAAAATCGAGGCATTTTTATTTCAGTTGCATGATTACTAGCCAATCACATGGGTACTACCCTATTTTCTGAAAGGTAAGAGCATTTTGTAGAATATTTTGAAAGCCGCTCAATAATACAGGTTTTTGAAGCTTTCCTCTCGTTTAAGATCTCTAGACTTTGTTCGTTTGTTAGTTTTTCCTTTACGAAGAATGAGATTGGACGAGGTCATCGAAATCGATATGTTTGTAACATGATTACGTCAGATACACTGACTAACGTGTGTTGGAATAACAGAGGTAATGAGAATTTATTCTACAACGGTGCTAGAGGCTCTGATGGATATAAATAACTCCGATTCATATGATGTGAGGACCAAAGATTTAAAGTCTATGGTTAGGTTGACGGGAGACAAGCCTAATATCAAATTAAATTGGGGATTTCGGGATCGAAGGAATCGATGTCGTCGCCGTAATCTAGTAGGTAGCATGTTGGCTTATTAGACGTGAGGGCTTGGTTCAAACCGCAGGTCAGACCTCTTCCTTTAAGCAGATTTCTGGCAAAAACCCTAAGAGAAAACAAAAATTGCCATTAAAATTTCTTCAAAAATTTGCCATTCGGAGTCGACTTTAAACTGTAGGCCGCACCACTCATGTATAACATAACATAAGTGGTGTGAGAAGCTAGGTCGTAATCCTGACTGAAGGGTTGTAATGCCCAATTAAGTATATATGTGTGTAAGGAATCGATTGTCTGACAGTTAAGGACCTATCCCCTGGACAGAAGTATTTTGGGAAATGCTTTGCCATGACGCTTAGTAACAAAAATAAATGGAATAATCAGAAAGGACGGTTATTTTGTAATATACAGATGGGTTAAGAAAGGATTTCCAAACATTAGCAGGAGATTTTAGTACAAGAATGAAATATTCCGAGCGCATGAGAAAACTCAGAGGTATATTCCAGACGGAAGTCTATGTCGTCGAAAGATGTATTTAATTCAACTTGGATAGGAGGCAAAAAATATTGGACATAGCTAATGTGTGTGAAGATAGATTTTAAAATCGATCTATAGATCTATCTATATCTATCTATCTATATCTATCTATAGATCCAAAAAGATTTTAAAATCTATCTTCACACACATACATAGCTATACTTTCTGACATTCGAGCACTCGCTTCTTATGAGGTTAAATCGAAGATAATATGGAACTGTCTGGAAAGCTGAATCGGATAGGTAGCGAGAATCGCAATTAGCAAGCAGACAAGCTTGCGAGGAGGGCAACTTTTACGCCATTAATTGGACCAGAATCCTTGTATGGAGTTGGAGCACTTGTTCAGTATGGTATGCTCAACAAAAGGGATGATAATGAGAGGCAAAGACTTTTGTTGGGAAATTACAATAAGAGGGGATCACAGTCTATGCATCATACTATCCAGGAATAACCTGAGATTGGTAATTGGCCTTTTGACAGGGCTACGTAAACTCTTGGTACATGTGTTTAGAATAAGGGTTGTCGATGTTGACGATGGGTATGAATTATTGGAACACATTTTTGTGCATATCAAGTAAAAGGCCTGGAGAAGACAAGGGATACCCTAAAAAGTATGAAGGAAGTACAATGATCGCATTTCCGCGGTATTAAGGCACCTCTTCACTGCAATAATAATAACATGAGAATAATAACATGAGTAGAGTTAAGTCTCCTTTCACCCGACCATTTTTTATGATCTGGAAACAGAAAATAATTACTTGGATTACTTGGGTTGATGTAGAAGTAATTCATAACATAATTCGGGTATTTCTGCCAAGAACCAAAAAAAGTCTGTATGACTTATTAACTAATAAACGCATATTGATCTTCATTTTCAACGAAATTGGATTGGTTCAAAAATTTCTGAAATTTGTTCAACGTATGTAAACTTTTGTGGTCTTTTGATAGATTTTAAAGTCAACTCGATTAATATGTCCGCTCTTTTCAAATCTGTGATATGAAAAAATATCTGGAAGACTTCAATGCAAAAGCAGCGAATAGTATTAGCCATGTGGCGAAAATGGTGTAGGAATTTTTCATAATAAATTCGTTAGAAGACGCCGTTGTCCTGTAGATAGCGTGTGGGTTTATTAGGCGTGAGGCCACGGTTCAAACCCCAAATCAGACATCTCCAACAAAACGAAATATGAAAAAATACTACTTTGGGCGACTTCCTGTCAGCAGATTTCTGCAAAAAACGCTAAGAGTAAAGTTCTCAAAAATCTGCCGATCGGAGTCGACTTTAAACTGTAGGTCCTACTGCTCAAGTATAACATTATTACACATAACATAAGTGGTATGAGAAGCTAAGTCGTAATCCTGACTTAAGAGTTGTAATGACCAATTAAGTAAGTGTTTACAATTTGGGGTTTCATAAGCTCATTTAAAATGCCGTTAAATACAGTGGATAAATTTTGAGACAAAACTCTTCGAGAGCTAATTTTTAAAATTCATGAATATATGTTACTTCCCGTGTAGGGCATTCCTCCTACCATAACTGCTTAATGTTTTCATTGCCATAGTCACGCTTGGCATATTCACTTTATATGCAGTTTTTTTATAGTTTTAACCATGGTATAAGAAATATAGAAGGTAGTTTCATTCTCTCTTTATTTTTTAAAATTCACTATCTGACATGCTTAAGGATTATGACGTTTTCGTTAAAATAATGCTACCATATTAATTTTAAATTTCCCCCATTTTCAATTTTTTTCAAATTGAGGAAATTCTTTATATACTAGTCCAAATTACGTGTTAAACTTGTTGGACTTAACTAATATAAATTTAGATATAAAAATTGTTAAAAGGTTTTATCTTGGACGAACATTTTTTCGTACATAAATATACAAAATTATAAATTACACATTTTTCATAAATAATTTATTGAGAATATACAACAAAATTATAAATGTGGTAACGCTACATGTATTGTTTATGAGAAAATAAAACTTCAAAAAACCTTATTTTATGAAAAATATTTTGATTGAAACTACCTTCTATATTTCTTATACCATGGTTTTAACTGATGATGTTGGTTTTTATTGGTATTAAAAGAGAAATTAAATTTGAAATTTATTTTAATTTAAAATTTTATGAAATTTTTATTGAAATTAAAACAATTTAATATGTTTTGTTTTCCATTTTTTTAACATATTTTGAAACCAAAATTGTTTGTATTATGATAACGTTTAAGATTAAAATCGATAAATAAATCAATTAGTCAGTCAGCTTCCAATAAATTGATTTTGGTTTTTAACGTTTGGAATTGATTTTAATTAAAATTTAATATTTTATTTAATTTTTTTGAAAACACTTTTCAAAATAAAACAACAACACAACACTACAGCACCAATATTTTAATAAAGAAGTGATGAAATGTCATTAATATTCAGCGATAAATGATGAGATTTTGATAACGAATCATTAATTTTGTATTAAATTAACTAATATTCACTTATAATTGTTATTTCATATTGTAGTTTATAAATACATTTATTGTTTTAAATTGTAAAAAAATTTTAATTAATTTTTGTGTTTCTTTATAACAATAGCTACACAATCTTTTATTATAAGATTGACATGACTCGTATGAGTAGATGTTGATTTGTTTACTCATCTCTAACGTTTTCTTTCCTTAAATATAAATACAATTTTCCAAATAGTTAATAATTTATTACATGTGGAAAAAAATTTCTTCTGTTTAATGGTATCATTAGAATTTTATTATTTATAATTAATTATTGTTTAATTTGTTTTATAAACAATGCTTTTATTTACTTAAAAATAGAAATTTATTGTTTTATAATTTATATACTAAGTTTATTAATAATATTTCATATATAAAACAATAATAAGAAAAACAAATAACAAAAAAAATTTTATTAAATTTGTTTTCTTTTAATTTATTGAAGGTTAGAATACAAAGGGTGCCCTGGTAGTCTAGTGGATAGTGTGCAAGACTATTAGCGTGAGGGTCGTGGATTCGACCTACTACACCGAGCATATGGTCAAAGTTACTCAGCTCGTATATAATTAGAATATAATTTGTAATTGTATTGTAATTAATAAATAAATAGAATACAAAAATTAGACAAGAGGTATTACAGTCGGTCTAAGCGATAGAAGACTTCTTTTTTTAGAAAATATAAAAATATTGTATTAATATCCTATAATGTCGTCGACAACCGTTTTCACTTGATGGACCACGGGATGGTGCTTGGTGACAGTAATGCCAACCCTTTTGCCGAGAACTTGATAAGCACATAAGTATCCATTCAGAAGCAATTAACGGCGTACATGGCGACCGTATTAGTAAGATATATTCCAGTGTCTTAAGCGTCTTATCAAGTGTGTTGACATACATAATTGGTCATTACAACCCCTCAGTCAGGATTACAAACTAGTTTCTAACACCGCTTATGTTGTGAGTGTTAATTTTATACATGATTGGAGGGGACCTACAGTTTAATGTCAACTCCGAACGACCGGTTTTTTTGAGAAAATTTTCATGGCAATTTTTAATTACTTTCAGTTTTTGTCAGAAATATGCTGAGAGAAAGTCGCCGAAGAAATATTTTCTCATATTTCGTTTTGTTGGAGATGTCTGACCTGGGGGTAAGAACTGTGGCCTCACATCTAATAAGCCAACACACTACCTACTAAACAACGGCGACTTCAAGTGCATTGACAGCTACTGGTATTTGATAAATTCTCAGCAATGCCGCTTATTGAGTGGCCTGTAAGATTTTGCTGTCATATAGTGTATTGGCCGTAGTCTAGTACGTAGTGTGTTGGCTTATTAGACGTACGGCCACGGTTCAAACCGCAGGTCAGACATCAAAATGAGTATATGAACAAAAAATATTTCTTCGATGACTTCCTTTCAGCAGATTTCTGGCAAAAACTCTGAGAGTAAATAAAATTGCCATGAAAAGTTTCTCAAAAATTTGGCGTTCGGAGTCGACTTTAAGTCGAGTCCCGCCCCTCATGTATAAAATTAACACACACAACATAAGTAGTGTGAGAAACTAGGTCTATAATCCTGACTGAAGGGTTGTAATGACCAATTATGTACATACAGTGAACGCTCGCTAATGTGAACTAATTAAAACTGGCGTTGTTCACTTTTGCGAGTTGTTCACATTTCCGAATACCGAAAATTTTAAAACAGAATTATACCATCTTTTAAACAAAAATCATTATTTATGAATTTATTTTTTTAGAATTTTTTAGAACACATTTTATAATTTAATCTTCACAAACTTTCTTCACAGTATCTAAATAGCAATTGAAGAATAAATATGCAAGCAGATGTATTAACACATACATATATATATGTACACCTAAAACGGGGATTCCCGCAACTAATAAACATAGAATTTTAACGTTTCAAATCAAAAAAAAATTCTGTTAAAATTATAGGGTTTTTTACATTTTTTCATCTTTTAGAGTAGTTACTGAAGCAAAAATAATATTAAGCGGTGTTCTTATTATGCGGTGTTCACATTAGCGCGCGTGCACTGTATATGTACGTATAATGCTTTGGCGGATCGCTTTCAGTCATCAAATAAACTTTGTACGTAAATTTGTCGTTCAGTTTTTCAATCTTTGTTCACTAAAAGTTGATCATTGCAGTTCAGTGAGGACCTTCCACCTGACATGTTTCCGCATTAGGTTGCACTGAATGAATTAAAGAAAACTTTTTACATACTTTAAGTGACAAAAAAAATTTGTAGACAATAAAGGAAACGAAACGAAATGGGTAACGAATTTCAAATTATTTAATTTCAAATAAAATAATTTTTTTCTATTCATTTCATTTAAAAAATGTTCAAACTGCTGTTTATGAAACAAAAAAAAAAGAGAGAAAGAAAATAAAAATAATTTGTTTAACGATTTATGCTTTTTTAATTAACCCCACAATTTGTTACGTTACTCACACCCGTACTTTGTAGTGGCATTCGTAGTTGTAGTCAAACTCACTCACAGATACTGTGTGCCGAGCAGCAGGAACTAAATTGTGGATACAGATACAAATAGATTTGTATATTGAACGAGTATCTATGGTATCTGCATGTGCCATAGACAAATGTATTTATGTACGTGTACACTTGTAGCTGAATATGAGTACATTAAACGTACTGATCATACCTTTCATTTGATCATTTTCGTTCTGTATTAGAAAAATAACCACAAAAATAGAAGAAAAAAAACAACAAAATTTCACACTTTTTATGATTATTTTTCTGAATTTAAAAAATATCATAGAAAAACATAAACGTAAACGAAAATAGTAAAAAGGAAAAAAAAACAAGGAAAGAACATAAAGAATAATGCTGTGTTGTATCTATCTATCGATGTTTTATTAATTGTGTCTGTAGTACATTTTAAGATGTTTTTGTTGTCAGTTGTTGCTGTTATAAGTTTTACTTCTTTTTCTTTAGTTTTTTTCTTCATCTTCGAAAGGTGTGGTGTGGGGTCAACTTATAAATGCGTAACGAATCATTGGAGCTCACTTTTCTACTTCTTTTATTTTTTTGTTTTTTGGTTTCGTTGTCTTTCATAGACTTCGTTGGTTTGTTTTCATGCTTGTCCTTTACTGTTTTAAAAGAGATTTCTATACCCTACAGTGTAGGGCCTACACTATCAATGTTAGGTATGAGACAACATTTATTTTGTAAAGCGAAATAATCGAAATACTTAAACGCGCTGAAACGTCCCATTCGCCATCCCAATATTGGTATTTACTTGTCGAGATTATTTGTTCCGCGTCGCGTCGTAAAGAATATAGGGCTGTCACAAGACTTTTATTTCATATTCTTATAATTTCTTTGCTTTGTTTCAGTTTCATTAATCAAGTTTGTTCCAGTTACACATAAAAGGTATAGTTATAGACCGTAATCTGTGATCCAATAAGCCGCATGTCTCAACTTGTCGACAACATATAATTCCTTATGTCCTGAACTGCTGCCAGATCCATTTTGGTAGAATCCCGTTCAACAGCTAACAACTAAAGGCGGCAGTATCAAGCTTGGTACGACCAATGATGCGAATGTCATCAGCAAGGAACCGGAAATTTTTGGAGATAACAGTGCGATGAATGGATAGAGCCATGTACTATCGAATTCCGCAAAATACTCTGTCATGACGAAGTTCAATAGTTCGCATGATAAAGGATCATTTTGTCTAAAATTCGAATATCTGTTCGATGGTGGATTTATCAGGTCTGCATCCACTGAGTGCTTTTAAAACAATCATCTGTCGTTCAAACAATACACTCGTAAGAATCTTATGTGCGATAGGGAGAATGATAATACCTCTATAGTTGGCACATATCATGGGATCTCCTTTTTTCAGCACAGGACAGAAGACACTGAGGTTCCAATCGTTTGACTTACGATAAATCCGGCCTTGAACAATTTAACTGGCAGGGTATTATTTATTCGACTCTATCTTCTACAAATTCTTTTTCGATTTTATTATCGTATTTACTTCACTCACAATCAATGTGTTTACAATCGGCATATTTTGATTTATTGTTCTCCGAATTTATTTTGTTTTCGTTTTTTTCACGTTTAAAATTTTTTCAAAACTTTTGTTTTTGGACACTTTGGAGCTTCTATTCATTTTGGTTATAATAGTGCAAAGACTTAACTGATTGTAGCTGCTCAAAGTTAGTAAATATAGAGAGAATTCTGAAAAACTAATGATCGTGAATGACAGTAGGCCTGAGGGAAATTCTGGGGATGTAATCCGAGAATTACACGCGTGATATATGTATACCATAACGGACCTGTAGGGACCTTTGGGATAATTGTCTGGGCAGATAGAACAAATCTGAAGAGACTGTCGTATGTTAGCGTAACAGCGAGAATGGGACCGTATTCTACAGCGGTGCTGGAAGCCATTTTGCATTTAAGTCCGCTGCACATACAAGTAGGGACCAAAACCTTGGACACTGTGGTGAGATTGATGAAATATAAATCTAACATGAAATTAATTACGGGATTTAGGGATCTAGGTGGTCGATTGGTGGTCCCTGCTTAGCTGCCCTCCGAATAAGACCAACAAACTCTATTCTTCGCAACGAGACTTACTAAAAGGAATGAATTGAATAATCAGGAAGCTGTAGTCTTTAAAAAGACTTGTGGTATAGAAGAGAAAAAATCTCTCAGATATCTTAAACCAATTGAGGCATATCTATTGAGTAGCAGTAGCATGCTACAGTATTATTGCACATTAAGAAATAAATTTCTTTTCTGATTGTAGCTCACTTTGTAGCCAATTATAGTGTTGGCATGGAGTTTATTTAATTTTGTTTTTTTGTTTTTGTAGAATTTAACCAATTTGTTTAAATGTTTTGCTGCAAAAGTTTGATAAGCATCGATTAAATTTTCATTGGCTTCCTTCGAGACATGCAAATGTAATGTTTTTCAATATCTTGTTTTGCTCTTTTCAACTGATTTTGTAGATAATTTTCTTTAGATACGAGTAAAATGAAAAAAAAAAATTAAAAATAATCAGGCGATAATAATGGCACACGTTGATTTCACTTGCTTGATAAAAAAAAAGTATTAATATCGGGAAAAAGAATTAAAAAAGAAAAACGAAAAGAACATGTTATTCACCATAAAACGAAATGCTAGGCTGATGAATTTTAATTTATTTTGCACGAATATGATTATCAAGTGATTGCAGGAAGCCAACTTTTAGGAAGAACTGTAAACAGGTAATTCGATAGGATTTTTGGATTTTTATAAACGGGTACCATTCCTTAGACAGAAAATATTGTTTTTAATTGAATGAAATAATTAACTTCCAGAACCTTAAAACAGTTCTTCTTTTGAAGTATTTTAACTTTGACTTTGGAAATAGATTTGGCAGGAAATTATAAAGAATGTAAGAAGAGAAGAGCATTTTTCCTATTCCTAAAGAAAGAAAGACTAAAATTATGAAAATTTTTCAATAATGAAGAAGAAATTGAACAGTAACCATGTGGCCATTAGCTGGAAAATCCACCTTTGTCTCCTTTGGTGTTGATTCGCTCCGAGAAACCTACAGTTTTAGCTGCTGTTTGGTCTGTGAAGCGTTATGTAGGATACAGGTTTCATCTAAGATTGGGAAACATCGTAGAGGTCGCCCGTATTCCGTATGAAAAGTGCCTAACAACACTGCAAAGTTATCGTTCGATTGTGTTCATGGTCGATTGTAAGGAAACTCGGTACACATCTTGTGAAAAATTGTTTCTACACTCAAATGATCATTCAATCAACTCGATTACATACATACATTATTGGTCATTACAACCCTTCAGTCAGGATTACGACCTAGTTACTCACACCACTTATGCTGTGTGTTAATTTTATACATGAGTGGTGGGACCTACAGTTTAAAGTCGACGCCGAACGACAGAGAAACTCGAGAAACTTTTCATGGCAATTTTTGTTTACTCTCTGAGTTTTTGCCAGAAATCTGCTGAGAGGAAGTCGCTGAAGAAATACTTTTTGTATTTTGTTTTGATGTCAGGCCTGGGGCTCGAACCCTGGCTTTACGTCTAATAAGCCAACACACTACCTACTAGACTACGGCGACTTCAGTTTAATTTGATGACAGCCTCTTCTTAACTATTCATCACTGAAATTTCGTTGCTGTTACATATGGAGTGTATTAAGAGTGTAACAACATGTATTTTGTCATTTGTATGTTACAAAATTTGACAAGCCAACAACAATTTATTGTGGCAAGTTAGCAATAATTCTACCTTAAATGTGAATAATAAATCCGGACTTAATGGTCGAACCCATGAATAATTTCAATTAAATTTAAAATTAAAATCAATATCCACAAATCTTAAGTGAAGCTTTTAAATAAAAACAACAACTGAATACGATTACAGTTACAATTAGTGGCATATAGCAAGTTGCAACATACCATACAATACCAACATATTAAATATAATGGTGGCATACACTCACAACTGTTAGAATAGGGTTTTATTAGTGATGTTATCATAAAAATTTTAAATTATTTCATACGTTTTGATTACCCTATCCCAAACCTCTTGTGGCATGAACTAGTCCATAACGAAACTTATTTTTCCATAAGAAAATCGTGTAATTTTTCGTCTCGTTTTTTCAATTCCATTTTCGTTTTCGTTTTCGTTTTCTCTTCGCTTTAATTCATATCATTACAGAAATTGTCCATATTTTGATGAAGTTTTTCTTCATTTTCCTTCTTTTCTGAAAGTGGAAATCTAAATCAGTTTGTTTACTCTCATCTGTGGACATGTATGGACGTGTATATGTATGTTTAAGTGTGTGTGTCTTTTTCTGTTTATTTGTACAAATTTATTGTATATTTTAACCATATTTGTCTTAACTGAAGTCATTTTTTCTTCATTCGTTTTTTTACTCTTCAATTCCGTTCAATTCAATACGATTCGATTCGTTTTGTTTCGATTTGTGTTTTTCGTTTGTTTTCATTATGATGGCATTCATGCTGATTGCAATGGAGCGTTAATTCGATTGCATTGGCTGAGTGATTTACGATTTTCAACAAAATTGTTGAAAGTTTCTGTGCCACAATGAATATTTACTCTGTCGTATTGAATTTGATTTCCGAAATTGAATTTGATTACCAACAATTATGTGTGCGTTTGAGTCTTTAAAACTCAGTGAAAACATAGGAAAATATTTACGTTGAATAATAGTTTCAACAGTTTTAACTTTTAAAACTAAAACAAAAACAACAGAGTGAAAAAAAAACAAATTAAAATTGATTTCATTTGATTTGATTTTAAAATTGTATTGAAATCAGAAAAAGCCCCGAAGAATTGTTAATAGTTTTAGGAATTTTTCGTTTAACTAGACACAATGACTCAGTTGCGTGTCCATTTTTTTTAAGGTGATAGTGAAAAGTTATTGGGAAAATAGATTTTAAATTGTATTGGGTGGAGCTGTATTTGCTGAATACAATAAAACTCCACAGATCCACAATATCGCTTCAAATCTAGAGACGAACCCCCTCTAATCATGAAACTATTTAACGTACCTTGTTCAAATTTTTACAGGAGTTAACTGACGTTAGAACGAAGGCAACAACTATCTCGACGGTAAAACGGAGAAAACGACTGTCCGACTCCAATGAAACGTGGAAAGTAATTCTGGAGACTTAAAATCTTTCAATAATTTAAATTTAATGCAAATTTTACTACAAATATTTCGCTAATCATGGATTATGAATACTAGAGGTGGTGGCCTAAGGTATCGCATATTGGTCCTTATGACCGTAGACTTGAACTACTAATGCTGGGCTATTCATCTCATCAACTCCAACCTCTGAAGTATATCTTTTGAAACTTGCTTAAAGCGAACACGTTAATCCCATGAATCCTTTTATCCATTTTCTACCCATAGTTGAATTCCTCCTCGCTCAGCCTTTAACTTCTCCATGTTAAAGGCTACATGTTCAGATTTAATGAGAGAATCAAAAAATCAGAATCCGTTGACTACTAGTCTCCAACTCCAAGTGTCTTGACTACTTGCATTGCTTTATAGTTTTATAAATTTAAACAGAACGACATCCAGCAAGAATTTCCAAACTTTGACAGTTCATAACGGCCATTTTGTTGAAGCTACATCTTTAAAATAAGTTGCCATTTATTCAGTCTGTTTTGCCAAATCATTATGGAAGACCATAGACAACTGGCAACTATTTTTCTAGATACGGAACAAACAAAATCGTCGAACTTGATATCCAAGAACGGTCAACGCTTTTCGAAAAAGTCACTGTCTGGTGTGGATTTTGGGCTGACAGCATTACTGGTCCATATTACTCTGAGAACAACGTAGGCCAGGCCATCACTGTCAACAGCGAGCACTATAAGTCGATATTTATCAACTTTTTATGGCCTGAATTGGATGATCTAGAACGGTAGGTTGTATCAACTTAGCGGCTTTATGTGCCACACAACTCACAATTAGATGCGCAAGCTCCGGATATCGTGCGATTTAATTCCCTTAGGATTTTTCTTGTATGGTTTTCTTAAGTTACAGGTGTATACGAACAAATTGTAAATTACTGTAGTCCTCAATTCCAACCATAATTGGTCATTACAATCCTTTACCCAGGATTACGACCTAGCTTCTCACATTACTTATATTCTGTGTGTTGATTTCAGTCAGTTTAAAGTTGACTCCAATTTTTGAGAAACTTTTTTATGGCAATCTCATTTAATCACAGAGTTTTTGCCAGAAATGCCGAAGAAATATTTTCTCATATTTCGTTTTGTTGGAGATGTTTGACCTGGGGTTTGAGTCATGGCCTCACATCTAATAAGCTAACACACTGTCTGCTACTCTACGGCGACTACAATTTGTCAAATTAGTTGCCATATATGGTTTAAATTTAAGATTGGAAGAGCTTAATGAAAGATCCGATATTATAAAACATAAGAGCCGTCGAAATGTTGTAGTTAAAATGTTCGACTACAAATCCGCCTAGGAGTCGCCGTAGTCTAGTAGGTAGTGTGTTGGCTTATTAGACGTAAAGCCAGGGTTCGAGCCACAGGCCAGACATCAAAATAAAATACAAAAAGTATAAAATATGCATAAAATTAACACACACAACATAAGTGATGTGAGCAGCTAGGTCGTAACCCTGACTGAAGGGTTGTAATGACCAATTATGTATGTATGTACAAATCCGCATCGTTCAAGTTCAAGCTCCGGAGAAATGAAAAATTTGAATAAATTAATTAAAATTTAGAAGCTAGAGTACCATGAACAATTCCAAAATTCCAATACCTTTCCCCTTTGGCCCAGAGAACATCAGCGACGAACACAAGAGAGTGCAATCTCTGGAATCTCTGGTAAAAGAGTAGAATGAGCTAATAAAGTTAAAAGTTTTAAAAATTTCGGTTTTAAGTTCTTCCAACTTGTGATCTGCATCACCTAAAAAAAGCTTTTTAAATTGAAAAGTTTTTATTATTCGCAGAGCTAATGGAGGTATTTTGCATATCTATATTGCATATTAAATGCTTGTATATGTATGTTAATGTAAGCATTTTTAATGTATGCTGCTCAATTTGCATTGTTGCCGAATTATTTAAAAAATTGGTTTTTTTTTTTTTGGTTTTTTTCTTTAAGCCACAAAAATAATAAATTTATGGTCAATAGAGATTAATATTGTCAAAATGTTATAAATGTAATAACCGATACATTTAACATGTAAAAACGATTTTTAACAAATCAGGCCACAACAACCTCAATATGCAGTTTGGTTTTTTGGGAAAAAACTTTTTTTTTTGGATTTTTTTCTCAATTTGCCAATCTATAGCTGGCGTATGCCATATGCCATATGCCACAACCATATTAGAATAATAAGCAACTAAAATGCCACAAATAAATAATTAAATAAATAAATTTATGGTTATTTAGTTTAGTTTAGTTTTGTTTTTTTCATTTTTTTCTACTCTTGTATTAGTTGTAGTTGTTGTAATTTGTGTTGCATTTGTAAAAGCTTTTTTTTTGTTTTTTTTTATTTTTGTTGAATGCAACAATACTCGTTTGTCTGATTGCTGATTGCCTGTAGAGAAAAATAGTGGTTTTTGTGTAAATGCTGTTGCATGAAAGTTTTAAACACAATTTAAACAATTTCGTTTGGTTTATTTTGTGGTTTATTGTTGAACTAATTAATACGAGTGGTAATATATAATTAAATAACAATAAATAATAAATCATTTAAATAGTGTATGAAGTATTTTTGTTGCAAGGATGTTATAACACACACATACACACACAAATTTCAAGGCAAATTGTGAGGCATGACTCCTTCAAGTCTGGCACGATTTAACAATGCATCGGCTGTATTAATTTTCTCAAGAAATTGTTTAGCGACAAAACAAAACAAAGAAAGCAACAAGAACACTAGCTTTTTCTTCTTATCATATTGCAATGTGGCTGGAAGAGATGGTGGTAGTGGGTACGTACGTACATTTTGTCAAACATCATGTTGATGCATACCACAGCATCGTACACACTACCAACGCTCCTTTTTGCAGGCCAATGCCTTCAGGTTATAACGTTACCCATATTGTCAGGTTATATTTGAAATGGTTTTTCTTCCCTTTCCTCCCTTTTTTTTTTTCCTTTTTGACTAAGGCTAGCATCATTGTTGTTGCAACACATACTCTTCATATGCAGATAAGTTGCTGTGTTGAAGTTGCAATTTTTCATTTTATAAAGTTTTCAAATGAAAGAAAGAACGAAAAAAAATTCAGACAGCATATAGAGAGTATGTATACGCTTAAGAAAATATTTTATTTTTTTATTTTTGTAAACTTTTAATATACTTTTGAGTTCTTATTTGTTTAACATCTGGAAATGATTGTATTTTATTTGTAGTCTTTCTTTTCCATCTCTTGTCTGTTCGTTTTTTAAAGTTTTAAACTGTTTGTAGGTAAAAAGGATTCACAAACAAAAAAAACAAAATCATATTAAATTATTCAACAATTCATATCGCTTTTATTTGTTTGCTCGTTCGTTGGTTCATTCGTTCTTCATTCATGCCATTTGGTAATCATGTCTCTGTTAAACTAACTTCAGCTATAAACTGATGTGAACCAAATTATATCAAGAAAAAATGGTTTTTAAAATTGCAGCTAAAGGATGAACTTGCTTGTATGCAAATTTTATTAAGAACTCTTTTAAGGTGTAAGGGTTGCCATCAGAAAGAAAATGTTACAGCAAAAAATATTGAAATCCTTGAATTTAGTAACCAAACTAATTAATTAACATTAAGGTTAAGGATGGGATAGGATCGAAAGACAACACTTAGCATACCGTTCCAGATATCAAATAAAGCAGTGTTTATTGATTAACCGGCCTTGACAATCAGCACCAGGGCTTTGCGCTAAAGCATGATTACCTTAAAATTAAGCTGAAGACCAGCCTGAAAGTTTGTTGAATGCAATGATCGATTTTTATTAAAAATGACAGCCCTGTTAAACTATATAGAAAGGTAAACCAAATGAGAGAAGTTTGGTCAAGCTAGAGTGGTACATACTTATTTCCTCCACAACCGTTCTACAACCCTTGCAAAGGTCATTAGCAGATACGCGTCGTCTCGCCAAGTACTTACTGATTAAGCAAACTAAGCAACCTACCTGTGCGTTTATACTGAATTCGTTACGTTAGTGCTCATAGCCACTGAAATAAGATCGTCATTGCAATGTCGATACTAAAAATTTCGGTGAAGTGGATTACTGGATCAAGTGCTATTTGTTATAGAGATTGCAATGAAACTTATCTTCGTGTATACCCCATTATGATAAGCGGATAATAAAACGATTTTATTTAAAATAAAATTGCTTTTGAAAGTGAGTTGGCGAAAGAAATATTTCTTTTTTCATACCTCTTTTTTTTTAATGCCAGAACTGAGGTTTGAACTTGGAATGCTCACTAAAACGCTACGCAACGACGTTGACTTGGCTATAGTACAAATATTAGTACTGAATTACATATATACGTACATAATTGGTCATTACAACCCTTCAGTCAGGATTACGACCTAGTTTCTCACACCATTTATGTTGTGTGTGTTAATTTTATACATGAGTGACGGGACCTACAGTTTAAAGTCGACTCAGAACGACAGATTTTTGCGAAGCTTTTCATGGCAATTTTATTTACTCTTAGAGTTTTTGACAGAAATCTGCTGAGATGAAGTTGCCGAGGAAACAGTTTTTCATATTTCGTTTTGTTGGTGATCTCTGACCTGAGGTTTGAACGTGTAAAAAGCCAACACCTTCCATACTTGACTACGGCTACTACTCGTAATGAGTCACCGAACTTAAATCAATACTAATGAACTGTTATAATTACCGGTGTGGCCCATATTATAATGGCTTCCACAAAGATTTTCCATTTTATTCGGTTGGCTGCTGTTATTTTTGCGTTTTTCGGTGTACAAATACGCTTTCCGTGTGGCGAAGATTGTTGCCATAAAGTCCGTATGGTTGGTATACTGCCTTGTCTCAGTTTCGTTAATCTTTTCGCTGTACCAGCTAAGCAGGTGATTGATCTGCTGTAGCAGAGTAGAAACAGCCTAATTGAATTGAATGGACCACCGAATAATTTTCTTAAAAACTAATTTTGCTGCTGTTTATCATATGGAATGTGAAAAAGAAGAACTGCAAAGTCCAAGCCTGGGATGTGTTCCATTAGAGGAAACCATTGTATGGCATACTTTTTCTTATAATAGGCAAGGATTTACTGAGAGGGTTTAAAGTTGGTAGGGCGGAATTTTATGAAAGTCGATAGTCAATAGTCTAGGAAGTATTTACTTTAAATTAGGCTCAATATAACTTTCTTATGCTGTAAATATTGTCTTTAAATAATAAAAAAATTATCAAATAATGATGTTAGCCTCATCGGGCAAGCATTTAATATTTATTTATTTTTATTTATGATATTTTATACAATTTATTATGATTTTAATTGAACTGAAATAAAAGAATCAAAAAGGATCACCACTATCAACGATAGTAATAAAGGATACGTATTGAATTCAACGTGTTCACTTTAGATGCAATAAAAGAAAACTAAACATTTGGAAAAGCAAAAATAGAATTCATTTTCATTTTACGTCCTCGCATTACGATTGACAAATAATCTGCATGTGCAGACAGTTGTGAAATTATAATTTTTTGTTTTTAAATGTCAAATTGTGCATCACATCGTATTGTGTGGGGAACAGACGTCTGTTCTCATAGGCAGTACTTTTAAGAGTGGCATCTTGATTAAAAACTATTTTATAAAATGCTAGGTAGGTATAGGCTATTCTAATATCATAGAAGACAAAGAAATGCTTTTAGTATTCATAAAGGAAATTATATAACCAAATTTTTTTGTGCGCACTCCTTACATATGTATGTCATACTGACAGTCTGGCTTAATTGATTGCTACAGTTTTAATAGTTTTATAAAATAAAAAAACAAAGTTTTTAAATGGGGATGTCTGATGGAAGGGTTGTAGCTTAGGTTGTCCCTTTTACTACCTCATTGTTGTAGAATAATTCGGATTGAAATCAAGTGGCTATAAAGACAGCCACTTTGTGCAGCGATTGTAAGGCTATGCCGTTCAGAAATGTACACAGTATAGCGGTTTTTATACCTTTAAAGAGTGTGTACAGAACACCTAATGTTGTCCAAGCATGATGGCCCTCGGGACGCGAGAACAATGAAGATAACCACATTGCTGACGTCTTTGTAAAATCTGGAACAACAGATAATTGAAACAAATTTTTACACGATATTGGTAGTCCACCGCAGAGGATCAAGCGATTAATCTCTAGCATACTTCTTTTGAAGAAGTCGCCATAGTCTAGTACATAGTGTGTTGGCTTATTAGACGTAAGGCCACGGTTCAAACCCCAGGTCAGACATCAAAAGGAAAATATAAAAAAATATTTCTTCGGTGACTTCCTCTCAGCAGATTTCTGGCAAAAACTCTGAGGGTAAATAAAAAATTGCCATGAAAAGTTTGTAAAAAATCTGTCTTGCGGAGTCGACTTTAAACTGTAGGTCCCGCCACTCATTTATAAAATTAACAGACACAACATAAGTGGTGTGAGAAGCTAGGTTCCTAATCCTGACTGATGGGTTGTAATGACCAATTATGTATGTATTGTTTTAGAGTTCCCGAAAACTATACTATAAACTTATCGAGAAACATATCAAACGAATGAAATATTCAGTTGCCTCTTGTTTGGGATACCAAGCAAAAAGTCCTTTACAATGCATCACAGAATCTTAAAAATTCCTTTAAAGCTCTGTTCATTGAGTCACTTGGGATTTGTTCCAATAAACAAACGAATGAAGGTGATGTACTCTTTAGTGTTTGAACTTTTCAGTGGTTTTCTTTAAACAAATCCCACCATTCGTAGAGAATACAACCTTAAGAGAAATATTTGTTGCTGGTGTTGTTGCTGTTGCTGTTGCCAGTGTTGTTATAGTAGGATTTCCATGGTAACTTGTCATATTTTTATACCACCATTCTTAACACTCCATTGTCTTTTTCTTCTTCTTGTTCTTGTTATTGCTAGTGTTGTGGATGAATTGACAACAATAGCAACAACAACAACAACATTTAGTATTGGGTTGATTTTGTTGCCAGCATAAAACGTTTAATCTGGCAATGGTGTGTTATGTTGTTGTTGGCCATGATTTTAGTGTGGCATAGTGCTGCATACATACATATATGTACTCGTAATACGTTACTTATTTGTCAGATGTTGTTTTTTTTCTTCGTTCTGTAACTGTTAGTTTTCTTGCTGTTGTTGCTGTTAACCATTTGCCATGACACTGATTGTACAAAGTGTAGCAGGTTGTACTGTTTGTTGGTTGCTCGTGCTGTTGTTGTTATTGCGATTGTCTTTTTCCATGGATTTCTCTTTCTGCCTCTTTGACTCTTTGTCTGTCTGTTTGACAGTCTTTCCTTAAGTTTTTGCTTAAATATGTATCTGTCTTAGGTTTTTCTTCTTATTTTTGTTTTGCCAAACCACGTCTAGCAAATGTTGCACAGACTTTTCGTATTTATTTTGAGAAGACACAATAACACTGTCTTGTGTGTTTATTTTGCTGAAAATGTTTGCACTCGCACTCATAACTCGTACTGCAGCAGCATCAAGCAGAAACAGAAACGATCATGAATTTTTCATCAAAAAAAGCAAAAAAAATATGCAAAATGAACGAAAGACAAGAATACAAAAGAAAAGAAAAAATATGAAAAGAAATGTGAAGATATTCAACAAATTAGTTTTCAATGACAGTTGTATGAATTATGAGTTCTTCTTTGCATATATTTTGTTGAGTTTAGATCATTGGTGTGGAAACATTAAATGCCACATCAATAGCTCGTGTTCGTTCCATCTTTTTTTGGAGTTTTGGGATATTTTGAAGGTCTTCGTTCGTTCGTTTAGGTGTTCCCAATATTTAATTCTGTGGGAATTTTTTTTTACCTGTAAATTAATACTCTGGAGTAGGATTAATAGTTTGGAAGATTTTTACTTTATTTCACATTATATTGGATTGTTTTAAGACAATTAATGCATTAGAGATACATTTAAGACTACAGGCTACCTACTACAGAAATATCAATGTTGCTGGCAGCCGTTGACGCTGCCAATGTCGTCAGACGGTAGCAAATATATAAGCAGCTGTTTTAGAATTCTGTCATTACCCAGCATAATTCAGTTACCTATTTAGCAAGAGCATGGTTTGTGTTCCTCAACCCGCTCTATTAACCGATCGCTACATTGTCTTCCAAGTCGAAATTTTGGCCGTACAGGCGTACAGGCTGTATCAAGGGTAATTATGGATGAAAGTACTGTTAGAACTTGGTTCTAATGTTACAAAGTCCAAAACTGTTTATGGCTGTTCTTAAGAGATATCAGTTAAATATAACATTCATATCATATGGGTACCGGATATACATGTCGAGGAAAATATGCAGGAGAATATGAGCATCGTTCACAAGAACTCGGCTTTTCACAGATCAAAACTGGGTGAATTCTGTGTCGTGACTTGGTCCATACAAAATTCAATTTACACAAGCACTGAAGGTAAACAATGACTGACAATAGTTGGTAACTAACCCATACATACATACATACATAATTGGTCATTACAATCCTTCAGTCGGGATTACGACCTAGTTTCTGATGTTTTAACAGTTCAGCCTCATATGCAACACTGGATATTCTGCACAAGCAAATTGAGTACATGGTAATCTCATGTGGAGATGATGTGAACTGTGGGGCCACAAACATCGAAAATCATTGAAAAGTGGACATTTCGGGTACGTTTCACCCAGAAAAACCTTGGCGGACATTTAACTGATTGAACACAATTGAACAAAAGTATTTTAATATGTATCACTAGAGTGTTTCACGATATTTCAAAGCATATAAAGGAAGATATACTATGGATTCGTAACTGTAGCTGAGACATAGGTTCACCAATTTATACCTGAGACAAAAAAACATTTAAAGCAGTGGACAGGATTGAAGATCACATCCAAGAAAGAGAAAATACGCGAGATTGGTTAACAGCAGGATTTCGTTACACTACGAAATCAATGAGATTATCTTTTAAGGTGTTAATAAGTTTCCTTGAAGATTTGCGTTTCCTTTTGCCAGATGTTGTTTAAGCTTTTAAATGAACAGGACAATGAAGACATGTGAATCGATTTAACAGTTCAATTTATTTTTGATTTACCAAAATTAATTCAGTATTTAACGTAAACATATTAAATTGTTTTTTTTTTTCAATGTTAAAATCAAAAAGAAAAATCATTTGAATTCTTCTCAAAGTTATTATGTGGGTGGTCGATTGAAGAAACATAATAAATCTCAGCATAAAATAAATTGAAATTCTGTCATTCATTTAATTGCGAGCAATGAAAACTTAAGACAAATACTTTCACTTGAGTTTTCAAATGAAATTAATGGCAATGAAATAATTTATCATTGGAATAAATTGGTAACAATTAAGATTTTTTCAAAACCATTTAATTGGCCTTAACAGCAGAGCCATTAAGGAGCCACCAGCAATGTGAATAATGGAACCACACACATTGGCTAATTATCAACACAACAAAATAATTAAATTTTTATTTAACGAAAGAAAAAAAAGTTAAAATTACTACCTACAAATGCAATAATAATCGAAAGGCATTCGAAATTCGAAATGCAATGCAACTGAAAACGTAGTGCCATTAGCGTCATTAGCACCCAATTATGCTGTAAACATTTGTATTCATTTATCTGCTACTTTTTGTTTTGTTTCAATTTGGAAAAACAGAAACAAAACAAAAATCATCTCAAGTGCTTTGAAAACAAAAATTTCGGCAGTCTGCCTGTCTGCCACTCGTTCTATATCGCGCCTCTTCACAATTTAACGCATTAAACATGGCAGAACAGGCACATATTTTTTTGGCTCGTGGCTCATGATGTTTCATTTCGTCTTTATGGCTCGTTTGTGGGTCAATTAAAGTTGAAAAGAGGGCGTTTTCCACTGGAGGGCGCATTTATCGAAATTAATTTGTAAGCGAGGAGTTGCAGCCAAGATGGCTAAAATACAAAATCAACGCTTTTTAGTCTTGAGGCCAAAAGTAAATACTTTTCTTTGGCAAAGCAAGGAGTTTCTCATTTAACAAATTGCTGATTAAAGAAAAAAAATGCAATTTTTGGAATTCCTTCTTGTCCGCAACACTTGCACAGAACACGTAATGATTTCGATTCTACTTGTCTAACTTTATAAAGTTTTTTTTATTTTTTTATTTCCGTCTCTGCATCAACAGTCATTTCGTTTGTCTTTCCATTTGTGTCGTTAAAGCACGTAGAAGGGTTGGAACGTTTACTGATTTTAATTTACTCACAAGCAGAACTTTAAAGAATGAAATCAATTTTGCTTATTATATGTATACATACATACACCCCTATATCAGGATTACTTAGTCTAGCTTAATTGTATTCATGAGTAGCGGGAGCTACAAGTTAATATCGACTCCGGATGACAGATTTTATAAACTTTTCTTAGATCTGGGATGACTTATTGGATCTATACAGCATTGTTCAGATACATATATCTTTAACTATGGATATCTAGTATGGTGCTAACGTTAGTCTGATACCAATATCTGTCTGCCTAAAGCACTACATCTACGTTGAGTCTGTAGATAAACGTATGCCGTTTTCCGCTGAACTTTCAATGTAAGCAGCTAAAACTTGTTGGCGTTTCTGGTCGACTAGACAGTGAAGTATGTATACTGTGTACTCAAAGTTCCTTAAAGAATTTGAAATCATGCAGGGAAGCACCGAAAATCCAATCCGGAAATAGAGGTTTGGAAATGTGGTTAATGACTATTCCCTGCAGATTTTTACTCATGGTTCGAAAATACCGGGTCACTGTACATCTCACAGGCTAAAGTGTCTGTAATACAAGCTGCGGAAAGAATAATTACAAATAAAAATATCTCTGTTAGAGCACTGCGTTCCGTGGCATAGAGATTGTAACTGTAGAGCGGATGAACTAGCCAAACGTGGCACAACTATCGAACTCTCCGGTAAGTTCTCTACATTGGGATGACTTCTGAAGAACATCGCGCTTATATAGTCCAAGGACACAGGCAACAATCTGGCCAAATGGAGCACGAGTTTAACAACCTTATCACCACCATGCAGTAGGGATACTGTAAGCCGATTCTACTGGTGAGCAACTTATGTTCCGAAAGATAGAACCCAATAATCTACGTAGTTAGCGGGAGCAAGATTGTTATTCAAATCTATTGCAAAGTATTTGACAAAGTGTGGCGCCGTGCACTGTTCAAGAAACTTAATACCTTTGGTCTCGACAGTAATCTCTCTTTCATGAATACTGCGCTGTGTCAAGGATTATATTATACGGCATGGAACCCCATAAAATGAGTTCAGGATAAATTCAAGGTTATTTAAAGACGGCGTTCTATCACCAACAGTTCTCAATAACAATTAATTCTTTTAATGCTCTGCTTTAAACATTTCTTTGCTGTTAAATTTTCTTTCGTACCGTCTAGATGATTATTGTTGTTGTTGTTGTTGTTTTTAAGGTGTAGATTTAACATGTTTACTCTAGTTATTGCTGTTGCTGTTGTTGTTTTTATTGCATATTCTGTCATTGTTGTTGTTATTTTAGTAGTTGCTGTTCTTCTTCCACTTGATGTTGGTTGTAGTTCTTGATGATGTTGGTTTGATTACAGAGGGACTGCTGAGTTAATTGCCACTTGTTGGTTTTTTAGTGACTGCCAAGTGATGCCACAACATCACAATAAACAAATAAAACAACAACAACAACAACAAAAACGTATAAATTTAAGAAAATTTATATAAAAAAAGAAAATAAATAAAAACCAACAAGTGTAATACAGCATAAGAAATTAATTTGTTGTGTTGCTGCCACAACACTTCACATACAACACACCATACTTCTAAATGCTGTTTGGGATGCTGCTTCAAGAGTCAATGCAATATCATGATTTTTTTTTAGATCAAATCGGACTCTATGAAAAATAATTTTAAATGTTAATTTGTGGGCTTTTAAATTTAATATTTTCTTCTTTTCCATCCATTTACTCCTGCCCTTTTTATAATTGGTATCCAAAAGCATTGTTTGCCTATTTGTTTGTTTTGTTGCAATGGCAATAAATTTCTTAATTTATGTGCCGTATTAGAAATTTGTGTTAAAAAAATATCTCTGTCCCTTGCGAGGTAGGAACTGAAGGCAATCAAAAGCTTTTTGTTGTGATATAAGGTTTCTTGTTTTAGTTTAGTACCCATGATAGGAGGATGTATTTAAAAATATTATTTTGAAGAACTCTTAAAGTCTCCTCTCTAATATTTTTAAATTGTTCTTGAATTTTTCGAGAAATTAAGTGACTGCAAACTCTTTCCAATTAATATGGCCTGAAAGCTCTTGTTTCTTTATCTCTCAGAGACAATAACAACAAAGACCATAAGAAGGTCATGCAGCGTAATTTCTTGATCAAAAATAGGGATTAATGAGCCCCACTACACACAATAAAACAACTCAATAAGTTCCCTTAAGGGTCATTGGCTCTAGCTTAGTACCTTAGGTTAGGTTAGATTAGGTTAGAGGACGTGTACTTGTCAATGTAACAAGTACAGTACCCGGGGGTCGATTTGACCCATTGTACATAACGTCCTTAGAAGGATAAAAGAAGGTAGGAAAAAGGAGCGGAAGTAGGAAGGGAGAATGGGAAGCGAAGGAATTACACAGAATAAAACAAAACAAAATGGGAGAACGCGACTACACCGATGAAGCCCTAGCACTTCGCAAACAGCTCAAGTTACTAATGAATCTGTGGAGAGCCTTGATGTCGGCTCTCGACACAGAATTCAAACCCTCAAAGAAGCCCCTGCCAAGGGTCCTCAAACTCAACCTACCACGGGCTGGGCAATTACAGAGGAGGTGCTCGACAGTCTCCAATCCTCCTCATCGCAACATACCCTGCAGCAGTCCGGCTGGGATCTGTTTCAGATCCCCGTCAGCGACCAAATCTCGCAGTGCCCTGTGATAAACCCTATAATTAATCTTAAATTGGCCTTATCCAAGCCCAGCAGCCAACCTGTTCTTACACTGTCTATAGCAGGCCATAGACATCGAGAAGCATAACAACCCAATTCACTCCCCCAACGCCTCTGCTCTTCCTCCCTGACGCATCCATCGATGAGTCCGTAGAGGTGGCAGATTGGAGGGTCAGAATCAACTATCATATCGCCCTCAGAAAGTAAACCTAACCTAGCGAGAGCATCCGCCGTCTCATTGCCCAGTATTCCGCTATGACCCGGAACCCAGTATAGACGGATACGGTCTGGTCCAAAAGTCCCTAAAGTCGCGAACGAGCCGTGATTTGCACCAGACCGACGCAATGGCCCTTAGGGCAGCCTGACTGTCAACGAAGATCATGTAGGATTCCGAATCCGAAACGGGGGCACCAGCTATGGCTTCAACAGCCTTCAAGATTGCGAAAATCTCCGCCTGAAACACGCGTGTTTCAGCTTAGTACCTTAGTACTGCAATCTTTTATAGTAAACCTACAATGTCTCATCCAAGCTCTCGGTGTCAACAAGGCAATTTGCAGCCCAGAATCCGACATGCTTCGAGGTGTTCCTTGCTTGCTCACGGTCGCCTGCCGTGAATGCCTCCAGAGGGTAATATTATTTGATCTACTTAGGGAATTTAAGCTTCCCCAAACAGTCTCATACTATCTTCATTTCAATCTCATTAGCGCCGAGTGCTCGAATGGCGGCTGGACTGTTAGATAACTTTACTGTGTTCTGAATTGTGTATCCCTTATCCAAGTTGAATTGATTACATCTTTAATTGGCATAGAAAACCTAAGAAAATACCAGCAAGTTTCCCCATGGACTCGGCAAATTTCATTCTGAGACCACAAACTCCTGCGCCTGTTCCAAGATCCGTTCTTGACCTATCTGTATATTACATACGCAATGTGCAGTACAATCCTTCAGTCAGGATTGCGACCTAGCTTCTCACACCACTTATGTTGTGTGCGTTAATTTTATGCATGAGTGGAGGTACCCACAGTTTAAAGACGACTCCGAACGACAGATTTTTGGAAAACTTTTCATGGCAATTTTATTTGCTCTCCGAGTTTTTTTCCAGAGATCTGCTGAGAGGAAGTCGACGAGGAAATATTTTTTCATAATTTCGTTTTGATGTCTGATCTGGAGTTTGAACCGTGGCCGTACGTCTAATAAGCCCAGATTACCAACTAGACTACGGCGATCCATTTGTATACCCTCTTATAAAAGATAGCCAATTATGATTGCCACTAGGATTTTAACACAAAAAAGCCAAAGAATCCGATTATTTCTGATGCTCAATTAGTTTTTCATAATCGTCTGCCTATTATATTGCCATTAAAAGAGATTTCATAGTTTCATTAGAATAGAATTGAATTCTATTCATAAATAATGTTTGAATTGATTTGAAATTACTTTCCGATGACTACTTTATTTTCCAATAAATTTTTTTTGGAAAGGAAACAAAATCCATTGATCCACATGTATCCCGTAGTGATCAATTTATCAAAAATTATGGAAAACATTGTTTGATTTCATAAACTACAGTACAAGTACATGTACAGTACAGCACTGTCAGTATTTGTTTGTTTGTTTGTTTGTTTGTTTTTGTAACAATAAATTGTATCAGAAATTGTTTTTGATCATTTGTTAATATTTTATTATTTTAAAAAATTTATTAAAAACAGATAAAAATCTTCAAAATCTATCAATTACCACAAAAAAGGAAATATTGAAAAAGAAAAACTAGAAGAAATAAAAAATAAAAAAGAATAATAATTGCAAAATTTATGTTTATGATTCCAGTATCAATTCACTCACCTTTTCATAACTTATTGAAGGAAAAACAAAAAATAAAATGGAATGGAATCGATAGAAACAGAAATTCAAAGCACACCATTTCCCACTGAACTAATGCTGAAATTAGTTCTATGTTTGGAGTATCAAAATTGAGGAAATCAGATAACCGCTCTAGCACAATTGAAACTAGTCTGCCCATGCTGTCAAATGGGAATCAATCGAATGAAAGAATAAATCTTGGCGACAACAAAAAACTCTGTATTATTTCATGTACTGGAGAAGATTTAATGGAGAGAATGTGTTGAGGCCTACTCCTTAAAGAAATACTTTCTCACGATGTAGCTCCGCCTGCCTTTTCTACAAAAATATTTGTTGATTTTATTCCCAGGGAGCTTCTTGGACGAATTATTTTGTGTAGAATTACTAACTTACTTAATAGGTTATAGCAACTCTTTAGTCAGGATTGCAAACTAGCTCATCACACCACCACCAGGATATATCTTCAATCGCTCAGTTACGTGACTAGCCGGATATATCGAGAAAATAGAATAAACGTTGTATATTTTAAAAATGTAACTGATATGTGCGCTATGTTCGGGTGGCTTAGGTCGTTGGCTCTACTTGAAATGTAAGGCTTCACTATAGTTTAGGCGCATTCTTATACCACATGCCAGGAATCAAACAGTCCTAACTTTACAAGCCAAATGTCAGAACCCTTAAAATTTATGTGCCAGAGCCTACTCAGACTAAGATGTTGGAGCATTGCTAAGAACCTTCGAATTGTGGGATCAGGAGTCACTAATTGGAATCATAAAGTCATGAAAATTATAGGGCCTGGACTTAACTGCATTCAGTTTTATTACTACCACCTCAGACCTCTGCTGTACATAGGGCTTAGTTAGAGTGTTGCAAAGTTTATCGATGTTCGCTGCCTCTCAGTCCACTACAACACTAACATTTGTTTAACGTCTACCAAACGTGAGCACCGCACGGCAAGGCAGGCGCCACACCTTGCTTTCCTTCAACATCTCATTTGCATTCTCTCTCCAAAAGTGTTTGCGGTTCAAGCCCTTGAATATGAGCGCTAAAGTGTGATAAGATTTTAGCACTTCTAAGAATCTTGTAGTTTACGCTGTATAGAACAAAGACCGTGAATGTTGTAAGCGCTATTTAACACTTTATGGTCAAAATTATGTGTAGGAGAAGGCATTTGCGAAGTATCCTTTCAACCGATAGAAGTCGCCATAGGTAGTGTGTTAGCTTGTTAGACGTAAAGCCAGGGTTCGAGCCCCAGGCCAGACATCAAGACAAAATACAACAAGTATTTCTTCGGCGACTTCCTCTCAGCAGATTTCTGGCAAAAACTCTGAGAGTAAATAAAATTGCCAAGACAAAGTTTCTCAAAAATCTGTAGTTCCGAGTCGACTTTAAACTGTAGGTCCCACCACTCACCACAGTGAGAAACTAGGACATTGTACAATGGGTCAATTCGACCTCCGGGTACTGTAATTATCTTAATTGACAAGTACACGTCCTCTAACCTAACCGAACCTAACCTTCCAACCGATTTATGTGACTGATTTAAGAAGAGTGCAGCACGTCTTTTTAAACGGCTGTAAGCGTTATGGAGTTTTGCAATAAGCTTTGTGGTCACCAAGATCGTTAGACATAAAAGGCACTTACAACATCACAAGAAAAGAACAGTCAAGGCCAATGTGACTCCTCAAGATGATCTAAAGGTATGGAACGATTTTCTTTTCGAATTCGTATATAAAGGAAATGGTGTCTCAGATTTCATAACAAAAAAAAAAAAGAAAAAAATCAACAAGAAAACCAATCCTAAACAAAAAATACCAAAAACAAAAATCGAGTCTGCATTTAAATTGTGAACGAATTATTTTATAATTTGTAGCATTTAAAATATATGAGACACGAATTGCAATTGCAATTGTAGAGACTTTGACCAAATTCATGCAACAGCAATAATAACAACAACAACAACAGCAACAATAGCAATAAATTGAAAAAAAACAGAAACAAAAACAATTCAAAATCGATTCGTTGCAATGGAAACAGAATGAATGAATTTCATAAAGAAAATCTGATGGAGGACCTATTATAGTAGAAACGACAACAATAACAATAACAACAACAACAACAATGGCCTAAAAATACACTTGCTAAGCCTGAGAATCAAATATGGCACAAAATTTATTTGTTGATATTATTGTTGTTGTTGCTGGTGTTGTTGTAAATTTCCAACAATTTAGACACACACACTCACTCCTCTACGGCATGTTATGTTTGGAGTGTTGCAGAGTGAAGTATTCACACATGCAGCGTTGGGGCTACATACACTAAGCTTAGCTTAGGCCAGGCAGCCAATATCAGTTTTGGAGCAGTTTTTAGCAGCATTTATTGAAGCTGTTTGCCACAGCGGCAGCAGGCAACATATTTGCTACAATATAACCACGATTTGCATGAATTATGAGTTTCTTTTTCATATTTTTTTTGTTTTTTTTTTGTTTTTTTTTGTTATTGTTGTTGTTCATCATTTTAAAAATACCCAACAAAAAACAACAACAACAATAGCAACATTAAAGGGTGTATGAGAATATCTTCTGTATCTACATATGTGTGTGTGTATGAGTGTGAATTTCAACAACAACAACAATAACAATAACAAAAAAAATTAAACCTTTAAACCGTCTACAACAACAAAACTAAAAAAAGCGAATAAAAAAAAACAGTGGTGATGGAATTTATAACTACGAAAATATGATTTAAACGCTATTGATTCGAAAGAGTTTTTTTTTTTGTTTTTATTACGTTTCTAGATTTATTTGTTTTAAATTTCCTAAGAAATCAAATCTTGCAAAAGGTGAATGGGTTCATGGTATTGCAGCACATTGTAGCCCAACATCAGTCACATGTGAAGAAAGAAACACTGTTCAATGCATGAATATTTTTTTAGAAATTTTTTTATATGCTTAAGACTCACATGCTTGAGTAAAGGAGGATGTCGGGGAATTAGGGCTTTATTAACGTGTTAAAAAATACTAATACTAATACTAATACTAATAAGAAGATCCGAAGGAATTTTAAAACTTTTAATGTTCGATCCTTTGTATAATTGAGTGCTCAAATCCTGGTGCTGAGGCAAAATTCTCTAATTATGACAAGAATTTAACTTTACAGTAATGTGTATACCTCGATCAGTGATAGTATGTACAACTAATTTTTATATTAAATGGTACTGAAATACTTATGTATGTAGCTTATTAATGAAAAGGGCGGTCGAAAGGCCGCTTATCTCAAAATGCATTAAGAAGGCCCGATAGGAATATGATAAGCAGTGTGGAAGTCGCCATTTTTATCACGTTCAAATAAATTAAACATTTCATTTAAAACCTTAAATCAACTATGCTGTATGGTGTGAAGCTTAGAATACTACTTCAATCGACTTACAAGCAGCACCTGGCTTTTGCGTACACCGATCCACAATCAAAAGCAAAAATCAGCAGAAAACCTTAATGAAAGCAAATTAAACACAAATTTCGTAAGTAAAATAAAATCCACAAAGTAGGACGCCCAGCACACATTTGGAAACGACAATGGAGACGATAGAAGTAAAGCCCTATACTTCTTGATGGCATAAATGTACTCTAAACATGGGGGTGTCTCAATAAGACGTGACTTTTTGTATGAAACATAGATTTCTGAACAAAAAATCATTTGATTTAAGAACACTGTCTTCATAAAGCCCACAAAGATTCAAGATTTTTCCAAAGTTTTTGCCAGGATATTGCTGAGAGGATGATATATTTTTTTATACTTAGTTTTGTTTGATATGTCTAAGCTGGGATTTCAACTTTGACCTCTCGTCTAAAAAGCGACCAATTTACCCGCTAAACTATGACGATGGAAATTCCAAAAATAGTTTAAATAGTTTTTTATGGATGGAATATCTGCCAACTTTATAAGCATTTTAAGCGGTCATATGAATTAGGGTATTAAAAAGTCACAATAGACTGAACATTTCTTTGCATAAATTTCGTTTTTAGGTCAATAACAACCATCAGTTTTGTAATAAAAATTTTCCATAATAAAATTCATATAAAAACATAATAAATTACCATAAAATATTAGAAGAAACTAACAACAACAAAACAAATACCAAAACAAAAAAACTAAAAAGCAAAAATAAATAGAAGGCATTGAAGTTCTTGAAACTTTCAACAGGAGTCTATGTGTCTGGCATTATCCACAAGGAGTATAAATCACTAAATGATGCATTATTATGCAGACAAAATTTATAAAGACTGCAATTGATAAATAATTTTTCAAGTGTTTTAATGCTTACAACTCTTTGTAAACGCATACAGACGTATACATACATATGTACGTATACAGACGTATTAGAGTAGCATGCCTAGAAAAGATTTGAATACGAAATTCAATATCCATTGTATTGTATTGTATTGTATTGTAGTGTATGTAATACATCATGTTACATAAACGCTAACAGTTTTCCCTCTATCTCTCTCTCTCTCTCTCTCTGCCTTACCATATACAACAGATATAATTTGTATTCCATGTTGTTGGTGTGTTTACAGATGCTGCTGCATAATTAGCTGTTGAAGCTGATGATCATGATTATGCTGTAGATGATGCTGTTGTTGTCTTAAATGCTTCTTGTGTTATTATTGTTGTTATTTGTTTATTTATTTGTTTGTTTTTGGGCTTGCTGCTCCTGGTATTTCATCGACTTTCAAGTGTCAAGTGCCTATTGGTTTTTGAAGTGCCAAAGAAGCAGTAGCAATAGCCTAGCATATGAACACACATATTCTTAACACATACTAAATATGCCACACATTTTTCTAAAATAATAACAACCAAAAATTGAATTTTTTTCTTGGTTTTTATATTCTTAACATACTTCAGCGTAATCATAAAGCCATGCCACTGCACTTGTACACTTGTAGTACGTGCTTCCTTCTTTTTTTTTTTTTTTTGGTTGAAATATGAATCCATTTGTAGCATTAGACAAACGAAAAAAGAGAAGAGAATTGAGTTTTTTTCATACATGATACCCTACATATTTAGTGGAAATATCAACAGTTGGGCTCATCAGTTCGTAGGATAATATAGAAGAAAAAAACAGTGCATATGTGCTGTTGAAGGTTTTTTCCCTCTTCAAGAACGTCGATGATGATTACGCCAAGATCATTCCAAAATACTGTTGTCATAATGTTACCAACGGACTATTGCGTCTTTGGAATCGATTCAATATGTGAAGTCCACTCAGATGCCAATCGCTTTGATTCTGTTTGTGAAATCGACAAAGAAATTCACGTTTTTATGGTGGAAAAGCTTCAAATAATGTTTAGAATCAACAATTCTTTGTTATTTTAGGTCGATTGTAAGCTCGGACGGTACCTACTTTGAGCAGTACACTCGTATAGCCAAATATTTGCACACAATATATCCACCACGTTCCTTTGATATGTTTAGAGCCTCAGCTAACTCAATCAACTTCACTTTGAAGTCATCCAAATTTATTAAGTGGAGTCGATAACAGAGATTTTGGGCCGTAAACTACGTGCAGTGTCCTCAGTGCTGATTTACCCTCGTTTCAACTTAGCTAACCACTTCAACGGTTAACATTCCTGGCGCAAAGTACGAATTATGCTTATCAAATCATAACTAGGCTTCCATCAAAAAGCAACAGCTTCCTACACATGAATTTTTTTATATTTATTTTCCTCAAACTAGTTCATCTTTATTAATTGAAGAGGTGTGGACTCCACGATTTCCGGATGGCAGAAATTCATTACATTCGATAACAATGTGGTAACAAATGTAGTAACTGTGTCTCCTCTTCCTCTTAATGTGGTTTCTGTTTCTGCGAACTGTAAACAAATTGTGTTAGACCAGCATTGACGGCGAAGGCTATGCAGACAACATCCTTGTACCAGATTCAAAGTCATCTCTTTGACATAAAACAAAGTCGACATTAGATTGTCAGTCGTTAATGGACGTTAACAGAATTAAACATTAATTGGGCAAGGCGACGAAAGTTTTACTTATAAAAGGGAGAACACTCTCTAAATAGCGGATCATTTAAATTTAAGACTGAAAACGATATATCTGGGAACAGATTAGATAGTAAACTCATGAGAAAGACTTATATAGAGATCAATTAACGACGTGCTGAAGACTTGCAGGAAAATCTTGGGCTTTTAACCCTAAAATGCCGCATTAGGTCATTTTACGGGCGAGTAATTCGAAGCATAATTATGGCTCATATGGAGTTGAACAATATAAAGAGTAAATCTACTGAACCTAAGTCCATTGATATTATGGTTTGGATAATGGAAGTGACTTCGAACGCCTTTGCATCAGGTTTTTATAGACAATCATTATAGGCACAGTCTCTTAAGTAGCCAGGAGAGCAGCAGAAGAGGCAGTTACTTTAAGATCCTGACAGAAGCCAATATATATCCACACAAAGGAGCTTAACCGCGCTTTATAATATGTAAAGAGCAGCATCCTTGCTAGGACGAAAATCCGGGGAGCGTTAACGATGTCTTAGGAAATGGCATCAAAGGTACAGGACGCATAAAAACGCATAAATCCACATAGGATTATAATAACCTTCTCTGAACTCAGACTTTCATTGAAGAATATGTGGCACACGTTGTTGCGAGTTTTCACGCGTAGTTTGGGATATCTGCAAGCTTAAATTGGTATCATAATTTCGTTAAGGATTAAGGAAAGTTTAGGTAGTCAAAGGAAAACTATTAAAGTCATCAGTTTTTTTTATAGCAATTAACAAACCAGTAGCGTTACAACGGACCGCTAAGTGTGCTCAAGTGTGCTTTGGTAATCAAAGATACCAGTTTTTGCAAGAATAATTTTTTTTTATAGAATTTCAAACCCCAAACATTACATATGACTTTATCTACAGTATAATTATAAAATTTTGCTTACTTACCAATTAAGTAACCGAATACAATAAACGTTGAAGTACTTTTTAAGACGACTACACTCGACATGCAGCAACACTGCATATGTACTCATGTTGTACTAGACATTTTGGTATTTTCTGTGGCACTTCTTATGTGGCTGATAACATACTTCTTTGCCATTGTTATTGTTGTTGTTGTTGTTGTTTGTTGCACCTTCTGTGTTATATTGCTGTAACCCCCGATGCGTAATTGTAATCTAAACATTTGTAATGGGGCTTTATTTTCTTCATATCATTCCATTTTTAGTTACTAAACGTACGTATACATAAACTCGCATAGTGTTTGTGCATCAACAATTTGTTGCAGGTTCCTTATCAAATTTTACCACTGGAATGTTAGTGCGATGTTAGTGGATGTTAGTGGATGTATGTATGTTTGTTCCATAATTTATTTTTGGTTTCACACTGGAATTACAATACAAATGATCTTCTTTATAATGAAGTGTTCGTTAAAATGTTTATAATTTACGAGACTTTTTGTTTTTCTTATTCGTTGAAAACAAATATTTTTGTTTTCGTGTATTTTATTTACGGAGTACATATTTTTTTAATTTTAATATTTAATATTGTTCTTTAATAAATTGTGTATAAACAAAAGCAAAAAATAGTTTATTTTTGAATTAAACTTTTCAATTAATTTTCATAAGTGAAGAAAAGATTTGAAAAATTTTTTTTCGAAATCAATGGGAACTCCACTAAAATTATTTTTTAAATGAAATTTAAATTGTTTTTACAGCAAGAACAAGAGATTTATCTGACTATAGAGGTATTTAAAAAATCAAATTTGAATCATTTTTTAGTCCTTAGCGTAGCTAAACAAATTTAAATCAATTCTTGACCCACATGGAAATTATGTTAAGCAAAGACTGGGAACGCAACTGTTTAGACAACACTTAACGCTTCAATATTACCCAGAACAAATGTAACTTATTACATTTCAAACCTAGCTCAGAATACCTGGGTTGACACAGCCCCTATTCTTCTCAGAATGGCCATTGCATAAGCTGTCATCATACATACATTACATACGTAATTGGGCATTACAACCCTTCGGTCAGGCTTACGTCCTAGCTTCTCACACCACTTATGTTGTGTGTGTTAATATTATACATGAGTGGCGGGACCTACAGTTAAAAGTCGACTATGAACGACAGATTTTTGAGAAACTTTTCACGGCAATTTTCATTTACTCTCAGAGTTTTTGCCGGAAATCTGCTGAGAAGAAGTTGCCGAGGAAACAGTTTTTCATAGTTCGTTCTGTTGGTGATGTCTGACCTGAGGTTTGAACCGAAGCCTCATGTCTACATACTAGACTAAGCTGTCATCATTCCTACAAAATTCACAAAAAAGTTGGCACCTCAAAAAGCTAAAGTGTAGAGTGATAATCTGTCGAAGCAAGGCATTTTTTCTATCAGAGCCTTCTCACCGACTGAACAACCGTCATATCATATTACTCCGCTGTGCAGTTACTACTGATGCGGCCGATGACGAACGTATTGCCTCGCAATCTTAGATATTTGAGCAGAATTTGCTGAAATCGCAGCTCCCTTGGGCACACGTAACATTGTCTTCTTCACTTTAAAGTATGACTTCCTTAGATTGAGCTGAAGACCAACCTGAAAGTTTAATGAACCTAGCAATTGTTCTGAAGAAATTAAAATTTCGTTAAATTATGGAAATAGGGAGGACCAAATGAAACAAATCTGCGACGAGCAAGAGACGGGTAAAAGATAACCAAAATCTCTCTACAGGATTGGATTCTGTTTGTAATGTTGGAAACTCAATAACCCGACTTTAAATTGCTAGAAACAATTCTTTATCGTCCAACATATAATTTTTTTTTATAGAAATAGTTGTCAGATCGTGTGAAGTGTAGATAAATAATTCTTTGGAATACAGTTAGCACTTGAAAATATCTACGAGTGGATATGCACAAAAGATTAAGGGATTCCACCCATCAGCTTTGTATCTTCTATTTTTTGAATATTAAAAATATTTATTTAAATTCATTTACTTTTTTCGGAAAAAAAAACACAGAAACTCTAAAATATTATGCTAATCCTATTAAAGTGTACAAGAAAAATAAAAACAGAAATTTCAAATGTTTCTTCGCAAAATTCATAATCATAATCGTCGTATTGGAACATCGAGAATGATCAACAAAAAAAAGAAAGAAAACCGAAATATAATGTTGCAAATAATATGTGCTGTTGCTTGCGTTATTATTCTGTGGTATTCTTCTACTAAGAAAGGTAAAATATTTTTTTTTAAATTGTTTCAACGAATAAAAAGTGCAGAATGAAGGCAATACCAATAGCATCAGCAGCAGCAGCAGCAGCATCATCAACAACAACAACATCGTCAGAACATAAAAACAATTTCAAGTCGATAATAATCACACGAATATTCATTCATTCGAAGAATTAAAAAGACCTTGCAACAGAAATTCAAACCTACGACTACACTCGATATGAAGATGAAGTTAGAAACGTTCAAGCGTGGCTTGGACGAATCTAATGTGCTCTATAATGCATACATACATATGTACATAATTGGTTATTACAACACTTCAGTCGGGTTTACTACTTGGCTTCCCACACTACTTATTTGGTGTTTGTGCATTTATATATGAGTGGCGGCACCTACAGTTTAAAGTCGACTACAAATCTCAATAAGGAAAGGCAAAAAAAGTTAAAAGTTAAAGTAAGCATGAAAAAGCATACATAGAAGAAATGACGAAAGAAGAATATCACAAAAAAATCTATCCAGGCCAGAAGTCCTGATATTCGGTAAATATTTAAAAGTACTAAAGAGGCTCTGGTCTAATAACGTCTATCTGAGTCTCTGAACTGCAGAACACAGACACAAGATCTTCGTCTCACGCTATCCTTTACTATTGCATAAACGATAGAAAACGAGGATGCTAGTCCTTGTCCACAGGACACTATATTCAATCTGAAATTAGTCTAAGATCGGAATTCATTCCGTTCATCCTAGACTAGTCCGGTCTGGGCCAAAGTTGCCAGAATAAGCCAAACGTTGCAACAACACATCTACTCTTTGTTTAATCCATTGCTCAGTTAGTCCAGAGAAGCATCCCAAAGAAGTATCGCATTCACAAGACCCATTCCCTACCCCGCCTTCTCTCTTACTATTTCATCTGCCATCTTGACGGATAACACGACCTCTAAATAAAAACATTTTCTGAAAGAAAAATACAGGGAGGGACGTGTAAAGGAATTAACATTTTTTATGCCTGAACTTAAACTATAAATAAGTACTATAAATAAGTATTGAAATATTTGGTTTTTAATGTACGTCGAAATTTTTTCGTGTCCACCCCTTATATCAAACAGAGGAGTTCAGATGAGGACGATAAACGTGATTAATATTTAAAATTTATAATGAAACTGTAGGAGACTAGAGCCGGAAAACCCCAATAACTGTAAGTCAAGACGGACTCTATCAAAATTGACTCGCAGTCCTTACCAAAGTTTTTGTATTGAATAATAATGTAATGTAAAGTATCACATTGTAGGGTGTAGAGTGCAGTTAATATTAAATGAAGATTCAACAACCAAAAACAAATTTTTAAACATTTTGTTGTTGTTATTGTATTTGTTGTTAATTTTAAATTTATAGCAACAATTGAGCAAATCTACGAATAGATGTCCGAATTGTTTTTCTTCTTCTTTTTTAAATTCAAATTCTTGCAAAAAGGACACCAGAAAAAACAAATCCACCAACTAGCATACCTTTATGGTATTTAATGTGAAAAAGGAGGGCGCAAAAGCTCTGAAATGAAGAAAAAAAATCTTTTTGGCAGTCGTGTGTGAATGCTAAAAACCGAACGCTCTATGCCAGTACTCTCTAAGAAGGCAAAGACATGAAGGCAGCAACAGCTACAGCAACAACATCACATGTGTTGTTGCTTACTACAATATGATGTTATGCGGTCGAAAAACACTTTGTCAAAAAATATTAACAACAATAAGGCACAACAACAATAAGAACAACATAACTGCAGCAACATTATAACGAAAACAAAACTAACAGTTCGGAAAACATCGATTCAAACATACATACATACATACATACATACATACATACAATATTCGTACATATGATTGCAAATAAATACATATTGAAAGATTGGTTGGCAATAAAAGCTATGCTAGTACACCAACAACAACAACAACAACAGCAGCAGCAAGCAAAAAAAAAAACAAATGCAACAGTTGGGCAACCCCAAAGTTCAATTTCACCTTTTAAATGCGAAAGATGAAAACCAAGCAAAACAACAACAACATAGCAAACAAAATAAACATTGTTGGCTGCGCCCTACACTAGGTGTTCTTACCAGAACTGCAGAACAGTTTAAATGCTTAAAATTAGTCGAATCTTGACAGTTTATAATGTAGCGGAGATTATGCTAGTATACGAAAGGAACTGGGACGCGGTGAAAAGTGCATAGCTAAAGGTGGTCTTAAAGGAAGAAGAAATCGACATAATTGGCGCCTAGAAAGGATTTCAATCTACAATGAAAAGAAAACCACCATCTCTTCCATTAAAATTTTCAGCTGATAAAGTGATATCCTAATAACTAGCTTATCGGAAAGCCCTACATCAGCACAGTTCATGGAATTTTTTCAGATTTCTCTCAGCATTCGAAATATTTGGAAAAATATCTCACATCCACCTTCCAATGGCTTTACAGTCAAAGAAAATTAGACTATTGGTGCAATGAAGCTTCATTTTTTGAGCATTTGCCGCATCACTTGAACCGCTGAAAGCTGAATTCAACTCAAATCATCAGATCAATATATTATAAACCCAGAGATGTTGTGTAAGAACGCCTTGCCAAACATTCTACGACTGGTGGTTTTAAAGGGCTGGACTGCCGGCAAAGAAATGAGCTACTGCATATGCCTTTACTTGCCCAAATTTAACGACAATTGTCCAAATTGTAGTCTAGTTTGCGTGACAAGCATACATACATAATCGGTTATTACAACCCTTCTGTCAAGGTTACGGCCTAGCTTCTCACACCACTCATGTTGTGTGCGTAAATTTTATAAGTGAGTGGCGGGACCTACAGTTGAACGTTGACTCAGAACGACAGATTTTTGTGGGTTTATTTACTCTCAGGTTTATTTACTCTTAGAGTTTTTGTCAGAAATCTGCCGAAGAAATATTCGTTTTCGTTTTGATACCTGACCTGGGATGCGAACCCGGGGTTTACGTCTAATAAGCCAACACACTATCTAATCGACTACGGCGACTTCTTGAAAACATTAACCATGAATATCACATCACGATCGGACAGAGCCATCTTTTGTGAAAGAATAGGATTCAATGAAAAAAGTTTCCTTAACACTGCACCCAGTACAACAAGTCCATACATTTTTAAAGAGGGAATTGTGTCTAAGCAATGCGTAATGGCTAGCCTATCATCCTAGGATATGCTACAGTGAAACTGCTTACCAGTGAAAGAGTGATTAATAAAACTAAAACAAAGTGAAGAAATGATAGGAAGAGGGAAATAGAGAAGCTTTTATGGTAGCCTGATATTTATTAAATGAATGAAATAAAAATGTGGAGTGACGATTTCTGTGAATTGGGATGAAATATTCGTTACGAATGGAATGAAGTCTAAAAAATTATAGCTTTAGCTCATTCAATCTTAACCCACTGTATTCAATAACACGGAAGAGCTGAATCTATCATTATAACGAATTGAAACAGATCTGTATAGGGCACCTTAAAAATCAAAACTTTGTTTTGGTAAACATAGAAAACAGCATTGCAGCTGATTCAACTTTAAAATTTTGCTCCCTCTTCATCATCATCATCATCATCGACATTATGATACTTTTTCGTATTTTTGCAAAACGTTAAGAAAAACAAAAAAAAAAACAGAGAAACAAACAAACTAACGAAAACCATTTCCAAGGAAGTGGTTCATGCCATTGCCTTATCAGTGAACAAGATCAATATGCACGATATCAATATTTGCTGGGATGCAGTATTAAACACAGCCAACAGCAACAACAACAGTAACAATAACAACAAACTTAAATTTAAACTAAATTGTTATAAAAGTATTCCAAAACAAATATTTTATGAATAAAATTTTGCTTTGTTTTGGCAACAGGGTTTGACAGACACCTACATGCCAAACACATTTAACAATACATTTGAGAATAAGGCGACAACAACAAGAAAACTTTTAATAATATGCAATAAAAAAAGAAATAAATTGTCATCACTTTAAATATGAATATTGATATTTAAAATTTATTAAATTTACAATAGAAATAAAGAAAAAATGTTTTATTCTCTTCAAAGAAAAAAAATTAATAAAAAAGATACCAGGTGGCGTCAAAGTAAAGCATCAAATGAACCAGAGATGGGAATCTTAAAAAGATACTTGTATTCGCTGGCACTGGCGTACTAAAACCAAACCCTATAACCGTCAACTACTCAGTTTCCGTGGAGGACCGTTTAGCTTCAAAACTTTCTTACGTAAGATTGGGTCTCTGCCTCTCTAAGCTACAGAGTTCTGAAATAACTTCAGCTACACGCTGAATATACAAGTTTTATACAATTTTACCGATAAATTAGCATGTCGGCATCTTTAGTTCCACTTAGTTTGGACATATCTGAACAAATATTTCAAAAAATCGCGATCCCCAGTCACAAACTTGGTCATGTAGGACTTCAACTCGTCTTACTTTTTTTCCATCCAACATCTTATACTTGGGATAAATGTCCACCCTTCCTTCAAACTATTCTCCCATCTCCCATTGCACGTAGAAATTCGATGCTTTAGTGTTTTCATGGACTCAGCTTGTCCTGATGTCATAGAGGCCAATATGTCTATCGACCTTGTCTTTACCATTGCCAGCGCCCGAGGCTTTGGAGATGGATTTCAACTACTTTTTTGCAAATTTCAAGTGAAACTTGACGAACGTTTGATTTCAAATAATTCAATGTTAGGGGATATAAATGTAGACTTTGATGTAGACTGAGAGAAAAGGCTTGACGGCGTCAAACCGCATGATATAGGTAACCCAATCGATGAGGAATTATTTCTTCTGTAAACTTCTCTCATAATAAAGCGAAAATTGTTTGTGTTGCCACCAATTTTGTTGAAACCAATTAGCCGTCCAGTTCAAACCAAAATAAGTCGGTTGTGTACGGCCATTGCACACTAAATCAACGGTAACAATTCTGCCAGGCTAACTTTCGAAGAATAAGGCCCATGAAATAGTTTCGGCTGTGCATACAGTTCGATGATGCACGACGTCTGTATTCCTTCCAATCCCTACATACTTTCTTTCGATTACATACAACATAATTGGTCATTACAACCCTTTAGTCAGGATTACGACCTAGTCTCTCACTAGTTTCTTATCGATTATGAGACCTTAATAAAGAATGATTAAGTTCTCGTAAGAGAAAAATGTGGAAACAATGGTGCCGTAAGAATCACCACTTTAGTTGCTATATGTGTTCGTCGGTTATTAAACGAACCATATTGCTCAAGAGAGATTTAGACAATTAAGGACGTTGTGCTACATCTCACATTTCGTGTAGCAGAGAGCGGATAGTTTCGTATTAATTCACTACGTAAAGAGAGCGTACGCCATTGAGAAAAAATACGTGCGACATGTCACATTTCGTGTAGCAGAGAGCGGATAGTTTCGTATTAATTCACTACGTAAAGAGAGCGTACGCCATTGAGAAAAAATACAGATGGAAATGTGGCAGTCGTACGGCTGTCATGGTTTTTTGAAATTTACCAAAAATCTTCGTTTTACTTTGTTTTGTTATTTTATTAATCGCGTAAAAGCAAAAATAATGTCGTAGTATTCTCTCACTGACTTTACGTAAGTAGATCCTTGTCGTATAAATTGGCCTGGAATAGCAGATTTAACAGAAGAAACATGATTGACCGCCTTACCTTACCTTGATAACCCTTGAAGTCGCTGCAGTATAGTAGGTAGTGGCTTATTAGACGTGAGAAAGAGGTTCAAACTACAAGTCAGACATGTCCAGCAAATGGAAATATTAAAAAATATTTCTTTCTTCTTAAAAATCTGTCGTTCGAATTCGACTTTAAACTCGTATAAAATTAGCACACACAACATGAATAGTGCGAGAGACTTGATTGTAATCCTGACTGAAGGGTTGTAATGTCCAATTATGTATGTATGTATATAAATTGATAGCCCTATATATGTATGTACGCACATACATACATATACAGAAAATTCAATTTTAAAATATATTTTAAACAACAAAAACTTGATTTTACTAAAACATTTTTAAAAAAACACCAAAAAAAATGAAAACAACAAGTCCATTATAATAAGAGCAACTATTTGATACATCCACATCCGTTTCCGTTGGAGAATAAACAATCTTTTCAATAAAAAATAAATGCATCCTTATGACACCAACTTACAAAAAAAATTTAAGAAAAAAAGACAAACGTTTTCAAAATAAAACATGTCAGTAAAAGGATCATAAATAAATGTTGTATTAAAAGTAAATATTTTTGTTGCAAACAATATGCGCCTGCAACTAAAAAGGGTATGAGATTGGAATAGCAAAACGAAAAGGAAAAAAATGGTCGTCTTCAAAATAGAAATCATAAGAAATATGGCTGCAGTAGAATTTTTTATATTTTCCTTTCTTTTTGTTGTAAATAAACTTTTCCAATTTCTTTCTTTTTTTCCAAGGGATAGACACTAGCGATGACTTTTCTTTTGGCAAAAACAGCAATATGAACAAAAAATATATGTTTTCTATGAAGCAAACATCACTTCCTATTTCCTGTTGTAGAAGAAGAAAAAAAAAGAAGTGAAAAAAGTAAAGAAAAAATAAGTGGCAATTCGACATCTTTTCTGCTGACATTTACAGTGTAAAACGACAATCTAACGACACTCTACCCTTGTTTGTCGCTCATACGCATACACACAACCCAGAGTCTTTAATCTAAAGGGCCACGAGCATAATACTTGTATGGGGAATCACAAGGAATAGAAGAAGAAAAGCTATTTTACGAAAACAGAAGATAGCAATTGTGATACCATTTCGCAAATGATTTAATGGCGTTGAAAATTTATTGTGCGTAAAAGAAAAAAGAAAATTAAACTGAAACCGATGAGAATGTTTTCCACAAAAAAAATTGCCAAGTTTTCATACTTCATGATGGAATCAATAAGGTTTTAAGCTAGCTTTAGCAGGAACAGTACTAGGAAGATTGTCTGTCCATATCATCTTCTTAAAGGTAAAACAGAAAAATGTATGAAAATTAAATTAAATTTTGCTCTACCTATTAAATACAAGTAAATACTTTGATTCCAGGGATGAATATGTGCTGCGAGCCTTTGCTATGAAACTCTAGCAAAGGAAAGAATCATCGCGATCCGTTGCATTCAGAGATGAAATCAGGATTGTTGGTCAGGAAAGACAATGAATTGTTATGCACAACACCAAGTTGTTAATAATTTGATTGAAGGAAATAATCTTAAACTATGTTCAGATATGCACTTTTATTGAGTCAATATTCGGTTTATTGAGTACAATATTATAAGTGTTCAGACATAATAATATACACAGTTCAGCTGCTTATTCAATATTCATTTGACAGCTGGTTGTGTCAACAACATTGTTTTTATTATGTTTTTTTTTTATTTGTTGTTGTTGATATTTTAGTTGTCAAATATCAACAGAAAGTGTTCGGATAATTGTAATATGCACACTAAACATACTTATAACAGTGCTGTATATTAAGTTTTACTCAATTTTATAACAATTTGCGTATTTATTGCACAATAATTAATTGAAACTTTATATGAAATATTGAGCTCAATAATGGCGTTTATTGCGATTTACGCAATAAAGGCGCATATCTGAATACTTTATTAAAAGCTTTCAAGCAATTTTCATAGAGTTTCAATAGGATATTCTTCTGTACCCAGACCAGACCTGACACACTTCACTGTCACTCATTGTTGGATACTTAAATGTGAGTGGGTATCGCATAATCGCTAGTATTCGCTAGTTTTTGTGGTATGTCAATATGCTGTCGCTAGATTGGATTCATATTCTGACTAAAACTCCAACCTTTTACCTTTATGGACTAATGGGAAGATAGGTCTGGTAGAAGGATCAGAAGCATTGGGTGAATAGATCGGGCTACACAATATCCCAGGTAGTAGAAATATTATTTTTTCTATAGGCGATAGTAGAATAGGCTTGTTACTGGATTTGGATGAATCCAGCATGAATCCGATTACTGGGCCTTTACGAGGCATTGCAAGATCAGGTCGCTAACAAGTATCTGGAATTGATTACAGTTGAACTATTGCAGAATTTGTTTCGATGAGAAGAAGATGGATGCTATAGAATATTTTTCTGTAACTTCCCAGCTCATGTTGTATTAAATTTCAAACCCTAAGCAGAGGATTCTTTGAGGGTTTGAATTCGCTGATGGCAGCCGATATTGGGCTGTCGTGGGATCGACGATAAGACTGTGAGGATCTTAATATGATCCACCGCTTTAGGGACACACAGGAAAAGCTTTGTGGAACATAAATTTTAACTAAAAAAAGGGAATATTATACAACCTATTTAAGCAACTAAAATGCCTGACCTTGCTTAACCAAGGTTCAGTAAAAATTATAGAAATTCAGCCGATGTTTTGCTTTGAGTTTTATAGAATAAAATAATTTTTCTTGTATACAACACTTCCAAACCTTAATGCCTAGATGTTTCAAAGTATTCTTTTAATTTCAAATTAAAAAAGCCTAACAAAACTAAAGAATTTTTTCGTCACGCGTATTAAAAGCAAGTTTTTCAAATATTTTCATTTTCACAGATCCAATGTTTTTTGTATCTTTTCTGTTTTTTTTATATAATTTACTACGAATTCTGTTCGAAACAATTCCGAAAACAAAATAAGAAATCATAAGTTTTTATATGTACGTAAGAGGAGCACGCTTTCAACCAAGTTATCGCTATTCAAGATCGCAAATAAATTCAAATACAACAAGAAAAATAATCAAAAAACATGGACAGAAAACACAGAGAACAGAACAGTAGAGAAATGTATGTAAAAATATTTTTTAACACGCCAGACATACAGACGGTTAAAGAGAAACCAATAAGTCGCAGTGTTTAAATTATTTCTTTTGCAAAAATCGAACAATGTGTGTCTCTGCTCTGCTCTGCTCTTGGTCAGTTCAGTTCAGGTCTGTTCTGTTCTGTTTATGATAAAACAAAATATCTGTTTAATATCGTATATTTTTTAGTTGCTACTCCTGTACTTCCAAAAAAAAAGAAATCAAAAAACTAACAAAACAGAATCAACTGACAATGATCAGCGGCAGCTTCAGCTCCAGCAGCAGCAGTCTCGTCTTATGACCGATTTGACCATTTTGCAACAGAAGGAAAAAACCATTCGACCACATCTTGTGCGTGTTGTCATAATGAATGGTCGAACTGAAGTCATTTGATTTTTGTCGTACGAATAATTTTCTGTTGTTGTTGCTAGTGGAATTGTTGTTAATGCTGTTGTTGTTTTGTTTTTTATAGTTATAGTGGCGCCACAAAATATTAAATTACTATACAGCAATACAAGAGCGGTTTTATTCACTCCTTAGCAGCATCGATATCATTATGATTCCCTTAATTTCGTATTTTATTCGTTTGACTCTGATGTGCATCACCTTCATCATCGTCATCATCATCTGTTTCACGAGCAGCATTATCTGCAACATGATTTGTACTGATTCTGATCATTTGCAGATTCATAAATTTATTTCACATTCGAATCGTTTTTTTTTTATCTGCGATAGTGTCTGGTTAAGACAGAAATATGTTTCATTTTATTTTTGTTGCTTTTGAATGGGGATTCAATTTGGTTGCTATTAATTAATAATCATTTATAATTCTTCTTCTTCTTTTTATTGTTTATGATATGTTTTTGTAAAAAATTTCTTAAACCTTACTTTACATGACAAAAAGTTAAGCGAAGCAATTAAAAGCAAATACAAATCAGAACGAATATAATTGAAAGCTTTTTACCAATTCATAAAGAAGTTCAGTTAAAGATTATCGAAGTTTTTTAATCAAAAAAAGATATACTGACCATGAAAAGCAGACCTCAGGAAACAAATCGAACCTTCTCTAAGGAAAACTCAAAAAACGCCATTGAAAACTATGAATACCATGGAAAGATTACAACAATGGGAAGAGTAAGAGTTTCCAGACAATTATTGGCTTATTAAAGCTTTCTTCTTATCCTGAAATCTAAAACATTACACTTCATCAAATTCCACATGGTGTACATCGAAGTAGGAGCCAATAGCGTCTTTAAACAATTATTCTTTGATTTTATACAAGTATAGCTGACTTTCAAAATGTATCAATACAAAGTTTGTATGCAGTTCTACAAGGGTATATAAATTATTTAGATATGCAAAGTTACCCAACAATGCAACAACTATAAATCCGATGCCTGATTGCTTTCTTACTGCGTTAAAAATACACATTAACGATGTTTTAAAATAGTATACATAGTAAACATTTTGTACAGCGGCTTTATTACTTTGTTCAAATACAAAGTAACTAACATTTTGTAAGTCAGCCTATTTCATGATCATGATGTGATATGGAAGACTCTAACTTATGCCCCTATGCAGCATAGTATGACAATTCCAAAGGTGATGTACTATAGGGTTTTCCAACAGGGTTTTCCGTAATCTGATAGTTGATAAAGCTACATCTATCAAATTAGTTGCCATTTATTCATTCTGTTTAGTCATATCAATATAAACAACCATAGATAATGACGTCAGTTTGCTGAAGTCGAAGTCGTTAAGAAATTGACGACTGAGCTTTATTTTCAAAAAAACGAATTACGTTCAGCGATGACGCCTTTATCTGGATCAAACAAACAAAATTTCCGAGTTTTGGTACTACATTGGCCAAGTCATAAATGTCAACGGCGACAACTATAAGCCGATTATTATTAACTGGACACAAACGACATAAGGTTTTAACTGGTCGACGGTACGTGCCACACAGCTCATGCCACATTAGATATTCTGGACGGACGTTTACACACCATGACCATCTAACGTAAAAGTGATGTAAACTGGCCAACAAGATCCTACTCTTAACCCTGTTTTTCTTGTGGAGTTATCTTAAATCGCCGGTATATGCGAACAAACCACAGAGAAGCTCAAAGCTAACATAACACATGCCTTCGGTCAAATTCAACCTTTTTCATACATAAGTAATTGGCCATTACAACCCTTCAGCCATACGAACTAGCTTCTCACACCACCTATGTTGTGTGTGTTAATCTTATACATGAGTGGCGGGACCTACAGTTTAAAGTCGACTCCGAACTACAGATTTTTGAGACATTTTTCATGTTTATTTTATTAACTCTCAGAGTTTTTGCCAGAAATCTGTTGAGTGGAAGTCGCCGAAGAAATATTGGAGATGTCTGACCTGTGGTTTGAACCGTGGCCATACGTCTAATAAGCCAACACACTACCTACTAGATTACAACTACAGCCTGTTGACAGACATTTATTCTATACATGGTGGCATCATTAAGTCTTTGAAACAGCTAAATGATATCTCGCACAAATTTTATGTTTTATTTAAAATTAAAGATAGGAAGCACTTAATGAAATAACTTTTATATTCAAACTAAATGTACTCCAATTGAACACCAATATAAACAAAATTTTTGGAATTAAGCGCACCTTGGAAATATTCCACTGGAAACTCAAGTGCACACATTTGTAATCGTTTTAAAAAAAACTAAACAGGCTTGTAACGCTATAGTGGCCGTAATGGAATTCAAAGAAACAAATCAAAAGTTAATGCTTTTCTATACATTCACGTGTAATGTAATTCGAAAAACATTTATACGTCTTCTTTCGTGTTCGAATATGCATTACACGGACTTGTAGTCAAGTACACTACATTGGAGTCGTCTAAGGTGAGACCACGACCTAGTTTAACTTTATAAAACACAGGTTTGATGCTTTCATATAGGAAATCTTGCCATAGTGTGATCCTCAAGTGTGAGGACAAGATGCAATTGGTATTTAAGAAATTGTTTAAAGAAAATTCAAAAACTTTCAAACAGCAGCTGAAAATTATAATAAAATGTTACATTCCCACACTTTGCTAGAATTTAAAATCATACGATAGTTGTGACTCTTTTTTCTTTTTTTTTTTTTGTCATATTGATGGTTATAATACACCCAGCAATAGTAGCAGTCAGTCTACCATCATAATCACCACCCAAAATATAAAATACTATGAACGTCATTATTATACAATATAATCCACCACCTTTTCATTCATTTACGTTTTCGATGTCTTCATCGTCAGTAGTTGCCATGCCATCGCGGTCGTTGTATTCTATTATTGAGAGTTGCAAATAGATTTTTAAACGTTTCGTTATATGAAATGAATGTTTATGGTATGACATGGTAGTGGTAGTGGTAATGGTATGGTATGTCATAGAATGGATGTAATGACATAGAAAATCTGTTCTTGACATACTTTTGATAAGTGAATGGGCGTTAACCTTAACTTCCTTCCCTTGTTTCTTTTGATTTGGCCGTTCTCGCCAACTTTTCTCTTCCTTTTTGTCATTAAATGTTTGTGTAATTGATTGTTATATGTGTGTATGTGTGGGTGTATGTGTGTGTGTTTGTGATAGACCCTCTAATTTTATATGTCATATGCCATAATAAAGTTTTCGTCAGACACCGCATACCGACAGACATACATAGCTATGGACGGACAATTCATTGTTGTGACGGCAATCGTAATGACAATAATTGTTGAAAAAAGTTTTTTTTATTTTTTACTTTTTCTTCTTAAGACATACAGTGCGATTTTTTTTTTACAAAAAATATGCGGGTTTTAATTAAAAGCCTATTCCGGAAAGTCTTTGTTTTCATTGCTACATTAACTTAAATGTCAATTGCAGTCGTTATTTAATTTCATTTAAATGATGGCAAAATTATTACGCATATTGGCCTACCATAATACAATAACAATAAACATAAGAAATCTGATGTTTCAGAAAAACGATGACGAAGAGGATTTCGTTTTTGATCGAAATTCAATTTGTTTCCCAGGCTCAAACAGTTTCTTGGAAGAATTTCGAAATGTATTTAAAGCTTAAGTTAATTTGACACATGCAAAATACCAAATAAGCTACAATAAAAGCAAACACACATACATATACACAAACAATATGAAATATAAACTTATAATCGAGAAGAGCAATAATCATCGTTGGAATCATTAAAACTGAAAGCAACTGAAAACGAAATCATTTTGTTTCACTTTTCATTTGTAAGGGTTACCAAACGTTAGGAAAATTATTGAGAAAAACATTCTAAAATATGTAGAATTCCATGGTCATACAGACAGACTTAGAGAATATTTCTATAATTTTAATAAGAATCTCAAGAATCCCAATCGTTCAAACTCCAACTCAGTTAATCACTACACCTCAATACTTCTTTGTATATAATAATATCGCAACTTTCATTAGGCGCTGCCTACCTTCAAATTCAAATAAAACAAAAAAATAATGAAAAAATGAAATATAACATCGTTCGTAATTTTCCATTACTCTGGTGCATAAACCGAGCTGAATTTGAGCAATGACATGGGTTATGTTAGCTTTAAGGACCTCTGTGATTTATGGCTTATTCGCATACACCTGCAACTCGAGAAAAACCCTACAAAAAAAAGTTTAACGTAGTCAAATTGCCAGTTCATATTACCATGGCGAGTTCATATTACCCTTACGTGAGATGACAAAACTCTCACAAATTGCTCGTGCAGAATATGTAATATGGCATGAGCTGTGTGACACTTAGGACCAAGCTGTTCAAAACACTGGGTAAAAGAAGTTTCAATCTTCGAATATATAGTGGTCGTGGGTGACAATGATGGCCGGACCCACGTATGCTCAAAAAATAGGGTCAAGTGACGTCATCAGTCCAATATCCACAGTAAATAGTGACTTTTTCTGGATGCATTACATGCCTTGAGACTTCATGTTTATTTTACGTACTTTTTGTTTGTTTACGTACTCATTCATGCATAAATGGGCCTCATCGAAGAATATGATGTTTTGCAAGTCGTTGTCTATGGACGTACAACATGTTGATATAACAAAACAGACTGAATTAAAGGCAACTAGTCAGATGTGGCTTCAACTACCAAAGTGCAGTAGGTGTACTAGGCAGTTATTCAAATTTAAAAACATAAGCTGTTACGATTACAAAACTCTAGCACTTTAAGACCTATGACGATCGGTATATTAGCAAAAAAATATGAGTTCCTTCATGCATATTAATGGTACACATTATGGTATACGTATACTTAATATACAACTACGATAGCACATTATGGTCTGTTAGCATAGAGTGTAGACAGTTTAATAAATTTATCCCAAAACTGTTTTCATTTCATATTTTCATTCTACAAAAATCGAGTTAAGAAAGTTTAACACTTACCTTCTAAGTTTAAAGGTGTTATCTGCAACAACAGCAGCAGGAGTGAATAATATTATTCAGCTAGGCTCACTATTATGTTATTAGACATAAAGTCACTCTTTCAAAGCTCGTACCATGTATATGAATCTGATGTCAATCATCAATTCATCATCAATCAATAAATAGACTTGCTAAGGCAAAAATTGAAATTGTTACAGGCAATCCAGCTATTATTCCCCTTTGATTCAACATTTTCCGTTAACTTGGCAACTTTACATAGTCCATACGGTTATTTCATTCAATATTCTTAAGAAAAATCTACAGAAGAAAAAAAAACAAATAAGCAAATGAATGAGTTTAATAAAAAAAAATAAAGAATGAATAAAAAAGAAAAGAAAATAATATTCATAAAACATATCAAATGATAATTTATTAGCCAAACTTGTACAAATGAAATGAAACAAAACAAATCAAAATTTTTGATACTGAACTTGCCTCCCAAAAAAAAAAACCAAAAAGAGGAAAAAAAGGTGAACACTCAAACCATAACGAATACCATAACCAGCAACAACAAAAACAAATGAAAAAAATTACCAACAACTGACAGGGAATGAAGATGAATAAGGCAATAATAATGTTTCCAAGGCATTTAACAAGCGTTAACCACGAGATCTCATATACATTTTTGAAATTGAATGATTTGTTTCTACTCCTTCAATTTGGATCCCCAAAAGCAACAGAAGAACACACAAAAACAAACAAACCATAATATGACCAAAAAAAAGATATTTGATGGACACCCATTATAAACGACACCAAACAAAAGACGTTTTGTGCCTCCTGTTAAATGTTCCTTCAAATTGTTGTTTTTTTATTGTTTCAATTTCAATTTTTGAACCGTACGTTATACGTTTTGGTTCTTTGTGGTCATAATGTCTGTCTGTCTGTCCGTCTGCATAATAAATATTTTTTCTTTGGTGCCATAACAATCCAACAACACGCTATAATTCATATTTTATTTATTATTCAAACAAAATAAAGCATAAATCAAAATCATTGTATTTGTTTTCCTTATTCTTCTTATTCTTCTGAACTCTTCGTTGCATTTATTCTAAAATTAATTAATTTGGAAAAGGATACGTGTACTGTTTAAAACAACATCAGCATTTGGGACAGTATATGCGTTAAGATTGGCAAATTTTGCTTGTATTTGGCTTTAGATCTAATTCCCAATCGAAGCAGGAAATAATGAGCAAAAGCGTTCAATTGTTTTTTGTCTAACGCTGCCAGTGTTTGTAATACATACATAATTGGCCATTACAACCCTTCAGTCAGGATTACGGCCTAGCTTCTCACACTACTCATGTTGCGTGTGTTAATTTTATACATGAGTAGCGGGACCTACAGTTTAAAGTCGACTCCGAACGACAGATTTTTGAGAAACTTTTCATTGCAATTTTATTTAATCTCAGAGTAGGAAGTCGCCGAAGAAAAATTTTTTCATATTTCGTGTTGATGTCTGGGGTTTGAAACGTGGCCTTACGTCTAATAAGCAATTGTATAATTTGAAGTTATTATGGATGCATTCAACTTTAAACTTATCTGTAACTGTGTTTGAAAAATAAGCAATTGGCAGTTGAATCTTACAGTGTCACTCATTATATGATTTTAGTATTGTTAAGGGTTTTCCAACAGGGACTTCCGTTGGCATAACGGCCATCATATTATTATAATTATTATTGCCTTGAAGAGATACCTGAGTACTGTGGCCATGCGATCTATTGTACTCCCTTCCTGCAAGCAGATTGTCCTGACAATATTCAGGTTGCTGTTAGGTTGTCAACAATAACAACCTACTTAGCACCTGATGGTGGCTTCTTCTGAGTTGTATCACTAAACCACAGATTCCAAGTATTCATTCTTATAGTCACAAAATACATATGTAGGGCTGGAGACAGCCTCCATTCTAAATAAATGCACTCAGAGTCTAGAGTGCCTTGTCGAAAAACCGATTATGTACCTCAGGTTATTTCTTTTGATCGCCTCTAACACACTTGGTTTGATCTTTATCTTTATCAGAAGGGTTCTAGTCAAATTAACGGCATGGAAAGTAACCTCCTTGCAAGCTGGTCTGCTTGCTCATTAACGTGAATTCCCCCGCATGTCTTGCGACCAGGTAGAGGATAATATTATTTTCTCTACCCAAGCGATTCAGCTTCCTCAGATTGCCTTATATTCTTCTTGATTTAATCTCACAAGTAGAACTGAGCATATCTATCACTGGCATAGACTTTCGCTTGGAAGTAACCCAATGGACACAGAATATTTCACTCTGAGACCAAAAACATCTGCGTCTGTTCTTGACCCATTTATGTACCACAAAGATGTATACAGCTTCCAGAATACTCCATTAATTTTTGGGTTGTGAAGCACTTTTCAAAATCATAGAGTCTATTGGTTCTATCCAGGAAACAGCTATGGTGGAAGCTGTCCGCCAATCACTTCCTTTTGGCCCGATATGAATTTCAACCGAACCATATACTCCAAAACTTTTGTCTTCACTACCATATGCAGCAAATATACATCCAATACAGCGTCCAACGCTGGACAGTTTTAATTGCCCGTGTTATTCTAACAACTGTCAGTCGCTGTATTTTGGGCAACTTAATTGGAGTTGTTTTCAGATTGTCCCCAGACAATTGACCATCATGACAGCTTGAGATAGCCTCCATACTAAATAGGTGTACTCTGAGTCTACAGTGCCCTGTCAACAAACCGATTGTTAACCTCAAACCCAGTTGGTCTTTGCCTCTATTTATTTTTATCAGAAGGGTCCTAGCCAAATTAACAGCGTGGAAGGTCCCCATACATCCAGTGCATAATTCCTGGGTTTTATACGCAGGATTTCCCTGTAAGCATTCTGCATACCATTATGGCATTTCTAGCCTTTCCTGCGATGTTCTCTATATGAGCCCTCCATGTCAGAGAAATAAAATCCAGTGTTACCCTTAGATATTTGACCTTCATTGCATGTGATATTATCTCACCCAAGAGTCGAATAGTTGTCCATTTATAAAGTTTTCTTCTTGTAAATGATACTATTGTGGTGTTGTCCGGGTTTATTTTAAGGCCCACTGTCATGCACAAACGACTTACAATCGCAGGAACGCTTGAATGATGACTCATATAGTCTCTAGCCATTAAGGTTATATTAACTGCATATCCTTGGCAGTTAATGCCCGCCTCATATGGTCTTGTCCGTAGTTCATCCACATCCTTGCTCTACTATGGGCATTTCCTAGTTGTAACTTAAATACTTTAAAAAACGTTCCTTTAATGGATCACCCTTTAGCAATTTTATGGCTTTATTTTCTTCATACGGTAGAAATAAATATTCATTTAGTTTTGTATCCATGATTTAAGGCTGTCATGACCACAATTTCAATTGCTTCTAATGAAACTGTAACAATTTTACATTCCCATTGTTGTTGTTTCCTTAATATTTGTTCTCTTTTTTGTAAGCTTTTCTTTTCCTTTTCTTATGTCTTGTTTTCTTTTCTTTTATAATCTTATCCTGCAACTGACATTCGTATATGATTGTTATTGTTGTTATTATTTTGACTTTTTCTTTTGTATTTTCACTTGATTAGAATTTTTCTCTCTCATGGATGGAACATTTATTTTCAGTTCAGTTCAAAAAAAAATTTTATTCAAAAGATTTTCATTTGGCAGATACGATACACTTGTGTGCAACTGAATTCATTTGATGAGAATTAAAACTATGGAAGTCAACTCAACTAATTGGGTCACATGGCAAATTAGTTGTCAAAATCGTAGAATGAATGTGAATATAAAATCTTATAATGAGATACTTAAGTATTCATACATATGTAAATATGCATGTATGTATTCCATGTTAAACAATAGCTTGACTTAAATGTAAAATGTGGATCAATTGCCACGAAGTATAAAAAAAATGATTAAACAATTTAATGATGTTTTAGTCAAATTCGAGTAAGTGAAGTCGTGTGGTCTAGTAGGTAGTGTGTTGGCTTATTAGACGTGAGACCTCGGTTCAAACCCCAGGTCAGTCATCTCCAACTGAACGAAATATAAAAAAATATTTCTTCGGCGATTTCTGGCGAACACTCTGAGAGTAAATAAAATTGCCTTGAAAAGTTTCTCAAAAATCTGTCGTTCGGAGTCGACTTTAAATTGTAGGTCCCGCCACTCATGTATAAAAATAAACACACACAATAAAAGTGGTGAGAGAAACTAGGTCGTGATCCTGAATAAAGGGTTGTAATGACCAATTATGTGATATATGTACTCAAATTCGAGAACGGACACATAGGTCCATGACTTTATGAATTTCCTAACCTAAAGACTAAACCCACTCCTGTCAAAAATTGAATAAGCTGAGTCATTTGGGCGCTGAAAATTAGCATAGGTTAGGTGAGCTAATTGTGATAGCTGACTCGACTCTATAGATATGGGCCTCAGGTCCATTATGATGGTACCTGTGCCTGCTCTGCAGTTTCGAATCAGACGTATTCTTCAAAAAAGTATATCCCATTTGCACCAACCGTCTATCACACTCTACTCTTCATTCTCATTCCGGAAGCCGTGGCAGTAACCATAGAACTGCATGCCCAAACGCTGTGCGTGTCTACTTATGAGACAATATCCGATAATCACTAATATTTACCCTCATAAGAGAACCTGTATGTCTGCTACAAGATAGTGATTAACTGGTTATTTGGCTGCCTATCTTCTATTCACAGCCTGTATTGTATTACGTTGTGGACTGACTTTTTAGCATAGTATAGGCACCAAATTCGATAGAATTCGTTAGGTAGTGTCAGAGTGCCAGCCCTTAAATTCCTTTGCTGTGCTCCGAAATCCTTATGATAAGAATACTAAACTCTTCGGTTATTTCGATAAGAGTTGAGTGACAGCTAAAATCACCGTAGTCTAGTAGGTAGTGTAATAACTTATTAAAGGCCGTGATTTGAACCCCAGCTTAGATATCTCGAACAAAACGGAATTTAAAAACAATATTTATTTCAGCGACTTCTTCTTAGCAGTCTTCTGGCAAAAACTCTGAGGATACATTATTGCCATAAAAGGCGGAATCTTTTGTCCGGAATGGAAATTATACTCTAGGTTCCGCCATTCATGAATAAAGTGGGTGTTGAGGGATGCTAGGTTGTAATCCTGACTAAAGTTTTGTAATGGCCGATCATGTAAGATAATTCAGGGCAGTTTGTGTTCTTAAGGACAAGAATTTCAAGTTTTTAACTCTAAAAAAAATTATCAAAAAAATCATGCCCTATTCACATAATTTAGCATCAAGCGACAGCTTCTTGTACCCAACGATTAAAAAAATATTCGACATAAAGAGATTTGACTGTAATAACGAAATCATCTCATCTCACATATTTTACGCAAAAAGAAAGGAAAAATCGTAAATTTACAATCAATAGAGCCACGATTACGATGAAGACACAGGACATGCTATACCTTAAACGTGGCCAGAATGAGAAGCAATTACTTTCAAGCTTTAGGTCGCCAAGATCATGCGGGGATACGTGAAGTCTCTCGTCTACAGAACTCAACCTGCGACAATTCTAACATCCCATTAAAATAACATAACACTTAGTATTGAAGATAAACCGATCGAAATGCCGTAAAAAGTATGCCAAAGTTGGAAGTCTCGAACGAAAAAACCAAGCAGGGGACACTAGGTTAGGACAGGTAAGGTAAGAGGACGTGTATTTGTCAATTAAGACAAGTACAGTACCCGGAGGTTGAATTGACCCATTGTACAACGTCTTAGTTTCTCACACCACTTATGTTGTGTGTGTTAATTTTATAAATGAGTGGCGGGACTTGCAGTTTAAAGTCGACTCCGAACGACAGGTTTTTGAGAAACTTTTTCATGGCAATTTTATTTACTCTCAGAGTTTTTGCCAGAAATCTGCTGAGAGGAAGTCGCCGAACAAATAATTTTTTTGTATTTTGTCTTGATGTCCGGCCTGGGGCTCGAATACTGGCTTTACGTCTAATAAGCCAACACACTACCTACTTGACTATGGCGACTTCAAGCAGGGGACACTAACTAATCTATAAAGAATAAGTGCCAGACTTTCATTCCAAACGTTCCACATAAACATTCACTTTTCTGAATTTATTTATTTTGAATTTATACGTTTTTATTCATTAACCTGTTGTGTTTAGACCTCAGCACGAAATACAATAAACGATACATCAAATCATTCATACATACATCAATATTAAATTATATTTATTAATTTTTAATAAATTTTTATTTCGTTTCTTTTCCAAAGAAAGCTGTCAAACTAAACAAAACAAAACAAAACATGTTTCCTATTATATGAAAAAAAGGGGTTAAAATGAAGAATAAAAACACGAATTAATGCAACTCTGTTACCAATCCTAAGGAATCCTATTGTTACCATTCATTACAACAAAACAAAACAAAAATTGCAAACCTACCGCATGCACACATTAACGGCACAGCGCTTACTCAAATGCCCGTTTTGGAGAGCCGAGTGTGTGTGCGATCCTTTAACCTGTCAAACTTCGGCAGGTTTCAATCAGTACAATAGCTTGTTTCAGTTCATTTGTTGTTATTTCTTTCAAGCATTGCAATGAGTGAGTGTGTGCGAGATTCTTTTTTTTCTTTTTGCCTTAACTCCTTACAGTGCGGCAGCAGAAAAAGTGTACCACTTGTTAAATTATTTTTCGTACATTTTGTGTTCATTGGAATATTTTTTATATCACTTTTAAGAGCTTATTAGAGCGAACATTTTCTTAAAAAGTAATTTACGAATAAAACAGATCGGCTTTCTTCAACTTAAGTTGTCGGCCATCAATCAAGTAAAGAAGCTTTTTCCTTTATTTAGCAGCTGCCCGACTTTGTACTCCAATCAACTCTCTTCTCGGAGCCACAGTTTGGAGGTTAGCTTTGGAGAAAAAAATCACCAAATCTGATTTGAAAAGAATGTGTAACGATCAGGACAAGAGGTCCACTTCGAACTACATCATACATACATAATTGGTCAATAGAACCCTAGCTTCTTACACCACTGATGTTGTGTGTATTAATTTTTTATACATGAGTGGCGGGACCCACAGTTTAAAGTCGTTTCCGAACGACAGATTTTTGAGAATCTTTTCATGACAGTTTTATTTTACTCTCATAGTTTTTGCCAGAAATCTGCTGAGAGGAAGTCGCCGAAGAAATATTTTTTTCATATTTTCATTTTGATGTCTGACCTGGGATTTGAACTGAGGCCTCACGTCTAATAAGCCAACACACTACCTACTAGACTACGACGAATTAACACTTATAAATCGATTTAAAGCAAGGTTATTATGCTCCACAGCGAAATGAGCTTAGAAAACTTTGACAAATAGTTTTCAATAAAACTTGAAGCATTCTTAGCATACCCAGTTGGTGACTAGGCCTTGGCGAAAGAAACGATGGAAGAAAATTATATCTTCAAACTAAGGCTGAAACTGAGCACCAAATCTTCTATTCAACCTCATAAGAGCTGAGTGCTCCAATGGCGGCCTGAATGTCAGATAGTTTTGTTAAGTGCTGTCTTTTATACCTCCTATCAACTTGGATAGGATCTTGAAGTACATCTTCCGATGACGTAGACTTCCGTTTGGAAGATACCCACGAATTTTCCCATGGTTTCGAGTACAAGTACAAAGATAAATTTCACTCACTTGTAAACGAAAAATCGAATAAGAATATTGACAGAATATGTCTGACCAAAGGTGATTTGGATAGGATACACAGCCTCTTAAAACTATCGAGAAACCAGCAAAAACCAAGGTTCTAACCCCAGGTCATCAAACGAAATATGAAAAAATATTTCTTCGGCCACTTCCTTTCAGCAGAGTTCTGGCAAAAAATTTGAGAGTGAATAAAATTGCCAAGAAGTTTTTCAAAAATCTGTCTTTCTGCAAGGATAAAAATGTTTTTCTTAGCGTGTCTCAGAAAGGGTTAAAGCAGTAACAACAAAGAAACTTTTTAAGCAGAAAATTCAAAGACAATGGAAGCATAATGCACACAAGTGTATACAAGAGGAATAAATAATACACGTGTAATTGGAAAATAATGATTTATTAATAAATAATGAAAAAAAACCGAACAGAATAAATGAAAGAAACAAAAAAAAAAAACAAAAAAACAAAACAAAATTCATTAAATATTTAACAACCATGACAAAACGGCAAGTGGAGAAAAATATGTGAAACAATAAACTAATTCTGGCCATTCATTTTTTTCTTCTTCTTCTTAATTAAAAAAAAAGGAAGAAAAAACAACAAGAAAAAAAGAAAACGAACATGAGAAGAGAAATCAATTCAACCGCCTTGAAAGGGCGCTATCATCATGCCTGGCCACAGCCAGCTATTCATCTATCAGTCTGTGTGTGATTTTAAAAATCAATCACATCATTATCATTTTCTAAACGTTAATAAATTTTATTCTTCTTCTTCTTTTTTCAGTTCTCCTTTCGTTTAGTGAACATCTATTTTGATCGACAAACTTGATGATAACCGCGTTGAAGAGTACCCCATACACACCATACAACCAACGCTGACGATGACGATGACGATGATGATAACAATGATGGTTTATTTTACAGATTGTGTGTCATTGTTTAAGAGTTTGTCAAGTCATATTGTTTTTTGTCACCATTAAATTGTTGACTTCTGTGATATATTGCTAAATATTGTTTCTTTTAGTTTCTCAATACGCGTATGAACATAAGTGTATGTGTGTGTGTATAGGCTTGGCTTTTCACTACCGGCTTTTATTGCTTTATTGTGGAATTAGGATTCCGCCAACAGACATGATCAATATTTAATTGCTTCATCATATTGTATCGTTCCATGTCTGTCCTTATGTTCTTATGATGACTTTTTTCTTCTTCTTCAATTGTAAATAATAGTTGCAGTTGTTGTTTCGTATATTAAAAGTTTGTTGTATTCTTGTTAGTCTAGCCATCGATCATTTAAAAAGGGTGCTTCAAAACGATGTTACTTGAAATAAAGTTATGACATAAGGCGCCTTCCTCTCACCAGTCTTCTGGCAAACACTCTGAGAGTAAATAAAATTACCATGAAAACTTGCTCAAAGCTATCGTTTAGAGTCGACGTTAAACGATATGTTCTGCCACATTATGGGTGGTGTGAGTAACTAGGTTGTTACTTTGACTACAGGGTTGTAATGACCAATTAATTAAGTGAGCCTAGTGGCTAGTTCTGCAACTTGTATTTATGGACTACAAAACAGCTGTCGCCATAATAAACAAGGGCTGTTGCTCAGATACTTTACGACCAAGCGGCACAATTAATGACGATTGAGTTAGTAAAGGTAAGATATGATAGTTTCGGCTCAACTTAACACCTTTTTTGGCCTTCGTCAATGTTGTGTTACTTCACTAGTACAATCCCAGAGCCATGAATTTCAAATCGATACATATGTACATACATATATATAATTGGTCATTACAACCCTTCGGTCAGGATTACGACCTAGCTTCTCACACCACTTATGTCGTGTGTGTTAATTTTATACATGAGTGGCGGAACCTACAGTTTAAGTCGACTCCGAACGGCAGATTTAAGATAAACTTTTCATGGCGATTTTATTTGCACTCAAAGTCTTTGCCAGAAATCTGCTGAATTGAAGCCGCCGAAGAAATATTTTTTCATATTTCGTTTCGTTGTAGATGTCTGGCTGGGGTTTGAACCCGGGCCTTACGTCTAATAAGCCACACTATCTACTAGACTACGACGACATATCACTTATAAATCGATTTTAAGCAAGATTATTATGCTCCACAGCGATATCAGCTTATAAAACTTTTACAAATAGCTTTCAATAAAACTTGAAGCATTCTTAGCACACCCAGTTGGTGACTAGGTCTTGGTGAAAGAAATGATGAAAGAAAATTAAGAATGCCTAGCTGAAAAACAATCGCTCAAAACAATGATACGCACAGGAGATTTGTCTACCGCAAAGAATTTCTCAGATGACTCTACAAAGCTATAAGACCAACAAAACCTTTGAAAAAACACCAGCTATTGTTAACGCCTTTAGTGCCCTTAACTCCTGCCATAAATAACCCTTCACGCTTCAGACTATTTGTTATTTTCGTCATCATGTTGGTCTCAATCGATCTGTTTGCAACAAAAACGAAACAAATCTACAAACGAATAACGACTACGAATCTAAACGAATGTTAAAACATTATATTGTACAGAGAATGGACATAATGTGACATATCATTTGGCGTTTCTGACATTCATTGCGTTTGTCGCATGTCTAAGCGTTCCATGGTTGCTGTGGCAGGCCAGACAACAACAGCAACAGCAGCAGCAGAAGCGGCAGCAGCAACTGCAGCATGAAAAACAAGTTGAAATCAGTGTCTTTAATGCTCCAAACACGAGCGGTTAGTTTTAAATTTAAGATTTATGCTCTTCATTTTATAATAAATGTGTTTTCATTTCGATTTCGATTTCAGTCAGCCAGTCGAGTCAGTCAGTCAGTCATTCATTTGAAGAGACTTGCCTGCTTATTTCATACTTTTTTTCCTTCTTTTTCTTCTTCTAAAATTCTGTTTTTGATCAGTTTACTGACTGACTGACTGACTGGCTGTTGTTAAATGTTTTGAGTATTGTATGTCTTCTACTTCTTCAGCGATTGTAAGCATGCGCTCTGTCTGTCCGCCTTGTAGTTTGCTGCTTATAAAAATGTTTCAAATGCCGCTACTGTTTTTATACCAGCTTGTCTCTTCAAATTCTTAATGTTGTTTTAGTTGCACGTAACGTAGTTGTTTGTTTTTGTGTTTATTTAACGGCTGCTTGTTTTGACTTTGGCTTCTAATTGTCTTTCATATCCTTTCATTAATTAGTTGTTAATTAACACTTTTTATACGCACATTCGGAGACAAGTTTTTGTTTCCCTTGGGTTTGCAATGTTTCTGTTAAAAGTGTGCCTTTTTTGATTGAAGATCAAACTATCAAAGCCGCCGCATTTATGCCACCACAGATGTTATTTCTCTATGAACATTCTGTAGGAATTGCAACAACTTCCATTAGCCTTTTGATTGTTTTACGCCCATAATATATTTTTAATGCCATAAAACCATTGCTAACGGGCTACCATTAATGGTTATGACCCAGTTTGATATGATTTATGGTTTGTTTTTATGAAAGAATCTTCTAACAAGTGGTCTATTTTTAATTGATCATTAAATAATAAACTCGTGTACATACAACGTTTAACGATTACAGTTTTACAATGTTTTATTAACAAAACAAATAACACATTAAAAATGTAATATTCCAACCAGATAGCTTAGCGGTGTTTAGCTGCAATCGCCATGCAATTCTGTTTTCTTTATGTTTCCCTCAGGCCCATTTTTGAAAGCTCCAAGCGGTACATGGCTAGCTTAAAACCGATGTGTGTTTTTATTTTGGTCTTCAGAAGAAAGGCAAATAAAATCTCTTATTCATTTCCAGTCTTTCGTTATTATTTTGGGAATTCAAACCTCCAAGTTCTGTATCCTGTATTCTTTCCAGCATAATAATAAGCCACTATATAAGCTCTTTATAATCATGTTAAAATAAAAAAGGCATTTGATGTAATCCAAAGACTGCTAATAAAAAGATACGAATCAAAACCTATACCAAATTCCTTATCAGAGTTCTCATAGAAAATTACGTTAAGTTGTCTTCACTATTACCTCTGCAGCCATAGTTTTCGGTCGACCAGACTTATCTTTCGCCGTTGATTCCCTAATATGTTGCTATGTCCCGCAAAAAAAGACATATTCTTAAAAGTAAGTCACATATGCCTTCAAACGTATACACCATAAGTTCACATAGATCCACATTGACCAGCTGCTCCCTAGAGTTTAAAGACATGATATGACTAACACAAGGAGTAATAGCACTTATGATGTAAAAAGAAACCGATTGTCAGGAATGCAAAATTTTACAAACCCATAGATAACGTCAATGAAGTCCGCGTAAGCCAGTAGTTAGTATTTTGTTAGACGAGACATGTCGAACAAAAAAGAATATGAAAAAAATATTCGGTGATTTCCCGTCAGCAGTCTTCTGGTAATAACGCTAAGAATTAATAAAATTGCCATGAAAAGTTACTCAAATCTAGCCTTCTAGGGGTCGACGTTAAGTTGTGGGTTCCGCCACTCAATGGTAATTTAACACACACAATAAGAATGATGTGCGAAGCTGGTTGATAATTCTGACTAGAGGCTTGAAATTACTAATTAATTAAGATACTGCAACTATCCAACTTATTCTGTCCAGTGGTCTACTTAAAGACGTACAGATTTTCATATACCACGCGTCTGTTATTTCCTTCATTGTATACGCAATCTGCTTCCCCAATATGTCGCTATGACCCGAAAATTATGATATTTTCTTAAAGAGAAACAGACACAGCATACAGTGTGCGCCATAAGTGAGTCAACAGCCACTATAATTTTAAATTTTCTATTATGTTCTTAAGTATACAAAAAGTTGCCTTTTCATGAATTATTTTTTTGTTTTAACATTTTAAACGTTTTTATTTTTGGAAAGTTATTCGACTATTTACTTTTATTTACTATATTTACTTTTCTCGCTATCTTAAGAAAATGAATTATTTCACTGATGTATACTCACTTTTGACGCTCACTGTAGGTTCGGGTAGGTCAGCACTATCCAGGTGTTTTCTGATTCCCATGTGGTTAGATACAATGGGCAGGAAGGAAATTCCCCTAGAGTCCAAAGACATGATATGACTAACACAGTGAGAAAAGAGAAATTCTACAGATCAATACATAATGTCTATTGATACTGGAGTTGCCGTAGTCTAGTAAGCAGTGCATTGGCTTATTACATGAGAGCCTGTGGTTCAAAGCCTAGCTTAGACATCTCAAACAAAAACGAAATATACAAAAATATTTCTTTCAGTAACTTTCTCTCGGCAACCTTCTGGCAAAAGCTCTGAGAGCAAATAAAATTGCTCTGAAAAGTTTCTGAAATTATTCTTTCGGAATTAACGTTCAACTGTTGGACACCCCCCCCCCCCCCCACACATGGATAAAACATTAGTGGTGTGAGAAACCAGGTTGTAATTCTGACTAAAAGGTGGCTATGACCAAATGAGGAAGTAAGCCAATTCCCAATAAAAATAATGTGAAAATTAAAGCCACATTCTCTGAACTATGCTGAATAAAGGCTGTCACAATCCTTCATACTTTGATTATTTCATTTCATATGACAGCAGAGTTGGAAAACATGTTTTCTTACGTGCTTTGCGTTAACTCAACGGATAAAGTTGGCCAACCTTTAACTTTCGATTTTATACTATGTTCAGATATGCACATGAATCAATATTCGGTTAATTGAGTGCAATATTATACGTATTCAGGCATAATAATATACGCAGTTCAGCTGCTTATTCAATATTCAATTAACAGCTGGTACACAAAACAGCTGGTTATTTCAATAACATTGTTTTTATTTTGTTTTTTTTTTGTTGTTTACCGTTGTTGACATTTGAGTTGTCAAATATCAACAGAAAGTGTTCGGTTAATTATAATAAACTAAACACACTTATGGCAGTGTTGCATTTTAAGTTTTACTCAATATTATAACAATTTGCGTATTTATTGCGCAATAATTAATCGAAACTTTATATGAAATATTGAGCTCAATAATAGCGTTTATTGCGATTTACGCAATAAAGGTGCATATCTGAACACCGCATTAGTTGAGTAATTTGACAGCTATCAGCTGTTTTGTTTCGTTTTTCTTTCTTTAAATTTTTTGTTGTAACCAGGCGTAGTATTGTCCCAACCAGATACGTTGTTACTTTGCTGTCAATTCAAAATGTAAAGTATGACGGATTCTATGTAAACCGGCCTTAAAATCTTCAGTTTTAGATAAAAGCAATGGATTTCCGTTGGCTATATTTTATGCAATGAATTTGTAGCACAATTTTTCTAATCGTGCTACAAGCAAATTACCTCTAAATGAACATTAAATAAAATCACAATCTTTCATTCTTGTTATATCATCTAATACACCAAAATCGCATTGAGTTGCATAAAGAAAAATGTGATCCTTGAGTTCCACAATGCTCTCAGTTCATTAAATAATTGAATTGAAGTTGCCAGCAAACAATAGCATCGTTGTGGCATCGTTTTAACTAATTTTGCAAAATTGTTAAACAAAAGTGTTGAAAAGCTCCCAAAAAGTCGTTGTTTGATTCATTCAAAACGGTTATTGTCTCTGTAAAGAAATGGGGAGCTCCTGCTATGGCAACGGCTACTGTTTTAGCCACCACCATAGCTGTGCAACTGGCTGGCTGCACTGTTCATAGACAAAGAATACAAATCCAAACAATTTAATTCATTTGTTAAACATGGTCACAAAAAAAACACACACAAAAGCAGCAAAAGAAGTACTCGAGCCAAGTGTTCTTGAAGTTGGACGATGGGGCCAACTTTAGGCCAGACTTCGTTTTACCTCGCAGTGGCACACAAAAGAACACAATGAATAGTGGAAATAGTAAAAAAAAAACAATAATAATAGAAGCATAAAAGAGAATTGAGTGCATAATTTTCTACCATATTATAATCATTTAACAATTGTTGTTGTTGTTGTTGGTCGTTCGTTCGTTCATTTGCTTTTCATTTATATTCGCAGTTGTTCGAGTAGTTGTCGCACTGATTACACTCTTATCAAAACAATTGTATCTACAACATAAATCTTGCCACAATATCTAGTAACAACTACAACAACATAGCAACAATAGCAACAACAACAACAACCATAATACGACAACAATAATGAAAGAATGAATGACCAAACAAATGAATGAATGAATGAATGAATGAACGAATGAAAGCAAACAAAAGAAAGAAAATGAAATGAAATGAGAATGGCTATGGCTATTGAAATTATTCCATTTCATTGAAAATGTTGCCACAATTGTTCCCTGTATTCATGCTAATGATGATGACGAGATAGGAGATCAAAAGTCTCTGATTTGTTTTACAAATTTCGATACTGATTTTTTATTATTTTCTCTTGTATTTTTTTTGTTCTGTTTCTCTGACTTTTGATTAGTTTGAGTTGTTGTTCTTTAGGTGGGTGGAACAATGTCTTGGAATACAATTTTTTATTTCAATGCCCATTGCTAGATAAGCCATTAAAGAACCAAATAAAATCAAACTATTTAAGAATCACAGATTACAGGCATTATATTTAAAAACAGAGGATATAAAACTTTTTATGGCAAAACAAACTAACTGTCAACTATTGGATTATCTATCGATTGGAGTTTCAATTTCAGTTTAAGTATTTAATTTAAATATCGGCCTCCACAAGATCTTTGATAGTGAGAGTTTGTTAAGAGTACAAGAGCTTGAAAAATCTGTTGTAGATTGATACTTAAGCCCATGATCAGAAAATCACTTTGTAAGCCCTTTAAACAACGTTATTGAATTGAAAACTTGGACCTAAATAAGATAATCTGTTTTGCCTTGGAGTCTATCTATTGTTGCGTTTATCTCCATTACAATTCTACCCCTGGAAATGCAATATCAGAAAGTACTCTTCTATAAAGTACTTTTTACACTAAACCTTACTGGATTAAATACTTTGGAGATCGATTCATAACTACATATGTTCAGCTTAGATGAGTGTTCTAAGATGGCTTAAGGATCTTAAATTGTTCTTCCGTTTCCTGACTAGGGTCTTTTCATTTATGGATCTGGTAAATCAATACCATGTACGTTCTATAATACTGATGAAATAACCTCAGGATTTTGCCTCTTTGCACCTTTTAAAGTTGGATCAACGCGTACAATCTGCTCAGATGAAGATCATTTTGATTCGTTTGTGAAATGATACCACCACGTTTCATTCATTATTACATGTCGTTGCAGAAATTCGAGTTTTTTGAGGTGGAACAGCATCAAATACTCTTAAGAAACATTAATTCATTGTTATTTTTAGTAGATTTTAAGCTAAAGTGGCACCTACTTTGAACACACACGTTCGTTGACATCTTTAGAGCATCAGCTGTCTCCATCTAAAATGATTTACAAATTTTTGAATGAATTTAGGGAGACCATCGCGTGCATTGTCGTCGACGCTTATTTAATCTCGTTTTGACATAGCAAAACACTTCTCAACAGGTGATTTTCCTGGTGGAAAGTCTGAAATTTCTTCAAAGTAGGCAGTTATGTTGCCAATTAACGTACACCTAAGCCATTATGTAGTCTTGTTGTGCGCTCACCATTAAGAATGCCACTTTACTTTGTATAGGAAGTCTGTATCTTATACAAACTTCCAAACTTCTTCCAGTCCACTCCTCTGAGACGTATCAGCACTCCTCTGGTACAGTATCATTTCCAAAATATTTCATACCCATTAAATACGTAGTGTTACATGCCTGGAATAATTTTTAATCGCCTTTTTACACTCCAGAACTGTCTTTCATTCTATATTCCTTTATGTTATTGCCCTAATTCTCATTTGACTATCCCTAAAGATATTTCAATTCCTATACGTCAAGCTTGCCTTGGTACTTTTGCTTGAAAAACCGTATTTGGTTTCTGGTTCATCTATATAAAGGCCCAGTTCCGCACTATGTTCATGTTTAGAGCCGAGCATCTATAGCATGGATCCGTTTGGCTAAGAAAGTCGATCCAGTATTAGAGTCATGTTGGGCATCCTGCCGGATAACTGGTTCTGGTTGGTTTGAAATTTCTTCTTTCAATCAAAATACTCTATTCCAACAGATGGAAAATTTATAGCCGCTTCTTTAGCCAAGCTTTAAGCCTTGCTTATCACACCATTTATGTTGTGTGTACTAATTTTACCCATGAGCAGCTGAACCTACAGTTTTATGTCCTAACGATAGATTTGAGAAGCTCTTCATGGCAATTTTAATTTCTCTCAGATTTTTTTGTCAGAAGACCGCTGAGAGGAACTCGGGAGCTTTTGTCTAGTAAGCCTCTGCCTCACTGTTAAGGGTCTCTGTATCACATACATAGTGGTCGTCCTCGTTGGGGTACATTTGCTGCCAATTGTACAGCAAACTGGGGACAACTTTAATACCGAGGCAAATGCCAATATCACTGTGTCACCAAGTTCGTCTAGTTGCTAACGCAATATCAAATTCGATATCGATACGAGGATGTAAATCAAAAGGAGACTTTCAATTATCTGATCCCACACTTCTCATCTATGCTGTCTGATGTTCGCATTGATTATAAAATATTTTGAAAAGCTTTTTTAAGAAACCTTTTTTCTTTCCTTAGACAGAATAAAAAATCGATGAGACTTTCAATTAAATCAACAATTGCCAAAAACATAAATCATAAGAACAAAATTTAACTAAAAAGTTACAGAAGAAATAGGAAAAAAACAAAAAATAAAATGAAATAAAAACGAAAAATCACGTGGCAAGGATAACCCAAATTGATACAAACATACTTTCGTATTTACGAAATATTAAAAGAACTGAAATGAAGCAACAAAAAAAAACGTAGAAATCCATAAACTACTGGTAACGTCAACAACTTCCCTTCTTGTGAATAAAGGACACACAGATGAAGAGGATGAAGAACAGAAGAGCAGAAAAACTACTTGGCAAGTAAATGCGTAATAAAAGCGCTAAAGCCCTGCTATTATCCTTTCACACGCAGTCCTCTATACATGCCAGTAACAACAAAACAACAATTTCACTAAAATATCCTGCCTTTAACACATACATACACGCACACACACATTGGCACGCTTACCAAACAGCCTACTGCCAAATATGATTTTCAAATTCTAAGGCTGTGTGGTGAGAGAGTAAGACTGTGGCTGTGGCTGTAGCATTGGTAGTGGCAGTGGCAGTAGCAGCCGAGGAAAAAGTCAATTAAAAAAGTTAAATAAATCATAACCTTGGCAGTTCTTTACTCTACAGCTCAACTCAACTCAACTTAACTCGTCTCTAACGGTACTTTCTACTTCCTATTTCTCTTGTCTCTCACTCTCTCTCTCTTTCTCTGTGCCTTCACTCCTTAACTTGTTTAGTCCGGGTTCAGTCGTTTATATGATTTGATTGCGGCGTGCGTAGTTCATATTTTTCAAATCTATGTGCCTCAAACACACGCACACGCACACGCACACGCACACACAGACACTTACAAGTTGCCTTTAATTTAAGGGTGGCTTTAGTGGTGTAGTCGCCCCAAAAAAAAAATTGTTTGCCTTTGGATTTGTTCGTCTGTTTGTTGGCAAACAATTGTGGCAAGTGTTGCAACCATTATTCTTCTATTGCTTCTATTTTGCGTCTTCATATTTCTCTACTCTTCCTCCCACTTTAGACGGGGGTCACGTTTTTGATAAATGAGTTGTAGTGTGTGCGTGTGTGTTCGTTCACATTTTGCCCAGATTGTTTGCGGTTTTTCATATTTTTTCTATAAAAATTTATTATTTTCTCTCCGGTTTTTCGTCGGTTACAGTAGCAAAAAACGGTTTTTTTCTCTTTTGAGAAAAAGTTTTTGAATCCTTCCGTTGTTTTATGTGTGCACTAAAGAGTGTAGCAATAAAAAAATCCAAGTAAAGCGTAAAAAACATTGTAGATTACAAGAAAAAAACAACAAAAAAATACACCCTACATTACGAGAGACACTTACATAACTTATCGGAAAATTAGATTTTTTGGACAGACTTTCCCAGACACTTTTTTTGCATTGAACCTGAAATGATGGTACTCGGAGTTTGTCCTGTCGAAAGACCGGTTACCAAGTTGGTAATACAAACCTAGGATTATTTTTGGTTAGTCTGATGCATGACTCAGACACCCATTTCCCACCAAAAGCATTGACTGCCTCAAACGCACTAGGTTGTATTTACCGGAGCGTAAGTTTGTTTACATATTTGATTCTGCCTCCCCAGACAGTTCCATACTATCTTCAATTTAACCTCATAAGAGGCGAGTGTTTGAATGGCAGCCTGACTGTTAGATAGTATAGCTATGACCTTTCTCTTGTACCTCCTATTCCCAAGGGTTCGGATTATTTCAGATTCAACATCCATTCTGGGCCCACCTATATTGGGGTATTCCATTTATTTTTGTTACTAAGTCACGTTACAAAGCATTGCCCAAACTCACAGAGTCTAATGGTTCTGTTCATGGGACTGTTAAGGAAGATGCTATCAGCCAACAGATTCCTTAAGTCATTGATATTCTTTGTTGGTGTCAAACTGTTGTATTTGGTTTAATTTTCTCAAGGCGTGGTTCGGGTGTTAGGTGATTTCCTGAATTGTTTGGATTAATATTGAAGTCTCCTAATTTTTAAAATTCGAAAATCTTAATGAAAACGTTACGCTATCTTTAAACACTTCATCTCATCGCTTCCTATACCTCGTTTCATAAACAAATAGGGAGTTGCCGCTTTGTTTTCAGAAAGACAAGACTACTTTGTGTCGTACATATACTCTTATAAAGACAGTTTTTTAAAGTCGGTTGTAAGGATCTGACTACTCCAAGAAAACGAAATATGAAAAAATATTTCTTCGGCGACTTCCTCTCAGCAGATTTCTGGCAAAAACTCTGAGAGTATATTAGAAGGTGCCAAGAAAAGTTTATCAAAAATCTGTCGACTTTAAACTGTAGGTTCCGCCACTCATGTATAAAAATTAACACACACCAAAAAGGTAGTGTGAGAAGCTAGGTCGTAATGACCAATTATGTTATGTATCTGTCGGATTAACGTTTTAATGAAGACTGTACTCATACCTGAAGAATATAATAGACTGATAACCCGGTGATGATGAACAGTCATAGTACATTGAACGTACTCATATTCGAATAGACAGCAAAATATATCTTAGACGGCTGAAAAGTCTTAATAAAGCCTGTGCTCCAAAACCACACTTTGAAAGCAAATGAGTTGAATTCTTTTGCCTCTTAGGAATAAGATCTTTAAGTCACTCATATGGCCCGTAACATGTGAGCCTTCTTAAGACACCGGCTAACAATGTCAATATAATTGTGATAGAGGGAATATCGGTAGTCACCCTGTAGATTACCATGCCTCAGTTTTAAAGATTTCTATGGCTCGCATATGATAGCAATAGAACTCAGCTTTTGGACAGATGTCAGAACCTAAGAGTATTCTAAGTAAAATATCCTAAGGAATACAGTGTGAGCCCTTGCAGTTTGTTTTCATTATTCATCAAGCTGTGAATAGCAACAATACTGGGATACAAAGTGCTTTTAGCAACTGCAACATCTGATTATAAAATAAAAGCAAGCATCTCTTCACTAAAAATCCTTTCTATCTAGGATGTCTCGAACTATTCAACAATCTTAACACACTTAACTTTTTAGCAAAGGCATAAGAGTATAATAAGAGTTTAAAAGTTTCATTATAGACTATGATGCAGCTCCTTATAATGATTTTGGGTTTAACTTCCGTAAGACAGCAACTTAAACAAGACAATCATCACCAGTACAACACGCTCATCCCAAAGCCCTACTGTCTACATCATCATCATCATCAACAGCAGAGGTAGTGGCAATGGTAATGGCAGTTGTAGTGGCAGTGGCAGTGGCAGTATCAATATAAATGAATGAAATGAGCGGATGATAAAATTGAAATTAAGAAGGGGGTGTCAAAATGTATCGTGTTTGTTTGTCCTTGGTTTTGTTGTTGTTGTTGTTGTTGTTGTTGCTATTGTAATAATGACAATATAAATAATAAATGAACAGGAGAGAGAGTAACGCATACAACAAATAAATGAAAATACAGCCTGCCTTCCTGCCTGCCACCCAATGAACAAACCAAAGACAACAATACTCTAAACAAGGAAAGGAAACGTACTTTGACTTGATTTCTTTTTTCCGGCCACTTTTGTTTCTTCCTTTCGCTTTGGCCGTACCAACAATCATAACTGTTTCTGCAATAATAACTGTTTCTGTTACATTTTAGCCATATTTTACGTTGGTTAATGTCTATAGATCGGGGAGGGGGGTGAGGAGTGTAGAAATTTATGAAGTGTGTTACCGTCCGCCGCGTAAAACGTCGTTTAGTCACGTGCCCTGCCAAATCATAATAAAAGTCGATGAATATTTTCGCTCTTCCAGATTTTTATTTGTTTATTTGTGTCGGTACATCAGTCGTTAGTGCAGTTGATCATTGAAGAAAGAGATTTATTTGGAAATTTACGTTTGGCTTTGACTATAAATTGTATGGAAATGGTTTTGAATGGTCTTGATGCAGGTCCCACACAGACCTGTTGTAGAGGCGTAACATACGTCTGGGGATTTTGAGTTCTTTACAATAAATACAATAGAAAATTGGTTTGTTTTTGAACGAATAAATTATGGTGGTTGTTGTAATTGTGATTTGATATTTTTTATCATCGTTTTATGTTGGAACCGAAATCATAATCAATTTATATTTATTAGAAATTCAATGTTAAGCGCGATTTTAGTTCAATTTTTCATAAAAAGCGTTTTAAGGTCGCAGGTCAGTTAAACGTAATTACGTTTTGACACCATTGGCAACAAATTTAAGCATTACTTCATTACCTCCTGGCAAAGTTACTTAGATCTTAATCTGCGGAATAACGCCTACCATGAAACAATCTGTAGCTTAATTTATTGCGTCCCTTGGATTGTGTATTGATTTTCTTTGTTTTGACTATAGTTTGGTCTCTAGAGTGTTGGGGTGTGGGTTTAGATTTTGTCCACGCTTATAAAACTTCGTCCGTATTGCTGGTGGGCAATGGAAAACGCTAATGCGAGGTAGCTTACGATTGCTTTTGATCCTGACCCATCATGCCACATGTTTTCCTCTACTCAAGTGATGATTTATAAGACATGTCGGATGCATATGACTCTACCTGCGTTTTCCAATTGTATTGTGTATTTACCATTGAAAATTATACGATTCTATATCTGAGCTTAACCGATTACCTTTTCACAAAGGCCTATACTTCGAATACCTTGGGAGATAATTTACAACTGAAGTTGCCGTAGTCTAGTAGGTAGTGTGTTGGCGTATTAGGCGTGAGGCCACGGTTCAAATTAACAAAAACAATAATGAAAATTTGAAAAAATATTTTTTCGGCGACTTCCTCTCTGTAGGTCTCGCTACTCATGTATAAAATTAACACACACAAGGTTAAACACACTATTGAGTAGCGAAGTTGCGAGAATGCTAAAGAGGAATCCAATAATTGAAAGGCAAGCCCGTACTTGGAAAACGTAGATGGCATGAACTAGAGTCCTATAAAAACATATGGACAAACTTAATTGGAAACAATTTAATACGATTCTGTAGTCCTCTATGAATCGCAACGCGATCTACTTCTATATGTGGCTCCAGGATAAAACCAAATCATATTAGGAAAGTTTTTGCGTTTTAGATTAGTTTTTCTTTTTCATTTCGCACACAATGAAAAAGACTAAAATATTTTTAAATAGAATTTTATTTAGCCAATTAAGTAGGCTACGTTATCATCATATTGAAATATTTAAATTAAATTTATTTTCCAACTGCAGATATTATGCTTAAGTATCACTTTACTTACACGCGCATAACATCCATCCACCTTTTAAATTCATTTACTTGAGTTCGTTAACTTTAATCGTGTATTTAAAATTCAATTTACGAAAAACTCTCCCACGTTCCAATTGTAACGCTCTAAGACGTATTCTATAATTAAAATCAATTAAAACGAAACCATGACACCAACAAACTCCTACTGCCTGACTCTAACACTGTCATAAGGCCTAGTCATTCCAACTATCTAATGCCGTGTATCTGCCAAACCAACTCTGCAATTGCTTTTGTTTTTGGAACAGAAAATTTCTCATTACGTATGCAAGTAACGTTTTCTCGGTGGAAAAACAATATCAAAACAATGGAAAACAACAACTACAACAGCTTTTAAGAGGGTTAATAAAACAATTACGCTAGACGTCAGTATTGTTGCTATTGTTTAATTAATTTACTTTCATTAATTAAAACGCATTACGAGCACATTAAGGCAGGCAGCCTAAATGAATAACGTTCCAGACAAAATTCAAAGAAGAAAAACTCAAAATAGATGGCAGATTTGCATGACATCTTAAAGGTAAAATTATGGATGAAAATTTCTCTTTTATAAGAACCACAAGTTAAAATTTGTATCAATTGCCAGATGAACTAAATATTGGTCTTCCAGTGCGCGTGGAAGACATAGAAGATATTGTTGTACCAATTTTATTAAAACGAGAGCTAAGGAGCTGGCGAACAAAACTACACATGTCCTTAGTAAATAAATTTATGTGTGTGAAGTTAAATCCGAATTTGAAAATCCAAGACGAAATCCATAAATTTTAGCAACGCCACATTTGGCGTTAACAGAGCAAAATTTGCTATTCACAGAGCACTGTTAACTGTTTCACAGTGGAAATAAGTATGTATTAATCTTCTAATTTGCAATTACCGATTTTTTCAAAATTGAAAATCCGAACTCTCAAAATTTTTCCACAACCACGTTTCGAAAGAGGACCCTCTATACTACCATTTGGTGTACTATTTCTTCTTTGTTCCAAAATGGCCACTAATCTTCTAAAGAATTTTCAAGCAAAAAATCCACATTTTCAAAGCCAATTTTCTCAGTACCGTATCACTTTATATGTGACTATATTGCTGACTGTATTAAGAGGCCTTGGAACCTTTCTTTGCATATAGTATGATACTCATAGACCTCATAGTATTTTCCAAAATTAGCTCCTAAACAAGTGGGCTTGTCTAGATGGATACTGTTAAATAGCTAACAGAGCTCTGTTAAGGGCAAGTTTTGTTCTGTTAACGCCAAATGTGGCGCTGCTAAAATTTATCGATAGTGTCTTGGATTTTCAATTTTCAGGATCTCAGTTAACGGAACTTGCATGGTTTTGTTGCCAGCTCCTCGGCGACCAGAATAGTTATTATTTGGGCGACTTTCTCGCGACATACATAATTCATCATTAGAACCTTCAGTCAGGATTACGACCTAGCTTTTCACACCACTTATGTTGTGTGCGTTATTTTTATACATGTGTGCTGAGACCTACAGTTTATCGTCGACTCCGAACGACAGATTTCTTTGAGAAACTTTTCACGACAATTTTTTATTTACTTTCTGAGTTCTTGGTAGAAATCTGCTGAGAGGAAGTCGCCGAAGAAATATTTTTTTAAATTCGGTTTTGTTGGAGATGCGCGATATGGGGTTTGAACCGCGGTCTCTCGTCTAATAAGCCAACACACTACTTATTAGACTACAAGGACTTCTATGTGTTGGCACACACTTCCTACTATTCGCTGTTAGTTGGACATACTGTTCCATCTGAACTGAGCCTCGCATAGGTTAACAAACCATCAATCACTCAGATAACATATACACCATTGCTTGCAGATCGTATGCTTCTCTCCATATCCAGGATAAGAGCAATCAAACCCCGCACTAGCCGCATACAAGCGAGTTAAAGAACGAAATTATATTCCAAGAACTGCATTCGTTTCGAACAGGACAAGCGTTAAAGTGAGCATGCTTGTTATGTGTATGCGGTGAACGATAAAACGACTAATTTTCTATTTGTTCTTCTATTTCTTTACATATATACATACATACATAATTGGTCATTACAATCCTTCAGTCAGGACTACGACCTAGCTTCTCACACCACTTATGTTGTGTGTGTTAATTTTATAATCTGCTGAGAGGCAGTCGCAGAAAAAATATTTTTTCATATTTCGTTTTATTGGAGATGTCTGACGTGGGGTTTGAACCGTGACTTCACGTCTAATAAGCCAACGCAGTACCTACTGGACGACTAATTTACCACCATTTAATATTTTTTCTTTACGCCCTTTTTCTTCTAAAGTTTAGGATCTAAAATATGGATTTCGATTTAAATATGGCCGTATAATATTACAACAGCAGCAAATATTCTAACACAGTTAGTCACAAGCAACCAAACGTTTAGGTAGGAACATATCTGGCCAAGCAATCGTTATGAAAGTAGATCTGGTGAGAAGAGAAAAAAGGACATAAAAGGGAGCATAATCTACATACATATACACGCACACACACGTGTAAATGATCCTTTTCAAAATAAATACAAAACAAATTCGATTGAGATTATCTTTGATTATCTTGGTGTCGTCTTTTAAAGTGTTTTTGGTCTTGTCTTTTGATACGACCAATTAAAATTCTAAACACACATTCAATTTCTATTCGAAACAAATTTTTTTTTATTTTCCGTTGCTCCTACATATTTTTCTTCATTTATTTCAAAGCGTAGTCAGACATGGTTTAGATTCAGTATTAAATTTTCCTTTGCTTCTTCTTTATTACAACAAGAGAAAACATGGAAGGTGATAAATTAAATTTATGGTCCAATAATTGTAATGATAAATAACATAATTAGGGTATGCTATCTTCTACTTTTTATCATATCGTATCACATCATATCATGTCTCCTATTATATCGCATTATATGAGGCCATTTAGTTTATTTAATTACGTTTTTCAAAATAAATAAAAATTTGTTTTTATTCGAAATTAGGGTTAAAAGGCTCATTTATGTTAATATTTATATCATGTAGCAGCAACAACAATAATAATTATTATTATTATTATGGCTAAAAGGGTTGGTTACACCTTCTCAACAAATGCTCGTGTATTTTATGTCTCATATATAAACATATAAAATGGTTAGAGTGGTAATTGATGTGTTCTAGGAAGAGTATTTTTTTTCTTAATAAATATGAGGTGAAGATAAATTTTAAAACCAGCTGACTTATCCTATTAAAAATTTGACCAACACGTGAATGGAAACGCACTATTATTGAATGGGTCATTTGTCATTATTATCGAAGTCGTCGCAGTCTAGTAGGACGTGTGTTAGCTTAGTAGACGTGTGGTCGCGGTTGAAATCCCAGGTCAGATATCTCCAACAAAACAAAATTAACACACACAACATAAGCGGTGTGAGAATCTAGGTCGTAACCACCCTGACTAAAGGATTGTAATGACCAAATTGTGTATGTTTGTGTATCATCGACGAGTAACATCTATGGTTTAAGGGCGAAAAACCTAGCTTTTGGTTTTGTTGACATTTAAACGCATGATACTTCGACAATGAGAGGACCCGGCTACACACAAATTGAATTAAGTTTTTCGTAGATTATCAAAGGAGTCGGTTATGTGTGTTAATTTTATCTAAGGCGGATTCTGCTGTTTAAAGTCCTCTCCAAAAGACAGATTTTTGAGAATCTTTCGTGACAATTATATTTACTCCCAGAGATTTTGCCAGAAGACTGCTGAATTCGCCGAAGAAGTATTTTTTCTTCAAATTTTATTCTGTTCGAGATGTCTGTCCTAGAGTTTGGAACCACAACTTTGCGTCTATTACGGCAACTGAACTATTATTACCTACTGAACAATGGAAATGGAATCTCTGATTGGATATATCTTGACGGTGGGCAATGTACTGGAGGTGGTAGCTATGTTAAGTGTAGTGCTGGAAATGAAGGTGGTTTTAATCTCTAAGACTGTATCTGATTAAATACAATGTCTTTCTACCACGAACGGGAAGAGAGTAACCTTCACCACATGAAATATTATTATATAAGACAAGAAGGAAGAATACTGTTTATAATAACACATCATTGGTGTGATGACTGTATTTCGCTTTATAAAATTGCACTGTCTTGCGCTATCGTTATTTCAATCACAATTCTTCGTTTATTCACTTATTTCTTGTTGTAAAACAGAGTTTGCGATTTTATACGATTATATTTTGCATCCAATAATTGAAAGACAACAGGATTGATTGACGACACATTAAACCACATTCATAGTGGTTACAATATTAGCATACGGGTTGAATTTACAGTATCATAGTTAGGTTAGGTTAGGTTAGGTAATATAGCTGACTCCATGTGAAGGTCAAGGTCCCACATGTAATGCAGATTGTAATGCCACAAATCAATATTCAACCCGAGGATCAACATTCCCTAGAGGAAACTAACTAAGGTCCAAAATAAATTTTGCGATTGCGACACTATTTTATGACACGTTAGACGAAAGGCAGTTTATTTCTACTCCTCAGACCCATAGCTCCTGCAGAAGTCATTTGCTGGAATGCCAAGTCTTTCGGCACGCCTACTAAAAGAACAGCGGATCGCTATTGTGCGATGGTTGGACATGTGATTTAAGTATAGAAATAGGTCAGTTCTCTTCTTATCCACCTGTGTCCAACGAAAACTTGCAATATTGCATATACCCTACTGATGTCAACGAGATTGAGCCACCCTACAAAACGCGTGGATAAGCATGATAATTGGAAGTTTGTTTAAGAAATTTGTATTTGTATGGTATGTGCAAAGCTGTTTCAGGTTACGAAATATACAATGACATGTAAAATTTCTTATTAGATTTGAGCCTTTCTGTATTGCTGCTGCCCAGAGACTGTTAGTGAGTAGAGATTACTAAAAGATTTAGTAGCAGTTTTGATGGGAATTCAGCAGAATGTAAGCCATTTTTAGTCTAGTTAGCCGACTAGTTTTGGGTTTCGTAAAATCCTAACTCGTTGATTCTAAATGCTTTGTTTATAAAATCATTTGCAAATAAATTCCTTTGAATTTAACCCATTGCCACAATTGACACTCACAAGACAAAATAATATTTAAATGATTCCTTCTCTAACCATTAAAGTTTATCGCAGCCATCAATTTTAAAATTATGATTCCATAACTATTTTTCCTTCTCTTCTCTTTTTTTCTCTGATTTTGTTTGTTTTTGTTCTTATAAAATAAAGAGAAAAGATGAAAAATCAATAAAAATTCATAAAACGATTGAAAACCCAAAAGAGAAAAAGACCCGGTGAAATATGCACAATGGGACAAATAAAAGAAAACAACAGCGGAAGAAAAAAAACGTGGTCTGTCCTACAAACAAAACGTTTACAAATCAGAGACACACTCAATGACTTTTTTTCCAAATAAAACTGTTTTTTTTTCCTTTTTCCTTCAGATGTTTGTAAAATCTTCATATTGGCGTACAATGGACGCATAATCGAGGAAACAAACTTTAAATATTTTTAATCCCAGAAATTATACAAAATCGTATCCAAATCGGACAGTTCGCGCCTGCAATGCTGCAATGCCAATGGCTGGCTGGCCACGCAACGAAACAAATGTTTTGGGGAGTATGAAACATAAGGATAAAGCAAAAAACAACTACAACTACAACTACAACTACAGCTACAACAACAATAATACGAATAAGAATATTGTTGTATTGCATCAGAAGAGAACCTATAAAATTTAAAATTGATTGTTCAATTAATCTTAAAAAACTTGACAACGGGTGTCTGGACGATGTCTTCCTCGGGTACTCCAGTCGTTTTACCCACAAAGTCACTTAAATGCTGGCTTTGGTTTTTTGCTTTTCGTTGTGTTTCTCTGGGTTTTGGAAATTCAAGAACGAAAAATTGAAAAAACAACGCAACTACACGTGGATCTTTTGGACCCTAAAGGCTACAAACAAAAGAGGACACCTTTTTTTCTTGTTTTTTTTTTGGTTGGCCTCCAATAACAACAACTACAACAACAACCTGGTGCTGCAAGCAGTTTCACATCTTCACAACAAGTGTTGTTTTGTTTTCTTTTGTATCAGAAAAACCATACGAAAAAGCAGAAGATATTCGTTTAATATTGAATAATATTTTCGTTGTTGTTGTTTTTTGTTTCTTATTTTTTTTCTTCTTGTAACGCCAATACAATGCGTCGTATGGTAACATGTTGCATTGACACACAGAATTACAAACGTTTTGTTTTGGATTTTCAGAAAACCTTATCCCTTGTATAACATATTCGTCTGTCGTTCTTTTCTTTTTTTTCTTATTCGAGGGAATCTCTGCTATAACAAGAGGAAGAATAAAAATTACAACAACAACAGCAACTAAACTAATAATGCGTGTGAAATTTTTCATCCATTGACGATCATGATGATGATGACGATGACTAAGTTAAAGACATTGGTTGGTACATGCGGTTAATATGCATGCGTTACTAGTATTGGTATATTACCTAAAATATGCAACATAAAACGAGGGTCGGCTGTTATATAAAACCAGCGGTGTTTTATATAGAAAAATTACTTTCCTTCAAACAACAAGAATCATACGAACTTCATTTCACGAGTGTCAGAGGAAGTATTTTCGGGAAAACTATCATCACCGAAGTTCACATGAATCAAGGACAGAGGCACAGAAACCGCTTAAGTTACTTTCCTTCCAACAACAAGAATCATAAGAACTTCATTTCTCGAATGTCTGCGAAAGTATATTCGGAAAATTATTATCACCGATGTTCACATGAATCCAGGACTGAGGCACAGAAACCGCTTAAGTTACTTTCCTTCAAACAACAAGAATCATACGAACTTCATTTCACGAGCGTCAGAGGAAGTATATTCGGGAAAACTATCATCACCGAAGTTCGTCAAGAACTGAGGCAAGAAACCGCTCAAGTTACTTTCCTTCCAACAACAAGAATCATAAGAACTTGATTTCACGAGTGTCTGAGGAAGTATATTCGGGAAAACTATAATCACCGAAGTTCACAGGAATCAAGGACTGAGGCACTGAAACCGCTTAAGTTACTTTCTTTCCAACAACTAGAATCATACGAACTTCATTTCACGAGTGTCAGAGGAAGTATAATCGGGAACACTAACATCACCGAAGTTCATCAACGACTGAGGCACAGAAACCGCTTAAGTGTTATTATGTAAGTGCTAGTAACGTGTGTCTTAGCATTGCTTTATGCCAAAGATTAGGGCTTCAATTGGCTTCAATGGCTTTCAATGGCTTTCGAATATTACAGTTTTGACAAATGGATTCATGATAGTATTTGAAGAGATGGTTAGTTTCTTCTGCGTCTTCTCCGGGTGCTCTGATAAAAAAAGAAGATATAATGTATGTGTTCTATTTCATTAACCTGGACCTTGAAACGCAGACAAATCGATGGAAATAATAGAGCGGATAGAAATCCCATAAAAGCCGCGATTAGCATGCAATATGTCCCCCCGATATTTGCTGTCCTGTCACTAGCAAAATCTGCAGAACAGGTGGAGTATATACACTACTAGGTAAGATAAATATACACGAGCGATCTGAAAATGCTACGCATGCAGAAAGTCCTTTAGCCTTCAGTGCTGAAGCTAGGTCTAGGCCTAGCAACAAGAAAATTAAAGATCTTATGAGGTAACTATCTTCCATAAGGTAGCGCAGTGTGGAATCCTGGATCCTCCTTTTGCTCCACTTTGTAAACTAGCTTGTAAACATTTTTAATTCCTGAAGCTCTCTAAACGTTATAATATTACACGTGGGAAAAACAGAAATCTTTCGCTTCGTCTCCTCGTATGGGAAACATACTCACACAATATTAACCAAAAATTCAAACCTTTCTGTAGCAATGCCATGCAAAATAAAAAAATAAAAAATACGTTAATGTGGTCAATAAGGCAGCCTACGAATCCAAAGCTATTCTTCGTTAGTTGGAACATTTTTCATAAATTTCTTGATCGTCAATTAATGTCGAATATTTTATGAAATCGATTCCTTTTTATTATAATTTTTTTTTTTCTTCGAATACGATATTGGCATAATTTTTATTTGTTTAACCCATGCAGAGGCGGCAATGTAAAGTGTAAAAGTCTAAAAATGGAATTTTAATTGAAAAATCCAACTCTCGTTAACATATTAGTTCGAAGATATTGTATACGATACCCTAGCGAAAGGCAGAAGTATGTTAACATATTAGTTCTCAGATATGGTGTAAACGATACCCTAGCGAATCTTTCGTCTATTCCAGGTGTGTATTACTGAGTATTCTGTGGGAATATTCAATTTGTATTTCTAGTCTAATGACTTCTAATAACTTCTGCAGAAATTTTGTGCAAATAGAGTGGTCGACCTAAAAGATGGCGTCCGTTAAAGTATTTGCAACACAACAATTCAAAAACTTAGGATTGCTACTAATTGGCTTTAACACATGCTCCACCAACAAAGTTTTTTCATCAAATGGCTGTCAGCACTGAATGGCAAGTTAAAGTAGGTACTTATTGGAGTATTCTAGTGTTGGTCACTGGAGACTAACAAGGCGATCAATGTGTTAAAAAAATTCAAATGGTGTTCTCAGGAAGCTGGTTTCATATCGAATTTCAGGAGATCTGTGAACAATTTCACAGAGGGCGGTGTTTCTAGATAACGACAGATGGTAACCTTGTCATTCTAGACATGAATGCTCAGCTGGAAATAACAAGATAATGCCCTGTGGCATGGCAATAAAAGCAATTTATCCAAGTAAATTGTACCCCAAAGGATTAATTCAAACGAGAATCACAAATCTTTACTACACGTATTATTACTATACCTGGTTAGTTAAGTTAATACAAATATTTCAGACATATTTTTATTTATTTTTTTTTTTTTTGTTTTTTCTTATAGAAATGCTTTGTCATAAGAAGCCATCATTACATTTATATTTTATAAGTTTATGAGGTTTGAATTTCTTCCTCTCATAAAGATGCACAAAAGAAAACTACAATCGTAGGATGTTTCATGATTTTCAATCGGTTTTTTACACATTCAGTCGATAATAAAATGATATGAGAATGAAAATACAAGTAAAACTCATCATGAACACTGCAAAGAGAATAAAAACAGTCATAAAATGCCACAAAAATAGAGTGTCGCCAAAACAAAAAACCCCATATTTAGTACAACTCTTTTTCATACGATCCTTATAGAGTGAAGTTACAAATAAAACGAAAACAATTAAAAACCTAAACTAGATGAGACAATCAAAGTCTATCTGCTAATGACCAAAATGATTATGGAGTTTTTATCTTATGATGACCATATCTTTAGCATCTGGCGGTTTTATTCTTTGGTGTCGTATTTTCCCTTTTTTTTTGTAGGATTCATTCTGTTCCGTTTCTTTTTTTTCATTTTTAATTTTCACTCCAACCAACTTTTTTTTGGTCAGAAATTTATTGACATTTTTTTTTTGTTCTTTCCTTCTCCATATCAATTTGTAGTTTTTAATTCTGCCCCAAAATTGTTAAACAATCAAAATCATTAAAAATTTGGTTGATTTTAATCTTCAAAAGTGGCGCAACAGTTCGATCAGTAACATTTTTATTGCCTCCTTCATTTAATTTGTTTTTTTTTTAGCCGTCGTCTCAATAAGCCAGCTAGTGACACCAGCCAAAAGCGATTGTCTTTCTTTTGTTGCGTTATCCGGCAGTCAGTCAGTCAGCCAGTTGGTGTTGGTTAGGAGTGTGTGTGTTAATGTTGTTGAAGATCATGTTTTACATGAGATTTTATTGCCGTTAATTATCATTATCATTACGATCAGTCACACAAACATTTACGAATCTGTGGTAAATCGGTTTTGGACTTCATTGCCGCTGACGCCAGCCAGCCAATTGTTTTTTCTCTTTTTTCTTTCTTCCATCAAACAGTCAAAAAGAAAATTGCTTTTAATGAATAAAATAAATGAAAAGAATCATCTCGTAGTTTGTTTATATTGAAGATCATTCTAGAAAAGCTTATTAACCGATATTGTGTTAACAAAATTGGAATTTATTTGCATTCCAAAGGAAGTGTGAAATGCATTGGAATAAATTATTCTCCACATTATATTTATAGTTGTGGCAAATAATGTCGGAAATTCGTTTGTGATTATAAATCGTCTTATTAATGATATACAATCAATACCAGATATGTGAATGGCTTTATTTGTAACTGTCGTGTTCCAATTCGCTAAGGGAAAAATCTAGCTGGACAATCTCATAAGGTTATAATAAAATTGGTTTCACCTATTCCCCATTAAGAGAAAAATTACTGACACCTCTGAGTTTGTCGCATGAGATTATATCATTCCTCAAGAATTGCGTAAGCTCAGCCATCTCTGTGTATTCATTTTATCCAAGATTGGCGGTACGTATAGTTTAACATCGAATCCAAACAAGAAGCTTAAGGAGCTTTTACATGGCAATTAGTTATTTTCAGAGCATTCGCAAGAAGACCGTTGACAGGGCATCGTAAAAGAAATATTTTTTCGTATTTGATCAATTTGTTCTCTTTTTTTCTTGTCAAAGCTGAGATTCGATCTTGCAACTCACGTCATGTACACAAACATACTATCTACTAAACTACGTTGCCACCTTTCAATCTTTTAGTCAAGATTACATACATACATAATTGGTCATTACAACCCTTCAGTCATGATTACGACCTAGTTTCTCACACCACTTATGTTGTGTGTGTTAATTTTATACATGAGTGGCGGGACCTACAGTTTAAAGTCGACTCCGAACGACAGATTTTTGAGAAACTTTTCATGGCAATTTTATTTACTCTCATAGTTCTTGCCAGAAATCTGCTGAGAGGAAGACGCCGAAGAAATACTTTTTGCATTTTATTTGATGTCTGGCCTGGGGCTCGAACCCTGGCTTTTCGTCTAATAAGCCAACACACTACCTACTAGACCACGGCGACTTCTAAGTCAAGATTACAACCCAGATACTCACAACACCCATGTTGTACTTGCTGATTTTATCCATGAGTGGCGGGATCTACAGTTTAAAGTCGATTCCGAACGACGGATTTTTGAGAGACCTTTCATGGTAATTTTACTTAACCTCAGAGTTTTTGCCAGAAGTCTGCTGAGAGGAAGTCACCGAAGAAACACGGGTCCACGTCGATCGAAATGGCACATATTTTAGTTGAGTAAAGCTGATTTCATATATACGAGAAAGAGATTTAATTTCTGGTCATATTGGTAACTTCTTTAAACATCCAATATAGACAGTGTCGGTCAAAATTGAACAGAAGAAGAAATTTTACTTTACAGATTAATCCTTAATGAGGAGTTAGTTTTCAAGGCACAATTTTAGGACCCTTAAATAAAAACCAATGGTATTATGTAAAGTATAGTTTACAGAATATCACGTTACTGATGTCTTCCAGAATATTTCCACGCGATAGTAACACAAAGTTTGTAAAAAATTGGCTGATGCAACAAGAGATTGTTGTCATTGAGCGGCCTGCACAGTTCCGACTCTATGTATACTGTATTACAGAAGATAACATTCATAATGGACATCATAGGAAGGTTAGCCAGCATCAGCACTTGATGAAGACGTAGAGTCAGTGTGCAACATTTTTCATCTTGTGCGTACAATTCAATTCAAACACAAATTTTCAACAGAATGTTCAGATGCCAATTTAGACTTGACTCTGTGTTCTAAGTACTTGATCGCATCCAACAACAGCTATATTATATTGGGAGTAGGAAGCGAGAGTGAAAATTTAAGATATGATTTCACTACACTTTAAATGAAAACTCTCCCATAAGATAGGTGATAAGTTGGAAGATTATTTTAGTAACTAACTATTCCGATGTCACCAGAAAACATGCCTCTATCCTCAAGGAAGTCCTCATAGGCATTGAACTAAACTAATAAAAATAAAAAACTAATAAAATAAACTTTCGTATGAATTATTCTCTCCAATCCACTTGTTTAATAAACATTTCTATTAAAACATTTCCAAACAATTAAAAAACGAACTGAGTGACCAATGCTTTCACCCATAAAAACACCAAACGTATGCCAGCCGTAACGCCACGCACCAATTGTTGTAAAAAAAATACACGTTAGAAAAACAAACAAAAAAATCATTTACGATCGTGCTGACATGGACTTAAAAGTTTATGGACGACACCCCTCGTGTGTGTTTATTTCTCTTGCGATAAAATTAAATGGCGCCAAAATATTTTACGATCGAAATTTTCATTCAATTCATGAATATTTTTATTCATGTGGTCATTGGAATGCATTGGTCATTTGGGTACGCATGGGTGGCAAGTAATTGTCATTGCATTTTTTTTTTTAAATATCAATTGCAAATGGAAAATTATCCAGATTAGAGAAATCAATTTGCTACTCTTTTATAGCTGGCGCCAAATATTAACGATCTGTGGAAGGAAAGTATATTTTTTTGTGGATTTTTTTTCTTTGGATTTTTATTGCAAATTATAAATAATAATTAATTTTGAAGCAATAAAAGTTATTAAATTGGCAAGAGATAGCATTAAATAAAGATTCAAGAAGGAGAGAAAGTACTGAAGACAAAACTATGGTAAGAAACTCAAACAACTCCATTTGATATCATAAGCCAAGTCGGTTCAGGGAAAAGAGAAATTAATTAAAGGCAACCGGCCTATTCAAGGATTTAAATTACAAGGATGATCATCAACAAAGCAAAGATTTTTAACACCTAGAAAGTTTAGCACGGATTGTTGGACTTGGATACAAATGTCGAGCAAAAACCTATGCTGAAACAAGTCAGAAGCGTGCGTACCACTGTCTGGCACGCCTTCACTCAGATAAAAACGAACGAAATGGAAACAAGAAAAATGTTAGATGACAGAGGGAGGAAGAAAGAAAAATAAAGAAATTAAAAAGAGAAGAAAAGGGAAGAAACAAACGATAGAAAAAAGAAAACGTAAGAAACGAAAGAAAAGAGAAGTTAGATATCTCAGAACCATTATGCCCCAAGGTCTATTCTATTAATGAACTCTATTAGATCCTTAAGCTTACATGTCTTCAGAACTGCAAATTTCTCAACAACTAGACTGTCTAACCATTTCTGCCTTTGTACCTGCAGACAATGTAATAAAATATGATCCACTTTTTCCTCTACATCTTTACATAACGTACAGAAATGGTACCTGATCCATGTGCTAAATACGTCCTGTTGTAATAACTCTCAAATCCCTCCGAGTCATGGTAGGTAGGTAGAGGTGGCTGCCCATCTAAGAAAAATTTTTGGATGGACTCACTTAGGCCGCATTGGACCCATTGTGCTACCACAGTCATCCGTTATACCTTAGTCTCGAAACCACTCGGAGCTCCCGATGAAGCGATTCAGGCTGCCAATGTCAATCCTTGACAGTTCCTCCAGATCATCCATGTAGTAAGTACCCAAGTACTTCCTTCTCCTTTGGCAAAGAGCCGGGCATGTGCCCAGCAGATGAGAGACAGTCTCCTTTTCTTCCTCATCTCTGCAGCTTCTGCAGAAGTCGTTAGCAAGGTGTCCAAGACCAATGCGCCTCGCAATCGTACCCATAATGCAATGCACCGTAATGACACCGACAACTACACTGAGCGCGCCTCTTTGGACCCTCCGAGTCATGCTTCAGTTTAATTTCGCCATAACGCTCTTGCAAACTCACAGTGCGTTCAATATTCTTACTCAAAATTTTTTATTGAATCAACCTTCTCCTCAATAACCAGGCATCACAATAGCCAGGCATCCAGCATTATAGAATTCGATAATCCGACATGAGATCGCTTAGCAGCCTTTTACACTTACAGACCAGAGATGACCTAAAAACTTTTCGCTGGAGGACAATAAGAACCCCTGAATATGGTTCCGTAGATTAAGACACCTGCTCCTATGCCCGTCTAATTTTTGGATTCGTGAAAATAGCCCAGTTCTGGAAAATTATTTATACGAACCTATCGAGAATTCCCCATCGGGTGTTAACATACTCGTGTATAACAGAAGTGAACTTTTATGGCCATGTAATTCCTTATTCCGTCAGTTGACATAACTTGAACTTGCCATCTATATCTGTCGGCAGTAAGTAGAGAATGACATCCAGAACCGCCTGATATATGCTTCTTCTTTCCACTTGTAATACCTAGCAGAGGCATATCTCTGCACTTAAGACAGAATGTTCCCATTGCTACTTGTTTTCAATGCATAAAAAATAGAACATCATAGCGAAAATCAGAAACAAAATCTGTAATTTGAGGGACTCCAGCAGTCGAAAGTTAGCAAATGAGATGCTTATGTACGCAAAAAGCTTGAAAGTGGTTATCAAGCAGAAGACATCCATCCGTAAGACTAAAAATTAAATGAGACAAAAATGCTGAGTAATAGAAATACTTTTACTACGGTATTCCAGCTGAGCTTAATGTAGAGTTAACTTTGGAATTTGTTGCCCAATTATTTCGGGGACCACGTACCATACCAAATCCAATGTCAAGAAATAAAATAAATTAAATGAATATACATACGCCATAAGTGACATAAAACCAAATCCAGAAATGCTAATCATATTCCTCCCACTTTCTCTATACTTCCACTCACATTAGCAGTAAAATATCTTAAAAGAAACCTCTTTTTTCACACATATTTTTACCATCGACACCTCTTTTCATCACACAGACATGCCACACAGACACACAGGGGCTCCCCTTTCTATTTGTGAATATGTACATAAAACAATATTAAAATATTTATTGTTGTTGTGATTATTATGAGTTTATAATTTAACGACGATGACATTAAATACTTGCATGCATACGATTTCTCTGGAAGGCCATAATTTCACCATAAAATCAAGTGAAAACTCAAATTAGACTCTATTAAATGGCATTTTGCCTTGCCATTAACAATTATTACCAGAGTGTGGCGCTATTTCTTTTCCTCTCTCCCTATCCCTCTCTTGTTCTTTCACTTTTTATATGTCTTTTGTACAATATTACAGGCATTATTTGCTAAATAAAATTAATAATACAATAAAAATTAAACATGAACATTAAATGACTTTAAAAGTTATTAAAAAAAATAAGAAAAGAAAAAAAAACAACTCATTTTACAACACAAATCGATTTGTAATCAGTGACCACTGTGAGATCATTTGATTTCATTTCTTTCCGTTTTTTTTATGGCAATTAAACAGCCTGTTCATGCATATGTTTACAAGGGCTATTAACAAAATATTTTATTGTTGTTGGAATTGAATAATTAACTTTTAATTGTGTTTGAAATAATATTTCACTTTTTATGTAAAAAAAAAATGTTTTCCTACTTTCAATATGCGTACGTATATGAATTTGAATTTTGAAGGCTTTATCCAGAACTCATAATTTTTGCTTATTGATTATGTACCGTAGAATACCCCAATTACACGAAGACATGGGGCCATAAGATAAGTATTTTTCTAAAGTTATGAATGATAAATGAATAGGCTTATGAATCAAACATATTTCGAATGGTATGAGTTTGATGTCAACCTTGTACGCATACTCATTGCAACCTGTACTTATAAATCAACGTTTTAGTAAGTACGAATGAATCAGAGTACATAGTTAAATTTCAATATTGTTGACTCACTTATATTCAAAATTCCGTGGGTGCTTATGAGTAGCGAAAAAAGGATTCATTGCTGATCTCTGGTTTTTATGCTTCAAAGTAGAGGGAGGGGCTTCGGAGTTCATCGAATCATTCCTTGACTAATCCTCTGCATGACTTTTTGGTCTACAACATACCATCTTGCTAGACGCTGAAGCATGAAATCGACGACAATCTGGACCTTATGGATTCCAATTTTAATTGCCTACCAGCTTGACCGTTAGTGCTTTTAGCTACCGAGGCTTCAGTTGCATGCAACTGACTACAGCCTCATACCGATGGTTTGATATTTGGTTCCCCAGAGATTGTGAAGCCCTCTTTGGATACTCAGGACGTGACTTTTGGTTGTCACTCATAATAAAAACATCAAGGATTAGCATTTTAATTTTTAAAAATCTGCCGCTCCAAATGAGACAGCCATCCACTTAAGTTGACGGGTTTAAGTTGTGGTCAGATTGGTCCTCAGGGCCAACAGACAAACACATTAGAAATGGAAACCTCCTAACTAAGCAAAATTATGCTAATGGACAGAGGGCTAGTTCTAGGTTTTGTGCACAGCTAAAATCTCATTGAAATGGGTGACCCTACCGATAGTAACTGAATCACGCTCAGCTCAATTCCAAATATTCTTTTACTTAAGCCCATGCATCATTAAGATGACTACTTAGTCTCGAGGAAGGTTTGTTATCTCTCGTTGCGTATGGCGTATGGTATTGTGGAACTTTGCTGAAGTAGCCTTTGACTTTTCTCAAAAGTTAGCGATGACTAATCTTCCTATGATATTCGACATTGATGTTATGCTTTCTGGTGGTTAGGGTGCTTCTTAGTTGGTCTTTTTGGATGGATTTTTTTTAATTCAAAAACAGTAGTATTTTGCTTCCTTCCAACTCTCTAACGACAAAGAAAATCGATATTAGGCGAAAGAGATCAGATGACCAAGATTCACCCAAAAAAGAGGGAAGTTTTCTACCTAGCCGAACGGTGGATTCTAACATCTACTAACAACAATTAATGCCCAGAATTGTTCAATTAAATTGTATAAATTGTGTTACATCATGACATACACACATCTTTGACGATCAGACCTAAACGGAAAGGACCTTCGGATTCTCATTTGTTTCGATTTCTGCGAAAATCTCTTAATGGTGTAGGTTCCCATTAAATAATGCCATGCAAAACGTAATTGGATCAGTTGTCAATTGTAATAAATTCCCAAGGATTTTCAGCGAATACTCGAAATATTTTTTAACCTTCCTTTCATTTATGTCTTGACGCAATTGCTGAAAAACATGCATCTAAACATCTAATCACCAACTAAACAAGACCAACTTTAGCATTCAATCATTCATGCATGAATAATTCCTTATGTGCCTGCCTGACATTCAAATTGTCATTGAAATTTGACTAGAGGAGGTTGCAACAAATTAAAATTGATTTTTTTCCTTTTCCTTTTTATTCATAAACATATGGAACGGAAGCAAAAAGAAAAAAAAATAGAATTATTGTCCTACCGAAAAAGGCCTTGAGGAAAGAGCCAACCAACCAATGCGGATGGTGGTATTAATGATTTTCTTTTCAGTCTGGCCAACTAAAGTCCGAAACAAACAAAAAAAAATCGAATATATTTTATGAAACTTTGTTTTTTGTGGTACTTTTTTCATTTTCTTTTTTCTTTTTTTGTAGCATTGCTTAGAATGTATAGACAGGTTCATTCTCCCATAAACCCAGCACAGCAGGTTATCAAGTTCAAGACAACTTTCTGACCACACCATACCATACCACACCACACCATGCAACAACACACCAGTTTTCGCTTTAAGAAATTTTCTACGCTTCTTCAAAGTCGTCATTTTCAAATTCTTGGCGGACCATCCACATCCAGATTAATGTACGCAATGACCAACAACAACAACAAAAGTAAACAACAACAAAATGTTGCAAGTGTAGCATTTTGTTCATATTGCTTCTGTTATTGTTGTTGCTGTTGCTGTTGCTGTTATTGCTGTTGCTATTGCCGATTAAATGGGTTAAAAACTTTAAATATCTGTCGTCTGTCATTGCTTGTGTCGTTGTTGCTGCTATTGCGACGGCTGCTGCCATTACCGCTGTTGTTGCTGAATGAATAAACTTGGAGAGTTTTGTCTGGCGCATCAGTAGTATGTTGTGTCTGTGCGTATGGATTTATTTTCTTAAATTTTCTTGAAGCCATTGCTGTGTTACTGTGTGTGTGTGTGTGTGTGTGTGTGTGTGTGTATGGGAGAGAAAGATTTGTTTGCACACATGTAACGAAACCAATTTCAGCAATTTAAGTCCAAACATGTAAGACAATGTTCATTTAAATGTCTTTTCCTTTTATATGGCCAAAAGAAATCACACCAACACACACACATACATATATATATATACGCACACGTATCCTCGACCAAAAAGACAGTCTGACAGACAAACACAGTTAAAACGAAGGTGGAGACATGTTAACCAACCAAGAAACAGCGCACCTTATACACACTAGGCCGGATCCAACCAAACCAGAACGTCTTGTCTTGTGTTATTGTTGAAAGTATACATATATGTGTGTGTGTCGGTCTGTGTATATGTACATACATTTGTTGTTGTTGTCGTTGAGTTGTATGAATGTGATAATTTACTCAAGTAAATAATAGTCAGCAGACGACACCATTACCAGACAGACCATAAGAATTTAAATATTCATATAATAGAGTTGCCATATTATTGTTTTCATAAGATCCTATAAAGGATAGAAAATAGCGCCTATTTCACTTGAGTCATCTATATTACACTCGTAATAGATAAATAAAGAGAAAAGTTAATTATTTAAAGGGATTAAAAGACAGAAACACTGGCTCGTATATCTGATACAAACGCAGTCGAAGTTTGATGTCTGGCATCGCTATAAGGCGTTTCAACCTATCAGACCACCCATATTGTGAGAGGTAACTTTATCCATGAGTGTCGGAGCCTACAGTTTAAAGTCGATTCTCAACGAAATCTATCATGGCAATCGTATTTACTGCTTGATATTCTCCCAGAAGACTACTGAGAGGAAGTGGCCGAAAGAAGCGGCCAATAGACGCTAAGACCTAAGTGAGGCCGAGTGTTGCAGAATATTTCAAACTACAGAGATCAAATAAGGGTTTTCAATTTATACTGATTGATGGTGATATGTCGGACCCGGCTTAAATTTAATCAGTGATATGTTGAATTCACAAGTCAATTCTGTGACTTTAATTTGTGATTTTAATTTACCATCAACGCTCGTATCTATGACTAGGTTTTCGACTCAACCACATACGTAAAAACAAAACATACGTAATTGGTCATTACAACCCTTCAGTCAGAATTACGACCTAGCTGCTTAAGGCACTTATGCTTGAGCGGTGGGGCCTACGGTTTAAGTTCGCATTATTTTCGAAAACATAAAACCTAAAATAGCTCTAGAGCTCTTCTACAGGCGACTGCAGGGCATGTGGAGGAGCAATAAAACTGTGTAGCACTTCCTATGGAATATCTTGTATTCTCAAGTTTAAAATTCTAAACGTCCACGATGCAATTCTAAATATAATAAAACTTAACAACAACATCAAGTTTATCTACATTAGTTATACTATATATTCCCAATTTTTTCCCCATTTTATAAAAATCCGTGATCTGGCAACCCTCTTGTGAAACAGCAATGTTCCCCATGACAGAGCCCAATGCAGAAACATGGGCATGGACATGAATCTGGTTTACGAGAAAAGAAAAATCAATGAAAGTAATTCATTGTCTTTCTGGGGAAACCATTGTTTTCAATGTCCAATACTATTGCTTAATGTGGATAATTTTTCTCTCAGTTACCTCTTCACTGCCTACTCTTCTTGTTTGCTTGTTGTTGTTGTTGTTGTTGCTGTTGTTGTTGCTGTTGTTGTATTCAATTTTAACTGAATTTTCTTGGCAATTTAGTAGACACTTGAGTTATTAAAGTGTTCCGCGTGTATTTTGTTGCCATTTTCGACCAGTAGGGAAACAGCTTGAGTAGCTCTTAAAAATTCTACCAACAACAAAGTGGTATAAACAGAATTTGATCTTTAATTTATTATTAACTGGTATGCATTTACTTGCCAATGCCACGGAGACCATTATGTCAGTCAGGTAAAGGATTGACCAAACAGAATGCCAATTTGGTTATTTTGTTTTATATTTTCAACATTATTTCAAGAATGTAATCACAAGTGGCAATTTATTCAGACTATGCTGGAAATTCGTAGTTTTTATTCAGCATTTTGGAGCATAATTTCTGCGTGGTCCCAATGTGAACGGAGCACAGAGATTTGGAATATTAGCTACTACAGCAATGGTTAAATTCTTGCCTTATCATCCATAAATATCTCACCTTAAGGTATTAAAACTGGATTAAAAACTTATGGATTGAGGGGCTAGTTTGGATACGAAGACAGTTTAGACAGAAAACAGTTTTACAAGGTAATAAAATGGCTTCTAAGCATAAAGAAAAGAATCGACTTTGAAAAATTCGGCGACACAAGTGGGATATAATAATAGAATACGGGCGATTGTCCATCAACACGCGACAGGAGTGTAACAGATCAATGAAAGTGATAAATTTTGATAATAGAAATAGCACACTACAGTTATTGCGCACCACTATGAGAAGGTCGTAGTCGCCGTAGCAGTCTAGTAAGTAGTTTTCGGTTTTTGAGGTTAGAACCCGTGGCTCAAACCTTAGCTCAGACATCTTTAACAAAATGAAATATGAAAAAACATTACGTACGGCTACTTATTCTCTGCAGTAAATAAAGTTGCCATGTAAAGTTTCTCAAATTTTTCATTCGGAGTCGACGTTAAACTATAGGTCTAGCCATTCATGGATAAAATTAACAAATACTGTATGGGTAATGTGAGAAGTTAGGTTGTAATATGAATTAAAGGCTTGAGACGGTCAATTGCGTAAGTAATTACTGTCAAGTTATATGTTTAGATTATACAAGATTACTCATCCACTGTTTCATAGTGCCTTGAACTCCATTAGGTCAACCTGCCAGTGTTTCTTTAGTTTGAGAATATTTTAAGGTTCAGCCAGTTCAAGCAAATGAAATATAATTTCAATAGTATTTTGCCACAACAATAGTAAACCCGCAGACACGTGCATTTCACACCTTCTCCTCAAATCTGGCTAAATTCATCGCCCCAAAAACTTCATTATTTCTAATAAAAATAAAAAATAAATAATCATCAAAACATTTATGCAATTCGTTACAGCAGCCAGTTCAAACACATCAAATCTATTTAAGAATCATTAGCCAGATTGTTTTTACACAAACAATAAATAAAATAAACAACAACCGTGGCAAACACACAATACATCTCAGGGGACACAACGAATTCGATGGCAATCAACAAGGGTTGTTAATTTCACACACACACACACACAGAGTGACAGTGTGTAACGACAGACAAACAGTGTTTGACAAACACATGCTTATTTTCCCATCATAATCAGTGCTTAACGTCGTGACAGTGACAGGAAAAATATTTGATTTTCTGATTTTCCTTTCAATATGCGAAACACAAACAAAAATGAATCGTTAGCAGCTTAAAAGTCAAAATTAAATAAAATTTAAATGATTTTGAATAAATTTCAAAAATACGCAAAAAACACAATGGAAGGAGTAACGCAATCTAGAAGGGGAAGGTATCCCAATTGATATTACAATTTGATTATAATTTTTAGCCAATGTATGGAATTAAATGATGGCAAAAGTGTTTTGCAGCCTTATACGGTGTTCGGATATGAACCTTTATTGAGTAAATCGCAATAAACGCCATTATTGAGCTCAATATTTCATATAAAGTTTCAATTAATTATTGCGCAATAAATACGAATACAAATTGTTATAATATTGAGTAAAACTTAAAATACAGCACTGTCATTATCCGAACACTTTCTGTTGATATTTGACAACTCAAATGTCAACAACAACAGACAAAAAAACAAAATAAAAGCAATGTTGTTGAAACAACCAGCTGTTTTGTTTACCAGCTGTCAAATGAATATTGAATAAACAGCTGAACACTTAAAATATTGTACTCAATAAACCGAATATTGTCTCAATAAAAGTGCATATCTGAACATAGTATTAAGGAATATTTTTCTAAGTAAAGTCGTATCTAAACTGAATAATTAATTTTAATTTGGCTACCTGTTGACCCAAATGGTTAAAGAAAATTGCTAAGGCCGGTACTTTAAGTTAAAGCACTATGGGTTTGAGCTGTAGTAGAATGCAAGGCCACCATTCAAATTTAGCAGAGCATAGTCGCTAACGTATTGATCCGCCTTCATAGCAACTAGCTAAGGTATGAATGTAGAATTGATCAGGTCAAAGTTTCCACAATTTACAGGGCTGTTAACAATAAATTGATGCCGAGTATAAAGATGAGAGATTTAGCGGGACTTGCAGTTTAAAGTTAACGACAGATTTTTGGGAAACTTTTCATGGAAATTTTATCTCCCGGAGTTTTTGCTAGAAAACTGTTGAGAGAAAGTCGCCGATAGAAATATTTTTTTTTTATATTTCGTTGGCTTATTAGACGTAAGGCCCAGGTTCAAACCCCAGGTCAGACATTAAAACGAAATATGAAAAATATTTCTTCGGCGACTTCCTCTCAGCAGATATCTGGCAAAAAGTCTGAGAGTAAATAAAACTGCCATGAATATTTTCTCAAAAATCTGTCGTTCGGAGTCGACTTTAAACTGTAGATCCCGACACGCATGTATAAAATTAAACGCACATAACATGAGTGGTGTGAGAAGCTAGGCCGTAATCCTGACTGAATGGTTGTAATGACCAACTATGTATGTATGTATGATTTCGAGATGTCTGAGTCAGGGGTTGAACACTACCTACTGAACTACGGCGACTTCAATCTATAATCTGAACGCAAAAAAAACCATTTACTTCACCTGATTCAAATACATTTGGAGATGAATATTGTTTCTTCGACAGTCGGCATTCACTAAGTACTTTTTTAGGTTCTTCAGTATTCAAATACCCGTGTGGATGAAATAGACATCATTTGCAGATTCGTGAATAGAAAAGTTAAACTACTTTGGCAACCATGCTTTCAAGATATTGAACATAAAGACAATACAAGCTGAAGATTTTAAAATTTTTTTTGGTCAGTAATCTATGAATTGAAAATCTCAGTTGCTTGTGAATGGTCTCAACATATTCTTTCTCATTGCAACAGCAAGTACTCTGCCTTGCTAAGTAAAATTACCATTCAAAATCAAAATTCTTTTTAAGATCAACTACTTGCACTGAGGCTACATCCCTTAATAAACTTCTAATCCTTATTTAAGCATGATTATATGGTTTTTTCAAAAACATATTTTATTATTCAAACATAAACGTATTGCTTGATGAAGGGTGGCTGGGTGTAACTAAACAAACGTCAATGAAACATACAAGATTTTCATCAATTCTGCTGTTGACATTACAGCATTTGGCAAATAATCCCATATGGATACCACAATACCTAGGGGAAGAACAAAGAACTTCTGATGTTTGTTACACTTGTTGTGGCGACCAAAACACTGTCACACTGATTACAATGACTTTGATTAATTTCGTTAAAAGTTTTAATAGAAATAAAATGCCATATAATGTGTTAAACAGTGTATTTATGTCATACTAAAATTTATTCTGCCATATAAACGATTATTTCAGATTAGAATTTTATGTTCACTATGACTATGAAATAAATATGTTCTATAAATATTTAAATATACATATGTATGTATGTATGTATATGTCATATACATATAAATATTTTTTAGTATTTATTAAGTCATTATCATTATTATCCCCACCCTTAAATCTGCCTTTTGCCATTAGTTTGGCTTGTTTAACTCACATGTTGGCTACTTTTAAGGAGTACGTTATGTGTTGTAATATTTATGGTTTTCAGATAAAAATCTAATATTTTATATTGTTTTTGTAAATTAACATTTAAGCCATTAATATTTAGTATAATATGCTGATAATTAGATGGCTTTCTGTTCATTTACATCATGATTAATTTAATCGCTTTAACAAAATGTCAAAATTATGTCAAGTATGCCATTAATAACTAACAATAACTTTTAGAGTTAGGGCCATTATTACAACTTGCCGTTAAAGTTGGGTTTAGTTGAAGGTAACTTTAGCTCTAGTAAACTTTAAAGTCACCTTTAACTTCTTTTCGTTATTACAACCTAATGATAAAATAAAGTTAACTTTTTCAAAAATATGGCAGTGCAAGAGCAATGTCGATAACACTGCTCAATTAAACAATATTTTTTTTTTTCAAAGACAGTGGCAACGACTGGCTTCTTTTTTGTGTATTTACTCATTTTGTTTATATTTGAAGTTGCCATATTGAAAATAAAAAATTTAAAAGCTAAAAGTTGGAATGAGCCTCCCTTTAGCTTAACGCTCACTTCTACCTTATTGTCCGCTTATAATAATGAAAAACAATTTATCTTGTCTTATCTTTATTTATTATCGGGTCATAATGGCGCTTACTGTTATAAATGTGAAGTAAGGTCGCCGTAGTCTAGTAGGCTTATGAGACGTGAGGCCACGGTTCAAACCCCAGGTCGGACATCTTCAACAAAACGAAATATGAAAAAATATTTCTTCGGCAACTTTCTCTCAGCAGAATTTTGGCAACAACTCTGAGAGTAAATAAAATTGTCATGAAGATTTTCTCACAAAAAAATCTGTCGTTCGGGATCGAGTTTAAAACTGTAGGTCCCGCCACTCATGTATAAAATTAACATACACAACATAAGTGGTGTGAGAACATAGGTTGTAATCCTGACTGAAGGGTTGTAATGACCAATTATGCATGTGTGTACGTAGAGATTGTTCTTCATTTTTTAGGTACGTGTTCAGCAGTATGTTGGCGGACAAAAACCCACCTTGGTGTCTACTATGCCAGGAAGAATTGTCAGGTATTGACATTGGCAGTCTAAAACTTGGGGATAACGGAAAAACGTGGCATCACAAAGGCCTATCCTACTTCTTTGTGTGGCCAGCCATCTCCACCTCAAGTATATAACTTTCTTAAGATGGTGAAAGAAAAAGTTCACTCCATCCAATCTTATTATTTACCTCACTTGTATCGAAATTAAAATGGAATACAACGGTGTATACTATGTAGAGGAATAATCACTTTGTGACGTTGGCAGTCTAGAAGTAGGTGATAACGCAAAAAGGTGGCATCACAATGGGCCCTATGTGGGCTAAGCGTGGATATCCAGCTTCTTTGGGTTAGCAGCCACCTCTACCTCAAGTATCCAACTTTCTTAAGATGGTGCAAGGAAAAGTTCACTCCATCCAATCTTATTATTTACGTCACTTGTATTGAAATTAAAATGGAATACAACTTTCACATATGGGCTAAAGCTCCGTCTATTTTGAAGCTTCTCGACTGCAGTAAGTACAGGCCTAATGTTCCTATTAATGACAATCGGCTATCCAACTCTATTTATCGCAATGAAGCTGGGGCTTCACTGTTTTATCCCTACTTTAACGGAATATACTCGAGGGAAACAAATCCTAAAATTGCATTTTCTTACGAAGAACTTGCCTGTGTAGTAGAGCATATAAGTTCGTGGTCGATGGACCATTGAACCGCGCAATGCATTACAAAGAGAAAGGGATAAATTTTAAAAGGGATTAAATATTATCGTTATTCTTATTATTATGTACTGTTATTATATATGTATGTATGTTATCCTTAATAATATTACAAGGAAAACGTTGCCCTTTCCCCAAGGGCATAATTTTTTGGCTAAAAAATTTAATTGAAACACTTGCCGATTACAAAACTTGAACCCATAGCCTAGAAAAAACTGTCTTGTGGAATAAATTCCCTGTTATTACACCCCAAAACAACAAAACCTTTTACCATAAAAGCTACCCTTTTTTTTTGATATTCAAAGCACAAATCAGCAAAGAATCCCTTTTTACCCCCCAACCGATACGACAAATAAAATGAATAACAACAACAACAGCAGCTTTGATTGTTCAATGATTTGATATAAAATGTGAAAAAGTTAAATAATCCCCTGTAATAAAAAGGTTAAATATTGAAGACAAACAAACAAACAAAAGCGTAAACAAGTGCATAAATATTTATGTTTGTCAAATTGTATGTAAAATATGTATGTATGTATGTGGTGGGACATATGCTTTAGAATAAGAAAAAATGAGACAAAGTTCCCACAAAAAATACAAAGTACGCCAAAGACAATTTTCAAGTACTCTACACTCTTTTACTTTTTTCGTTTACGCTTACGTACATAGTAAAGGGTTACCCAGTTTTCGGATTCCGGGATTCCGCATATAATGCGGGACCTACAGTTTAAAGTCGACCCTGAACGACAGATTTTTGAGAAACTTTCATGGCACTCTTATTTAATCTCAGAGTTTTTGCCAGAAATCTGCTGAGAGGAAGTCGCCGAAGAAATATTGTTTTTTTCATATTTCGTTTTGATGTCTGACCTGGGGTTTGAACCGTGGCCTTACGTCTAATTAAGCTAGCATACTACCTACACTCTAGCAATACTGTCTGACAGCAAGCTTCTTCGAACAGTCGGCTTTCCTGAGGTTAAATCGAAGATATTATGGGACTGTCTGGAGAAGCTGAACCAGCTAGATAGGGAAAATAGAATTACCCTCTGCTTGGTGGCAGGTCATGTGTGAATTGGTGGTAATGATCATGTAGAGGTTAAATCGAAGATATTATGGAACTGTCTGGAGAAGACAAATCAGTAGGGAGAATAGAATTACCCTATGCTTGGTGACAAGTTATGTGGGTATTGACGGTATTGATCAGGTATGTAGATGAGTATGCTAAGAGCAAAGCTTATGGTACGATAACAATTCTGTGGAGTGAGTACAGACTCCTGGAAAGGCGTACTCAATATAAGGGAAGATAATGGAGTCCAAGACTCTTCTCAATTAAAAAGGTTTTGAAATATTGCAACCTTTGGTTGCGAGATAACAAAAAGAGGAGATTTTAATCAGGCATGATTCTTTCCAGGAACAGCCATAAAAAGTCTTTTGACAGTGCGTTGTAGTACACTTGTTCTGAAGAGAGATTGTATCGTACGCATCATGTAAATTCTGTGATGATGAGAATGTATCATCAGAACACATTCTTGGAACCTGCGAGACAATAATAATAATACAGCGCACACGGAAACACTTGGGTGTATATCAGGTACTGAGCAGGGAATCGCTCCTTTCAATACCGTGTAGTATCCCAAAAGTTTGTCGGGTTATTTAGTTTGGAAGAGATATTTTAGGGTTACCCTATACAGATTGAAAGAATAAATATAGGTACTATGACAGTTGATCGCGACAAAAATAATAATCATCACCAAAAAGTCATATTTTTCGCTTGTAATGCGTCAATTTTGCTTGTCGGCTTAACTCTGTGAAATTAAATTTTATTCGAAAAATAAGCATTGAAAGCATGCATCCAATCAGCATATGTATGATGTGTTGAATACTCAATCAGCTTAAATTTTTGCTTGAGTTGAACTTTGTCTAGATGGACGCGTGCATCAAAATATAAAACACGCCATAGTGGGCCGTAGAATAGGCCTCACAGCTGAGAATGCTGTTTAATCGGCAATTTCGGATAACTCATCACACTTTTTCAGTACATACAGCGCGACGCGAAAGGTCTGGCCCGTCTTTTAAAATTTCTTTGTAATCTTACCGATAGCTTGCACAGATGACTACGTAGAGTGAACACTTTTGTAGTCCGTTTTAATTATTTTACTTCGGTTATCATTCATAATCGTAAATGGCAAACCTCTTACTCAAATTAAAGGCGGTTTTGTAATCACCAAATGGATAAACCATATGATGACAATAAGCAATCCAGTTTAATGTAGCGTATTCAAGTTCCAGCTTTCTCTCTCTTTTGTTTTCTGTAAGCAAAAAGCCAAAAGTAAACAAAACCCAAAAGGGATAAAATGATTTACAGAGATATGGAGAAAGTGACAGGCATACAGTTGGAGTGTTAAAAGAGCAAACGGAGTTAAAATGACAGCCAAGTTAATGTTAATAATGATGGATGGATTGGAATGTTTTTTTTTATTCTCTTTGTAAGCGAATAATTTAATTTGAAAGTATAAAATAAGGAAAGGATTTAAATTTTAATAAAAATAAGTTTAAAATTTAATCAACGAATTACAGAAACAATTTGTTTGCAATTTACAAAACACATCAATTACAATATATTGGCAAATAATTTGTCATTCTGCTTTGGTTTTCTTCTAATAGAAGATGAAAATTGTGTGGCATTAATGCAAGTTTGGTGATTTATGAGAACATTTAGAAGCCAGAGAACGAAAAAATGATAAAAAAAATATTGTAAACATTGCGACAAAATAATCAATTATCAGGACGAATAAGGCCGATTTATTACTTAATAGAAGAACATGGGTTAATGGATTTAACACGTGTAAGTTTTAAAAATGTTTTCCTAAAAATACCGCATATTTTAGCAGTTAACGGGAATTGTGTCATTATCACCCATGAAAACATCCCTGACTTTATTGAATATGTTTAAAAGGGCCTTGTAATTAAGAGAGCCTGCAGCATGACCAATTAAATCCTTTTTATTTACACACGTTATTTTATTAAGGATTTTAAATGCTAAATGAATTAAAGAGGAAAATGCTAATGAAACAAAACAAATCGATTTGTAGAGTCACAAGTGATAAAAGGCAACTATAATTACAATGATATGCTATGGATAGGAATTAATGCATAAAACATATGGCTAAAGAAGATTCAAAAAGTATTATAAAAAGGATACAAACGACAGCAAAAAAATGTAAATAAATTCAGAAGAATGTAAACAATATTGTTACGAAAATGAAAAATCTAAATACTGGTGTTTTGCTTTTATTACATAGCTTAACATTAAAATTATAAACAAAAGCTACAAAAACAAAACAATGTAGTAAACAAACCTGTTTACAAATTATCATACTGTGTAATATAACAACAAACACCAGCAAAAAAAAATGGTAAACAAGTAAACAAATATACACAAGCAACACTGCAATAATAAATGTAAACAACGATGTTTACATTTTTAGAGATTTTGAGAAGGCGAAGTCATGAACATTCGCCTTCAAGAACATTCATCAGACTGTTTACTCTGCCATATAAAAGGCAAGGCAAAGCAGGCGACTGAGTTAGTAAAGTTCAGTCAGCCTTGTGTGAAGACGCGGTGTGTTTGAAGAGAGTAATCGTGTTTTGAAGACCTCCGTTACAAAGATCTGTCGAATAATTGTCTAGTAATTCTTATTGTTTATGCAAAGCGTATAAACAGAGGAATGCCGAAAAAAGCAATTGCTGTTGCTTACATAAAGTTGTGAACAGTGGCACACAGAATTGTGCGAATTGTGTTCGCTAGTAAATACGAGTGTTTCTATAACAGCGTTGCTATAGAACAATAACCTGTATGGTCATAATAAATAATGTATAATACAAGCTTTTATTTCATTGAGGTCAGGTTGAATTGGCAGCCGTCTGGTTGGGCGTAGCTTAGTCGGGTCCTATAAGGTCCCGATTGAAATTTCTTAGACATGGCGGAAGTTTCATTCAAAAGTCGCCGTAGTCTAGTAGGTAGTGTGTTGGCTTATTAGACTTAAGGCCACGGTTCAAACCCCAATCCAGACATCAAGAAGAAATATGAAAAAATATTTCTTCGGCGTCTTCCTCTCAGCAGATTTCTGGCAAAAACTCTGAGTGAATAAACTTGTCATGAAAAATTTTCTCAAGAATCTGTCGTTCGCAGTCGACTTTAAACTGCAGGTCCCGCCACTCATGTATAAAATTAACACACACAACATGAGTGGTGTGAGAAGCTAGGCCGTAATCCTGACTGAAGGGTTGTAATGGCCAATTATGTATGTATGTATGTAAGTTTTATTCAAAACGTATTTGGCTATACGCGCTCTTTCAATAGATTCCAATTGCCCAAGAATTCTTTTTTTTAGATATCTAAATGCTAGACAATCATAGTGAAGATAATTTTTGGTCTCCTCTTTTCCATCATCGTTACAGCTTCTTTAGAAGCCATTATAAGAGATATCCAGCTTCCGGGCGTGTGCATCCAGAGGTCAGTATCCCATTATAACTGCTATAGTGTTCCCAAGATTGAATCTGATCAGGTTTAATGCAAATTTTGTTTTATATATCTCCACATAGGAGCAGATCTATCTGATACCACTGCAAGTGGTTTCATTACATCGTCTTTTTCGTTTTTTGCAGAAAAATGCCAATCCCCCATTTATATTTAATTAAATTCCTCTATGTGCCGGCTTTTGCAAGCGTGTCGGCTTTTTTTTGTTACATTCAATGTCCACAAGTCCAGAAGCTCATATGAGAGTATCAGTTGAATGTGTCTCTAACTTCAGTAGTGATAGCCGGCATTCTTGGACAGTCTTAGATGGCTTACACGTTCTCTAGGCGGGTTCACACAGCGGCTATATTTAATGCCATTATGTCAACTTGAATAATACTTTAGTAATCGGGTAGTGCAAGGAAAAGATTTCACTTCCGATTTTATAGCGTAATCTGAACCTATATTGAATACTTAGATGACATTTTTTGGGAGGTGTAAACCATTATCATAAAATGATCTATGAGGTATCATCGTTGTGAACTACACGTACATAGGTACATTTCGATCAACTATATTTAAGAGTTTGGCATATCCATAGCTTCTATACTTCCATGCTCTAGTGGCATTTAGATTAATTTGCACCCACTTTTTTCGCCACCTGTCATAAACTGGTTTTGATAATTCATTTTTTATAAAACCAATCACCAGACCAAGCTCCCATAGAATAGCGTTGGTTGGACTACAAAGTCGTGCATCCAGTATACTTTTTAGATCTAACACTCCAGTGTAGACCTATAGTTCGCTTTCAATAATAAAGAGTTGTTGCCACCTTGAAAGTTGTGTGGATTGTGTATTCAGTTTAGTTTGCTGTTCAATATGGTTCCAAAATATTTGGCGCTATTGTATAAAGTGAGCGACTTTGGATCTCCTGGTGAATAGTATCAAATCCGTTTTGATTGGGTAAACTCCCAAACTTCGTTTTACCATTTCAATGATAATCTTTACGCAGACTCCTGAATTTCCGAAAGTATTTTTCCAGTCGAGTTTCAAACAATAGAGCTCTGCTAGGATGTAAAGGAAAATGTCAATCTCTATTGCGTTAAAATCGAAAACTTGATCGATTGATTAGTTTGACAACTCGAGTTAATTATTTCCGTTATTTTTTTCTTTTTCAATATGAGTGGAGTAAAGATAGTTTAATTACAATAGCTTGGCCATTACGATTCGCTTTTTTATCTTAACCGCCTAGATAAGGTTTTTGTTTTTTTTTTTTTTGTTTTTTCTCTGGAGAGACATACTGTCTAGCGAGTATTACTTGGCGGAATAATCGATCGCTAGTGAATGAACACACACGTTGTTTGTTGTTTATGATTGTAGCGGACTCTCTGCTTAATATGTGTTCAAGAGACGAAAACGAAATCATCGAAAATGTTACACAGTATGGCGCAAAATTTCGTATTATTTCCACTTGAAACACGGTACAAATATGTATGAAAGAGAAGTCGATGATAATGACGATGATGATGTCGATGTCGATGTCGAGATGGCGAGATGGCGATGGCGATGTTGATGGAAATGAAATATTCAACGCTTTTTTAATGCGAACAAATTTATAGAACAATAGCGATCAAGTTTTACGCTTTGTTTTCCTTTTCTACCTTCAATATTTTCAATCAATCATTCAATCACTTTGTTTTCTTTTTCAGAGTTGCTCGCTTGCCTGGTGGAATTTTGTTAAATGATTTTCGATTTTTCAGAAAAGAAGAAAACCAAAAACAATAACAATATTGAATTATTGGTATGACGGATAGAATGAAGTGAATCATGTACGTATGGGAAGATGACGGTAATGATGTGGTTGTCGGCATAAGGCGCGAAATTAAGCGAATTAATATTTAAAAAGAATTAAAAGAATGAATAAAAAAAGTATGTATACATTTTGAATGTTTTATTTTGAGGTTTTTAATTAATGAAAAGTTCTCTAAACCAAGTAATAAAAATAAAAACAATTTGTTTTTATCGTCTTTCATTATTTCTTTCATTGTTATACGTTTTTTGCGTTTGTCTTTAATAGACTTTTGTCTGGAACTGTTCAAAGTATTTTTTTTTAATCATTCCTTTATGTATACCAAGTACACATATGGTAGAGATATTGTATGCAGCTTGGTGTGTAGTTAACACAACAACAATCTTAGCAACTTGAGCAAAACGTACAGAGAGATTGGGGCATAGCAACACAAACTAACAGTCCGCCATTTGAGCTCTTAGCTCCTATGACTTTAACTCGAGATAAGCAGGAGACTAGTATATGGAAAAGCGGAATCAGGAAGGCAGGGTGAATATGGTCATCTTTTGCTGCATCTCAAAACACGTGGGCATTCAAGGCAATGAGCCAATGAGCAAGCAACTGAGCAACAATCTTATTAAATGCAGTTCCAGGACGTACAGAGGCTGGGGCATAATAATACAATCGAACAGCCCACCATCTGAGCTCTTAGCTCCTCGAAATAAGCATGAGACTAGTATATGGAAAAGTAGAATTAGCTAGGCAGGGTGAATATGATCGTCTTTTGCTGCATCCCAAATCAAAGCAATGAGCAGGCATATATGCATGCGTATAAAGGAGCTTCCACACCGCTGGTAGAGCCAATAGAATAAGCATATTTTACAAAATGAAAGATAATAACAGACAATCTAAACTTAGTCTCCTCATTTTGGTTACATCAACGCACGCTCGTCTCTATATATTATCGATATATGTATATCGATATTTTCGATTAAATCGATTTTTTTACAGATTAACTACAACCTGGAAATGGTTGAGCGTGGTTATGGTTTGAGTTTAAATCTCTTTGAGATCACCTTGAGAACTGAGCTGCGAAGGAGAAATTCAATAAAATAGTATACGAAGCATTGCCAGTAGCAGAAAAACCAGTCTATAAGCCTTTTAGGGTAATTCAGTTCATTTGCAAAAGGGCGTCTAATAGAAGAGTAGCCAAGAGGCTCAATAGATTGCAAAGTAACACCGTGTAGCAATTCCGCAAAGTCTGTAGTTGAAGATAGAGCTGGACTGGGATTCTGAACGTCGTCTTTCCTGAGGGGAGGTACGGACCTTTGAAAAACCTGCCCGGTTTGTGCACTATGGAATGGTGCTCCAGAGTCAGAGAGGTATACCCATCTTGACAGAAGGGTCGAAGTTACGGATGCTGGGGTTTTCTGTAAGAATCTCGGTCCTCTCGTGTTTCAGGCAGAGATTTTTACAATCTTGAAGCATATTCAGACCGGTGCTAGTAGGCCCACTTTAGATTCGGAATTTTATATGATCTTCGTTGACAGTCAGGCTACACTAAGGGCCATTGCGTCGGTCTGGTGTAAGTTACGACTTGTTCATGAGTGAAAAGAAGCTTTAAAGACCTTTGGACCAGATCGAATCAGCCTATGCTGGGTTCTGGGATATAGAGGTATACTCGATAACAAGACGATAGATGCTCTCGCTGGCGATTTGATAGTTCATCCTGATCCGCCAATCTGCCACTTCTAGGGCCTCATCACTGGATAGGTCAGGGAGGAGGAGCAGAGGCGTTAGGATGATGGATCGACATGTTATGTGTTTAGGAGTTTATGGCCTGCTATAGACAGTGATAGAATAGGTTTGCTACTGGGCTTAGATAAGGCCGGCCTGAGGTTACATTACAGGTCACTGCGAGATTATATCGCTAAATATGTTCCAGATCCCAGTCGGACTATTGCACGATATGTTGCGATTAGGAGGAGTTGGAGACTAATGAACACATCCTTTACAACTTTCCAGCCCTAAGTAAATTGAGGCTAAGTATCCTGGGTGGGGGCTTTTCCGAACATTTCGACTCTATGTCGAGAGGCGACATTAGGGTTCATACATATGTTAGATTCATACCTATGTATGTTGAGCTACTCCCGCTCTCTCGTGTGTTTGTGGTCCATCTTTTTTCTTCCTCCGTCTCTTTTTCCAATTTCCCTATTCAATTTTACTATCCTGTCCCAATGACAAGTACATGTCCTCAATCCTAACCTAATCTACTAGACTATACTAGAGAATATACTCTGCTGTGTATGTTTCCAATTTTCATATTTTTTAGGCAAAAGTTTTATTCGATGCCGTAAATTTAAATTTTTTTAACGTAATATTCTTATAATGAACTGTACTACCTTTACACTCTTAAAACCCATGAAGGTTCGTGCCTTGACTACTTAAACTGGAACATTATTATGAACATTTAAAAAAAATACTTCATTTCGATGCAGTGGCAACACTTAACCGTTGTCACATTTTCACACGCTATTACTTGCAAATGAATACTTTGATATAGAAGAAGAAGCATTCGCGTCTATGCGCGGACTATTTTCTTTGATTATTGCATTAAATCTAAATCTCATCTCTTAATGATAAATTAAATTACAAACAAAAATTATTTCATAATTTAAGAATGCAGCCGGTAATATATTTATTTACATACACAAACACAATTATAGTGTTAATAAATCTCTGTTTTTAGACAATTACTTCATTTTTGAAAAAGTTGGACTCGTCTGCCAACAGCAAAGACCATGGAGGTGGAAGAGGTGGTGTAAACAATTCAAAAAAGGAAGAACCGAAAAAACGTAAAGCTCGCATATATATATCTAGCGATGAGGATGAAGCCGAGGTGACCGAATCCCCGCAGGTTTCAAAAGCAAAGAAAGCTAAAACAGATAATAAATCGGCTAGTGCCGCTGCAACCACTTCTTCACCGAAAGGTAAGAAATTGAAACTGAATAAATTGAACGCACATACATCACCCAGAAAGGTTAATCCGATGGATTTGTTTGGCGGTGTAACTAAGCGAGTAGAAGCCAAAAAGCCTCCAAAACCCAAAGAGAAAGAAATACTAGAACTGGAAGACGACGAGATCGATCAAAGTTTAATGGAAATCGATTTGGAGGAAAGTATCTTAGAAACCAATAAAGAGGATAAGAAACAGAAACAAAAAACCGACGGAAAAGAAAAGTTATCTTCTCCAAAAGAACAAGAAAAATCTACAACGTCAGTAGAGGAAACAAAGGAAAAATCTGAAAAACATTCATCTCAGGAAAGGGCGGATAAAGTGGAAGTTGTGAGGAAAGAAAAGAAACCTGCTAAAGAAAAGCATCATGATTTGGAAACAAGTAAGTTATGTTTTTGACTTTAAGATAATTTGCAATTAAAATTAATAGTGACGACCTAAGTATACATACATTCCCACCCAACAGTATCTATCCATGTGGAAAAGTCTTTCATTAAACGCTTTAGATTCCATTCTTATTAAGCTAAGGCTTGCATCAGTTTCCCCCTTTTTTTCTATTCCTTAATCTGATGGCTTTTCAATAATAAAAATTATTTTCAAGGTGTCCTAACCGATGAAGAACGCCATGAACGCAAACGTATGACTGCCATATTGTATCAAAAATATAAAAATCGTTCGGCTGTTTTAAATCCAGGAAGTAAAGAAGTGCCCAAGGTATATTCGTATATAAAATTACAAGCAAAGAAATATTAATAGTTACACCACACCCCATATGTATTATTTTCTACAGGGTAAACCCAATTGCTTGGCTGGCTTAACATTTTTAGTAACCGGCGTATTGGAGTCTTTGGAACGTGATGAGTGTTGCTCCATAATAAAGGAATACGGTGGCAAAACAATGAGTGTAGTGGGTAAACGTTTAAATTATCTTATAGCAGGAGAAGATTCTGGTCCCAAAAAACTAGCGACAGCCGAAGAGTTTGGCGTTAAAATTATAAGCGAAGATGATTTCTTTGATTTGATACGCAAAAGGTCTGGCATGAAGAAAGATAATGATAGTCACAACGACAATCAGGCAGAAACTCCTTCATCGAGTGCCAAAGAGAAGAAGGAAGAAAAACAAACATCAAAAGAAGATAAAAAACCGCAGATCAAAAAGGAAAAGTTGTCGCAATCACCGCCGGAAAAGAAACCAAAATTAGAAGAAATGAATAATAATTTGAAAAAAACTAAACCTAAAGCAGATCTAGAGGACGAGAAACCTGTGATAAAGCCAGAGAAAGTGAAAAAAGAAAAGACAGAAAGTAGAGATGAGAATGTAGAAAATAATAAACCTACAACATCTTCCGTTGGAGATGATATGATGGCTTGGGTAGATAAATATAAGCCAGCAACGGTTAAGGATATTATAGGTCAACAAGGACCAGCCAGTAATGTGGCAAAGTAAGTACTCAAATGGATTAATTAAGAGTAACTGAATTATTTTTCAAAATCCTTATCCTTAGATTAACCAATTGGCTATCGAAGTGGTATGTAAATCATGATGGTAAAAAGAAATTACAAAAACCAAATCCCTGGGCTAAAAACGATGACGGCAGTTACTATAAGGCTGCTTTATTGTCTGGACCACCTGGCATAGGTGAGATAAATTTTAGTAAATTATAAAAGAATTCAGAACATAACAAATTTAAAACGATTTTAAAGGCAAAACTACCACCGCTACTTTGGTTTGCAAAGAATTGGGTTTTGATGCGGTTGAGTTCAATGCATCCGATACACGTAGCAAACGTTTGCTTAAAGAAGAAGTTTCCGAACTTTTATCCAATAAATCATTGTATGGCTATTTTCATGGTAATAGCCAGGCGGTTACGAAAAAACATGTTCTCATTATGGACGAAGTTGATGGTATGGCTGGCAATGAAGATCGTGGTGGTATGCAAGAACTTATTGCCCTCATTAAAGAATCTTCCGTGCCCATTATATGCATGTGCAATGATCGTAATCATCAAAAAATGCGTTCACTTGTCAACTATTGTTACGATTTGCGTTTCAATCGTCCTCAATTGAAGCAGATCAAGGGTCGCATACTAAGCATTTGTGCCAAGGAAAACATTAAATTGGATTCCGTTAAAATTGATGAGATTATTGCGGCTACAAATAATGATATCCGGCAGACAATAAATCATATTTCCCTACTAAGTGCTGGCAAAGAACTAAATTTGTCGTCAGACAAAGCGTCGACTAAATATGGTGAGAAAACAGCCGAAAAGGATTTAAAAATGGTAACTACTTTGCCTTACTGAGCTTAAAATAGTACATCAAGGTGGCTAATAACCAAACTTTTTATTTTAAGGGCCCCTGGGAAGTGGTGCGCAAGGTATTTTCGGTGGATGAACACAAAAAGATGACATTCAATGATAAGTGTGATTTATTCTTTCATGATTACAGTCTAGCACCGTTGTTTGTGCAACAAAATTATTTGATTGTCAGTCCGTCTGGACCAAAGTAAGTCTACAGTTTTATTAAATTTTTTTGAACTACAAATTATTCTTTTTAAACCATTTGCAAGGTCTGAAGTCATTACTAAAGTAGCCAAAACTGCAGATGCCTTAAGTTTAGGCGATCTGGCGGATAAAAAGATACGCAGCAGCTCTGCATGGGCTCTACTACCTACACAGGCCATTTTCAGTTCTGTTATGCCCGGTGAATATATGAGTGGCCATATAACGGGACAAATCAACTTTCCTGGCTGGCTAGGAAAAAATTCACGTTCCTCCAAACGTTGTCGTTTGGCTCAAGAAATCCACGATCATACCCGTTTAAGAACATCCGGCTCACGTTTGTCGGTGCGTTTAGATTATGCGCCATTTTTACTGGATAAAATTGTAAAACCTTTAATAGACAAAGGTCTGGAAGGTGTTGAAGAATCTCTAGCTACTATTAAGGAATATCACCTCTTAAGAGAAGATATTGACAGTTTAATTGAATTAACAACTTGGCCTGGTAAGAAGGGTCCAATGGACAAGGTTGATGGTAAAGTAAAGGCTGCTCTAACAAGAGCGTATAATAAAGAGGTATTGGCCTACAGCTATTCGGCTACGGCAGGCGTTAAAAAGAAACGTGCAGAGGCTTCCGAAGATCTCGAACAATTGGTTGGCCTAGAAGAGCAAGAAGAAGGTACAGTTGCTGCAGTTTCCGACGACGAGAATGATGATGATAATTTGGAAAATGATGCCTTAATAAAGGTAAGTACTTTACAAATAATTTTAAATAATGTTTAATTAATGAAATTATTTAATGCAGGCTAAAAAGAAGACCACAACCTCTTCAACAGCTACGGCTAGCACTTCAAAGGCAAGTGGTAGTAAGAAAACTACAACTAGCAAGCCGAAAACCTCCGTTAAATCGAAAAAATAAGTCTTTAGTTTGATAGTTTCTATAGCAAGCAGATGCATGTTTAAGTTTTGTTATACAATCGATATTTTTTTTGTCACGAAAATTATTACAGAATAAAAATTTACTTTAATTACATACATCATTGGGCATATTTTTCTAATTAAAGTAGTTGCAAAAGATTTTTTGTTTAATGTTAAGCTCCTTTGTAACCGAACAGTGGCGTTTACATGTCGAGTGGTCTCCGAAAGTTTTTATTCTGTTGGAAATTTGGATAATTGGATCTCTCTTGAATCAAAATAATGGGAACGAAGATGAAGAAATCAAAATAGTAAATATTACAACAGAAAACAAATCAGAAAAGGAACTTCGTTAATTAAGAAGATTGAATTCAAATTCATACTGAACAAATCGCATTAAATATAATTTAACGATGCTACGCATAGCGTATCGAAATATTAATAAGATTTAAAATATTTGTTAAAAACGATTTAAAGCTTAATCGTTTTTTAAATTAAGTAATTACAAAGTTTTATATCGCTTTTCATATTTATTTCATCTTAAGAAAAACGTTTCTAAGATACACGTTTTAATTCTTGTGTGGCTTCTTTAGCCTCTTTAGTTTCTACATCTACTTCAACATCTACTTTACCTTCTGGTACTTCTATATTGACAGCCGCTAATGCTTCTCTTATCCACTTTGGTACTGGTTCGTTGACAAAATGTTTCTTCATAAAATCTTGAACAAACGCCGGAAACTTGTCTTGTTGTATAGCTTCACGCATTAGTCGCATTAAGCGCAATTGAAAGGCTATATTATGTATACTCAGAAGACTGCAAGAGACGCCCTCAAATGTCACAATGTGATGCAAATAAGAACGGGTATATAATTTACAAGTACTGCAGGTACAATCCTCATCAATGGGACGCATATCTAAAGCATACTTTTTCTGCTTTAAATTCAATTGGCCATGCATAACCAAAGCACTGCCAAATCTTGCAGTTCGGGTAGGGAAAACACAGTCAAACATGTCGATACCCAAAGCCACACAAACAACTAAATCGGCAGCAAAGCCCACACCCATAAGGTAACGAGGTTTATCATTCGGCAACAAATCGGTGCAGGTGTGTACAGTGCGCCAGAATTCATCTTTACTCTCACCGCCACTTAAGCCTCCCACAGCATAGCCACGCACTTGGCGTTCCATCAAACCGGCCACACATTGTTTGCGCAATTCCTTATCCAGACCTCCCTGCACAATTGGAAATAAACTCTGATCATCATCTCTAGCATGGGCCTTTATACATCTATCCACCCATCTTATGGTACGGTGCATAGCCTCTTCCACTCTGGGGCCTGTTGTGGTTGTTTTCACAACATCGTCCAATTGCATCATTATGTCGGCCCCAATAACATTTTGTATCTCTATGGAATGTTCTGGTGTCAGCATGCATTCACTATTATCGAAGGGTGATCTAAAGTTTACACCATTCTCATCTATTTCAGCCAATTGCAAGAGCGACACCATTTGAAAGCCACCCGAATCGGTGAGTATAGCTCGCGGCCAGCCCATAAACTTGTGAAGACCACCAGCCTTTTTCAGTGTTTCTATGCCCGGTCTCATACCCAAATGGTATGTATTGCCCAATAGTATTTGGCAATTTAAATCTATTAACTGATCCGGCAATATACCCTTCATTGTGCCTTGTGTTCCCACAGGCATAAACACCGGCGTATTGACCTCGCTGTGCCTTAGCGTCATTAGACCCGCTCTTGCTTTCGAAACAGAGCATTCGGCTATTACTTTATACGTTAAGGGCGGCACTTTTCCGGCTGACATTTCCGCAGTAATTTTATTTATTAAAAGGTTTTATTTTAATTTTTCCCGTTTCTAAAGCAATAAAATATGAATCACTACGAAATTGTTTGCGAATATTTTTCAGTGCACTGTTGCACAAACAAGAAAAAACCGCCAACAACATGCGTTCTAGTCTAACTGTCATATGAAAATATCACAGGGTTGTTAATAAAACAGATGTAGCCCATAGTGTGGTAGCCACTATTTTCGAAATTTCAGTTAAAAACGAAGACAATTAAGTTTTTTCTGGATTTTTGTTGTCAAAAAAAAAAATGAAATTTAATAAATTATTTATTATTTATTGTAAACTAAATAAAACATAATTTAATTTTAAAAAGCTATGAATTTAAAATATTATTGTTTTCGTCTTTATTTTTCAGGAATTGACTACAAAATATTTTACGTCCTGGCAACACAGGTGGTTGCAAAAAATTCATTTTGTTCGTTCAAAAAAAAAACCGTTGTTTATGATTATTAATTCACACATTCTTTTTCCGTGTTCGATTTGTATATATATAAAATGAAGAGAGGTCGTTTAAGAAGAAAATTGTGGCCGTGCTGCGTGTGTGTTGTGTGTGTGTGTTGTTTGTTGCTGCTGTGTTAGTTTTGTTTGTTCCTTCTGGATTGGTTTGTGTCGTCAGGGTGGTTGTGGGTGTATGTGTCTGTCCGTCCGGTCGTTGGTGTTTGGATGTTTGTTGTTGAGTGCGTGCGTGTGTTGAGTGGTGCTTGCACCGCTTCGGAGTGTGTTTTTTGTTATTTAGAATTATTATTATTGGGTCGGTCGGGTTTTGTTGACGGACGGGGACCGATGTAAAAAATGTAAGTGTGAAGTGAATTTTTACAAAATTTGGTGAATTTGTATGGTGTGGTGAATAAAACTGAAATTCACCAAAGTGCTGTTATTCGAAATAGGTACTGTATTATCATAAATCAATGTACTGTTCGCGAAGAATTAAGCGGTGTGTGTCTAGAATAAGTAATTTCCACCTCCTTTAGCGGAGCCCATTGGGTTCAACCAACAAACATAGTTCATTTTGGGGTTGTGAAACAAGAATGGAAGGAGTCACGTTAGGGTTGCCATTTGTTTTCTTTTTATTCTTTTTATTTTTTACTACTTCTAAACAAATATTAAAATAAAAAAATATTATGTAAAATTTAAATTATTTTTGAAAATATAATATAAATAAATAAATCTTGAATTCTTGAGTCTGAGATATAAAAATTAAAAAATCCCCTATTAAGGGGGACAGATAAAAAATGTCTGTCCTGTGTTCATTTTAGCAAGCATGTTTGCAAAACAGATTTTTGCAACCAGAAAAATGAAAAAAAACTATTATAAAATTGTTTAATTTTTCCCCTCCTTTTTTCATTTAGCATGATAAAAAAATATATAATAATAAATTTATATAATTATAAATTTATAATAGATATAATAATATAAATAAAATAAAACACTGAAAATAAACATAATAAATAACAGTGTGGATTTTTATTAAATCTTTTGATATTTTTTTGCGATTTTTTCACAAATGTGGGGACAAACATTTGTCGTCGTGGCAACACTGATCATAGTAACACCGTATTACATACAAGTGGTATGTAGTGGTGGGGTTTGTGTATGGAATGAACAAATTTCAGAACCTCACGCCTTCTTCTTTTTCTAGATTGCAATAATATAACAAATGTATAACAGCATCCTACATATTGTTCGAAAATGCAACACTGATAACATTTGCTGCCATCTCTATGTCATTAATTGTACTCCTTCGTATTTTGTTATTTTTGAGGAAGAAATCTCATATAATTGTTTATTTTTAAGAAAAAGGACTATTAAAAATTATAAAAGAAAATAAAAAATATAATGTTATTAATAATTTCTTTATATAACAAACAATTAGTTTTCATGATGTTAACTTTAAACAGTGTTGTTTTTTTCGTACACTTTTATTAACGCTGCATTAACCCTTGAACGGACCACAATTTCCATAAAATATCTTTTACTTCAAAGTAAATTTTACTTCTATTGAGTTGTCATTTCGTAGTAGTGTCGTGAACGGGTGTGTTTAAGAACAATTTAAGCGCTGCGTATAATACATAGAGAAAAACAAGAAGAAAAAACAGCAGATATTCACAATTTAATGCAAAAATTCTCCATAAAAAATGTAAAATATTCTTAATATTTTATGAAATCCTGAAAATTTATAAAGTTCTCTATAAAAGAAAATCGTTTTCGAAAGAAATTTTCTTTAATTTAACAGTGAATTTAAGGAAAACATAATTTTCGTTCGCCTAAAAAAATATCTTTACAGTGCAAAAAATCAAATAAGAAAAAAAAGATACTTTTTTTGTAGAATGAAAATGTAATGAAACACACAAAAAAAGTGTTGTGTTCTCTATGAAAGAGAGAGTGTATATATGTGTGTGTCTGTGCGAGTGCATGTGCGATTGTGCTACTAAAAGAAGACCCGCTGCTGTGTATACGTGAAAAATTTCTTTACAACACCCTTGATTAACAAAAAAAAAAAGCAAAAAAGAGCAACAACACCAAATACTACAGCCAAAACATGAGCAGCAGCAGCAACAACTAAAGCAAAGTCAAGTGTGTTAAAATAAAATAAATTGCAAAAGAAAGGCAAAAACAAAAAATAAATAAATGAAAACATAAAAGAATTATGGAAATTATTATAGTTTTTAAGTTACATTTCAAGTCTTTTCCACCAAGTTTGTTTATAATCAGTGTTTAGTAAAACAGGGTGTTTAATGTAAACATTTAATTCTTGGGTTAAGTGTTACACTTTTGTTTGTGGATTTCATTAACAAGTGTTTTTTTATTGGAAAACCTTTCCCTTAATATTCTCAAGAAATTCCTGTAGTCTTGATAAATAAAAATTCCTTAAGTAAGTAAAAAATAAACGGAAATAACAGAACAGAAAAGGAACGAATTAAAAAATAAAGTCAATTTACCCTAATAAGGTTTTTTTTTGCTTTGGAATTGATAATTTTTCTGATTTGTTTTTATTCCTCATTTTCACTCTCTCTCGCTCTCTGTTCTATGCTCTTATGCTCTTCTACCCCCAGCTTTGTTGTTCTTTGGCCAATTAGTACTACTGCTACTACTACTGCTACAATACGAAATGTATTGAGATCCGTGTTAACTTTGTTGTTGTTGTTGTTGCTGCTATAACTCATATGTTTTGCTAGAGCAGTGCGTAAATTCGTTTTGTAACGTTAATTCGTGTGAGATTTTTTTTATTGTGTCAGTCATACAAGGACATTTTAGTTCAAATCAGTATACACAACATTGAAGAAGTGATAACGGTTGAACAATAAAAAAAAAACAAAAGCAAAAACAAGAAATACGCAAAATAATAATCACAATAATATTTCTTTTAACAACAGCAATATAATACGATATTTATCATTTATCCAACCTTTTTCTCTTTTTCATATACAATAATACAAACATATGAATATGCATGTACATACCTATATGTAGATATGCATGTTTTGTAATTTGTTGTTGTTAAAATCTTATTGTACACAAAAGCGTAAAGAAAATAAAGGAAATTTGTCTCTTTAGTCAACACGTCGTCCGCGTACTCATCAGAAGGTGAATTTCTTTCTTTGTGTTGTCGTTGTTGTTATCAAATGGTAAGTATAAAAAGATAATGTTTGTTTTGATTTTTTTTTATTATTGCACATTGTATTTACGTTTGTTGTTAGCCTCTTTGTTGTTGTTTAAACCTTTGTAGCTATGTACATACCAAAAGGTGAAACAAATTATCGAAAATTAAAATTAATTTGCGAATAAATGTCTTACTTTTTTAATCTTATTTTGAAAATAATATAAATTAAGAGAAAGGTAGGAGGGAGGTATCCCTAATTTTTCAATTATGCAAAGTTTTGCTCGATTACTTTTTTTTTTATCATTTTAAAGGATTTGTAGCCAAAGTAGTTGGCAATTCGATGGGATTTAGATACATATAAAAATGAATCTACAACATGCTTTCAATTAAGTTTCTTTGGTTTTATTTCTTCGATAGGGGCAGGAGTAGTCTTCTGGCAAAAGTTATGAGATTAAGTAAAATTGTCGTGGATAAATATTAACACACACATAGGGGTGGGGTGGAAAGCTAGGTCGTAATCCTGCGATCTTTTCGTCAATCAACTAATTTTTTGTGTGTTTTCGTAAACACCCTCATGTACTAGGACAAGTCAACCACTATTCCTGCTCTGGAATATAACATTACAATTACCATTGGTGAGATACCTGCCGAAATACTGTTAAAAATAGGGTTCCACGTTTACAGGAAGTAGTCCCTAAAAAGCAAATATACGGCACTCATTTAACGCCCCCAAATAATTATTTCATTCACTATGAGAAATTTGGTGCATTTTGTTTTTGAATTTTCAAATCCCAAAAGTGTTAAAAATTACGCGTAAAGTGCTAGGGCTAGGTCATCAAGTTCAAGTTTAGAAATAAACGTAGGCTTTGGGATAAAAAATCATTTTATTTTTCAACGTAGCCTTCCTTGAATCTTACACACTTCTAAAAAATAGAGGTAGATTTGCTTGTGATTTGATTTTTATCGCTGAATTCAAATGTCATTCTCCAGAAATCCGGAGAGTAGGGCAGATAAGAGACACATAGATAGCCTAAATCATGAATTTGTAACTTTTGTACGAATTTCTCTTTAAATCTAGTTACAGTTTAAAGATTACAATGCTGTTTCCCTATATCCATTTCATTTCGTTCTTTATGAATCTCTAATGGAATTGAATACAATTCAGTTTTGGCATCTGCAAGAGGAAGTATTTTTGTGAAATAACCTCCAAAAATACGACAGATGCTGAAAAAATGTGTTTTGGAACATAAAAGCCAATTGTTAATAGGTTTTTAGTACGATTCACTTCAAATTTCAGCGACTATAGAACTAAACGCCTCAGTAGCCTTTTGTTAAGTTATTAATTCGGATTCCAATATTAAACGCTTCAAGTCACCGAACAGTTCTTGTTCCTGTCTCACACAATGTATAATAAAAGACTTGACGGAGCTTCCTCGAAAAGTATAGGACGCTTTCGTAGTGATAACTGCAATAACCTGTAATGTTCTGGTAAAATGATGATCAATTCGTTCGAATGATGAACAATTCGTTCGAATTGTATGCAGCGTATGAACCAAAATACACGAAAAGACAATTAAGCACTGAGTTGCTCATCTGGTATTTTTCTATTTGCTTGAATTCAGAAAAAAAAACTATCGCTGCTGATGATCTTGATATTCGATAGAGTAATATGCAAGTGGGATTTTATGCCAAAACTGTGAAAAAGTGAGCTTTTAGAAAATCAAGTACATGTAATGGAACGGCCTGCTCAATTGCTGGACCTTCGCCGCATTGAGCACCTTTGAGCCATTTTCAAGAATGAAATGGTCTCTTTCCATTCTATAAATAAGAATTATTAAGAAATTTAAAATAAAATTCAGTAACTATGTTCCAAACATAAAAATTCAGTGTAGTAGCGATGCTAAAAAGAAACATTATACAAATGAAATGAAGGGAGTTTCGTATAGAAGTCTTAAAATAATACAAAGGGGTCAATGGTAATATTAGTGAAAATCATTTTGATTTTAAAATTAGAAGTATAAAACATTCCTATTTTTTTCCAGAGAGTTAGTTTCAAAGAGTTTTTATGTCCCCGTGGAAAGCAGTCAAAATTCTTGTTTTTTCTTGCAGACAATTTAAACGATTAAAACACATTGTTTGCTCGATTTGTATTTATAATAGTAAATAAGAATTTTAGCAACTTTATTTCATTTTCCAACACTATACATACAATATTATATCGTATGCATATCGATATCGAGTCGATATCCTAATTAATCCTTGAATCTTAATTAGTTTGATGTACATACTTTCTTAATTTTATTTTGGCTTTACTGGTAAATAACCAAAAGTGGTTCAATTAAAATCTAAAAAAATAACAGAGCTATTCGAATAGTTTTCACTTATTTTTTGTTTATTTTTATTTTCTACCACCATTATTCTGTGAATTTTTTCTTCCTAAATTTATTCCTACGTCTGTTTGCTATTTGTTGTCTTATCATTATTTTTACTCTTTTTTGTTGTTGTATTTTTTTTACAATTCTATGCACATACACAATTACAAAAAATACGATTTTAAAAATTCAGGTCATTGAATCATGTATAGCGTAGAGTAGTTATCGAGTATAGACAACAACAAAAGCGTGTACAATTGTATCATATACAATGTATGTTAAAATTAGTGTTGTCAACTGTTAAATTAAAAAAGAGTTTTGTTGTAGAAAAAGACGTTATTTATTAATGTCTGATTACGTCTTTCTTGGATCGTCAGGAGATAGACAAAAATACCTCTAAAAGAGAGGAGTTAGCGCATAAAGGATTCGGTACTTTGAAGATTAAATTGAATATCTCAGGCCCTTGTCTGATATCTCTAAAAGGTAATTGAAACATATTCTGCTTAAATTGCTAAGAGATATCTGCCACAATGCTGAACACTGATAGATTAGCAAGGCTACAGTTTATTCCTCCTACAGTGAGGGATAGAGTTAGAGAAGCAAGGTCTCAGTATCCTTTTTTTCTTATTCAGACCGCCATCCTTCTGACCTTAAATCAAACATTGCCTCGTAAACTTAATAGTGTTGGTACCTACTAAATGTATTAAATTTTTATCGTATTAAATGGTCCCTAAATGATCGCTGTCAAAGAACTTACTTTTACAGTCGGCTCACCAAGTGACCCGCTGTTATTTAGTGAAATTCATTAAACAAGGACGAGATTCGTTTTGTGGTCTGATTACCGCGTTTTTATTGATTTAAATTCATAGATTTTAGCATTTTCATCCAATTTGCTGCCATACCTAAATGATTTCTCTTCAAAGAGAATCTGAAGTTCTGGCATATCGGTCAGTTCTCTAGTTTCCAGGCCAGGCAATGCGAAGTATGGCCAATTTTTCAATCGAGCCAGTGTTGTACGGTGCCGTTCAGTGAAGCCCTTTATCTATGACAGAGATTCTTGGAGAAACTTAATTGAAAAGTTACTTATTGTTCATTACAAACCTTTAGTCAGGTTTACGATCCATTAGTGGCGGAATCTGCTGTTTAACGTCGACTTCGAATGGCAGATTTCAGAAATTTTTCAAGGGAATTTTTTTTTCTCAGATATTTTGCCAGAATACTGTTGAGAGGAAGTCGCCTATGAATTTACGTGGTTGATATTTTCTTAGCTGCCGATAACGCTTTAATACTTTCGAAAGCGAATGTAAGAATCCGTTCGAATGATGGTCTCATCCTTTCAACCTAACATCTCTTTGAGGTGATGCTTAAGTATTTGGCGTAATGCGCTGCTTTTGGCTACAAGACACTTTAAACTTCAGTAAAAGCGTGCGTTTCATGTTCTGGAATTGTTTTAGATTTAATACTGTCGCATTTTCCGACTTTTCCAACAAGTACTGAAAGCAATTACTTGGCCACACTGCTTAAAAATAATTTTATTCCCTTTCTTTCCATTTTTCCAACTGTATACTCTCCTGTGCCATTTCAGTTTTTTTTTGGTTTCTATTTTTTTACGTCATTTTCATTTGTGTTTTTATTTGTGGTCGTTCTAAAATGTATTTCCGTATATTTTCTTTTATTTTATTTTTCTTTTTCTTTTTCTTTTTTATTTTTGTATTTTAACCCAAATTTGTCCTAAAAGAGTTTTTGTTTTCAAGTCAATATTTATGTTTAATGTGTCGTATTTTCCATTTGTTTTCCAAAGAATGTGGACACCCGTATGTTCTCAAAAGGATAAGATAAAAGGACACTTTTAAAAATACCTTTTCGAGTGTAAATTCAAACGACACAATATTTTTTTGATATCCTTTTATGTTTTCCTTTTTTTATTGACACAAAAATAATATTTTTCTTAAAACGCTTTCAAAGCGTTAATACGACAAGCACGACTTGAAGAAAGTCCTACAGTGGGAGCACGTAAACATTTGCATGGTAAAGTTTAATATAAGGGGCAGTAAAAAGATTCCATATTTATACATAAACTTTATTTTAAGCCTTCTAACACGATATGTATTTTACAGATGACTTGTCATATGTTATTCTGTATGTCTGACAAAATAGTGGTTTTATATAATGTTTGTGTAACATGACTTCTGTTATGTGTGTGAAGTTAGCAATGAAAGTTATCTTCTTTTTTTACAGTGAATGTTACTATGTTAACAGATGATGTTAAGTTATATATAACATGTATGGCTTCTTTACAATATATCCCTCTACCTTGCTGACCTGAAACCTCTGAATACTATTCAATATCAGTAAGAATGACACCTTGCCTAATGTATTAACGCAGTAATGGTTCCAAATTTATATTCTTGGAATTCATCACAGAACCCACATATCGGGCTTGAAATTATACCCATTCTGTACAAATGTTCCTTGGTTTTCTACACTGTCAAGCCAGTACTATTCTTAGATAGCCGGTTGCTATTCATAGACTGTTTCAGGATATCAGACAACGCTCAAATCTACTGTCACTAAATTAAATATGTTCAGAATGTCACCAACCAATCTAATTTAAAAACAGTCTCAGCCTTACTCACTAGCTTCTCTTTCGGCGAGTACCTATACATGTATCATTGATCATTAAAACCCTTTAGGCAGGATTACGACCTAGCTTCTCACACTACTTAGGTTATGTGTGTTAATTTTATCCAAGAGTTGCGGGACCTAAAGATTAAAACCGACTCCGGATGACTGATTTTTTGAGAAGCCTTTCATGCCTTCTGCTGAGAGGAAGTCGCCGAAGAAATATTTTTTTATATTTTGTTTTGATCGAGATATCTGACCTGGGGTTTGAAGGCGATTGCTAAGAGCAAGCCGCCCAAAGTAATATGTTTTCATATTTTGTTTTGTTCGAGACGGGCTCTCGTCGAATAAGCCAACACACTACCTAATAGGCTACAATGACTTCTGGCATCTACCTGACTTAGATTGAATTGTAGGGATATCTCTATCATTGTATTTATTCTCAAAGGTCATTGTGTAATAGATAGGAATGTATTGAGACTTCTTCTACCTGCTAATCGTAAAAAAAGAAGAGAGTAAAGGCAATTTCATATGCTAATGCCCCTGTCTTTTTTCAATTGGCTTTGGACTGGTTTCCAGTTTAATCTAATGGGCAGTGCTGACTGTCGGGATAATTTTATTTAGACTTGCAAATTAGCGTTGAGACACAACACTTCATGTGGTGTCAGTACGTGTATTCAACAAAGATGCCATCACCTCTTATTCTATCCCTAACACAGTATGATTTTTTGTTTCCATTATTCAATTTCATATGTGGCACTGATGAAGAAAGGATGCATAATTAAAGGATATTTTTTGGTTTTGTTACACTCTTAGGAATACTTTAAAATCTTATTTTTGTTCTTTTTTCATACGTTCATATGGCTAAAAATCTTTCCTTCCAATAATGAAACCATTGCCAAGTATTGACTTGTGGACAAAATTGAACCAAAAAAAGAAAAACAAAAACACTCAGTTTAGAATGGTTTAATGGTCAAACAGAGAAAAGAACCGAACCAATGTGGTTTTTAACCTTTTGAACTTTTTAAATTTGTAAAAGAAAAACAACAACTTGTACTATATACTATAGCCGGCCTAAACAGTGGGCCAATTCTAATTTTGGGACTACACAAAACCCGGTGTGCTTCGCTTGCAAAAGTTCATAATATTTAATTCAAATTATTTGAAATATTATTACTGGAATCAATCCAAACTCGTACGATCTCGGTGGCCACAGTTCACATCACTTCAACGTGAGATATCCATCCATACCTTCTAATCGCTCGGGCAGAATATCCAAATGGTATGGAGTGTATGGCACGTAGCATCGTCCTGTTGGAAGCCACATGTCTTTGGTTCCCAATTGAGACCAAAAGAAGTTGGTATTTATCGACCTATAGTGCTCGCCTATAGAAGTCGCCGTAGTCTAGTAGGTAGTGTGTTGGCTTATTAGACGTAAAGCCAGGATTCGAGCCCCAGGCCAGGCATCAAAACAAAATACAAAAAGTATTTCTTCGGCGACTTTCTCTCAGCAGATTTCTGGCAAAAATTCTGAGAGTAAATAAAATTGCCATGAAAAGTTTCTCAAAAAGTCTGTCGTTCGGAGTCGACTTTAAACTGTAGGTTCCACCACTCATCTATAAAATTAACACACACAACATAAGTGGTGTGAGAAACTAGGTTGTAATCCTGACTGTATGTATAGTGCTCGCCGATGACAGTGATAGCCTGACCGTCGATGCAGGAGTTGCCTTTGAGATGATGAAGAAGAAACAAGGCAGCCTCATTGTGTGGTAGAAATTGTTTTTAGGACTTCGAATGTATTACAAACGTAAAGATTGGAGGCCTTGTGGAATATTTCACCAGTAATGCCTAAGTTCGTACCGAAGTAACACAACCCAATTTAACTTTGTGTTGAAAGTGCCAAAACCACCAAAACTTTCATTGTGTTCCGGTTCTTCCAAAGTAATAGAAGGACACTGTGTGTAGTGCACAAACAGACAGTTGTGCTTATGTGTGGATTATTTTTATTTTATAATTGTTGTTGTTTTTTCCAAGTGTACAAATAGTGCAAATTGTCGTAAAACACTAAGCATTTGCAAAAAAAAACAAGAAAAAAATGTGAAAAAGACACACTCAAGTGTTATTATAACAAAATATGAAAAATTGGTCTTGAGAGTATTTTTAAACGACTCATTGAGTCGTTCATGAACCAATAGTACCCATATGACAATGACTGTAATGATGATGGTATTGCTGGTGGCAATGTTGGTGGTGGACAACAGCATTCAATTTATTGCACACAATGCTTTCTTTCTCTTATGCAGTTTAAAAGAATTGTTTTATGATGTTGCAGACCTACACGAAGACAATGATAGGATGTTTAAAATAAAGAACAAAAATTTAAATGCGAATTAAATTTGAGACATGTTATCATCGAAATAAATGGTTTAGAATATGCTTTGAGTCGTAAGCATGTCTTTTTAATCCTTTTGATAATTGAAAAGAAATTTTTACAAAAGCCATTAGGACTCATGTTCTTGGTGTTTTCGATTTTTTGTAAAATTCTGTTAGATATCGATAACTCGAATGGACTCTAACTCACAGCAATTAGTTCTTTTCAGCATTTCATTTATCCTTATGGTTTCTAAATGATAATGAGAAAATTAAAAAAGCAAGTTGAATCTAAATTGAATCGTTGGACTTCAGAAGAAGTTCATTTACTCCAATATATTCGAGTGCATTGACAGGATCTTTAAGCATATTGTTCTTATTGACTCTTCCATACATTGAACTTGAGCTGTTCAGAGAACAGAAAAAATATAGAGTCTGACCATAGACTTCGTTATCAGCAGTCCAGAAAGTTAGGTTTGTAGGTTAGGTTAGGTTGAAGGAGAGGAGACTAACCAAGGGTGTCATGCCTATCGGCATACACCTAAGCCATAAGTGGGTTTATTGAACGCTCAGCATTAAGAGATAGCAACCATACTTTGTATAGGGAGTTTATACATCCTACAATCTTCCTCAACTTCTTCCACTCCACTCCTCCGTAATGAGTTATGTGTGGTATAGTACACTCCCCAAAACATAGCGATCTTAATCTGGACAATGACATAAAAAGTGTTCTATTCTTTCGACGTGTACAATAGGTGGCCTCATTAGTGTATTGAAGTCGACATTATTCAGTCTTGAAATACTCATGATTTACCTCTCATCGTAAACGCTCTATAGTATCATTGTCCTAGCCTAGACTAGCTTTTAAGCAGTTAACTTCGAGAGAATTCGACCAAAATTTTATACTCTTTTACTGATCCTTTTGAAGTAGAACTTACTGCATATCTTCAGTGTTAACTGTGTCTAGTGTTGGTCGATCGCTACTGTTTTTATCCTGGCAGCTTATGAGTCTTTATTTACACCATAGCAGTCAACATTTTGCAGTCTTAAATGAAGAGAGGGGTATTCTGCTCTGAGTAGAATTTTTATTGAGTTGTTGCCATATTAATATATTGACTTGAGTTGTTGCCATAGTCTAGTAGGTAGTGCACTAGGTTAATAAACGAGATCTCGTGGTTCAAATCCCAGCTTTCAGAACAAAAGAAAATGGGAAAAAATTATTTCCTTCGACGACTTCCTCTCAGCAGTCTTCCGCTAGTAGGTATTGTGCTAGCTTAATATACGAGATACATACATACATACATACATAATTGGCCATCATAACCCTTCAGTCAGATTACGGTCTCACACCAGTCATTTTGTGTGCGTTAATTTTATACATGAGTGGCGGGACCTACAGTTTGAAGTCGACTCCGAACGACAAATTTTTTAGAAACTTTTCATGGCAATTTTATTTACTCTTCAGAGTTTTTGCCAGAAATCTGCTGAGAGGAAATCGCCGAAGAAATATTTTTTCATATTTCGTTTTGATGCCTGACCTGGGATACAACTCCGGGCTTTACGTCTAATAAGCCAACACACTACCTATCAGACTACGGCGACTTCTAATAGACGAGATAACGTCTTTCAATTCCCAGCTCTCAGGACAAAACACAATAATCTGAAAGGAAATACACTCTGAGTAAAAGTAAATGCCATGAAAAGTGTCTTAAATGTGTCGTTCGGAGTCGACGTTTATCTGTAGGTCCCGTCGCTTGTGTATAAAATTAGCATTAGCATCAATATGGCTGGTGTGAGAAGCTTGTTTGGCATCCGGACTAAAGGGTTGTAATGACCAATTAATTATTCCATACATTATTTTCACACACTTTTGCTGCTCACTGTAAATTGAGAGTATAGTTAATAAATTTTGTTACAAATTTTAAAACAAATTTATTAAGTTTATCAAAAAACTGACAGAATATTATGTGTGCTGCCTTTAGCAGCACTTGAATGTTTTTTCTTCTGTTTTTTGATCTTGTTGTTGTTCATTTTAGCTTTTAATACTTGTATCTTGTATTTTATACACGAAGCAAATACTCTTAAAATTTCGCAATTATTTACGTAATATGTATACTATACGTACATACATATATGTACATACGTACATATATAGATACCATACTACGTAGGTGGAGTGTGTGTATAATTTTCTGACTGTGCTTACATTCATTCATACATACATATGAGGCATTATCAAATATTTTATCGGTTTTTTTATCATTTACAGCAAATGGTGTATGAAACTTATAAGCAAAAACCCTGGTAAGACCAAAAAAAAAGGAAAACGAAAAATGAAAAAAAGAACGTCAAAGACAAAATGCTATTGAAATGAAACCAATTGAATTGATAACAAGTGTTAAATTATACAACAGAAAAGAAAAACGAAACAAAAAACGAAACTTTTAATGGTAGAATATTAAAACAACAGCAACAACAACAACAACAACAAAAGAAAACAAAATGAAACAAAATGAAACAAATTCGACAACGATATAATCTACATGATGTACAAGTATTTACAAGGTCTTCTTATGTTGTTGTTGTTGTTGCTGTTAACGATCAAAGTCAAAGATTAAAGTTGTTGTTTTTTATTTGTTTGTTTTTCTACTACAACAAATTGATTTGTTTTTTAATTAAAATTCAATACGGAGAATATGGAAAATTGTTTTCGGAGGAAATATAGTTACTAAGGACCACTCTTATGTTATGAAACTTTGTATTCTAACACAAAAAAATTAATCCATAAAAACCAATTACTTTCAAGCCGTTTTTATCGGTGTTGATACCAAAAGAAAAATTTGTTACTAATTCATAAGATAGAAGAAGCGAAACAAAAAGTCTCTAATCGCAATGGTACACAATTCCTGATGTAGTATTCAGTGTAGATCAGGCCCATACACTTCTTCTGCGAAGCATCACAGCTGTTGGTAGAGCACTGCTTTCACAACAACTTCCCTTCATATTTCATTTAAATTTCTTATTCCCATTCTGTTTAAATCAGCTTCTACATCATCTAGTCAACGATTTCTGAGTCCTCTTTCCCTTTTAATGGGGGTATTATATCGTATCGTAGGATCGTGCCCCCTGAGCTAACTGTTCATCGACTTTTAGAAAGCTTCTTTATCATTGGCGTTATTGTAAACGTCTAGAGGTGCTACAGTAATTCGACCAAACGATCTATTGTTCGTCTCTCATTCTCTATAATATATCCTCCAAGCCTATTATCCTGAAAAGAGTGCTTTTCGGTGTCACCAAGGCCTATTCGTTGCCTAACAGCAGATATGCGCTCATGCTCATATGTTTACTTCTGTGATGCATTAATGACTCATAGGTTCCAAGTGTGTGTTCAAATGATTTATTCTCATCATTACAGAATCGATATATTGGGTTCAGGACAATGTCCACTTTGAACAAATTGAGTTTGAGACTACTGTGCCCTGCCAAAAGATCGATTACGAGGCTCAGAATACATCTTTCGATGGCATAGACTTCTGCTTAGAAGATAACCTTGTGTTTCCCCATTGCTGGGAATATTTTAATCTGTGACCAAGAAGTTCCGCTTCTGTCTTAATATCCGTTTTCGACGTATACTACGGAATGGTACACCTTTTCCAATAGTATGTGACTCACGGAATTTACTGATTCTGTTCAGGGAAAGTGTTAAGGAAAGTGTTGTCAAACACTCGATTCATTAGAGCACCATGTCTCCATATGGGAAGCATTGGAAGGAAATGATAATTAAAACCATCAGATTAATGATCAAAGATGCACAGCTCTTAGTTTTTAAAGACAGCCGCATCTGTAAATCATTTCATACCAACGCTGGAAAAAAGGAGAATGGCCTTAGTCACCTTAGTTCTTCAATACCACACCAGCCAGCTACATTGAACTACGTTAGTACAGAGAACTTTATGCTACAAGGCCAACTAGCCGAACACGTAAATAGTTTTATGCTATCAGTATAGCGAAAACGAATGGGGATTAACAGAGACAGAGACTGACAGAAAGCTCACCAAAACGAGAGTGGCTTTCGAACAATTACAGTCAGTATGGAGATGTTCACAAATATCCAAACTAACTAAAATTGAAGTATACAAAGCATTAGTCTGCTCTAATGCACCTGGAAGTGGTAATAAAAACAATTACTCAAAAAATAGTGCAGCTCCCGTGCTGACCAATTTTTTCTATGAGCTCGGTGCAATTTGGTCAGGAACGCGCAGATAAATTGTTTTTCATTGTTATAAGAGGACGATAAGCTAGAAGTAAGCGTTAAGCTAATGAGAGGATCATCCTACTGGTAACTTTTGAAGTCAAATTTATGTCTGAACTTGCCATATTATTATTATTTCCAATATGGCAACTTCAAACATAAACAAAATGAGTAAATACAATAAAAAAGAAGCCCGTCGTTGCCACTGTCGTTGAAAAAAACTGGTATAATTGAGCAATGTTATCGACATTGCTTCGGCACTGCCATATTTTTGATTGTAATAACGTAGATTGTAGATTGTAATAACGAAAAGAAGTTTAAAGTTCACTTTAGCTAAATTTACCTTTAACTAAACCCAACTTTAACGGGAAGATGTAATAATGACCCTAAATGTGGAATAATTTTGTTTAAACTTCCAAAAGTATTATTAGTATCATAAATTTTCTTATGATAGCTTTAAGCATTTTCTTATGAGCTGCATACCATTGTATTATGGTGTATTGAAAGTCAAATTGGCATATAGCTTGACAGCTCACTTTATCATAGAAAGAGCTAAGATATTAAAATGTATCTGTCCACAACAGCGAATAATAAATTAAAGTTTGAAGATTTAAATATTTTTGAATATTTTACTTAACAACTTATATGGACCTTTGACCTTAACATCTCACTGTATGGTGTTTTAATTATAATAGATTGTTTTTTCTTCATTCTATTTTTGGCGCTTTACAGATATTCAGGGTAATTTGTCATGTTGAAAAGAAACAGTGCCTTACTATTCGTTAATTTGAACTTCAAACAATTTTTTTTTGTGTTGTCAAGATTAATTAAACAAAAGAATGAAATTCCCATAATAAAAATACAAAAAAAAAATACAAATAAATACTAAACAGTAAGACAGTATAAAGAAGAAACTGGAAATAATTTGTAACACATTTCCTACATGTGTTGACCAGTTCATGCGATTTTCAGCGAGACGTTGGTAACTTCTTGCAGTGCACAACGGATTTTAAATTAAATACGAGTATGTTTGTGTATGAATGTTATTTTTATTTTATTTCTTTTCTTTTTTTTTTTATCATAAAAACTCAAAATCAAGCATACAAATAAACAATTTCTTATTAAAATATGGAAGTAAGGTAGAGAGAGAGAGAGAGAGAGAGAGAGAGAGAGAGAGAGAGAGAGAGAGAGAGAGGGAAAAACACACACACACACACAAAATAGAAGAACAAATAAAATATAGAAGAAGTTTCCGGAAACACCAAGAGTTATAATTGGATGACAGCTTAGCTAATATCAGTGTTACTACGTGGTCTTATTGGATACAAGTAAGCTATACTCATTGAGGCGGCTGTCAATTTATCCTAACCTAACATTGGAAGCAACATTTCTAAGAGCTTAGCTTTGTTGAGTCAAAATTTGTTTGACTTACATCGTCATGAGGCAACACAAAGCTTTCTCTGTTGCTAAATACTGGTTGCTCTTACTTGGGTACTTAGTTTAAACGGTCGTATGTAAATTTTCAAGTCATTCGTCGCAAGATACAGGGTTTCAACTCCTTTTATGATTCAAGTATTCACAAATAGATCAGGATCACACGGTAAGGTCAAGTAAGAAACTTTTTCAAAACCCCTTGAATACATGTAACACCCAGGTAAAAATTTCAAAATAAGGGTGTATTGTATAGGGATATGTACATTCATACGTACATATGTATTACTGATAGAAAAGTGGCCTTTAGATACCTTGAATGGTTCTCTCACAATGCCGAGTGTCTCTGTGTGAGATAGAGAGGCATTTAACACGTAGATATTTAAAGGTTAAAAATGGTTCAAATAGGCTGACTTGCAAAATGTTAGTTGCTTTGTGTTTGAACAAAGTATAGTGTTTGATAAAGCCGCTGTTCAAAATGCTTACAATGTATACTATTTCAAAACGACGTCAATGTATATTTTTAACTCAGTCAAAAAGCAATCAGGCATCGGATTTATTGTTAGCTTTGCAGATCTATATAATTTATATACCGTAGTAGAACTGCATACAAACTTTGTATTGATACATTTTAAAAGTCAGCCATACTTGCGAAAGCTGATATAACAAGTAAAACGAATGAATTACTCTATGAGGGACAAAAAAAAATTATTTCACACAGGTTTCAGGAATAAGCATAGAATAAATAGAAAAATAAATCAATTGTTGTAGCGACCAGCCAAATTATGGCCCCCTATGAATATATGTAAGACTGAAAAAAGCCGACTTCCTAAACGCATGTTGCAAACTTAACATAATTCGTCATTACAACCCATCAGTTAGGTTTATGGACCTAGTTTCTTACACCACTTATGTTGTGTGTGTTAATTTTATACATGAGTGGCGGGACCTACAGTTTAAAGTCGACTCTGAACGACTGATTTTTGAGAAACAAATTTTCATTTTATTAGCTCTCAGAGTTTTTGCCAGAAATCTGCTGAGCAGATGTCACCGAAGAAATATTTCTTTCATATTTTCGTTTTGATATCTGACCTGGGGTTTGAGCCTTGGCCTTACGTCTAATAAGCCAACACACTACCTACTAGACTAAGGCGCATGTTGCTAAGCTTATTATAAAACATTGGAATTGTTTTCCATAAAAACGAGGTTAAGGAATGCGATTTTGGCTCAAACATAGATCATATAAGATGAACTTTTGCAACTGCATGCATATAAAATAAAACTGATGCGTGGTTTTGCTTATCAAACTGACGATGCCATGCAAAATACGCTTTGCAACTTCCGTAAAACGACTTTTGCTGAATAAGTGCAGTCCACACTTTATCTTCTTCGTCATTATACGGCTTTTGGAATCTAAGACGAATGATTTTTGAGAAAACAGAATCTATTGACAGAACTTGTTTAGCTGGAGTTGATTTGTGTAAAATTCATACCTTCTTAAAATTCTCAGGCTTGCTGAGAAATGCCAGCCAGGAGTTGTAAGCTGCCAATTTGCCCCAAATCTAACCTAATCTAAGATATGCGATTATTTAGTTGCTTACTATAGAAAAAACCACACCCCTTTCTTATATTAAAGCAATCTTCAGTAACAATTTGGTATAAATGGTTGACTAACTGCTGTGTTTTAATGCGTGGAGTATTATTTTTTAACTTGTGTTACGGCATTCGGATTGACATCTTAATTAATCTATTGTTTAAATTTACATTTTAATCAGACTAAAGATTAGAAATAAATTTTCATTTGTAAGCTTATCAGACAACCCAACATCTTTGTAAAATTAAACAAATTTCGTATCAATTGGCTTGTATGACTTTAAGGGTCATTTATATGCAAACCTTAGAGGTCTTCAAAGGTAAACTTTTAACATTTAAAATACTCTCCTCAGAAGTTTCGTATTAAAATTTCACGGCAAGAAAATATACAAAAAAAAAACCTTAAAACAAGAAAGAACTCCCTGAGGCAAAAGAAATGTTTGGTTATGATGTCATCAGTGTCATCATCGCTGACGGAGTGTATTTTAACCATTTTTTTTTTGGTTCGTTTTTATTTAATTTTTCTTTACGTACGAGAATTTATTTTTGTCTACATTAATTATCAAATTGATATCTTGCATAACGCTTGTACTCTCTACTGGCGTGTATGGATTTGTTTTAAATTCAAAATTTTTTTTTAATTTTTTCTGTAGGTATACAATGACGATTATATTCTATTTTATTTCAGTCAGTTTCTTTTATTTCATTTCTTGTCGTATTTATTTTCGTTTTGTTAGCAGTTGTTAACAAAGCGTTAAATTAAATATTGTTAAAATCACTCGTTCCTACACAAACCTACATACTTCTAAACTTACACAATATACTTGATAGATACTATTTGCGAATGATGACGATTATCTACTATAAGCAGAAGTGCATAAAAATATAGTACAGCAGGGGGTTTCATTTGAATGAGACATACCATGTAGCATGTTTCTGCATTTATCCACCCATGCTTTGTACTTAGGTTCGTTTTGCTTTGTATCCGAAAGAAGGCACACAAATTTTCATTATGTTTTTCAAATTTTGTATATTAGAGGGCTTCATTCCCCCCCTGGATGAGATAACATCAACTTCGAAGGTCATAGGCAGGTTAGGCAGCGCTTTCCTTTAAAGAATGTGGCGTTGGTACAGATCGTCGGTTTCATCTTTATTTCCTTACTTCGCTTCACTTGTATTGAACAGGTTTTTCCAGCTTACCTGGTGATTAGTTTTCTATAGAAGGTTCGAGTATGATAGAGTTGCCATCTGTCATTACATGGAAATAATATGCCTCCTCACCATTCTTTGCCTTGCTTTAGTTTCAATAAGTTCTCTCAGCTAAGCAGGTCATTGATAGAAATTTCTAGAATGATAGGGCTGCCAGCTGTTGCCTCCTTAAATATTGGTTGTAGTGGTGAGAAAGTTTGCTGAGGGATGCCTTCTCCTTCTCAAGAAATGGCTTTGCCTGACCTTACCATGGATATTCCTTCTCCTTCTCAAGAAATGGCATTACCTGACCTCACCATGGATATTCGTTATTCTCTGGTAATAGAGGTCAGGGAGGTAGTCAAAACCACTTAGATTCATAAATTTGAAAACCGTGTTGAAGATTTTTTTCGTTTTCTAGGGCAATTTGAGCTTGATTTAATCAATCGAGTATTATAGCCACTACAACACGTTACATTGAATGTTTATTAACGTACATACATACGTCTAGAAAGGTGTAAAACCTAAATATGATGCTTAGCTAACAGATAGGTCTAGAAAAGTAGAATTTTAGAATTTTGAAACTCATTTCTCTTACCTCTGGCTAATTTAGAACTTTGAAACTTTATATGGGAAGACTTATTACTAAAGGCCGCAACTAAACAAAGCTGCTAGAGATACTAGCTGAATCATTTCTGTGAAAATGCTATATTTTTAATCATTACTGTTATCGTATATCAAATATAAAAATAAAGATGTTATACTTAGAGTAACAAAATATCAAACAAAGTACAAATAAAAAAATACAAAAAAAAAACAAAAATATGAGTAAATACGATTAATTTTTCTGCTATTTAGTAAATGTATGTAAATACGTAAAGCAAATAATATGGTTGAGTTGTACACGTTCGAAAACTATTAAATTTTATGATCAGTTTAACGTATAAATTTCGAGTTTAGCAACCAAAGAAAAAAATCATAAAAATTTAATGAAAGAATGCCATAGGCTCACTATGTTTTGTTGAAAACAAAATTACATGTAATTAAACGAGAATATTTTTTTAGTCAGAACCAAATGGTTTTTATTGCTTCCCTAACTATTCGTATTAGTTTTTTTTATTGTTTTCAGCCTCACTTCAAATTCACATTAAAAGAATCACCGGTTTGGGTTGGCAACAGTTTTAGCACTTCTTATTAGAATTATGGTGATAACGGTTATGATAACGGCTTTTTTCGCACAACCGAAAATGTATAATTTAGGGGTATTGTAGAGGAATTAAATTCAAACTCGTACCGATTGCAAAATGGGTGTGTTCTTTGTAGTTTTCAGCAGGGAATACAACCCTGTGGAATTCTATAAATCCAAACACAAACTGAAGCGATTTCTTCTATATTCCGGGATAAATTCGCATTTGGCAATTACTTAGGATTAAGTCTGCAATCGATGCAAGGATACGCAAGTCTTACAGCTGAAAAATAGACAAACTTTGAACTCCAGATGCGTTGATTTTTGTTGGTCATTTCTCGAGATATTTTTATTTTAGAGACATACATACATACATAAGTGGTCATTATAACCCTTCAGTCGGGATTACAACCTAGTTTCTCACACCACTTATGTTGTGTGTGTTAATTTTATACATGAATGGCGGGACCTACAGTTTAAAGTCGACCCCGAACGACAGATTTTTTTTTGAGAAACTTTTCATGGCAATTTTATTTACTCTCAGAGTTTTTGACAGAAATCTGCTGAGAGGAAGTCGCCGAAGAAATACTTTTTGTATTTTGTTTTGATGTCTGGCCGCGGTTTTGAACCCAGGCTTTTCGTGTAATTATATTTTAGAGACACACAATCTTAAAGAACACCGCAACGTTATTAGCGCTTTTTTATGAACGCATTTACCATTTCAACGAAGATATTTCTGGAAATATTCGTTGATTGCAGATGCTAGAACCAATCCCAACACACTGTATAACTTTAGAATCTGGTCTCCGTAACGGGCAAGTCTAGCCCTGTTTTGACTTCATTTAGGCCTTGAGGTTAGCTTAATAAGATAACATACCGGTAGCGATAGGGATAACATTTTAAACTACAATGTCCTGTCAAGAACTAGATTAGGGAATAATTGGCCTCTCTCTACTATCAGAGTATATCTTTTGATGGGCTAGCAATGCATAGGTAGACAACTGTCATGTGGTTATCGGAGTGATATAGAAACGCTAAACGTGTTAAGCCGAAAGATACTATCGCCCACTTCCTCTGCTACTGTGCTGTTAAGTCCTACAGTGTATGTAGAATTTTTATGATGTAAAGTAGAAATATCTGGGTCAAGAGACAAATTTCTTTGTAAAAGCAGAGTTAGCATAACAGTTCGGTAATTTTTAATGCCAAAGCTGAAATGTATCCTGGATAGTAATGCATTCTTATGCAAAATCTATAAACTTTTTTAAATCTCAATAAATTTCATAAGAAATTAATATGTTTTCTTGCTCAGCCATTAACTTTTTCCATTCCAATCTATTTTTATACACATGTGCACTTGGGGCACATTCCTATGTCATCCAATATAAATCGTTTATAATTCTGTTAAAATTTATTTATTGTTGGTAATTATCTTCTTATAATTGAATTTTAAACATTAATTTCTTTGTGTTTTTTTTTATTTACTTCCATTTTTTTTAAATAAATAAGTATACGAGTTTTATCTTATCTTTTAAGCGGAATAGCAAAGAGAAATACAAATAATTCGAAATGTTAAAAAAGTTTAAGTTTTATACGAGAAAATAATTACTTTTGCGAAGAGAATCTTATTTACGACGCAAAACAAAATGTTATCTCCCTTTCAACTTTAACTCTTGAAATAAAATTTTGTGAAATGGCAACAAGAAACGAAGATTTGCTTTAAATAACCCTCAGTGCCAATGCACAAGGATTGGAATATATAGGAGGAGAGATCGAGTTCTTTATATATAATGTGTATGCTATTAGGCAGTGGCAACCCTGTCATACTAGAATCTGTTACAGTCGATCAATCACCTGCTTCTCTGGCAACGACATGATCAATAAAACGGAAACAAAGCAAAGAAATAAGAATAAGAAAGAAGATGGGGGAAATAGCTTCTAACAACCATTTCCTCATTACAACCCTTCAGTCAAGATTACACCCTAAATTCTCAAACCCCTTATGTTGTGTGTGTTAATTTTAAACATGCGTGGTGGGACCTATAGTTTTGTAGTTGAGTCCGAACGACAGTTTTATTTATTCTCAGAGTTTTTATCAGAAATCTGCTGAGAGACAGACAGTCGCCAAAGAAATATTTTTTCGTATTTCATTTTGTTGGACATGTCTGATCTGGGGTTTTGAACCATGGCCTCACGTCTAATAAGCCAACACACTACATTCTAGACTACGGCGACATACAAATACTTGTCACAATTAATTACAATTCCTGGGAATATCATAAGAACTTCAAGTTGCAGATTTTGGATTTGTCATAGGATGTAAATATGTTGGACATGCCATAACGTGATTATATTGGGTAGATATACATACTTACTTAGGGCCATTATTATAACTAAAGGGAGGATTTTAACGAGCGGATAAATTTTTATTCATTATTATAAGTGGAAAATATGGTAGAACTAAGCGTTAAGCTAAATGGAGGATTATTCCACCTTTAACTTTTAAAGTTAAGTTTATGTTTGAACTTGCCATATTATAAATTATTTTCAATATGGCAACTTCTAATATAAACAAAATGAGCATATACAACAAAAAACGAAGCCTGTCATTGCCACTAAGTTTAAATAAAACTTGTTTAATTTGAGCAGTGTTATCGACATTGCTCCGGCATTGCCATATTTTTGAAAAAGTTAACTTTATTTTATCTGTAGATTGTAATAACGAAAAAAGTTAAATGTGACTTTAAAGTTCACTTTAGCTAAAGTTACCTTTAACTGAACCCAACTTTAACGGCAAGTTGTAAAATATATATGTTCCTTTTACTCCACTAAGGAGCATAGGGCCGCAGGGAAGCTGTAATAACGGCCCTTAATTAGTCATTACAACACTTTAGCCATGTTTACAACCTAGTTTCTCATATCACCCATGCTGCGTGTGATAATTTTATGCATGAGCAAATTCGAGAAACTTTACATGGCAATTTTATTTACTTCCGGAGTTTGTGTCAGAAGTATGAGCTGTGCTACAACCACGGGCTCGCAGCCATCATAATACTAGACTACGGAAATCTAGAATAGCATAGCATTTCATATAATATATTGATTCCAGCTTGCATAACTAGATCCAGGGGCATAATTTGTTCAAAAATTATCAAAATGATAACGAGGAATCGATTACTCTCCCGTTTTTGTGGATACAGCATCATCATCAATTTACAATGTATTCTTACCTTCTGTATAATAGAAAAGACAGTTATTTCGAATCTTTAAATGCAAATTACTTTTCAAAGAATAATGCGAATTTAATATTGTCTTCTAATAAAACGCAGTCTTGCCAGATTTTTCTATGTTTTCTCCATATTGAAAACTATACTCTCATTGGGTACCAAAAACATAATTAATTAGGCAAAGATTTAAAAATTTCTTTTCATATTCACAATTCATGTGAAATTTTCAATGATAATGGATGCAGTTTGCGTTTTTTTTTTTTTGATTTCTCCCAACAATTTCATTTTAACGAGCGAAACTTTTGAATTTCTTTTCCTAAGTATGTATTTGCATTATGTAAATCTGTGTGTAAAATATAATACCCTTTCCTGTTTATCATTTTAAACATCTTCTCTCTTTTGTGGAAAACTATTTCCCATAATTCACAATTTAATTTCCCAAAACCATTTCTATTAAAATGTCTTCAACGCCAAATATCTGCATACATTTTTGTATTTCTTTTTCTTTTAATATTTACCTCCCCATCCCCCCCCCACAATTCTGAGTGTTTTTCCACATTTGTGGCATCTTCAATGATGCAGAAACAATTTATGAGATAAAGTTTTTTGTTTTTGCTTTTCTTCCATTTGCATAAAAGACAATGTAACGTATTTCTGAACTTTTTCAAATAATCTCGTTGCTTTCTTTCTTGATCGTTGGTTTTTTCTTTTTGTTTTACAATATTTTGCACATGTGTGAAGAATTTAAAATCTTTCAATTTCATTCATTCATTCATTCACTTGTTCAAGTCATTTCTCCATTCAAGTCGTTATTCACAAGGGTTATAATGCTGCACTTCATTTCATCTATTTTGTAGGCATTTTGAGCAGCACTGGCCGTCAAATAAGTGATACGAATTTCAATTTAAATATTTCGCACCTTTTTCTCTCGCTCTCTTCCTTTATTAAAAGAAAAGAAAAAAAATCCGTAAAACTGTCAATTATCTCAAGCATAAGAATGGTTGGATGAATGGATTTGAGTGTATCTATATCGTATTGAATGCGAATATTGAGGAGGATGTGAATATTGCTTGTGTGTTCACACATAGCACTAACACTAAAAACCACATTTGATGGGGAAATGTTAAAAGCTTTTAAGCCAGTGCCAGTAATAAGTTTCTTTTTTCCGATCATTTTCTCCACTTTGATGTTACTGACAGCGCATAAGATTTTATAGCCCAAAATAAAGAAAAAAATCGTTAAAGGTAAGGCCCTTATTTGATGATGTTTTGACATGTATTAAACATTAGATTTATGGTCTCCTTAAAAATAATGTGATACGCAGGTGTTGTATTTGTGAAAGGCATGAAGCAACAAGAAACTGATTTCTGCTAAATTTGGTTCATGAAATCACAATCTCTTAAGGGTACCAATAGAATTGGTATACATTTATACGCAGTTATTGCCAAATAGGCCTCAAAAATGGAGAAATTTGCATTCCCATCGAATGTCAACCATAAGGTTTGTAGTTCCAACTCTATACGTATGCTTGTAACTATCATACAGTGGGAACGATAAGCTATTAAGACACTGAATAATGATAAAATATTGAGTGCAGGAGTTGTCATGAACTAAGGCAAAAATAAGCAGCTTTTCGACTCACATATTCATGCATTGCTTACGTCATTAGGTATATAAGAACCAACTCTGTTATACTGTAATTGTAAAAAGGGTGTCAAACGTCTCTTAATTAAAGTCCTGCTGGGTAGCACTATGGTAAGAATACATCAGTCTATTTGGTTTAAGATGAATCTTTGCCTTGTTTAATCTTCCCTTTCGTTAAGCATGCCTTTCCTAACATTCGCTCCCAATTCGCAGAAGGTTTCTGGCCCTGACTCGGAATATTTCTTTCGAGGACCAAAAGTCCCGCTCTTATCCCAAGACCCGACCTTGACTCATTTGTATACCATAAAATGGACCCTATTTTAAGAGGGTATGAAGTTTTTTCATTCATTTTTGCAAGAAAGTCTCGTCCCGAACCATTTCTCAAAATCAATTTCTATGGTTCTGTTCAGGGGACAGTTAAAGAGGTAGCTGGCAGGCATTCGATTCGCTAACGAATTTCATATAAGACTTGTATTCCATTAAACTAACCATAGCCTCCAATGCTTTGATCAGGTTCTCAGTGCCCCTGTCACGTTACACGTCCAACTACAACGGAGTTGTTTTTAAATTCGTTCTGTCTGCTCAAATAATCGGTATACATTCAGTGTATAATCCCTGGAATGCATCGCGAGTATTTCTGCAAGTCTTCTGCATATCATTATGGCATGTCTAGCCTTTCTTGAGGTCTTCTCTAAATGAACTCTGCACGTTAATTTATTATTGCCTCTCACAGGAGTAAAATATTTTTCTATTTAGGAAGATAAATGGTACTACTGTGGTCTTGATCAGGCTTTTCCCTAAGGTGCTGGCCTGTCCGAATGATGTCGCACAAAGTCTCTTAAAATTTGCCTTCAGTCATCAAGACTGTATCATCTGCATATCGTTGGCAGTCAATACCCGCCTCAGATAGTTTTATCAGGAGTTCAGCCACAGCCAGGCTCCACTTAATTAGTGAAAGGACAGTACTATGTGATCATCCTCTAGTTGTGTGGACACTCATTTTCTGTATATGTTTCCGTAGATCGTGTGTATAGGACCTCTGAGATTCATATCGATATCATAGGCTCTAGACGTGTCCTATCTTTGTTTTTGGCAAATGTGCCCTTATTTCATTGCCTTAATAACTTGAGTATCAAATAGTCTTTTATTTTATTCTTGTCTAGCATTGTCTATCAAGTTAGCATGCTCAGGTATCTGCATTCGACAACCATTTGTGAATTTACTTAACTGGCAGGGATACTGCAGTACTTAGTCACAGACTTACTTAATCGCTCATGTGCCCTTTAGTCAGGATTATAACCCATCTTCTCACGCTACCCATAAGTGGCGGAACGTCGACTCCGAACGACCGATTTAAGAAACTTTTCATTGCAATTTTTTTTAGTCGCTGAAAGTGTATTTTTTTTTCAATATTTTGCTTTATTCGAGATGTCTAAGCTAGGCTTCGAACCACGGTCTCTTAATATTACTTGCATTATATTTTTATTTAAAAGATATGAAAATATTAAATCGATTTAAAAATTATATTCAGTCACGCCCTCTCTTTAAATGGCTACTTAAGAGCAGAGACGTTAAAGCTTTTCTGGAAATTAATTTTCAATTAATTTTCTTAATGAATAGCCAGCCAGCAGATAATTGTTTAATGTTTTCTAAGTGTGTTGATATACTGGGGTATTCTCTTTATTTTATGGCACAGAAATGTTTGTCCAAATCTGTCAATAAATGGGGGTTACATTAACGACAATATTGCCAGCAATTGTTAAAGACATATACTCGTACATACGTTCAATGACCGTTCGTTTGGTTAGATTGTTGGTTGTTTTGATTGTTTTGGTTTTGCTGTTGAGGTTTCATTAGCAAAATGCGAAAAAAAAGAAAATGAAATAAATTCGTATTTTATAGGCCATTGTGGGTAAACCAAGCTTATGATTAAAACACACTCACACACAAATAGTCATAGGGAAAGAAAGATAAATTGACAGATAGACAGACAGACAGATAGACAGAGAGACAGCGGAACAAAACGTTAAATCAACACAAGTGCAAATGAACTGAAAATGTGAAAATGTAACTGAATACCAGAAAGCAACATCAACCATGGTCTTCAACACCACACCCCTTTATGTACTGTATGTATGTAGATATGTATATGTTCGTATACCTATATATGTATGTATTTATATTCCATCCTCCACCTTCACCGCCAACACAAAAGTTGTTGTCTTTTCGTTTTTATGAATGACAAACTGTATTTCTTTTTTCTGTTTGTTATTTTCTTTCATTCGTTCTCTTTGTATTTTCTAAAACCGTATGTTTATTATTGAATCAGTATGAATATTGAATTCATGAATTGTTTGAATTGTCTGAACAGAGTGCGGGTTTGTCTTCAATACTTCAATACCTTTTCTTTTCTGTCTTTGTTTTAAGAGTAAAACAAAAAAGATACAAAAATCATTGACTTCGTATTAAAACTTCAAGTATGGCGTTCAAGTCACGTTTAGACAACACAACTTCAAGCCAAACAAAAAACTAAACTGTAAAGATAGCAACACAGCACTCAATGAATTTATGAATATAATTATTCATAAATTAGCATTAAGCTTTAAAACAAAACAAAAATATGTAAAAGAAAAACCAGAAAGTAAAAAAAAGAATACAAAATAAAAATACATACAAATATTTCACAATCCACTTTGAACTGAAACGAACATGTGTTAATAAACTCTGCGCAACACTACACATCGCTTATATTGCCTACAACCTTCCGCTATAATTAGAAGTCGCATTAGAATTCGTTTGGTTTTCTTATGAATTAAAGGAAATGAGTTTCTTTTTAGCGGCCAATATTAAATGTTGGTGAATCGTTATTTTGTTAATCGACACGTTCTAGAAGTTTAGAAAGGGAAGCGTTTTTATATTTACATTAGAAATGTTCTGAAAATGGAAATTTTATTTCTCTTTAAAATCGTTTCCATTACTGCATTACATTCTTAATTACATTAAACGATTTATTTTTAATTCCATTTTTTACTGTTATTTAATTTTAAAAGTAAAAATTTCAAGGTACTATTTTTTTGGTACATTTATTACATAAATAGTACCTGTAAACGTACTGTTTAATTTGCGGTATGGAACAACAATTTTACACATGGCTTAAAAACGCTTTGTAGTAAAGAAAAACCCAAAACGCGAACCTAAATTTCTAGAACACGCTGGTGTTAATAGGGTAAAATAGGTGACATTAACGGCACACATTTGAAAACGTCAATTATTTATTATGTATTATTGTTGTGTGGAAGCCGCCGTGGTCTAGTAGGTAGTGTGTTGGCTTATTAGACGAAAAGCCAGGGTTCGAGCCCCAGGCCAGAGATCAAAATAAAATACAAAAAGTATTTCTTCGGCGACTTCCTCTCAGCAGATTTCTGGCAAAAACTCTTAGAGTAAATAAAATTACCATGAAAAGTTTCTCAAAAAATCTGTCGTTCGGAGTCGACTTTAAACTGTAGGTCCCGCCACTCATGTATAAAATTAACACACACAACATAAGTGGTGTGAGAAACTAGGTCGTAATCCTGACTGAAGGGTTGTAATGACCAATTACGTACGTACGTATTGTTGTGTACATACTTGGTACAGAACTGTCATTCTACTTTCAAACGAAGTTGGTACACCTTAAATAATTTTGGAATTCGAGAAAATTTGGTTATGCAAAGGAAAAGAAGGGCGGGCAACAGTGCGTGCAGTAGGGCACAGGAGAGATATGAGAGTCGGAGGTACAGATCGCTGATGGAATGTTGCTTGGGTATGTTGTTTCATCGATACTACATGCGAATATGAGATAGGCGGAGCGCAAAGTATAGATATGTGCACTGGGATGCTTTTAAATTATTAAGTTTAATCCTTAGAGGCAAGAGATCGTTTAATAAAATTGTTATGGTGTACGCTGTATATTTGTACGTAACTGTAACAACTTGAAAAGTTCGTAGGCTAACATAGAACAAAAACAAAACGATCTGAAGGTAGTCGGTGAATGTTATACCATAAACATCACTCATGCTCAGAATCAGCAATCCGTTGTTGAATTCAATCGCTCCAGCAGCACCCACTTTAACAGCGCTTTCGCAATATTTATACACGATAGTTCCAACACCTTTAGAGCTCTAGCTAACTCGATCAACTTCACTCTGCGGCCATCCAAAATTATTTTGTGGATTTTTTCATGTTTTTTCCGGTAACAGCCTCTTTGGGGCGCCTACTGAGTGCATCGTTATCCGTGTTCATTTAGCCTCGTTTAAACTTAGCAAAGCATTTCTCAACGGTTGATACTCCTGATAGAAAGTTCAAATAATGCTTATCAATATCCAAGCCTTGACTACCAAAAATCATGAAATTCTTTTTTATTCATTTTATTTTTAAAATAACGAAAGTTGCTTCTTACAAGTGCTGTATCACACAAGCCGTAAAATGTGCACACATGTGTTTTGATGGTTAGCGGTGATGGTATGAATTTAATACTTGTAGCGTCATCTGAAAAATCCCCACCAAAAAGTGACTTTTTCAGTATGTATTAGACGCTCTGGGATCTCATGTGTATTGATATTGTCCCAAATTCGATAATTTTCATTCATCCATAAATGGGCCTCATCGCTGAAGGTTATTTTTCAATTAAAATTATGATTAGTTGCCAACTGCTCCAGGTCGTTTAGTTAAGATCCAGAATCAGTTGAATTTTGTACACACAGTCACGACGTAAAAATTGTCCAGTTGTGGTTTGTGAAAGATTGAGTTCTTGTGAGCGACGCCCAATCAACTGCCTTGAACTTTTCTGCTCTGTTTCACAGACAGCGGCAATGTTTTCGGCATATCTTACGTTTTGGCAACGTATGGATGTATGTAGGTCGATCGTTTATTGCACCAGTGGACTAGAATTTGTCCATCATTTATACATTACGATTATGGCGATATTAAGACGGGCGAATCGTGCGGTGCGTTATACGAACAGAACATGCATTTACGAAAAATATTTTTATTATTTGAAGTCTAGTAGATAGTGCGTTGGCTTATTAGACGTGAGGCCAGGGTGAAAAATATATTTTCGACTTCCTCTCAGCGGATTACTGAGAGTAGATAAAATGGCTATTAAAGAGCCCGTCTAGAACAAAACAAAATATAAAAAAATATTACTTTCGGCGGCTTGCTCTCAGCAGTCTTTAGTATTCTTCAAACACCATGTCAGATATCTCGATCAAAACGAAATATGAAAAGATAATTCATCGGCGACTTCCTCTCAGCAGATTTCTGACAAAAGCCATGAAAAGCTTCTCCAAAAATCAGTCTTTCGGAGTCGGCTTTAAACTGTAGGTCCCACCACCCATCTACAAAATTAAAACACACAACATAAATGATGTGAGAAGCTACGTCGTAATCCTGTCTGAAGGGTTGCAATGACCAATTATGTATGTATGTAGTTGATTGATATGTACCATATGCGTCCTATTGATTTCTCAAAACAGATTTAAGAAATGACAACTAATCTGAAAGATGTACACCGTTATCAACTTTCAAAGTTTGAAAGTCTCTGTTGGAAGATACGATAATTACCTATTTCTAGATTAAATCTATCTGTACTGTATTGAGTTGCATACACAAATTACTTTATGTTTCTATCCAATTAATATAAAAATTCCTGAATAATCGTGAACCATAATTTTTTCTGCTTGTCAAAAAACCAAGAAAATCTGTGGAAAATATGAAAAATTACGATTTAAAACGGTTTTTATATTCTGCAAAAAATAAAGAGCACACCATGTACATATTCCTCAATTCAATATTTTAAACGTTTTCATTTCGTATTTTTAAAAGTTAAAATTTAATATCAAATCATTTTCAATAACAATAAACAGTTTAAATAAACACAGAAAAAAAAAATCAAAGAAAAGAGGAAAAAAAGAGCACAATAAATTCAGTTTCAACAAATCCAATAGAATTTTATTAACCTAATAGAGATACTAGAGATAGATAGACTTCTTAGCACTAAAAATGTATGATTTTGTTAAACAATTTATGCAGAAGAACAATAAATCGAAACGGAAAGCGTGTGCCACAGAAACCCACACAATTATTGGCGCCAATTATTTACGGTGGTAGTGTGTACCACACATAATCAATTCGAAAAATACGAAATACAATCACAAACTTAATAGAAAATCTAAACACAATTATAGTCAATATGTTTACTTTAGTATTTTAGTTTTATTTTCAATTTCAACCACAAAAAAAATGAATTTTTTCTATTTTCCCCAATAAAAAGAACAAACTTTTTAGCCACTTAAACACCACGGGCAGAATTGAACAAAAAAAAAGTGCGGGGAAAAACTATCATCCAAATTAAACGTCAAATGAAAAGTGATGGAAATGAATTTATTTAATAAAATTTCAGCCATTTATTCTACTTCGAATAGCACAAAAAACAAAAAAAAACAAAAACTACAAAGAAGAAAAAAAACTGAAACTAAAACAAAATCTAATAAATTACAAAAAAACAAAGCAACAAAAAAACTGATGGTGAAATACAATCCACCATCCAAAAAAAAAAAAGAAGAAACTTTTCGAAAACATAACACACACTTGTACACCAAAATTTTGAAATTTCAAATTTGAAGGACTCTTTTTGTGTCAGGCAACACACTAACATACACACACACACACACACACACATACAGAGAAGAGAAAAAGTTTCAGTTTTAGTAAGGTTTTGTTTTGTTTTTGGCCAAAAAGTTTCTCATTTCGAAACAAGTGAACTTTTGTTTAAACTTTCAGAGTTTTTTCTTCCTCCTTTTGTTCTATTTTTAATAAAAACGAGGCTGACATGCAATACTCCTGTTATGGTGTCCTGTTATTGTTTACGGGTGGATATAATTGCACAAAGTAATGCAAGACTATTGTGCCAAAGTCAATAGATATTTGGTACCTACTCATAAAATAATTAAAAAATCACCGGCAATACTCATAACGCTTAAGTTAGGATTAGCTTAGTCTTCTGGCTTTTTTTTTGCCTATTATTGTGTTCTATAGGTAAAGTGCTTGAGTAGAAACCACCTCCCCCCCCCACAAATCAGATTTAAATTCTTTTTTTTAGAACACTGGCACCTGGCCTTTTGTACAGGATAACATCAATAACGAACATCATAGGGAGGACAAACAGTGCCACCGCCTGCGGAAACGAGAGCAAAAGTTCCTCATCATAGAGGGCGTTAACTGGATAAACTTCATAAATAAATGAAAATGAAATAAAGCAACGGAAATAAAAAGGTGATGGGGGGTGCGTTCTGTTAGCTGTTTTCTTAAAGCAACAACAAGAAATAAACATAGTTATTGGGATGCATGCATTTAATCGCTACACTATATACTATGCTAGGCTTATCCTTTGAAAGATTAATCACATCTAAAAGGTGTCGGAGGAGCTTAATTTTTCCGCAAATTTAGACTAGGTTTCCGTGATTCTATCGGGAACATTTTAATAAAACGTTAAGACCAGTTAAATATCCCATATAATGAGTAAATCCATATTCAAAAAATATGTTGTATTATTATTGTTGAGTAGAAGCATTGCGACCAGACGATCCAGAAGTCCCTCCCAACCCTGTTGCCAACACGAATTTCACGATGCTGTTCGGTCAGGATAAATACTTGCGTAGTGTTTTATAAGCCTTTAGGTGTTTCTTTCAATGACACTAATATCTCCGATATCGTGAGAATGGAATCTCAGGAATCTGGAATTCCTGAGTGGCACAGCAGCTCTGGTTATACGGAAATTCTTTCAAAATTTGCAAAACTTAGACAAAAAATTTTTTGTTTTTACAATGTCTGGGGAGGATGATCGTTCTTATGGAAAAATGGTACTTTCTACAGGTATCCCATTATATACAAATTGTAGCTTAAGGTGTCCCTAATAAAACCTAATTAGGGGCATATTTCAAATAATTTTAGAACTTGGAAATCGGGCTTCAAAAATTCATTATGTTAACCGTGTCTGGGTAGGATGATCGATAGTGTGGAAAAATGGGACTTTCTGCAGCTATCCCACTATATATCCATGGTATCAAGGATTTCAAAACAGGTTTCCTTACGGTCGGGCATTACTTAGGATCGGAGATATAAGCGACGATGACTTGCATTGTTTTGGTAGATGACTTGCATTTTTGAGTCGATGACTTGATGACTTTTTTTGGTCGATGTCTTCCATTTTTTAACCGATGACTTACATTTTTTGGTCGAAGACTTTTTTGTATCTTTCAACTTTTAACATTACTCTGTTACCTTTAACATTAGCTTAGGTTATTGTCTTTGCTAGTAAAATTCGAATCACACACATTTCAAATATCGACGCCTCCATTCTATAACGTTCTAAGTGTACTTAGAACGTTTTTAATGTTCTTGAATTTTTAAATTCTACGTTCTCTAACTTAAATACTGTCAAAATTTGGTTAATTTGCGCCGATACGTTCCGAAGTTATAGGGAAACATCTACTTAGAATACACATATAGTCGTATGTCGCGTGAAAACTTTGAGAGCTCATAACTCAAAACACACTTTTTCGACTTAGAATGTTATATAACGGAGGCGTCGATGTGTAATCTGGCGATTGGGTTTCATCATCACAAAATTGGAATATTGGGTTTGAGACGATTTCTATTCTGAACAAGTGTTCTTTGAGTCTACAATATCTTTCCACTTTAATGATGTAACAAAAGTTTAGAGTGTTTTACATTCATCTGACTTTTTTTATGACTCCCTTACCCTAAGTGCAACGAACCAGAGCCTCTGATGGGAATCGAAATCACAACCTCTATAGTCACAGGTTAGCACACTTCCCACTAGACTACCTAGGCACTCTAAGTACAATTTGAAGCTGGATTGCGTTGCAGTCTTATGAAAATTGGCAGAGTTTAGTTTAAAAATAAACAATAACTAGGAGTTTCAAAGTAGTTCTATGTACATACATATGAATAGCATATGTTTGATGCTTGAGCAATATAAACGCTTCTAAAGTTCTTTTACTATGACTGCTTACAGCGGATAAACAAAGCAATTTGTCAAGTCTGCCTACACTGTTGATAAGTAACGTGTGTTGTCACTGCTCTAAACACAGCGATGCCAAGTACAGCCATTGTACACCATTGCTTGGCACGTTTTTTTTTGTAATTGAATTTCGTGCTCTGGACTAATAAATTTCTTAATGATGTTCTACTTTTTAAAGTAATTTTTTCCTGTTGCAAAACAATTCTAATATCGAGGCATGCATATGCATGCATGATGCTATTAAACAGGCAACCAAGCATTGTTGCAATCTCAACGCGTGCATGAGAGCAACAATATCTGGCGTGATATTCGCTTTTAAGATGACAATACAGTTTTAAAAGTCTTTTATTTCTTCTGAATATATCTTAAGATGAGGGTGGGAATTGATTTTAATTTTAACACCCACATTCGGTTATGATTTTATGGCCACTACTGTTATAAATAAAGCTGTGGAATAAGTATTTTGGGGGCGTTATTTTTAATTTTTTTTTTATTTTTTTAATTCTCTTATGAATGTAGGTTAGTAAGTAAATTGTATTGTCGTTTCACTGTCTACTCTCATAGAGTATTTTTAATTTGCTTTGAATGGAAAGTTTTCAAGCTTCTAACGCTTGTGTCGTATGTTCTCAAAGTCTCAACTAAATTCTTAGCAGTTTCTTGTTTTTATTGTTCTCTTCAATTTTAAAATTCATTTGCTTCGTTTGGTTTCTTGAATTGAATTTCTTGAATTGATTTTTCCTTGAAAAAGTTCAATTTTATCAAATAATTTTACTTGCTCGTGTTCTCATTTACACTTCTTCGCCTTCATTTTAGGTAATAAATCTCTTTTTTTGTTGTTTCTCATTGGGTTCTCTGAAATTTATTAATGAAAAGAAAAACAAAAACAATAGAATAACAATAGAATTGCTAGAGAAAAGGTGTAAGTAATCTAAGGAATGAAAAGGAAAATTTGCCAAATTCAATTGAATTATAAATCGCATATAAAATTAAATTAAATTTTTTGTTGTCATCAAGAACGCGCAGAAATCGATGAAAACTCATGTTGTTTTTATTCTTTTTTTTTTTAGCGAAATGTACAAGAAAACTAGGGCAGTTCTTGCGCAATCCCTTGGTAGTGTTCTAAGAGCGTGTCCTATGCATTATCCATTCTGTTTTCATTGCAACCCTGTCTTCAGGATTACTAGCTTCTCACAGTACCCATATTGTGTGTATTAATTTGACCTATGAGTGTCCCGCCACTACAGTTTAAATTTGACTATTTTTTTAAGAAAGTTTTCATGTGAAAATAAAGAGGAATGCTGAGTGGAATTCGTCAAAGGAATGTCATTTCATATTTCGTTCGTAATAACTGAGCAGGAGTTTAAACTACGGGCTCACGTCTTCTCTTTGTTTATTAACAAAGTCTTAGCGTTCAGGAATCCTACATAATATCACTGATTTGTATTCGAAGTATTTCAAAAACTCGAATTCTGATTAAGAACGCAGCTTTTGCTATCGACGCTCAAGTAGTGTTTACAATATTTAGTGTTGCAGCTTACAGGAGATTGAATCGATGTATTCAACTTAAAAGAGAAGCTTATCCAGATGTTTTCTATACCTGCTGTAATGTTTGCAGCTATAACTTATTATATACATACATACATAATTGCTCATAACAATCCTTTAATCAGGATTACAACCTAGTTTCTCACACCACTTATTTTGTGTGCGTTAATTTTTATACAGGAGTGGCGGGACATACAGTTTAAAGTCGACTTTGAACGACAGATTTTTGGAGAAACTTTTCATGGCAATTTTATTTATTTTCAGCGCTTTTGCCAAAAATCTCCTGAGAGTAAGTTGCCAAAGAAATATTTTTTCATATTTTCGTTTTGATGTCTGACCTGGGGTTTGAACCGTGGCCTCACTTTTAATAAGCCAACAAAGTACCTACTAGATCACGGCGGCTTATTATATGTTATTCTTAAATAACACTTTGTGCTCTCCAGCATTTTGCTTAATTGCTTCAATTGTGGTCACAGCTTAGGACTCTTAATTTGGCCTTGGACATAGGAATAAATGTTCACCCTGACAATGTTTGTCATTGTATTTCTATTCTCCGCTCCTCTCTGTAGCTGAATAAATTACTTGTTAATTATGAATATAGTGTTTCGGTGTTACTGGCTATCCATTACTTTTTCTGTTTCGATGAACATAAGATCACGAAAAAATATTCAGAGTCAAAGCACCTCCAGAGTATTCATCGGTCATTTCATTTCAGTGAAAGCTTGTGATTTTTTTTATCCATAGCAGGCTAATGCTATAAACACATTAGAGTCAGCAAATGTTGAGCTACAAGTTTGCAATTGGTGCAGTAGTCAATGAGCAAATGTGCTATGGAAACTGTCTTGATTGGAATGACAATGAAATTTAAAGGTTAGCTTGCCATTAGCACGTAAGCGCGGTGTCCATAAGACCTAGTGTGATAACTTCAGAATGATAAACCCGTCTTCCAAATACTTTTATCTGATAAGACTTGCACAATCGATTCCAAATAGTTTTTAATCACTTTTTCGTCAATACAGCTCCAGCAGATGAAAATTTCTAGGCAGCTCATGCAGTCTGAAATACGTTTAATGTATTGTGTGTCCTGCAATTACTCCATTTAGGGCCATTATTAAAACTTGCCTTTACTAAAGGGAGGATTTTAACAGGCAGATAAATTGTTTTTCATTATTATAAGTGGACAATATGGTAGAAGTGAGCTTTAAGCTAAAGGGAGAATCATCCTGCCTTTAACTTTTAAAGTTAAGTTTATGTTAGAACTTGTCATATTATATATTATTTTCAATATGGCAACTTCAAATATAAACAAAATGAGCATATACAACAAAAAACGAAGCCCATCGTTGCCACTGCATTTAAAAAAACTTGTTTAATTGAGCAGTGTTATCGACATTGCTCCGGCACTGCCATATTTTTGAAAAAGTTAACTTTATTTTATCATTAGGTTGGAATAACTAAAAGAAGTTAAAGGTGGCTTTAAAGCTCACTTTAGTTAAAGTTATTTTTAACTAAACCCAACTTTAACGGGAAATTGTAATAATGGCCCTAAGTAGTGTAGTATGAGGCCTATTACAACGAAATACTTTCAAAATACAAATAAGACTACAAGACATGACTACACCTATGGCATGTCAAGCTAAGCATTTTTCAAATATTTGTTGGTAATTCTATGGTGTTTAGGAGTTTATTTCTCATTTTAAATGGTTTTCGTATTTTGGCTGCTGTTCCTGCTGTTGACTAGAGGTGTTGTCAGTGGACACTCCCTGTGCTTTTTAGTGATGAACTGACATTTTTTTTTATGTTGACAACATGTCTAAGACTATAACAGCAACAACAACAACAACATTGACAACGATGCTGCCAATAATGACAAAGTTGACGATAATGGTGATGATGATAAAGTGGATGATGATGTTGATGAATGGATGGATGATTGTAACATACGAAACCGTATTCATTGAAGCATTGCGTTACGTTCTATTAGGCATCGACAACAAAATACTTCTCATAGTTATCTTCATGACGGATGGGATGTCGGCAGCCGTGATGGAAGTAGTAGGAGTGGTTGCTGTAAATGCTTTTAGACAGACATAAATAAATATCAACTGTTTGTCGATAGCCATGCTGATAACTGTAAAAAAGGGCTGCTGCTGTTTTGCCAATTTAATTTTCTTTCCGGATTTGAATTCAATCGAGTTTGGAAACTTAAAAATAAAATGGAATGAAATTTTAGTTTTAAATTTTATTTAGAAACTTTTGCGGTTGTCTTTTTAATTTGGGGAAGTAATTAAACAAACTTCGAAAACCACAAATAAATTTGAAACCACAATTAATTTATCAGTTTAAAGTAGTTTATCATGGTGGGCAAATCAAAAGGAATTAATTTCGTTAACAAAATAAAATTTTTTTTATTCTTGTTTTTAATGAGAAATTTTTTCCTCAACAAAGTTTTTAAATTGGTGTTCAATTTCCTTAATAATATTTTAAAAAAATTTGTAATCATGGAAAGCTGTTCGTATTTGAAAACTCTATGGGTAGAGCCTTTAAATATTATAAAATCGAGAAATTGAAGACGTTATTCTGACGTTAATCAATTCATGATAACATGCCAAACTGTCATGAAAAGAAATGTCAACATAGTCTGACATTCTCAGCTGTCAAAACATAAATATCGATATCGATACTTAAATTTCTTGCTATTTTCAATAGTGATACTAGCCATAGTAGAGGTAGTGCTGATATCGTTATAATATAAGCCAAATACTAAATGGAAATATAAATTCTCTTCTGTTGTTTTAAATGATTTAAAGAAAAAATTTCACTTAATTTTTATTCTCATTTCTCATCATGCTAATGATGGCGCTGATAACGATACTGTGTTGGCTTTGATTCTTCTTAGATGACAAGTTATAATGGCTCGGAATTTGCTGTCCTTAGCCAAACTTAAACTAGTTTAAATAAATTCTGTAGCCATTATCTTTAAGTATGTATTGTATGTGTATGGCATTCCTTCTCTTTTCTTTAGTTTCTTATTTTCCACTATAAAACAAAAACAAACAAGTGACACTTGAGTACATTTTTTGTCTTCATTCTATGCAACTTGGCCGAGTAGTTCAAATCAATATTAAATTAAATACTCAAAACAAGGTTAGTCAAGAGCAAAATGAATCTTTTTTTTTATATTTTTTCTCTTAAAAAAAAAAAAATAAATAAATAAAATAGTTTAAATAGAAAGAACATTTTTAAGAATTTACTTAAACTAGTTAGTAGAGGAGATGAAGTGAAACTTAAAGCATCAAACAAATATAAATGATGACTGAATGGCTGTCCAACTATTACAGGGACAAGTGTAGAGAGTGGCATTTAATCAAATAGAAGCTTTTCTAATGCATTCATTCACCATTTCCTGGATTGAATTAAATCACAAATAAGATAATCCACATTATTTAAGAAAATGGCAACAATGGCAACGCAGTTAAAGTGAAAATAGAAAAGTATTTGAAAATATTTTTTTTTGAAAATTTAATTGAAAAATCTTTACAATTGTCATTCATATACTGGCAGCAAAACAAAAGTAAAAGAAAATAAATTGAATATAAATTTCCAACCATTTTTCTCCGTGAAATTCTTCTTTGTTAGTGTTCGCTATAAGATCCGATATTTTATGGAACCAACTGTGTTGGCGGCGAGAAATGTAGACATCCCATATGATATAAGCTTATTCGATGCCTCTTCGTGCGTATGAGAGATAGTTGCTGAAGAAATGATAGTCTGATAATGACTTAAGGGAAATTCTAAGAGTAAATAAAATTAACATGAAAAGTTTCACAAAAATCTGTTGCTCGTAGTCAACTTGAAACTGTAGGCTCCGCCACTCATGATAAAATTAACACACACAACATGGTGGGCGTGAGAAGCTAGGTCGTAATCCTAACGGAAGGGCTGTAATGACCAATTACATTACATTACAATGTATGTATGTATTTATCAATCTTGAACTTGATCAGTGAGTAGCCTACATATATAGGAGTAAACCAAAAATTGAAAACGAGTGGGCAATCCACACCCATTAGAAAGCCCGATAGCATAAAAAGAATAACCCTAGGGTGAAGTATTTAAGGCTTTGGAAGTCCAACAACTAGTACAGTTTAACCGTACGTGCAAGACGCAAATATAAAGCAACAAATCGCCGAAGATACAGTCTGATAGCATCACAAGAATAACTCTAGGGTCACTACTCAAGGCTCAAGAAGTTCAACAACTAGTACAGTGCACAACCCTTCGTGGCAAGACACAAAAATAAAAGCAACAAATCACCGAAGATTAATCTGCATTGCGTAACCGATATGCATTTAAGAAGGGCAATGACTTAAATTCCGATCGCTTTTCACCCTCGCCAATGGGCCAATTGAGATCAAACTTCTGCAGATGTAATGATGAATGATTTAAACTTGGATAGTCGCTTGGGATTTTATTTGACGTACTCAGTAAGATGTCACATGTATTTTAATTTTACTACACATGATTAAACCTGTCGGCTTTGGTGTAGGCTTTTGTCGGTCTTCCGTGGGAGTTGCCGTTATAAAAAAATGAGAAGGCGTTCTGTCTAAGGGGTTAGAGGCAATTTTTAGAGATCAGATTTATGATTTCCCTAAAGAGCATGGGGTATTAATGACCGTCACTATGTTGCACAGCTTGACAGAATGGGCTTAGACTCTAAACTTTAGAGGATAAGCAGAGCCTGTATGCCTGATTGCTAGGAGATTAGATTTTTCTTTTGACAAAGGCACCCATGGTTAGAAATTGAAGTAATTTATACCAAATTTGATTGATTATTGCCTCTCCACAACCATAGAACGAATTTAGAATTTTAACTTCCACATTTTGGCTATCTCTGAGGGCACAAACAGTTCATATTTTAAAATAAATAGAAAATATTATTGCAAATTAAAATAATTCTACACTATTTTTATGTCATTATTTATATTTTTATTTGTATATACATATGTACATACTCATGTAGTACATAATACATTCTAGTTTAGTAATCAGTTGAGTAGTCATACTGGCAAACTAAAAATAAAAGAAAATAAAATAAAAGCTACAGGAAAAAAAAAATAAACCACAATTTATAATGCCTTGCCATAAAGCCTTCATTGTCATCGTCATCATAATCATTATTAACGTCATAATGAGCCTTTTGTTTAGTACGAGTACAATGGAAACACATTCATTTTGAATGAGAAGGAGAGTATCAGACAAATTTAATACAATAATCGGTCATTATTCAAATTCAGGCGAATTGAATGCAGAATTAAATAAAAAAAGGAACTTTAATCGTATGTCTGTCTGTGTACCCCTTAGGGAAATTGCATGCAATTGTCAAGTGAGTATTATTTTTTATTTAACAGGGGGGAAGTCAGTGACAAAATTTTACGTCCGTGAAAATTTTTGAGTTAAAGTTAAACCTTGAAATCGTTTTCAAAGAGATCTTATGAGGTACTCGAAAATAATATGTTTGTGAAAATAAATTCACATTTGAAAATGCAAAGGGGCAAATCAAAATTTTAATGAGCTATGGCCATGTAAAAATCTTAGCACCTCCCTAATGAATATTCCCTGCTGAACTCGCTTTTGCACATTGCTAAATGATATACCGGGAAGATCCAGAAAGCATTATCCAAGTGTTTAATGACACATCAAGATCACAGTATAAAGTGGGTTATGGAATCAGATCTGTTGAATCTTAGGTTGTTTTCAGATCAATCTATTACCGTAGTATCAATTCAGCTGAAATGACAGCCGGCGAACCAATCCACTAGCGGGGTATACTAAGTGGCGATGTATATTTACTGCACAGTAAAGCGTGCATTAGAATCTGCAGTTTGTTTCCACCATCTAAGGTTGTCAAAAAAATTCCGTTTGTCTCTGGAGAAGATAGTGAGGCAAAGGTTACCATCATGCGGATTCCTGAACAAGCGGACATTGAAGGTAACAACATAGCTGATGCATTTGTGAAAGTTGTACGATATCTTATTTAAACACTTTTAACTTGAGATTGGCATAAGTCTCGGAAGAAGCAAACTAAATGTTCATACACATACATACACATATTTGCAAAGGCAATTCGCCAATTATGTGGCCACCAGGCTAATCTGGTCCAGTATGAATATAGAAAAAAAAACGATTTGCTTTAAATCTACTCGGAATCGATCTTAAGTAGCATAAATCCCCAAAGGGTGATTCTGCAGAAACTGTGATGCCAAGTAAGAGAGGAAGACTGCTGAACATCTTCTGTGTCATTCATTATCCGGCTCTTGGAAAATTGAGACGTAAGATTTTTGAAGTTTATCTTCAGAATTGGGTAGTAAGACGAGGTTTGAATAACTGCCACAGTTTTATAAAATTGTCAGGAAGTCGCCGTAGTCTAGTAGGTAGTGTGTTGGCTTATTAGACGTAAGGCCACGGTTCAAACCCCAGGTCAAAAAGAAATCTGAAAAAATATTTCTTGTGGCAAAAACTCTGAGAGTAAATAAAATTGCCATGAAAGGTTACTCAAAAATCTGTCATTCGGAATCGACTTTAAACCGTAGGTCCCACCACTCATGTAAAATACAATTAACACACACAACATAAGTGGTGTGAGACGCTAGGCCGTAATCCTGACTGAAGGGTTGTAATGGCCAATTATGTATGTATGTATGCCAGGAAAGAAGAAGAAATAAATGCCAGCCGGAAAGGTATCACAATAGAATCTGATAGGACCCAATTGAAGTATTCGTAAGGAAGCTACTAATTTACAAAAATTTTTCAGCAAAGACAACAACCGGCATTAAGCACATACAGTGCACTAACATTAGCGTAGCCACTATCATTTCTCTATCATACTATTTAATTCCTGTCGCCTGTAAACTAAGAATAATAATATTTGGGAACCACTGTAACTTTAAGTACATGTGTAAGCATATGAATTAGAGATGGCTTCTAATATAAGAGCCCCTGATAAATATGCGATTCCTTGTGTCAACTCTTTATTACTTTGCAACAAATTAACTGTAATAATCGTTTAGAAGTTCTGCCATCAGGGGCTGCTTGCAATCGTTTATATAATATTTTATATGTACACACTTATACATATACATATGTATATATTTATTAATATACATGTTATGTATGTATGTATGTATATATATACCGGTATATTAGTTTCATGCATATGCCAGACTCGTATATGTTGTATAAAATCCAACAAATGTGTGGAGTTGGCAATTTAAAAATAAAAATTCTTGGAACGAATGCGATGATGATATGATGATATGATACAATATGACATCTTGCAAATAAATGCAAAAATAATCAGTTGGAAACACACAATAATACATTTTTGTATTTTTAAATTTAAATTTGAATGAAATTAAATTCATTTTATTTATATTTTACCGTGAGAAGGGTGGCAGATCCATAACAGCTCTTTGAAGTTGATTTTAAGATATTTCTTCATGTGATTATACTTGAGTTATGGAAGTCATAAGGAATAAAAAAAATTAAAATAAATATTAAATTTTATATATATGAATGGCTTTATGTTATTTTAAAAATTCGTATTTTAAATTAAAAAAAAAATTTTGTTTTTGTATTTTTAGGCTTTAAACGTATTGTTCACAACAACGAGATGAAACCTGAAATTAAGGAAATACAGGTGAGAATATTAAATTGGAATGTGGTATAATAAAATATAATAGAGAAGTTGTTGCAAGAACCAATATGAAATATATGAAATATTTATTTGGGGCGCTAAAGGAATTCCTGCCATTTGTTTCATGTAAATTTGACAGAAACTACTACGTAGAGCGTCCTATCATGAGCTGCAATTTTATCTTATTCTTGCCGCTATCTTACTAAAGCAACTGTATAAATGCGGTCTGCCAGGGCTGTCTTATTCCTCTACATGAGAAACTTTACGTATCCTAAAAGAAAAAGTAGGCAAGTTTTTTCAAATCGAATGATATTGGTGGCCAATGAAATGCTTCAAAACTTAATTTTAATTGCTCACCAAACTTTGTTCTCAATAGATTCATGGTATCGAATTTTGTATGGCGTGACGTACCATCTATTTCAAATCACATGTCAACTAAATCCAATTCTTTCACTTACGGCAAAAAAAGTTAGTTAAAGAATATCTTGGCTCTATTGACTGTAACGTTGCAATTTTCATTGCTTTTGAAGAAAATGGATACATTGGCGCTGCTGTCCCACAAGCCTTGCAAAACAAAGCATCTTACAAAGTGGATTGGTGGCTCTTTAAATGTTTTTATCTGTTTGTTAACATATCCATTGACCCAAAAATTAGCATTAGGCTGCAAATAAATTTGTGATAGAAAACACATTTTCCACACACCAAAAATTTTAATGATAAAGTTCAAGGAGTTGCAAGGTCTTCTTATACGTACAACGTTGACATCAAATTCATACCATTTCAAATATGTTGTTAAGTATAAATATGATGAGTATTTTAAACTTTGAATGTGAGTAGAGGTTCCATGATATTAAAATAAGTAGGCTATATATAAATAAGTATCAGTAATTATGAGTATGATTCGATTCTACTATTCGTACTCATCTTTTTGAATACTCATTGCTGATATCTGATTACATCCTTGATTCTCACACCAACCATCTTGTATGCGTTAATTTTATACATGAGTAGTGGGGCCTACAGTTGAACGTGGATTTGAGAAAATTTTCATGGCAATTAGTCTACCATTCTAGTGACGAAATTATTTGTCTGACCTAACACCACAATGAAATATTTATTACAAATTGTACTATGTTTGGAAGGCCCCTGTAATTAATTATTGCTCCTGCTATCATATACAAGCCTTACTCGATATTACGGCCATAGTTTTAGTCATCTTCATGGTGTTCTAATAATTCAAAAGCCTTACAATTACGAAAATTCAATCATATAATTAATCATACTCACTCAGATATCTCATATATTGTTTAAAAAGGAGAGAGAGACAGAAATAAAAAAGACGAAGCGCTTAACATTTTTCTGAGTTTTAAAAAATTAATCAAAACTCTTCTTATTTTTTTTTCGAATTTCCCATTGTTGTTCAATTATTTAATCAGGGCAATGCAGCAGCAGCAGTCTAATGCCTGCCTTGCCTGATGGCTGCACCTTAACTTTCACACCTTTTCATTTTAATTGGGTTTTTATTACAATTTGGCTTTCGGTTTTTCTTTTAATTTCATTTGCTTTTGTTCTGTTCTTTTTTTTTCATTTATTTCCGATGCCTTTAATTGATTTTGTAGGTGCGTGAAATCCATTCATTCATTAGATGAGTATCGGCCAGAGACGGATTTGTGACTGCTGCGCACAATACTGGGAACAAACCCATACAAACTCATATACTGCCAGTTTAACAACAACAACAACAACAACATCAAAAGTCATAAATATATTACAGTGTAATTATTTTCCAATAAATCTTCGGAAAAGAATAAAACTTTTTTAAACATACACACAGAATGTGTATGTGTGTGTATGTATATACAATTTATTACATTAAATACTGCAGACAGAGGTGGAAAAGAATGTATTTTATTTTATGCTTAAGAAACATTTTAATTTTCTTAGTAAAAGAATAAGAAACCAACTTTGCTTCTAGTACCATCGATGTTTTCTAAGCATCACTTGAATTGTATAACGAAAGTGAATTGAAATGCAACGTTACGTGAAGGTATTAGAGTACGATGATCTGATAATTTATTGCATTGCCCTCAACCTCTGTGGAGTAAACCTGTAATATCTCAGCCAATTGTGTTGCCGAACAAAATTCAGGATGCTGTTCAGTGTCAGTAGGAATGACTTGGCATGCACCCAGCTATTTCCCTTTGACTGCATTATGGCCGCCACAGGTTTCAGTTATGTTTTCTGGTGATTTGTTCTTCTCCTCACACAACTTCATATTTTAATTGAACTGACTTCGATAATATTCTTCTTATTCATTCCTGGATAGTCTAATGATTATAATCATTATAATTACAAAGCAAAAGTTTTGATTGTAACAAACTAGTCGGGCTTGAAAAGAGTCTAAGCCTCTCTATATCTTACATACATACATACATAATTGGGCATTGCAAGCCTTCAGTCAGGATTACGACCTAGTTTCTCACACCACTTATGTTGTGTGTGTTAATTTTATACATGAGGGGCAGGAACCTACAGTTTAAAGTCGACTTCGAACGACAGATTTTTTGAAACTTTTTATGGCAATTTTATTTACTCTCAGAGTTCTTGCCAGAAATCTGCTGAGAGGAAATTGCCGAGAAAGCATTTTTTTCATTTTTCGTTTTGATGTCTGACCTGTGGTTTGAACCGTGTCCTCACGTCTAATAAGCCAACACACTACCTACTAGACTATCTCATTCTATATCTTATCTTTCTTAAAGTAGAGCTCCTCTTCCTGTTCTAGCCCCATCCACGCCTTGCTAGCTCATTTGCCCCCTTCCTGTTCCACTATATGTCTTCGATCTGTCTCATCTAGGCTTCATAGTAACTGGGATTACATAAATTTACCGCCACCTATGGCAAATAGCGATTCTGGTCAACGGAGAGAAAGCTTGATGAAATGCACTCTGTTTGGAAGTATTGCCTGTTTAAAAAATAATATGCGGGTGGATCTTATAAGGACATTTTATCTTATCGAAATCTGAAACTCTATGTATTAAACTTTCTAGGTTAGATGAGTAGCCCACAGTTTGCAGATTTAGTTAAATATGATGAAGACAATTCTGATATCTTTGAAAAGATAAATTCTTAATCCATGGCTAGCATGGAACCAAACAGATTTTTTAATAAATCTCTGTCTGCTGTGTGATCTTATCAGTCCTCAGTGAAGGTAATTACTGCATACCACCATGCGCTTTGCCCGTATGCTAAAAGAGTCCAAAGTTGTTGCTATATTTCCTATAAACAGCTTCATCTACATGGCATCCAATTCCAGACTAGGCTATCATGTTTGTCGTCATTTTTTGTCATATCTTTCCCTATAGAAGGCAGAACAACTGTCGGGGTGGTCTTTTATATTCATCTCCAATTTTTTTTAAATCGTGCTTTAATTTACTCCAACCACCACATTATTTCGTTCTTAATATCACTAAAATTTGTATAATTTTTGGCTGATTGGCCTTGCATTACTATAATTCCCCCGTATTCGTTTCAATTAATACCTTTGCTTCTCTACATTATTCAATATTTAAAATTCGAATTTGGATAACTTTCTCAATGTATTTAAACCATACTACGTGTTTGTTGTTATTGCATCCGTACTTATGAAATATTTTACGTGGAGAATACTAGAAAAAGAAATAATAATGCTAGACATAGTCATCGTCATCGTCATCATCATCATTATCGTCATACGTAAAAGTATTACGAGTATAATGTATGTCAACTATTCAACGACTGTATTATTACAAATCATCATCTTCATCCTCATTCTCATAGCCAGCCATACTCCTCATCATCATTGTCCTCCTCAACGTCATCATCTTCAAATTGTAATCTTTTACAAATTCTATTGAATTATAATGATGAGAGAGTGTTGCATGTATTGGCATATGGCATGTGGCATGCGGTGCTCTACTTTTCAGTGCTTTTCCTAACAGATTCAATATGATAATTTTTGATGCAGTGGTTTTAGCAATTGGAAAAAACCTAGAATATTTTCCAAAAACATCTTCAAAACATTTGTGAATATTTATGCAAAATAATACGAAAATAATAAAAATGAGGTCTGCCTTGTAAATAAATTCCTTTAAAAATGTACGTATAAGGCACATATGTACTTCAAGTGGCATGAATGCAATGCAGGAAGAATAAGGAATTTATTGTATGTGGTTTACAAAATACAATTGAAATTTACGTACTTACATAACTTTACACATATGTATGTACATATATATGAACTAAAACATGCGTTTTGTACTTGTGGTTTTCGGTAAAACCGCCTTACTTTAGGGAGAGTTTTGAATTTTTTCTTTAGAAAAATCAATTTTTTTTTAAATTTTTTTTTTGGTTTTTGTTTTTAAATCGATTGTACATATATTTGATGTATAAGGAAAAATTATTTCTGAATTATACGGATTTATTTTTAATGGTACATTTTCATAGGAAAAAGAAATAAGTATAACCCAGCAAACATTTTGCTTTAGCATTATTTTGCTCGATAACTTATAGTATTTGTATTACTCTTGATTGCTACAAAACATCTTCGTTTTATTTTTTTTACTTCATTTTCAGGTTCATTCGTAAAATGTCTGCAATAAAACATATAATTTGCCTACTTCAGTAGATTTTAAAACCTTGAAAACGCCTTCTGTGAAAATGTATCGTATTGACTGTAGTGTTGAGGAAAATTGATTGTTGCTCTTCCTCAAGACTTTGCTATGATATTTGACTGTTAATATACAACATTACTTACTTTGTTAAATGGCCATCACAACCCGATTAACGGGCCGCTGGGTACGCTGCACAACGTCTATGTCGTTGAGGAGCTCATACAGCTGTTGGATCGGATGCGGAAATCATCGCCAACTCGAACTGAACCGAAGATCTTACGTAGGACTTTTCTCTGGAATATTTTCAAGGCTGCTGCATCAGTGCAGGGTAGGATGAGCGCCTTGTAGACTATTAGTTTTGTCATATGAGAGAGGTCTCTGCTTCTCAATTGCCTATTGAGTTTTTACGTGGTGGGTTTCAAGTCCTACGCACAAACCAAATTTAATGTCCAGGGGATTGGACTTTGCTGTTGTGCCATCAGCAACATTACAACATTACGTCACTAAATTATAAACATAAGGTGTTGGAAAAATTACGGCATTATTTGTTGCAGCTCGATGTTCAAATATTGTTAACTAAAGCAGGCCCAAAAATGTCAATAAAGCATTACAAAATTAAGAAATATTTGACATAAAAACATAAGACAACTCGATGTACTTAGCTTTGAATTTTTCTCTGGACCAATTGTTTGTGGTATCGATAATCCGTTATTTTTAATAATTTTTTTAAATTTATTTGGAACATATTTCCATTCTATTCCTACAAATTTCCAATTTGGCTATTTGTCAACTCCAATTTTGACTTATTTTATCCAGGATTTTGGCAAGAGCAGTTCTAATGTAGTTTGCATAGTGGTTATGGAGCTTCCAATGGATCTGCTCCAAAACGCAAGTTTAATTGCTTATCAAACTTGAATCTCAATAGGTTCACGTTATCGCGTGTCATGTGGCCCATATGAGACCATATGCCTACCGACGAAGTTCAATTACTATATTTAGAGACAAAAAAGAGAGTAATAATTCAGCCCACCAATCGGAAATGTGCCAAACTGAGTGTCATATGAGTGTTTTTTTATTGAACACATTTGTTTTTGCTTTGCCAATATGTCTACAACTATTCTTTAATAAAAGAATGAAAATTTCATAAAATTTCCTTTCTGAATATGCAGTATGTACATATATGTATATTCGTAAGACCCACAAAATATTGCTGGGTTGCTTAAAAAATAACTCATAAAAGCCTTTTTAAATCACATACAATATTTGCATTTTGTTTACATATGTACGAATGCAAATGTTTTGTTTACATTTTCAAAACAAAACAAAAATGTTTAAAATAACAACCAACAATAAAAATAAAAGAAAACAAAGAAACAAAATAACGCATGTTTTTAATAACTCTCACTCTCTCACCTCAAAATGATGTTTAAAACTCAATTAAAAAATTGCTTTTAGGCATTTGGTTGTTGTTGCTTTCTAGCTGTGGCATTTTTAATTGAATTTTAGGTATGTATGTGCGTGTGTTGGTGTGTTTATGTCACTCTATTCAATTGGAAATGTATGTAAATCCTGTGATGAAAGAGAAAGGGAATGGTTTATAAAAATTATACATCCAATTTGTTACCAAAAACAAAAACAAAAAAAACACACACACACAAAATAATTATGCATGAGAGTAATGTAATAACAAAAAATAAATGAATTATCTTGTTACAAACATACCCATGCATACCATATTTTATTTAGCATGTATTTGTGTTATTAAAATACAGTATTTTGCTTTGTATTATACTTTCAAGCATATTTATAATAAAAATTGTTATTCATAGGCTTTATTTACTTAAAAGTCTTTATAAATAATAATAAAGTCTCTCCGTATAATCTGTAACGAAACGAGAGAAAAAATGTGTAATAAAAATAAAAAAACAAAATAATCCATAATAAAGCCAGGCAACATTTTTTCTCATTACGATTATCCCGTCTCTGAGTAAATGCTTGCCCTTTTTAGCTCTCTTTTGTCTTTATCTCTTTGAATATCATGATGACGCTGTCTATACTAAATGGTGGAGAGTATATTTGCTCCTCTTTTAGAGGCACTTCGTTTATTGTTGTATGTGTGAGTTTATTTGTTTGTAATACTGTTTTATTATTATTACTTGAACTGTTTTTTTTATATTGTGCTCATGATAATTATATTACTGCAGAGTTTCTAAACATTTTTGCTTATTTTCCCTTTTTGTTGATAAAAGAATTTATTTTTCGTGCAGAGCTGCAGTGTTCATGCCAGCAAGTTCACAAAATTTGAAGAAACTGCATAATTTAGTTTGTGTTTGACAGCCGTTGATAACAGATTAAAGTGGAATTTGAAAAGGAAATGGAAAAAGTGTATTCCAAGTTCCAATAAGCATTATTTTTTTTTTGCTGAACAATCTATCGCTCAGACTAAGGCTAAGTTGAACCAGCACAATACGTTTTGGACGTCCAGTTGAAGTTCCTATACAAAAAACAATTTAAAAAACTCAGAGTTTTGTTTCCTACTTAACTCTTAGTAGTCAGGATTGCAACGTAGCTTCTGACGCCACCCATATTACTATTTACTTCTGTGTGTATTACTTCTTCTCGTATAGAGACGACACTTATCTGTAGATATTACGTCACTCACAAGAACACATACATCTTTCGTAGACCACAACTTGACCAGACTTGTATTGTGACTTGGGCCTGTAACCTTTCCAAAATCAACTAATCCAGGAGTAGAAAGTAAACGACCATAGACAAAAACATGTGTTAGCTGAACGGGCTTTCGAAAAATCATCTTCAATGATGAGAACCATTTTTGGATGAATGGTTACATGAACGAACAAAATTGTCGAATTAAGGCCACACTGTTCATGCTACCCTGCAGGAGCGATTTAAGCATATGGGCATCCTACGTGAATGTGATGTGGATTAGTCTCTGAGATCGTACATGCAATTTGACAACTGTATACCGATCTCATAGGAGACTGTGATGAATAACAAAATGACTGAATATGTTTTATCCAAAAAGTTGCAGCTGAAAGGTCCATCGCACTGTAGAATGCTAAAGGAGTTGCTTTTTTACAGTCGCTATTTCAATTAACGACAAGCATTCTGGTTCAAGTTTGAAGTTGATTGTTGACCCATGTTCACTAATTTCGTTAGATTGTTCATGTATTCTGTTTTAAATTTAAACTATACTCGGCCTAAAAAGTTTACTTAATGACAGCTAAGGTCGATTGTGAACCGATATTTACCAATTTCGTAATAGTGCTGAAAAAACTATACAAAATCTATGCCAGTTAATCAGTCATAAAACTCCAGTGGGATGGATTTGATTAGATTTTCAGTTTAAAACAATTTTATGGCAGCTGGTTTGTATGTATAAACCAATAAATATCCCATAAAAGTGAACTCAAAATTGATTTCAAAAAAAGAATAACAACGACAGTGCGTCATGGTATTAAAAAAGAAAAAAAAAAACTAAACTCATTAGCGCCATCCTCTTAACAAGATTTACGACCCTTAATGTATACAGACATGCATACATACGCACAAATAAATAAATATTATTTATGTTGCATGTACTCGTATTTCATATTTTAGCCATCATCCATCATCATAATATTTCATTAGTGTTTTGACAAAACGACGAAAAAGAAAAGTGGAAAGAACCAAAAACTCAACCTCCGAAAATTTGTTTTTGTTCTTTTTCTTGACACTCAACAACTCATTGCAAAAACAAACAAACAAAAAAAAAAAACGCTTTGAATGTATGGCAAGAAGTGAAGGTCATGTCATTATAAACCGAATATATGAAGAAAAGATGATGATGATGATGGCATCTAAAAAGTATCACAGCAGAGACAACGTCAAGTTTCTGCCAATGGCGGAGACTTGAGGCAGAAGCTGCAAAGCGGCAAAAGGGTTAAAAGTCAATTGGATTTTTCGTTTTTTTATTCTACATTTCGAAGGAGCCCGACATATACAGAGCTCTTCTGATGGCGGCAAGCGAACGAACATAAGCCCATCTTAACAGAATGAAAAACAAATTATTCATCATCTTGCCATTCATTAAAAATTAAAAGAACGAAAATGAAAACAAGAGTAAAACAAAAAAATAAATACAATACAAGCATAATTGTTGTATGAGTGAGTTTTCTTGAATTGTATGTTGGTTGCCGCCCAATGAAAAATAGCGAAACAAAAGAGGAAAAAGATTTCTTTAAGGTTTTTAGTCCTCCAGGAATATGTTAAGACTTTCATGTTTCTTACAACAGGGTGTGGCCATAAGAAATTTAATATTTTTAAAATTAGTATAGAAAGCTTCAAAGCTTTTAAACTAAGACTTGTAACTTTAATTTACCTTTGAAGAGTTTTACTTTACATGTTACTGTGTTACAGACTGTGTGTTACTCGTCTCAAAGAGACTGAAGGGAAAGTCTTTAGAAGAAGGATTGTCTTTCTTTCCGATGGAATATTAGGACACTAAGACGTCAAGGCATGAAATTAAGTCATAGGCAATTTGCAATGTACCTGTAACTTGATCATCCATGTAATGTATGAATGCAAAATTTGTTCGCACATACAGATATCGCTATCAACTGCATTGTGTCGTCTTGTTATTAAAACAAACCCTACTTCTCTTCTGGAAAGGCTCTCTCTCGCCATAGATGTTAGTATTAATTCGGGAAAGCCCAGAAAAACGTCCTGCAAAAATAATTCTCTACTAACCCACGCCTGCGAGGTCGTATTTATGAATTTGTCTCATTTTGTCTGTTTGTTTCCTTCGTTGTTCACGCCCAACGTACTTTCTCATAGTCCTCCACATGCTACTCCGCATTACAGTTTTTCGGCGGCTTCCTCTCAGAAGATTTCGGGCAAAAACTCTGAGAGTAAATAAAATTGCCATGAAAAAGTTTCTTAAAAATTTGTTGTTCGGAGTCGAAATATAAAAGTACGTCCACTGTTCATAGATAAAATTGACACACACAGCGTGAATGGTGTGAGAAGCATATTTGTAATCCTGAATAAAGGAGTTTAATCCTGAATAAAAGGGTTGTAATCCATAAAGATAACTCCGCACATATCTACATTTAATTTCAAACCATACTAAATCCCTTTCCTATTATGTCAGTATTATGCCTGTATTCCCGAAAGCTTCCAATTCCATCTGTATCCTCGAGGGACTAGTGTTTGCTGTTGAGCCTCTATAATAAATGAACAGCAAAAAAATAATTTAAATTAAGGTTGGACGTCTTATCAATGGAATTCGATCACACCCGGCATCTGTAGGTCCATCCTCGTCCATGAATGCTAGTGAGCTGGCCGCAGTTTTACAGGCGGCAGGATGGCTCGTGCAATATTGCTAGCCTCTGCTGGACTTGAATGGATAAGAAGAGGATAACTTGATAGTCTTCTGTACGTGGACATCAATCAAACAATTGTGAGTCTTACTTATCACTGTCCTATTGGAAAGCCAAGCCTATCGGCAGGCTTTCCTCTAAAAACTTCTGCAGGAAGTGTGGGTTTGATGATGGAAGTCGCCGTAGTCTAGTAGGTAGTGTGTTGGCGTATTAGACACAAAAAGCCTGGGTTCGAGCCCCAGGCCAGGCATCAAAGACAAAATACAAAAAATATTTTTTCGGCGACTTCCTCTCAGTAGATTTCTGGCAAAAACTCTAAGAGTGGGTTTGATGATGAAGAGGCGGGAATTCATGAATTTTCATTTTTAAATATTGCTGCAAAAGCAAGATTTATTCTGGAGTCGAACTGGTATCCTATAGGGAATGTTTGAGCTCCGGATTAATTATGGTATTTCAAAGGACCTAAGTAGAACCTCTTCCTGGCAGAATGGTCCGCCACCTAACCTAGATTAAGCCCTATGTTTTATTCTTAAAGGTTTTCCTTCAAATCTAATAAAATCCTCAAAGGAAAGAATAAGTTCATGATAAATGGTTTGCCTAATCCAAGATATCAAAATATCATGTGTGTGAAGATAAATTCGAATTTGAAATCCAAGACGCAATCCATAAATTTTAGCAGCGTCACATTTGGCGTTAATAGAGCAAAATTTGTCCTTAGCAGAGCACTGTTAGCTGTTTAACAGTATCCTTCGGAACAAGCCCATTTGTTTAGAAGCTAATTTTAGGACAAATACTAGGTCTATGAGTACCATAACATACTCAAAGGAAGGTTCCAAGGCCGCTTCATATAATCAGCAAAAAAATCCCATATAAAGTAATATAGTATTGAGAAAATTGGCTTTAATTATATCAATTTTTTGCTTGAAAATTCTCTAGAAGATCAGTGGCCATTTTGGAGCATATAAGAAATGGTACACCATACAGACTATATGCAAATGATAGTGCAGAGGCTCCTCTTTCCAAACCGTGGTAGTGGGATAGCTAGAACAATTCCGTCCTCCATCCAAACTAATCATCCTTCACGTTTCAACACAACAAGGAAAGTTTACCCTGTTAGAGACAAGAAGTGGAGCTGCTAAAACTGTGGGTTTGCGTCTTTGGTTTTTAAATTACAATTTATCTTCACACACATCAAAAAATCTATTAAAATTTTACTTTAGGCTCGAGGATATCTCATCTCCCCAATATTTATTTAAATTTTAATTTTCATTGTCTTTATCAAACAAAATAGGATAAAAAATAATATTTTAATTGAAATTTGTCTTTAAAAATTAGCACATAACTAGCTATTCATTTATTTAAAAATGAATATAAATGCCTCCTTATATTCCCTAATGGTGTTAGCTTCTAAAGCTATAAAGCTTGCCACATAGAAATGTTTTAAAGTAGACCATGTGCTGTGCTTTATATGATGACTGACATGGCATAGTTTCTTGCCTCTCTTGTTTTATTTTCAAAAAAAAACTCAAATATTCTTGGCATTAAACTAAGCGGCAAAAGGAATAACAAAAATTAGAAACGAAAGAGTCATGAAGTTTAAATAAAAAGCAAAACTTAAACCATACAAGTTTGAAGAGTTGCTATAAAACTAAGGCAGGCATCTTAAAGAGAAATTGTCAACTTGTTTCAGGCTTAAAGTCGTCATCTGTAACAACAACAGGATCATCATTATCATCATCACCATAGTCATCATAGTCATCATCAATTGTATTTCAACTCTTCTCGCATCAAATAGAGAGTTACTCGTACATAGAATTGTTGCAGTTTACATACTTATGTTCATATGTACTTGCAACAAGCAACCATATTTAGTAGAATAGAATTTAGAAAAGTTTTTATTTTTTTTTGTTTCTTTTTATTTTCTTTACTTTAGTTTTGTTTCTTACTTGCTTTCTGCATAAAGCAAAACGACGATTAACAATTTCTGTTATTTTCTTGGAAATTTTTTCTTCTATTCTTCGTTGGAATTTGTCAAGAAATATTTTTCTTAGACTGCATAAATCGTTTTACAACGTGGGATGATGATAGTGGCAGCATAGTGGGTTTGTTAAAACGTTTGTCATTTTTCAACTTAACAAGTTGGAGTTAAAATGGGATTTTCATACAATATTATGGAATGAAATATTTTTAAAATTTATTATTCCATTCGTATTCATAGTTAATTTAGGTTAACAGGTCACCGATTTTTCTAAAGAGAAGAAAAAGAGAACGTTCGAATAAAGATGGCCAAAAGAAAATAACAACAAGAAGAAGGTGTAGAATGCGATTAAATGGAATAGAAGAGAATGGCTTAAAATAAAAACAGATTTGAAGCTTCATCCAGCCGTTAGAATCAAGTTATTCTGCTTATGCTTGTTTCGAATTTCAATAGTCTTCTCCACTTGCAGGAAGTGCGAAATTGATAAGATTGGAATCGAAATAAGCGCTAGAATTCCTTCACATATTTTATGTTCAATAAATATGTGTACTACGTACGTACATACATACATAATTGGTCACTACAACCCTTTAGTCAGGATTACGATCTAGCTTCTCACACCACTTATGTTGGATGTGTTAATTTTGGCAGAAACTACAATTTAAATTCGACTCCAAACGATAGATTTTTTTGTGACAGTTTTCAGGACAATTTAATTAACTCTTAGGGCCATTATTACAACTTGCCGTTAAAGTTGGGTTTAGTTAAAGGTAACTTTAGCTAAAGTGAACTTTAGAGTCTCCTTTAACTTCTTTTCGTTATTACAACATACAGATAAAATAAAGTTAACTTTTTTAAACACATGGCAGTGCAAGAGCAATGTCGATAACACTGCTCAATTAAACAAGTTTTTTTTTAGCTCAGTGGCAACGACGGGCTTCTTTTTTTGTTGTATTTGCTCATTTTGTTTATGTTTTAAGTTGCAAGTTCAAACATAAACTTAACTTTAAAAGTTAAAGGCAGGATGATCCTCTCTTTAGCTTAACGTTTACTTTACTGTCCACTTATTACAATGAAAAACAATTTATCTGCCCGTTAAAATCCTTCTTTTAGTTAACGGCAAGTTGTAATAATGGCTCTCAGAGTTTTTGCTAGAAATCTGCTGAGAGGAAGACGTCGAAGAAATATTTTTTCATATTTTCGTTTTGTTCGCGATGTCTGACTTGGGGTTTGAACTGTGGCCTTACGTCTAATAAGACAACACTCTACCTACTAGAATACGGCGACTACAACCGCAGGTGCTTTATTTCGTTTATGTCTCAAAAAGTGAGTCAATCTCACATGTAGGCACGGTTAAAGGATATTGGTCCCTACCTTTTTATTAAATTATCTCCGTATCTCATGTTCAGAACATACAATACTTCATCCAAAGCATACACACACATAGTCAGGATTACAATCCTTCGTTAATTTTATCCATGATAGATTTAAACGATAGATTTGAGAAACTTTTCATGGCAATTTATTTCATCTGAGAATTTTTCCAGAAGACTGTTGAAGGAAAGACTGGCGAAAGAAATATTTTTTTTAATATTTTCGTTTTGTTCGAGATGCCTAAGGTGGAGTTCTAACCAGTCAATGTACTACCTACTAGACAACGGCGATGATACTGATCTAACTCGTCACACCATCCATCTTAAGTGTGTAAATTTTAACCATGAATGCAGGGACCTATTGTTTAACGGTGACTTTGCATGTCAGCTATGGCAAGTAGTAACTTTCTGATCTTTTGCAAGGAGACCTAGATGATATAAAGCCTGTCACCTATTTGTTTAGGCAAAATATTCATATAAACTGCTAATAACAGTTCAAAGCTCTCGAAGGCAAACTTCGCAAAAATCGCTTGCCACTACCGTTTCTACTGTTCTTTCTCTTGCACTATACATTGGAATGAAAAGCCTTGTACTTTATGGTCATAAAGAAAGAAAATTTGTGCACAACTAAAGCCAGTTTAGAATAGAAAGCATTCAACCCCACTACAAGAATCTTAAAAAGTCGTTTAAAAAAAGGAAAAAACGAAGAAATAAATTGAAATAAAGAAATGGAGACAAAAAACGTAACAAAACAAAACAAAACATTTCCACACCATTTATGTAAGAAAAAAAAAGGAAAAGAACAAGAAAAAATTACGAAAAACTTGGCATTGCCAAATATGACAATATTGTTGCTGTTCTTGAGCATCAGTCAGTCACATTTAGCTTATGACTACAGTTGACTGTTTGCAATTTTCTGTATTTTTTTTTTTTGTAATCATTTCCAATTGAATTTAATTTTTTTTAAAAAATAAAAACCGTTTTTTCTCTCTCATTTATTTCAAAGCATACACATCATACGGACCATGCCATAATTATTGCATACAACACATCAACTGCCTAATCTTCAATTCTAATCATTATCCAACATAGAAGGCATTATCACCATTCGTGCAATTTTTAGTTGTTGTTGTTTTTTCTCCACTAATTTACCAGCTCCATGAGACTTAATTCAGTATGAAATGTATGCGAGCATATGGCTATGCCACCATTAGTGTTTCTCCATAAAGTTTTTGGTTTAAATTTAAAACATCATTATCATTGGCTCTTTTAGAATTATTTTTATTATTTCGTTCTGTTTTTTGTTGCTAAAAATTCAACAACAGCTGCAAAACCAAAAATAAAAAAAAACTTTAAATATTCAAATTATAAAATAAAAGGAAGATTTATTTTCTAATTTGTTCTTTTTTTTCATTATTTGTTTCCATTTTTTTTATTTAAATTTATTAGAAAACGTTTAATAATGATTTTAAAATGTATTGTGTTGTGTTGCCGTTGTTTTATTTTTTACTTTGTTAAAGTCCATTTCATAATTTAGTCATCGCAATCATAAATATTATTAGTATTGGTTTCTTTATTGTTGTTGTTGTAGTTGGTTTTATTTTTTATTTTATTTTTTTTTAATAAATAGTTTAAAAATGGTTTTATGGTTTCATTATGGCCATAAAATGAATATTAATCATCGTTTGTAGAATAATTTTATATTTTATTAGAATTTTTTTTAAAAATAGATTATGAAACCCAATGGTCTCATTCATTATGGCATAAAATATTGAATGCTGCGTATACATAATAAACATTTATAATACAAACCACTCAAACCACAGAATAAGAATTAAAAGGCTTAACAAAATTGTTTGCTTTTTGAAACTCTCTAGCAACAGGGCTCGAGTTATGTTTTTAATTTTTTTAAATTTTTACATTCGGATTTTGTATCAAAAAAATCATTCTTCATTTTTAATTATCATTTCCTTAAACCGTGATATCAAAAGCGCCAATATGTTTCCAAAGCTCTTAAGTTCAATAGCCATCACAAACTTAGAAATGATATTTCGGCTGACTTTCAAAATGTATCAATACAAAGTTTGTATGCAGTTCTACACTACGGTATATAAATTATGTAGCTGTGCAAAGTAACCAAACACTGCATCAACTACAAATCCGATGTTTGATTGCTTTTTGACTGCGTTAAAATTACACATTCATGACGTTTTGAAATAGTATACATTGTAAGCATTTTGTACAGCGGCTTTATGAAACACTATACTTTGTACAAACACACTAGCACTAGCCCTGCATTAAGACCTTCCGTCGATTCGGTAGCAGAGTGTTGCAATTGTTTGACATCCTGCCCAATACATGGTTTAGGGGCGACAAGCTATATCGTACCCGTATAGCTGGGTTCAAACCCCAGGCCAGACATCAAAACAAAATACAAAAAGCATTTCTTCGGCGACTTCCTCTCAGCAGATTTCTGGCAAAAACTGTGAGAATAAATAAAAAATTGCAATCAAAGGTTTCTCAAAAATCTGTCGTTGGAAGTCGACTTTAAACTGTAGGTCCCACCCCTCATGTATAAAAATTAACACACACAACGTAAGTGGTGTGAGAAACTAGGTCGTAATCCTGACTGAAGTTTTACACAAATCTGTCGTTCGAAGTCGACTTTAAACTGTAGGTCCCACCCCTCATGTATAAAATTAATGTACACAACATAAGTGGTGTGAGAAACTAGGTCGTAATCCTGGCTGAAGGGTTGTAATGACCAATTATGTATGTATGTGTGATTAGGAGACAATAATTGGCAATATACCACCTTATAGTGTATCTCGCTGAATATTCTCCTTCAGCTTTTTGTCGAATAAAGCGAATCGTATAGTCTTCCAGCGAAATGTACGGTATTTTAGACAGAAATGCTACGGGCCACAAAATTAGGTCAAAGAACTTTTACTTTTAGGTGATATCAGCTCTAGAGGTGTAAAAAGCTATTAAGCATCCTTACGTATGGTTACCGAAATAAATTATAATGGGCGTCTGGTCATTGTGACGTTACTGGAAACGAAGTTGCAGATGAACTTTGCAATAAGAATAGAAAAGGAATCGGTGAAACCACCAGTAGGTTTCTTCTTTAAAATTATTGAAGAAAGGTTCCATTTACTAATAATGTATGGAGATATAGATCAGACTGTAGGGTCACAAGACCCTTGTAGCCAAGGCTTAATGCTACAGGTTCGAAACTAATCATTGGCACGATTAAGAAGAAGTTTAGAGCTAATATAGGAATCTTTAGACACAAGATCAACAGAGATATCTTCGATTTCTGTAGATTATGTGAACAAGCAGATACGTAGATAGCAATGGCTTGTTTGTCAATTTGTTGAGTAACTAGTGGATTTGAAAGACTGTAAGCTTGAGTATCTAAAGGGGCTTGTGAACTGGATTGACTGGCTAGGGTATTACATCTAGCATTGTATTTATCTGCGAGACATAAAGTCATATTGTGTATAATGGCTACGAGATATCTTTCTTTTCTTTTATTTGCCTTTCCTTATGTTTCTCTCTTCCTTCCTCTGTCAAAATATGATTTTATTTTTCTATTCTATTCATTTTTTATTCTGAAAGGCTTTTTCATTAATTCATTAATTCATAACTTTAGAAAAATACTTATAATATTTAGAAACGATTCGAGTGACTCGAATTTTTAGTGTTCGTATGCGAATCACACTTATTTTACGACTCTTGTAAATGTTGAGTCATGGAGAGTCGAAATGAACAACATCATACGTGTTGTTAAGTATGAATATGATGAGTACTTCAAACTTTGAAAATGAGTAGAGGTTCCATGATATTAAAATTAAGAATTTATGAGTATGACTCGATTCTACTTAACTTTTTGAATACGCATTGCTGATCTATGGCCTGTACCCAATACTTTATGTATTGTTTATATGAACTGAACTTATCATTCCAGTAGTTTTTTAATTCATTTTCTTTCTTTTCAGATCCTTAAAGAACTTACAGCAACCACTATTACACCAGTGAACTACAACAACAATGTGGAGTTTAAGACAAATAAACAGGGCCAAATATACTACGAAATTTAAACAAATAACAACAGTAGCAGAAGCAGCAGCAACAAAAACAAAAACTATATAAAGAACAACTGGCCAAACGAAAAAAACCAACACAAATACATTCTAAGACTACGAAGAAAATCTAAAATTTTAATTTTAATTGTAATTTTTAAACAATAAAAACTAAAATTACTACACTGAACTGAAGAGAACGAGGCAAGATACATACGAGTATATGTATTGAGAAATTGAGAAAATAATAACAACAAATAGAAAAAGAAAGACTATAAAGAAATCATAAAGAATTCCAAGGAAAAGCATTCATATACTCCTCATAAGCTTACATATGGTTTGGTTTTCCTGATAAACATTCTTTTTATTTTAAAGCGTTAAAAACTTTCCATTTTTTTCCCCGTTTTTTATTTAAAATATATTTCAAAAGAAAAAAACCGTTTTATTACAAACAATTGTTATTACGGAACGAAACGCCTACACAATTGTCTTCTACTACAATACTACAGTAGCTGGTAAGCAAAAGCAACAACAAAACAGAAACAGAAACATTCCTTGGCAATCATAAGAACAAGAAGTAACGAGAGACGACAACGCATCAGTGTGCAATAAAATTGAAAAATTTAAATTCAAATCGAGAAAATCACTTCGAATCAATTGCAAACAATTCAAATGCAAAACCCCAGCAATACTCCGGCAATAGGAAAATCAACAACAATTTTATTTATTTACCATTGTAGTGTTGTTGTTGTTCAGCTTTAACTTTTTCTCGTCTGTCCTGTGTTTCCCCAGTCCTCTACTCTCCCCCAGAGAGAAAAATCCTCTTCATTCTTTGGAATACAATTTACGGAAATACTCGCAGTAAAACGAGAGAATTAATAACAATAACAACAACAAAAAAACAAACTCAATTCCAGGGAGTTTATTTTTATTCAATTCGCATTATCTTCGATACACGTGTGTTCCTGAATACACGTTCAATTCAACGCATTGTTGTACAAAATGTCAATGATGGAACGGAAAGTGGGCGGTGGCGGTAGTGGTGGCGGTGCAGGTGCCGGCGGTGTTCCCGAATTAGCGGTACGTGAGGGAGATGACTTCTATATGCACGGCTCAAATATGAAACATTCGTTGAGCACCCCATCCGGTGTCGATGGTACACCATCTACGCCGCGTCATCGTGGTGGCAAAAAGATTACCGTTCGCATTCAAATGCTCGACGATACAGTGACAATATTTCAAGTACAGGTGAGTGAAATAATCAATAATGTTGAATGAAAGTAATTGCCAATATGGCTAATAAGCGATCGAAAAATATGACACGAAATAGATTAGATTGTTAGCGGCCATAAAAACTCGGATTATGATATTTATTTATAGGTCGTGGCTGGTACTTCCCAACCATTCTGATAGTTTGGATAGACGCGTTTTGTGAAAATTTCGGGTGACCACAAATCTTTCGCTTTAGGTTTCCAAGATGTTCTCTGTCTTCTCTTATTTCTGAACGTTACAGCTTTAGCAGAAGCTGTTGTGAGTTATACCTAGCTTTCATGCGAGTGTGACTAGGGATTAGTAAGCCGTTGTGACCCCTATTACGTTCTTTAGATGAATTCTGTTTAAGTTTATTCTACGCACCTTAATACGCCAGATTTGCCTGGTCTCTCTCTCTCTCTACACATCTGATTAAATCATTACAACCCAGTAGGGATTACGACCTAGCTTCTCCCATTAACCAAGTTGTGTGTGTTAATTTTATCGATGAATAGCGGGACACACAATTTAACCGCTACTCCGAATGGATGGATTAGGGCAACTTTTCATAGCAATTCTATTTACTCTTAGTGTTTTTGACAGAGGACTGCTGAGAGGAATTCGGCAGTAAGAAAAATTTCGTCTTACATCGTTTTGTTCGAGAAGTTTGAGCTGAGGTTCGAACCACGCGGTCTCCAACTATTAGAAATTTTAATTTAAATATCGGCTCTTAGCCTGCAAATTGGAAAGGGTGCTTTTTTGTGAGTGCGAGTGTGGAAAAAGAATAGCATTTTCGAGTCCCCTTTGGTCATCAAAAAAAATAGAAATTAATTCCAACACCATGCGCTACATAAGCAGAGACCATCCCCTAAATATTGGTCACAGATAAAAAGAAAAGAAGAGGATAGTTCAAGCTGTTTCCAAGGGTAAAGCCATTTAAATTTTTTAACCAAAAATATTATTTCCTGTATTGCCATTCCCCTGTTCTGCAACCATTCACAAACCAAATTCTATAGGAATTCATCACACGTTTTCTGTGTTCACAGTTAATGCTGCAGTAATTAACAGGCGTTTATTGCTTCTTTTAATGCATGGCCTATAATGTGTATTTAATTTGAGAATGTCTGGGTGTGGTCCTGGCAAAACAAAAAAAAAACAACTCAAAACCATATTTCCTTTTAAATCATGTCCTTCGCTTGAAGGTGGTGGCTGTGGGTGGTAACACGTTCTGCTTTTTAAGTTCGGCAACTTTAAACACAGTCACACTATTTTTTTCGGCATGGAAAAGTTTTTTCGCCATTTTCGCGAAAAGTTTTCCTTGTTTTTTGTTTGCTGCATATAATCCTCTTCTCGAAAAATTTAATACCGTTAATGGTACGAACAGAATTTCGTAAAAGCAAACGACTGTTATAGGCTCTCTTATGCTCCTCGAGTTTCATAGAGGAGTGAGTAGTAGTTTATTGTAAAAGAAAGAAATAAACAAACAAAAACTGTTTTCCACTCATTCATTCATACTGTTATTATCACACTGCGCGTGTGTGTGCGTGTTTGTGTGTGTTTATGATGAGAATAATGGGAATAAATGTTGGACCATTTCATTCATTCCTTCATTCATATACACGAAGCATTTGCAAGCATTTGTGCTTGTATAAGTAGTGCTTAAGTTAAACAAGCCATAAAATATGCGAAAGTTGAATGCTCATTTTTGTTTTTTTTTTATTTACTTTGTTTCTGTCGTTTTTTGTTTGTTGCAACCACACTTTGGTTGACATATTGAGGAAAACTACAATAACAATAATAATAACAACAACAAAAATAAACTTACGAGTATACTTCAGTATAAAAATATTGAAAAAAAAAGAAATAAAAATTAAAGGGAAAAGCGGTAAATCACAAACATTTAAAACAAAGTTTTATTGCTGCCAAGCGTTACTTTTGAGGTTCAGAAAAAAAGACGTCTTTGTTGTAACATTTACTACCGCATCATAACCACCCGACGAAAAAGATGGTAAAAATTGACAAATTAGAAGTAAATGTTAAATTAAATATTTCTTTAGATTTGTTAAAGAAAAAAGTAAACAACTGTAAACGAAGTTGAAAGTCAAGAAAATCAAGCATACCTTGGCAACAATTCTGAAGTTATCCGATGGAATTCCAATCCTATTCCTGAATTATTCTTCTGCTGATACTTACATACATAATTGGTCATTACAACCCTTCAGTCAGGATTACGACCTAGTTTCTCACACCACTTATGTTGTGTGTGTTAATTTTATACATGAGTGGCGGGACCTACAGTTTAAAGTCGACTCCGAACGACAGATTTTTGAGAAACTTTTCATGGCAATCTTATTTGCTGTCAAAGGTTTTGGCAAAAATCTGCTGAGAGGTAGTCGCCGAAAAAAATTCATTTTTCGTTTTGATGTCTGACGTAGGGTTTGAACGGTGGCCTTGCATCTAATAAGCCAACACACTACCTACTAAACTACGGCGACTTGTAGAATATGCATTTGATAAAATACTCATGGAACAACTGGTCTCATAGAGTCGGTAATCAAACCTTTGAAAGACTTAAACGCCAGTCTAGAAAAGCATGACAAAAATGTCGTTGACTTCAATGATGAAATTACTCCTTTGCTTGATTCTGAGTTTCTACAAACCCAAGTCAAGTCACAACGATTTGTTAGTAGAAGACATACTGGGGTTTTAATTTCTACTTTAGTCTCCTTGACTAGTGCACTATAATGTTGATCAATACAGTCGGTGACTATCAAGATGGCGTAGAACTTTTGACAGGAATAGACTGATAATAAAAACTTTGAAAACTCCTTTGTAATACATTAAGATTTATTCTGAATTACTCCAGAAATCTATTTCGTGATTAACCTTGGATATACATATGTATGTATACGAGAGTGGGTCAATAATCGTCTTCGAGCTTCGTACACTTTATCAGATACTGTCTGCTACTACTAGTTTTGAGCTACTGTCGCATCTAAAAAGACACTAAGGTTTTTGTATTTGATGCAGATGCAATGTCATCAGAGGGCATCAAATCAGTTCAGTGTGGTAACGAGGTTGAAACTTATTTTCTGCTTTAGTTTTGTAACCTCGAATGACGACATCTTGGCAGTAACACGAGTCTTTTCTTCTAAAGATCTTAGAGCGCTTTCATTAGGCACGACTGGAACTGTTCAAGCATGCACCGTTTGACAGCCTTCTTGCGTCTATAAAAACCAACGAATAGAATAAATTGCTTGTGATTGATGAAGATTTTGAGTGTATGTTTTAGTGTTTGGCAGCCACCACTTTCCATGAAGTAAACCTCTACACTTGTATTAAATATAAAATGTCTGAAACGATTTTACTCTACTTCTTTAACTTTTTTCCTCTTCTTTTTCTTCTTCTTCCTTTTTTTGTCATGCAATATACTTTTATTTCCACAATATTTAATATTTTGCGGTTACCGAGTTGTAGTTGAATGAGTTCAAAACTGTGTTTCTGATTGCACTGCGTGGTTTTCATGTACGAGTTTTTACGTTTTCGAATAAAAAAAAAGCAGAGAACAAAATTTCAACGCAAAATTTAAATGCGAAGAACACATAGCAGAGCAGAAGAAATGAAATTGCAGTTGTTGCTATTGCGGCCTTTTGCGTGTTTGCCATTAAAGTTCGAGTACAAGCAGAAGCCAACGATGAATGAAACAATTTTCATACGTAATACCATGGCGCGACCTAAACGGTCAAAGACCTTTGGAAAATTTTTGTTTTGTTTTTTTGTCTTTTCCTTCTTATTTTGGGACAAAATTATACGTACATATGTACGTGCGATAGTATCTTACCATTGCCTACAAGTGCATCATACATTTGGTTTTCCTTCTTCGAATGCTGCTTGCCTTTTTCGATGTAGATTTTTCATTATGTACCACACTTTGGTTCGTTTATTTATTTCAAAAAAAAAAAAAAAAAAAAAAAAGTGTTAAAAGCGCAAGAGTAGTTGCTGCCAAGTCTACTTTTTTGTACAATTTTCTTTTCTTCTTCTTTTTTTTTACCAGCCTATTTGCTTTTGTCATTCGTCGTATATGTTTTACGTTCTAATGCCTCTTTTGGTTTGTTTTTCCTTCCAGTCTCTCCTTTTTTTTCTAAGGTCTCTATGTAGTATGTACATAAGTATGTATGTATGTATGTAGTTGCTTGCGTTTTAATCTGTTGGTTTTACATACTACATCCTTACATTGCCACAACTGTGTAGCAGTTGTTGGATTGTATTTTTCATTAAGACCGCTTTCCATTACTTTATTTTGTTTTTTGTTGTTTTTCTTTGTTTGGCTGTTCCAATAGAATTAATGTTTGTGTGTGTGTTTATTTTTGGCAACACATAAAGACACGAAGACATGTCTATGGAATAAAGGAAGAATATAAATGTTGGAGTATTCCAAAATTAAACCAATAAACAGTTATGTGTGAAAAAATAGGTATTCCTTCCTTTAAGGAATTCTTTCTTTGTTTTAGTCTCATTTATCAATTTTATTGGGCTACTCGGCCGCAGCTCGTTTTGGAATGATAGAAACAACATTCTCTGTGAAAATGTTTTGGGCTCAATGGTAAAAAACACTGCTAAGGAAGCCTTAATCTTTCTGAAGAGATGGCGTTGCCTGACCTCTCGGTTTTTCTTTTTAGAAGGCCTTTAAGAGATTTTAGTCATATTATTCAAGAATAATCTGAGGCCTTTTTTCAGGGATCTGTAAACAAAAACGAAAATTTGTTCGGAATGTGGTTCGTCTGAATTATCAGAATATCTCAGAAGGTAACACCAGGGTACATATCACCTGCTGAGAAAAGTATCTCTGTTGACATCGAGCAGCATTGAGACGTTTGTAAGAGCAATAGGCTTAGAGGAGACATTATAGGGATGCCGTCGGCTCTGAACAACAGGTTTGACAAAACGTCCGTGACAGAGTCCTTGTTATTGAGAGGAAGGCGCCGAAATATATATTTTTTTCATATTTCGGGTTGGTTCAAGATGGAAGTCGCCGTAGTCTAGTAGGTAGTGTGTTGACTTATTAGACGTAAGGTCGGATATCAAAACGAAAATATAAAAAAAAGTATTTCTTCGGTGACTTCCTCTCAGCATATTTCTGGCAAAAACTCTGAGAGTAAATAAAATTGCAATGAAAAGCCCTTAACTGTAGGTCCCACCAGTTATGTATAAAATTAACACACACAACATAATTGGTGTGAGAAACTAGGTGCATAATCCTGACTGAAGGATTATAATGACCAATTATGTATGTCAAGATGTATGAGTTGTGAATCACGGACTCTCGTCCAATAAGCCAACATTCTACCTACTAGACTACGGCAGCTTCCGAGTACAGAGAAGAAAAATAACTAAGCAGCTTCCATACTGGTTTATAAATGCCGGGTATCTCTTAACGAATCCATCTCTGCCGCTGATAGACTAGCTAAGATAAGCACTTAGCTGGCAATCACGTTCCTTTGTTCCTTTCTTACTTACTTACTTACTTAATTGGCCATAACAACCCGTTTATCGGATTTCGGCCTGCCGCAACACATGCTTCCAGGCGCCTCTGCTTCGTGCGCGCCTACGCCAGTTGGTCACACCAATCGATGACAGGGCTTAATCGATTTGGTCCTTCCAACGGATGCAAGGTCGTCCTCTTCGCCGACTTCCGCAGATTCCCGCATCAAATACCCGTCTTGCCGGCGCATCCTCCTCCATTCGAACGACATGGCCGAGCCAGCGCAGCCGCTGGATATTAATACGCTGTACAACGTCCATGTCGTTGAGGAGCTCATACAGCTCACTGTTGTATCGGATACGGAAATCATCGAAAACTCGCACTGGACCGAAGATCTTGCGCAGTACTTTTCTCTCGAACACTCTCAAGGCCGCTGCATCTGTACTTAATAGGGTCCATGCCTCTGCGCCATAAAGAAGCACGGGTAGGATGAGTGTCTTGTAGAGTGTTAGTTTTGTCGTACGAGAGAGGTCTCTGCTACTCAATTGCCTATTGAGACCATAGTAGCACCTGTTGGCAAGAGTGATCCTGCGCTTGATCTCCAGACTGACATCATTTCTGGTGGTAACGGCGGAGCCAAGATAGATGAATTCCTTGACCGTATCAAAAGTATAGTTATCGGCCGTAATCTGAGAATCAATACGCCGCGCGTCTCGACTCGTCGATAACATATACTTTGTTTTGCCCTCATTTACTGCCAAACCCATCTTGGTAGACTAGCGTTCAATAGCACTAAAGGCAGCAGTAACATCTCGCTTCGTACGCCCTATGATGTCAATGTCGTCAGCGTACGCAAGCAACTGGACACTTTTTTGAAAAATAGTGCCACTGCGATGCACTCCTGCCTTTCGCAGAACACTCTCCATGACGAAGTTGAAGAGGTCGCATGATAAGGGGTCGCCTTGTCTGAAACCTCGCACGGTATCAAAAGGCTCGGAGAGGTCCATTCCTACCTTGACGGAGCTACAGGAATTGCTCAACGTCATTCTGCAAAGCCTTATCAGCTTCGCAGGTATACCGAGCTCAGACATTGCGGCAAAAAACACGATCCCTTATGGGGCTATCAAAGGCAGCCTTATAGTCGACAAGAAGATGGTGTGTGTCGACTTGTTTCTCGTGGGTCTTTGTTCCTTTCTCTACACTTAAAACTGAGATTGACTGTTCGAAAGTTGACTTGGGCTAGATGGGAATGGTAACCCAGCTGTGCTATTACTTGATACATCCCGCAGTCCACAGTCACAATAAAAGATCATGACATTAGATGCGGCCTGTACATGCGGGTGAAGGTGATTGATTACTAGTCCCTTATTCGTCATGATTTTTATTTCAATTGCAATGATGTAAAGAAGGGTGATATTAACATTCACTTCCTCTGTCACCGGCGTTGTGTGTATCCAGGAAAGAAGTTCTGAGATACTCTCTGAACAGTTTAGATGAGAATATTTACTTTGAATGGCCTATAGTTGTGGCCCATTGTTCCTTCTCTTATTGTATTTACAAAATCGTGGTGAATTTTATCCACACAACTGTTAGATTAAAAATTTTAATGCTTTTCCAATAGAAAGAGAAACAGCCAACAGTCATATTTCTTAAGTCCAACACCCAAAAATTACCGAAATAAAGATGAAAGGAACTAAAAAAAGAAGAAGAAGAAGAAGAAATTCAGTTTTATTTAGTTTCAGTAGTTCTTCCATTTACTTTTCCTAATATTATCAGAGTTTTTGGATTCTAGCCAAAAACATTTCTTATTTATTTTTTTGTTGTTTCGTTTTGTTGCTGTTTTTAAGCAGGCATTTAGGCAGGCAGTCGTGTAGTGCAATTTTGGTCATTTTGTTGTTGCAGCTTTATTTAATGACTCTTTTTTTTCTGTCATTTTTTTTCGTTGTTGGTTCATTCTTTTGGAACTATTCTAAGGATGTTTGTTAGTTTTGTTTGGTGTTTTTTTTTCAATAGCGTCCCCCCCCCCTTTTGTAAAGAAATTTGTTGTTGGCCTTACATATTTTATACTTCATCTGCTGGTTTATGTGTAAACTTTTTTTTGAGTTTTTATTTCGTATTTAGAGCATCCGCCCATAGCATTTCAGTCTTCCTTTTTCGTTTATAGACAGTGTATGTACCTTTCCTTAATTTTTCCCTGCTATTTTGTGCCGTAAATGTACTTTTAAGGCCGTTTTATTTACTTTATAAATTTTAGCGTGAAGTTTTACTTAAATTTTGTGTCTTCTTTTTTCATTCTCATCTTATTTTTGTCAGTTTCCTCCATGTAATTGAGAAAAAAAGTACTTTTTCCGTTCGTGATTTATGACCAAATGTTTGCATTTTCGAAAATTTTTTAATAAATTTTCCTTACTTGGTTAATTCAGTTGGGTGGCGAAAATTAAAAAAAAAGTTTTTATTTTTATTTTTAGCTTCAAGATCGTCGTAAACGTGCTGTCAACAGGAAATTTTAATAGGAAATGGATGTTGTATTAGGAAACGGTGATTATTGTCGGCAGCAATCGAAATATAAAATATGAGATGCCAGGGAATTAGGAAACGTAAACAAATGAAATTCAAAAAGTATTTACCTTCCTTCTTTTTTTGTAAAAATTGTCTTCATTTGTCAGTACAATGATATAGTCAGGATTACAACCTAGCTTCCTACACCACCTATGTGGTGTGTGTTAATTTTATCCATTAGTGGCAGGATCAACAGTTTAACGCCGACTCTGAACAATAGATTTCAGATACGAGGTCTGCTCAAAAACTAAAGTGAATTATCAAATTCATCTTGCATTCGACTTCTAATTATTCAAAGGCGGTCGCAAAATTCTCCAGTCTGGGGGTATAGATTGCCGCCATAGTTAGGAATATATTGCTTGCCTAAGGAGTGGCAACACAAGACCGTAAGGTTTTGAGTTTTCCGCGTCAATAGTTATCTGCGTTCCTTAGCTATCTGTCAACTGTCTTCTGTCAAAATTTGCAGATTATTTCAGTCATTCAGTGTGCAGATTACGGTGTGACTTGAGTATGCTTTTGCTTATCAAACATAATTTTTTTTCTGAAAAAATTATCAATGCAATCAAGACCAACGTGCCCATTCGGAGCTTGAGAGAGCTAGAAATTGTCAAAACTATACGCATTTCACCCGACCTAGTTTTCTTTTTCAGTGATTGCTTTGCTATGTGAAAAGTTTCCAAAAAATATTTGTCGCGTTTGGTCACCAATTCACCACAATGGTATGGTATGACATAACCGCAGGAGTGTTTGGCCTGGCCTAACCGCAATATGGATGAATTTTATACCGTGAACAGAAGGTGTTTCCATCATAGACCACCATCTATTGCTTCATGACAATGCGACAGTACACATATGAATAATTTCCCTGGCCAAAATCCATTAAAATTAACTCCGTAGTGATCTATTAAATCTATAAATCGACGCGTTATCCTCATCACTGAAACTTTCAATTTTTCGGTGAAAAATAGTGAGCTGTTCCAGAGCCCATTCAGAAAGCACACTGTTATCTGTGGTCATTTACTTTCAGTTCCTGGGACAGTTGAATGATGTACGGTTGCTGGTGTCTAGTCACTATGCAAAATTCGCCTCGATTTTTCATACACACACTCACCTGCCTGAAGTCACCGTAGTCTAGTAAGTAGTGTGTTGGCTTATTTGAAGTGAGGCCTCGGTTCAAACCCTAGCTCGGATATATCCAATAAAACGAAATATGAAAAAATATTTTTTCGGCGACTTCCTCTCAGCAGATTTCTGGCAAAAACTCTCAGAGTGTAAATAAAATTGCCATGAAAAGTTTCTCAAAAATCTATCGTTAGGAATCTACTTTAAACTGTTGGTCCCGCCACTCATTAACACATGCAACATAAGTGGTGTGAAAAACTAGGACATAATACTGGCTCACCTAAAGCGGTGATGTTTTCGGCATATCTTGCGTTTCGTTAGCGTACGGATATTGGTCGATCGTTAACTGAAACTGTGTACGCGAATTTATTTAAAAGCCATACAGTCAATGGCTTTAATTTCCCTCAAATAAAAACTATTTTGATACTCCGGCTTTTCTTATTCTTGTTGATAAAAGCTTGTATTAAAATCTTGTTATATCAGTAGAGTATTAAGCGGTCGTCGTTTCATTTCATTTCTAATTTTCTTCTGAGCATACCATTTCCATTATAGTTGTTCAGTTAATCCCTTTGGCTTAAAACTTTTTCTTACCAATTATACTATTAAAAAACAACAAAAAACAAAAAAATGAAAAGATCTCATGACAATTTTAAGCGCTCATACCCCAAGGAAATGTTGCAACAACAATCAGGGTTTTCAAACAATTTTTTATTCCATCTTTTTCTCAACGTTACTGTTCGCAACAATTGCAGAGATAAACTTTGTTGTTTGTGTTGTTATCTAATGGAGCTTAGGAGCAAGATATTGTGTTGGTAAAAAACATCAAATAATCTGCATGTTGCAGATTACCCATACACCCCCAAAAACAAAGTTGAGAAATTAATAAAAACAACAATTAAGTTGGTGATAATGCTTGGACTCTTTTTGTCTAAGAAAGCTGTGGTTTTTGCTTTACTGTTTTCCTTAATTTTTCTCCCGTTCTTTTGTTATGTTTTAATTGCTTTATAGTTTTAACAATATAGAGCGAGCGGGGTTAGGGAGCCACAATTGCCACAAATAAAGCCAGCAACAGTTAAGTTGAGTGGGGCCACAAAGCTAAAAATGAAACAATAAATCATGGATACCTACTCCTATGAAAGTGATAATCATCATCATCACCATGATGATAATAAAAAGAAAAGTTGCATTCTTTTCCTGGTTGTTTGTTTTTTTTGTTTTCTATGTGTGTGTAGTTTTTTTATATAGAATTACTCCACCACTAACTAACAAAGTTTAGCTTTTGTATCCTTCGAACTATAAAAGGATAGAAGAGGATAGTTTATAATCCAATTAGCTTTTGTTTGATAACAATAAACGATAAAAAGTGGATTCCTCTTACGACATACATCCACCCACATACTATATGTATAGGTATACAGATATGAATGAGTCTGTTATGCAACATACACTTCAGTTACTGCAGACTGTTGCAGCAGTGTGTACCTTCACTAATACCACTTGCAATAGTGAAATTGTAGAGATTTTTGTTTGAATGTGAATGTAAATTCCATTCTCTTTATGTGTAAGTGATGAAGTGAAATGATAAAAGGGACAGCCATCTATACCAACACTAACACAAATTCTTGAAAAAAAAACAAGAAGGCCCAAAATGCTGGCTGCCACGTTTGCTTTTGTTGAGATTGCACCATAAATACAGAAAAAAAACAACAAGGAACGAAAACAATAAAATAAAAACATCTCACTTCCCTTAAGTGGCAACAATAGCAACCATTTTTACAAATGTAGACATTTTATTGTGTGTGTGTACGTGTGCAACAACATAATCCTTTAAAAAAAGGATTTTTAGTTTTGCAATGCTTTTTCGTTTTGCAACACTTTTTCGTTTTATTTGTTTATTTTTGCTCCTCTCTTAGTTTTGTTATTGTTGCAGCTGAAATACCCAAAGGAGTTGAATGGATAAACAACAACAACAACATACTCACACACACACAAACACACAGACATTTATGTTTACCTACCATTATACAGATGATAAACTCACGTAAAAACAATGCCACAATTGAAAATGTAGTAGAGGTAGAGTAAGATACAACAGGCAGCAGCAGCAGTGAAGCAATGATAAAACGGCAACAAAAAACAAAACATTTAAGGTGGCAACACTGCAGTACAAAACAATAACAACAACAACAAAAGTTCAAGTAAACTTATATGCGAGGAACCATTGTTAAGTTTCCGAAATAGATTTGAATTTAATTAAGCAGGTGAACAAAGGAATTTTGCAAAAATTATAAAAAAATGTATTCAGAATGATAAATATATGCCCGGTATCTGCTTTTTAAAGATTATTTCATGTAAATGGGCCTGCGGCCACGCCATAGATAAAAGTTTTTGTTGCAAATTGGGCACAGTTTGGGCAAGTAGCTCACAAATGGTACGTTTACCATGTTGCCTGTCATGGCTGGAAATATGTCTGGCTTGTCCATGTCCACAAAAGACTTCACGGATCGCCACAATAAATAGTTTTTCGTTGTCAAATTGCCAGATTTTGGCGGCCACACATGAGTTTGACGACCACCAAATTGTAAGATTTTTCTTCTTCATCAAACTCTTCTATCAAAAGATTATTGGCATTGTGTGCTGTACTGCTTGTTATATCGTCTTATTGAAACCCGAAGTCAACAATGTGGAAAATTTTCAGGCACGTATTGACATGTAACTTTCGTGTGCTTAAACAACACTCGTTAAGTATTCTAGATCCTCAAGTTATGCTTGCATATTGAATATGTAATGCGAGAGTAGTTCTAAACATCATCTGCATAATCCAAATCTTCGAAATCTTGCCATAAAGGCTACTTGTAGTTTCGCTTCTCATAATGACTAATGATTCGATTATTTTCGGATTTTAGTCTTTCCTTGTCATAAAGCAGACGATTTATGCTATCGAAAGAACATCGATTAATAGACGATTCAACAGCGTACACCTTTCCATAGACTGCCAGGCAGCCAAAAGTGTTTCTGTTCATCTTCCTGTATTGTAATGATCCTCTAATATACCTATGTAGCGCGCTGAAAGACTTTAAACTCTTATGCAGAGGCAAAAGCCAGCAAAACTTCTGGATACCTAAAGCAACTTTGCAACAAAACGAAGAGTTGGGTCTGCCAAATTAACCATTACAACACTTTAGTCATAATTATGGCCCAGTTTCCCACACATGGACCTACATTTTAACATCGACTTTGAACGACAGATTTGAGAAGTATTTACTTTTTTTCTAAACTTTTGCCAGAAAACTGCAGAGAGAAAGACGCCGAAGGAAATGTTTTTTATTCCTTTTTTTTAAGATGCCAGATTCAACTGAAAAAACAGTTAATCGGGCTTGGCTGGTTTTGTTCACCAGCTCCTCAATTACTTCTGGAGAAGTTAGTGTGTCCTTGACCTGACAAAAAATTTTGTTCTTTTTCAATTTAAAAAGACTTATGAAACCAACGACTTATTTAAGAACCATTTGTTACAATTGCTGGTATTTTGCCATTCATTTCTCCCAGGGCCAAAACTGCAATACAGTTTAACAATATTTTTTGAATTTATGCTGCATGCCACCAAAACGAGAAAAGAGATTTTCTTCTTCATTCGCTTGTCTGCCGCATAAAATTTTCATTTAACCATAAATGTTGGAAGATTTGTTATAAATTTCAACTGAATATAATAAAAAAAAAGAATTAAATTTGAATTTAATATGAAAACTACAAACTACAAAACAAAGACTGTTTTTCATTAAGAAAATGTTTTGGAAAATTCTTAAAACTGAAAAGAGAAACAATTTGAATGCTTTTCTTAATGAAATTTTATTCCATTTGAACTTTAAGTGGCCTTTAATAAAAGGAGAAAAAGAAGAAATTCTTTAATTTGTTTTTTAATATTTTCTTCAGAATTTTAATCAAACTTGTAGTAAAGCATAGCCATGGCTATTTCTAAGTACCTGCTACGGCATAACTTGTCATTTAATTTGTAAGACTCGTGTATTTCTTACTTATTTTTCTTTGCCCCTGGAGACTCTGTCAATCCAATAAAAGGGATTTTTCTCTTTTTCCACGAAATTGAAATATTTCTGTAAATAGTGCTGGAAAAACAAATAATTACTCGTGTAATGTAAACATTCAGTCTGTGTGTGTACATTTTAATTCATTCTGTTCTTCTTTTCATTTATTACCGCAACATCTGCTTTGTAAAAAAATAAAACTTCAAATAATTTGTTCACTTTTTCACTTTGCTTTCCGTTTATCATGTTTATTGTAAGCAATTGTTTCGAATGCAATTTGTTTAGAATACACTGGCTTCAGTTACAATTTTCAAAGACATCAACACTAAGCGCGTTTTGAATAGATTCACCTACTTCAAGCTACAGGATCAACGTTCGCGGCAAAAAAATTTTTTTTTTCGTTTTGATGTCTGACCTGGGGTTTGAACCGTCTAATAAGCCAACACACTATCTACTAGACTACGGCGAGTTCGAACTTAAAGAATATAAGGCTTCCACAATTCATAACCCTCATATTCTAATTTCTTCGTTTAGTTTTTATATTCTGGTACCAAGTTGTTTCCAGCTAATCAGGCGATGATTTCATTATTACAGCATATTCTAGGATGACAGAGTGGCCATATATTGTTGCATTTAAACAATGAACATGTATCGGGCGTATGAGGTTAGAAGCTTTTCCCGTTGAGTCCTATTCTTTTTCAGAATATAGCACTACCTGAACTTTCAATGATGATCGTAATTGACGTTATTTTTGTAGAGGTCAGTAAGCTTTCTGGATGAATTATTTGCAGTGGAGTTGAAGCCTCTTAGCTTTAATTTAATCTCTCGTTTCCTCTTGGATTCGTACCGGGGTTTGATCGACGTTGTAGTTAAGCATTTTGGTCACTACACTCTGCGACCGTTGTTTAACTAACCCGTAATTCCCTTTATATACAAATAAAAGATCTTTTATTAAGCGCTTCCAATCTTTAAATTTAAATAAACCAGAGTATGTGTGACATATCATCAAAACTATTTATTTGTAAGACTTGTTGATTTGACCGCCAAAGCTTTTCAATGTGGAGCACGTCCAAAAAATTCAATTTTACATGAGTCTGTCACATAAGTCAGACTTAATTTAATCGATGGCATGGGTTATCTCGGCTTTGAGAAGCATTCACTGGTGACTTAAGAATGAGCCACAAGAAAAAGTCTAACGGGGTCAAATGGCATGATCTCACCCCCACCTACGGTGGCGATGCCCTCAAATCGCTCGAGCAGAATATCCAATATGACATAAGCTGTGTGGTACGCAGTGCTGTCCAATTGAAACTGCATTTTGTTGGTGTCCAGATCATCCAATTCAAGCCAAAAGAAATTGGTAGTCACCGAACTATAGTGCTTGCTTTTGACAGCAATGGCCTAGCCCACGTCTTTCAAAGAAATTTGAACAAATGACTCCGTCATCTTAAACACCAAACAGAGATTTTTCCTCGATACAGAGGGTGCTTTTGGATTTCATGCAGATTGGTGTCATCCCAAATTCGACAATTTTGTTTGTTTACATAGCCATTCATTCAGAAACGGCCTTATCGGAGAAGATCAGTTTTCGATCAATTTTAGGGTCAGTTGCCAGCTGGTCCAGAGCTCATTCAGAGAACACACGTCGTTGTCGATGGTCTAGCGAGCACCTCCGTTTGTGTTCGGTTGGCCAGTGAATAGCACAATGCAAAATGCATGAGTAGGGGTCATCCCCTTACGAGAAAAATAACGGTATTTGCCATTGATCTTCCTAGGGTAATACTGGAAGCTATATTCGAATTTTTAAAAATGGTCTGCAAAGGCAAATGTTAAATTCTGCTGAACTACGAAGTGCCTATCATATATACAGTGAGCGTCAAAAGTGAGCGTTAGGATAGCGAGAAAAGTAAATATAGTAAATAAAAGTAAATAGTCGAATAAATTTCCAAAAATAAAAACGTTTAAAATGTTAAAACAAAAAAAAAATTCATGATAAGGGAACTTTTTTTTATACTTAAGAACATAATAGAAAATTTAAAATTATAGTGGGTGTTGACTTACTTATGGCGCTCACTGTATGTCAAAATTCTTGGTATTGTTTTTATTTGCAAAACAGACTGAATAGATGACATCTAATTTCACAAAAGAAAGTCCTGATGATAGTCTCGATATAAATAGGTGGGGCATTTAAATAAGGGACAGTTCCATGTCAATTTCTTTAGTTAATGTTGGGAAATCTCCTATGCATACTGTAGTAAATTAGCGGTTGCGATGTTCTCTATGCTTTAGATGTAATCGAGACATATGGCTCATCAAATTAGTAACAATGTCTACCCATAATTAGTTTCTCTTCATGTAGTGATCTTAAACAGTGAACATGTTCTCAGTATCCAAATGGAGGAACACGCTCAGAATTTATATCGTCACCAAAGGTAAACCGTTTCGAATATAGGAAAATTGTGTTTCATATTTGGCCACATTTCTTATTCAAATTTTTCGGGAACCTTGTTGCAAAAATCTTTAAAACAACAGCGAAAAACATTTAATTTTACCCGTCTCTTTTAAACTTTAAAATGAATTTCCTTCCACACTATTTTACTCAAATGCCGCGCAGTGTAGTGTTGTAAAGTATAAGCAGACAAATTGTATTTCATTTGTTTGCTTTTGCATACATACATATCTGATAACACCAGTGTTAATACAGGGTGTTTGTTGTTTTGTTTAGAAAAAAAAAACAAAACAAAACAAATAAACAGAAACATGTGAGAAAGTTTAGTAATAGATTTTTATGAAGTCATACAAATAGTTTGTTAAACATGTGTGAAGATTTTCAAAAAAAAAAGCAAACAATTTTTTGTTTTGTTGGTAATTTGATAGTAAATAAATAAAAATAAAAATTTACGAATAAACAATAAAAAATAAAAACTAAATCAAAGGGTTTCAACAAAAATAAAAAATATATAATAAAATAATCATAAAAAACGTAATTATGAACCAATTAAAGGGTAAGTCCCCCTTTAATAAAATTAAATTCTTTATATGTGTTGTTGAATTTTTTCTTTTCCTATTTGATTCATCAAATATTCTATTTTTTTTGTTAAACAACCCAAATAAATCTCTGGAAATACTATCACCATCGCTTTCACTAACACCTCCCTCTCTCTCTCTCACTCTCTTATTGTATTACATAACTGTTTTAATGCAGTGTAACGTGTTACACATAAAAGCAGATTATTTTAAAAGATTACAATGAAATCCTTTTAACACAAAAGCATTATCAAACGTTCAAGTAGCAAATTACACTTGTACACTTTTAACTGAAATTTATAACATGAATACGTATTTTATTCGTTTTTTGTTTTTTTTTTTAACAAAAAAAACAATAACGCTTTAAAAGGTACACTTTGTTCTACTTTTTAAAGTTAAAAGAAGAAGAGTATACGATTTTAAATTGAAAAAATCTCCAGAGTTTTACTCTTCTTATTCCTTCTGTTGCAATAAATTGGTTTAAAAGAACAAGATTTTTATTTCTTTTTTATTTTCATTTTTACCAAATTGACAATAAATACTTGTCTAACGAATTCAATAAATATTTGATGTTTCTTTTGTTAAATTTTTCTAGAGAACGATAAACAAAAGTAGAACAAAATGTTTATATTCAAATACGAAAATATTACAAGAAATATTTGTCAATAAAAATGGAAAGGAAGTACGTAGTATCAATAAAACATAAAAAAATAAAAGAATTACTTAAAGAATTAAACCTTATATGTAAGAATTTTTTCATTATTAGCTTCTGGAAAACATATGGTTTTTGCAATGCGTTTCTATCCTATACGGCACTTTTCCATGTATTATCGCACTGTCCTAATTCTGGGGGTATCATCAGGCTTTCTTCACTACAGCTTCCACTTTGATTTAGTTCTAGAGATTCTTGCTGCAGATGTTGTAAGCCCACCGTAGTTTCATCGCAATAAGTTGCCGCAGTCTAGTAGGTAGTGTTTTGGCTTATTAGACGTGAGGCCACGGTTCAAACCCCAGGTTAAACATTTCCAACAAAACGAAATATGAAAAAATATTTCTGCGACGACTTCCTGTCAGCAGTTTTCTGGCAAAAACTCTGAATAAAGTTGCCATGAAAAGTTTCTTAAAAATCTGTCGTTCCGAGTCGATTTTAAACCGTAGGTCCCGCCACTCCTATATAAAATTAACACACACAACCTAAGTGGTGTGAGAAACTACTTAATCCTGACTGAAGGGTTGTAACGACCAATTATGTATGTTATGAAGAAAACTTCAAACGATATTACAAGACAAGAAATATGTTTGAAATGATTTTTTTTATTATAATTTGGTAGATAATTTCACAGCATTTAATTCTTAAATATGGTTTCCTTCATATGTCCGCCTAGATTACGAGTATCATAGTCTATTCGATATGTTAAATTTTGAACTATTTTATTCAATAAATCTGTCCGTAAGATGTCAATGATGGCTTGAATATTTGCTTACATTGCCTTAAGAACAAACTGATGTCGCTGTAGTTTAGTAGGTAGTGTGTTGGTTTATTAAAATTAAGAACCTGAACTTTAAACCCTAGCTGTGACATCTCTTACTAAACGAAATATGAAAAAATTATTTCTTCGGCGACTTCCTCTCAGCCTTTTTCTGGCAAAAACTCTTATTGCCATGAAAAGTTACTCAAAAATCTGTCTTTCGGAGTCGACTTTAAACCGTAGGTCCCGCCACTCATGCATAAAAATAATGCACACAACATAAATGGTGTGAGAAGCCAGGTCGTAATCCTGTACTGAATGGTTGCATTGACCTATTATACAGTGGTGGCCTTATAATTAGAAACGACTTAGCACCATGTATGTTTGTTAATTTGTTTTACAGTTTTCACTGTGTACTTGGGATCAAAGGCTTTGTTTGGAAGACGTCTTACATACGTGTTTCCAGCAGAATGGGACAAATTATAGTTAGATTCGATTAGAACTCTGTTCCAGAAACATCGTTTCTAATTATAAGGCCTCCACTGTATATGTATGTATGTACGTTGACGATTTTGTATTGAATTGTCAACACAGTTTGCCATTTTTATCTGGAAAAAATTAGTTATAGAAATTGATAGTTCTTATGTAAAACAGATTTCAGATGGCAGAAATGAACTCTCACTCTGTTGAGTCTATAGTTTGAGTCTTTTCCAGTATCGGAATTCGTTGCCTGAATGATGCCTAAATATCAAAAGCTGTCTCTCTATTCAATTGGCTTCGCAAAATGATGTTCACTGTGATACATATTTTATTCTTAATTCTCATTCTCTCAGAAGAGACAGAATAATGTTTAGGAATATGCATTAAATTTGATTCTGTTTGTATATTATGTGGCAGGAAAAACTTCTGTTGGAAGAGAGTTCCCAATTCGGTTATTCAATAATTTCCAATCATAATTAGTCGTATATTTTTAAAAAAAGTAAGCAAACTTCGTGTTTTATTGGATCTATGGACTCTGCTTTCCCTTTGTAACTTTTATTTGTAACTTTTTATTTTAACCAGAGAAGTTAGCTTAGCTGGTAACTTTGTTTTTTGTGTAGCACAGTGTGGGCATATAAAAATGTTTTTGTGTTTTATTTTCAAATTTCTGTCGATTGAAAATACCTGCTCTAATATGTTCATGTTGTACAAGCAATAAAATATTAACAGGTGACCTTTACCATTCAGTCTTGTTGGAGTTTTTTTTTTTTTTCTATAAAAAAAATTTATTATTTTAAGTCTCTATGAAAACCCAAAAGGCTGTGCCTTTTTAATTTATGAACATCCATAAATGGAACACAACACTTGCTTGTATTGCACATAAAATACTGCCCTTTTACAGCACACGCACACACACACACACACTGTGGTGCTCATAGTGGGAGTTCATAGTGTAGGTTGGTCGTATACACATAAGTCTGTATGGTTGTATGCATAAGTCGTAGGAGCAGTAGCATATTAAAACAGGGAGTATGTACATTTGTGCATAATTGATAATGGGACATATAAATTATGCAAAGACTAATAAAATGAAAGACCTCATAAACACTTACACACACACGCACCCATTTAAATCCATATGGACTTACTTAGTTATCGACAGTATGACGAACGATTTGCCAGTTATAACACTAAAATTAGAAATTCTTGTATGCGGCAATGCTAAGCGGTTTGTGTTCGTTCATACTATCCAGCAATGCCAGAGATGGATAGTACAAGTTACTATTTTATGGCATATTTCTGTAATTTGTTCATTCTTTTTCTTTTTTTTGCTTTCTGCAGTACGTGTACATTTTACAGGCACACATGCATAAAAAAAATCCAAGAATAATATTGACAATTTCATATTATTCACGTTGTATTGTGTTTTAAGCACTCTTAACCATTACGTATGTACATACATACATATGTCTGTCTGTCCATATCCATTGCATGCCTATGTTTTATAACAGTTTTTCGTTTATTTTTTTTTCTTCCTTGAAAATCAATGCATTCACTGTGGAATTATGTATGCTTTGTGGTCATCATACAGGCTGCATTACTTAGGATTTATAAACGTTTTTTAATTTTATTTTCCTTAATGCCACAATCACAAATGCATTTTTAATTATAAAGGACAACTGCAAATCATAAATCACATACGTCCATATAAGGTTGATTATCAAAAGCTAGGTATCTAGGTAACTAAGCCGCCCTGTTATAATAGTTTACAACTTCTTGAATTTCGCTTTTCATCTCGAAATAGTTTTTAACATCTTACTTACTTAACATAATTGGTCATTACAACCTTTTAGTCAGGATCACAACCCAGCTTCTCACACAACCCAGGTTGTATGTGTCAATTATATCCATTAGTGGCGGGACCCATCGTCTAACGTCGACTTCAAACGACAGATTTGAGAAATTTCTCATAGCAATGTTATTTACTCTCAGAATTTTTGCCAGAAGAGTGCTAAGAGGACGTCGCAGTTTTTAGTCTCAGAATTCAGTTTTTTTTTTCAGAAGACTGCAAGTCGCCGAAAAAAAATGTTTTTTATCGTTTGTTTTGTTAGAGATGTCAAGGCTGCGGTTTGAACCACGGGTCCACGACACTACGTACTAGGCTATGGCGGTTTAAATTAGCTTATACGGCTTATGTCGGTCTGAAAATGAAATACAACTCTCTTGTATAGGCCGCTGTCTCAAAGAATGTTTTGATTCTTCTCGGTCGCGTACATAAAAAAGACGCTGGGGTTGGATCCAGTCAAACAAGCCAACACACTTCGGGGACTTTCCTCTTTTCCACAACATCCTTTCCTAGGCTTAACTCAAAACACTGCATCAGTAAGGCTAGTATAGAAAAAATAAATACCTGTCTGCTTACGCTCCGTATATAGTTGTGCTTTATTATGTAGGGTACCACATAATCTCCCTCAACAGACCACAAGTTTCTTTTCTCTCTTGTTTTAACGTTTAGTTTTCTTTCGTCTATTTTGAATCATTAGAAATTTTAATCACGTACATCTTTTTACTACCTTAGTTCTTGGACAGTTGATTTTAACATTTTTTTGTTTTGTTTTTGTTTTCATAGAAAATTGAAAAACAGAATGACAGGTACATATAGTATATGCGTTGGACTTGCTAGTAGAAGAAGAAGAAGAAGAGACATTTTCAAACGGACTAGTCAAGTTACATTGTAACCATAAAGAGCATTGCAATGATACGTTTTGCAGAAGCAAAAAAAAAAGCAAATAATTGCGGAGTAAACCATTATAGATGATGGCTTCAATGAGGTCAATGAATCCTGAGAAAATTTTAAATTTTGTTTAAAACTAGGAATGCTCTTTAATGAGTATGTATTTCGATTCTCTATTTTCGTTAACAACAAGTCAATAATTCACTTTGAAGAGACATTTTATGTCTCAAACAATACTCAGAATCATTAATTCGCAGCACCCAATTCGAACCGGGTTTTCGCACACCCAAATATTCATGCACAAAATGTCCAACACGTATAGAGCCTCAGCTATCTCGATCACCTTCACTTTGTCGTCAATCAAAATTATTTTGTGGATTTTTTTGATTTTGCCGTTTTTGAGGCGACCAATGCCTGCATCGTCCGCGGTGCTCATTACATCCCGTTTAGACTTAGCCGACCAATTCACAGTGATTAATATTCCTGGTGCGAAGTCCGAATAATGTTTATGAGGCCAAGCTTTTTATTTATTTTTTTTTATCAAAAAGCAAAGCTTTATTAGCTTTCGAAATTCCTTCTGATCAATTTTCCTCAAACTTACATAAGCTGCTTCACTTAAAATGCTATTTTCCCATGTATTTTAAAGGTTCGGTTTAATTAAGTATAGCATGGCTTAAATATCGAGTTTTTCTTAACAGGGATTTCCGAACTTTAACAGTTGAGAAGATCTATCTGCCAAATTAGTTGTCATTTATTCAATTTGTTTTGCCAAATCACCATGGACGACTGTAAGCAACGATATGTGTTCGCTGAATGGACTCTAAAGCAGTTGGCAACTTACCCAGTAAGAGGTGGCATAGTGTTGTGGTTAAGATGCTTCTCTGCAAATTCGAGAATTCGAGAAAAGTTTTAACGAAACTACCTCGCCCTGTCCTCCACGGTTTCTTTGGGTGGAGAGCTTCCGAAACGTCCAATTTTCCATGAGTTTGGCACATAAATCAGACTGAGTTGGATTAAAGGCATAAGTTATGTTGACTTTGAGGCTTATTCGCATACACTTCTGACTTAAGAAAACTCCCTCCAAGTCATGCTTAGTTTCGTGCACCAGATGAGATGGAGATATATGGTATATTAGTAGAAGAGTAAATCTAAACTTTCCTTGAACTCTTAAGAAGAATTATATTTCTCCAACACCTCTCTCATCGAAGCTGAACCCAATCTTTGATGACACAACATCACAATACTACAAGTACAAATTCGATGATCCAAACTAAAGGCCTTGAGCAGTATTTACAAGCCTTTAGCTGCCTGATCATCCACATAAAATATTACTTGAACTCTTGAAACCTTCGGTGTACGTTTTTTGACTAGTTCTGTGAGCGAAACAACCCCTAAAATTTCTGTCTGAATGACAGTACATTCTGGTAGAAGACTATAAGATTCCCTGACATTGATTCTATAGACGAAGACAATTACTGCAATACCCGGCTCCACATTTTGGATATATTAAAAGATAACTCAGCAATCAAGTTTATCCTAGCCTGTCTAGAGTCCTCTTGCGGAATGTTTTCGTTAGAAAGTGTCAACGCATTAGAAAAACAGAAGCTGTTGCTTTCGTACCTAATTTAACCCAGTAACATAGTTACATTAGTAGAAATTTCCATGTAATTTTCTGACACTTGCTGTAACATACCGGAGACCTCTTTTCCAAATAGTTTTCATATCAAATCAAAGTTTTACAATTGCTACCGCAAGTTGGTATTAATGCAACATTTCTTATTTAATATGCAACAATAATAAGAATAACAACAAGAACAATTTCATGAAATAAATGTCATGGCATGATGTAATTCGATATAAATCTCTGTTAGCATGACCAATTATACTCAACTCGTATATATGCGTACGTACGTTCAGTGATTGAAAACTAATGTCAACTCAAATGGAACCGAATATGACCACAACAGCTACTAAATGATTGACCGACTGACTGACTGACTGACTGGCTAACTGACTTGCTGTTGACAAACTACATTGTATATGACTGAGTGACCCAGTTTGGAATTGAAATAAAATTGAGAGTATAAAGCAATAACAATAACAAGAAGAAAAAACACAAAAGCTTTGATTCAGTTTAATTGTTGACAACATTGTTCAATTGTATTACCAATGACAACAACTGCGACAACAGCGATAACAACAAATACATCAATGTGCTTATGTCAAGTGTTTTCCATCTCATGTCATCCGTCAGTTTGCCTACTTGATTTCTGTGTAACATGAGAGATGAACATGCTGCAGCAAATGCAGCATACAATACCGAAACAAATTTTTATCAATTCAGTCGCCTCAAATAAATTGAAACTATAGAAATAGTATTAGAATATGTATGTATGTATGTTTATATATTTTAATAATTTTAATTACTACAAGTATACTATATACTATACATGGCAATAAATAAATATTGACTTTGGATGATCATAAATGATGAAATTTTATTTCTATAACGAATAGTACGTAACAAATTCAAACAAATTAATCAACCATTAAACTGGAAACGCTTTCAATCGATTGTTCAAAATTATTATTTAATAATCGTTAATTAAAAGAAATAAATAAAACTAAAAATAAAAAGAAAATAAATTGAAACAACAAACAATAAATTTGTGAGAAACGCATTTCGTAATTGGGCACAAATTTATTAAGAAAATGGATTTTTAATTTGTTTTCTTCACTTCTTTTCAATTTCTTTTCATGATTACGCACATTGTGACAGCCAGAGTCTGCTGACGTAAAAGTACACAACGTGTTGAAAGATGGACAATTAAGAAAATAAAATATGTTGTAATCGATCTTATTGGACGAGTTAGACCTTTACACTGTCATTAGCAGGTTAGGTTAGGTTAGAGGGCGGGTACTTGTCAATTAAGAGAAGTACAGTACCCGGAGGTCGAATTGACTCATTGTACATAACGTCCTTAAAAAGGAAGTTTAATAGAGGGGACAGGAAAAAAAAGGAGAGGAAGTACGAAAGGGGAGAACTGTCATTGGTATCTTTCAAATTTTTCCGATTTAAGTTTTATTTGTAGTCCTTCAGAACTACTTTAGTTGATTCTATGATTACACGGTGCCGTCTCACATTAATAACACACATCACCATTGTATTATTCCCTGTTCAGCAACCATCAATGCCTTGCAGGTTCCAAGAATTTGTTTTATGATTCATTCTCAGCGTCACAGAATCATCAAACTGGGTACTGTGGCCTACAGTGTCCCATTAAATGACCGATTAACAACTCCAGTTGTATTTCAGGATAGTTTGCTGCATGGCTCAAATCTCCTCGTAAATTCCAAATCGAACTGGTTTGGTCTCTGTCGCTGTTTATATTCCTTTTTGTTGAGTATATCTTTCCAAACATCTGTCCCCACTACACAGAAAGGTTTTGGCTCCATTAGCGGCATGGGATCTCTGCTTCTCGAACGTTTATTTGTTACTAATTCCCGCGAATTTCCGCTTAACCTGTCAGCCAACAGCGGATAATCTGATTTTTCATATCTAGCTGATTCGGCTTCTTTGTACTATCTTCGCTTTAATCTCATAAGAGTTGAGTGCTCGATTGGCGGTATGTGGCGATCAGGTAATATTGCTATGTACATACATACATACATAATTGGTTATTACAACCCTTCAGTCAGGATTACGACCTAGTTTCTCACAACACTTATGTTGTGTGTGTTAATTTTATACATGAGTGGCGGAATCTACAGTTTAAAGTCGACTCCGAACGACAGATTTTTGAGAAACTTTTCATGGCAATATTATTTACTCTCAGAGTTTTTGCCAGAAATCTGCTGAGAGGAAGTCGCCGAACAAATATTTTTTGTATTTTATTTTGATGTTTGGCCTGGGGCTCGAACCCTGGCTTTTCGTCTAATAAGCCAACACACTACCTACTAGACCACGGCGACTATATATATTGCTATGTACACAAGTCAAATTGTGTACATCTTTCAATATTATGGACTTTTGCTTAGAAGATACCGGTGGGTCACCATGGACTTGGAAGATTTCATTCTTAAACCAAGAACTCCCGCTCGCCAAACCGTTCTTGACCTGTTCATGTACCATGGTTCTGTTTTTAAAAGAGTTTGTAGTTCCAGATTGCTTCATTAATTTTTTTCTATTTCTATTTTTTCTATTTTTTCTATTTTTTTTTTCATTAGCCAAAGTCATAGAGTCTACTGGTCCTGTTCTGTCTTACAACTTTTCTATTTATTATGCATTTTTTTCGTTTGCTCATTTCAGGCCAAAGCATTAGGAAAAGTACTATTCGAACAAGTCTGCCGGCAATTAAACCTGTTAGAGGCCGACTATTTTGGTTTAGAGTACCAAGAGAAGTCCACACAAACCAAATATTGGTTAGACTTAGAGAAGTCATTAAATCGTCAAGTTGGTCTCTCTCTAGTGGATCCAATGTTACGTTTCTGTGTTAAGTTCTATACACCAGATCCATCCCAGTTAGAAGAAGAGTATACTAGGTAAGCCTACCTATATAATACCGAGTTATCAACATATTACTGATTGATTTTATTGTTCTTATTGGCAGATATTTATTTTGTTTACAAGTAAAACGTGATCTGGCCACCGGTAGTTTACAGTGTAATGAAAATACAGCCGCTCTTATGGCCAGCTATATAGTGCAAGCATCGTGTGGTGATTACGTTGCCGAAGACTATCCCGATCATACATATTTATCATCGTATCGATTTGTACCTAATCAGGATGCTCCCATGCAAAGGAAAATTATGGAAAATCATAAAAAGCATGTGTAAGTTAAAATTGTGCTTGATTTACACACACACAGTAGTTAACACTTGAATATTGACTTGAATTTTAACAGTGGACAGTCACCAGCTGAAGCCGATTTAAATCTATTAGAAACAGCCAGACGTTGTGAGCTGTATGGCATGAAAATGCATCCAGCCATGGATCATGATGGCATGCCTCTGAATTTAGCCGTTGCCCATATGGGTATTGCAGTCTTCCAAAACTTAACACGCATCAATACATTCTCTTGGGCAAAAATACGAAAAATATCATTTAAACGTAAACGTTTCCTAGTAAAATTACATCCTGAAGGTTATGTAAGTTTAATATCTGTTTATGATTTTCCTCTCCCATTACATACATACTCTGTATATAATTTTAATTAATTAATTAATTTTCCTTTTCGGTTTTCATTTTCTTTCTTTCTGTCTTTCTGTTTGTTTGCAAAATCATTTAGGGCTATTATAATAATACTGTAGAATTTCTATTTCCTGGTCGCAATCAATGTAAAAACTTTTGGAAAAAATGTGTAGAAAATCATGGTTTCTTCCGTTGTACGGTTATACAGAATACACCACGACGCAAAACCAGAGTCATGTCAAGGGGCAGTTCATTTCGGTAAGTAATTCCTAATTTGTGACGCCCTTTCGTTTGTGTTTCTGTTGGTTTTTTAAGTGGTTCTTCAATTTCGTTTTTATAGTTATAGTGGCCGTACCCAAAAGCAAATTATTGATTTTGTTCGTGAAAATTATGTAAAAAGACAAAATTTCCAAAGGTAAGTGTTTCTTCTAATAGGACTTTTATTTCCTTTTCAATTATATTTCTTTCTTTGATACAATTTTTTTCTTTTGTTTTTGTTGTTGTTTTTTTTTCCTTTAATTTCTAAGAAGATATCGATAAAAAGGAAAGTCTTTTAATGAGTTTGTAACTGAGAAAATATTCTCAATTATTGGTTTAAAATTGAAAGGTATTATTTAAAAATAAATACACTTCACTACTTAATTATCCAATTTTCAATATTAGGAAAAATATATTCACGAAATTTTTCTTTTTCCTCTGTGTCTTTCATAGTGCAGTCACATCTGAACTGCTTTATATATACAAACCGTCTTAAACAGCCTGTGAAATACAGCACAGCACGTTTTTATCTATTTTGGAAATGATTTCGATATGAAATACACGAAAAACCCGCGAAATCCAATAGCACTCTTCCAGGGTACAAGATTTTTCTTCTTTCTACTTCAGATTTGTTTAATTTTAAACAACATTTTGTTGCAAGGATGCAACAATGTTAACAATATGTAGATAGATTGTATGCTAAGGATTATCATGACACATCAGCTTTTGTACCTTTAGCATCAGAATACTAATCATTGGCTAACATTCAGAGAAGGCAATATCGGGCAAGTCTTGAGTATATTACTGGCTAATACGAATAGTTTTGACGATACAGAGGAGGATAATACTATTCAGTACTTACTTACTCAATTGGCCATTACAAGCCTTTAGTCAGGGTTACAACCTAGGTTCCATCACCATATCCATGAGTTGCGGTACCTATAGTTTATCGCCGACTCCGAACGACAGATTTCATAAATTTTTCATGGTAATATTGTTTAATTTCTTTCTCCTGCTGTCGCTGAAAGAATTATTTTTCATATTTCGTTTATTTGAAATTCCTAAACCGAGGTTTGAACCACGAGCCCTCGTCAAGTAAGCCAACACTACTACCTAGTAGACTAAGGCAACTTCAGCGTCTACTCTTAATTAATTAGCTCGATTCGGGAGAAATTTCAACAGGTTCTGACAAATTTCTTATTGAGAATTAGATTTATCTCGCATGTTCATCAAAGCAAAATAATTTCTTAGACCCCCTTAATAGGAAAGTCAAGGTTGTCAAGGTTCTGATGAAAGTGAAAAGTGAAAAAAATTTTACCATGGTTTTGGAATCATAAAAAATTAAGAGGCTTTACTACCTTCTAAATGATCCAATTATCCCATAAAACAAAAGCTTTTAACGAAGTTTGAAAACAAATAATGGAAAATGAAATCACAGTACCCACTCCATTATATAAATAAGGAAGAGTAATAATCAGAGGCATCAAAATTGATTTTTATAATTGGTGAAATTACTTAAAATCTTCAAAAACTCATTAAGAGGTTTTACTTGAATAAATTGCTTTTAATTTATACTTTTTTTGAATAATTTTTTAAAAAATAAAACTTTTTTTACAATTTTTCTCTTCATTTTACTTGTGTATCACCTGCATCAAAATCATCAATGTTTTCTTTATAAGTTTTTATAACAAAAAAAAAAACAAACTTCCTTTTAAGTTCAAAAAACTTGATTTTTTTGAAAACAAAATTTTTCTAAAACAAACTTTATCACAAAGAACTGAAAATGCAAACCCTTTTAAATATAAAAACAAACTCGGCTACAAAAATAAAATATTTTTTTTTAATTTTTGTTTTTTTTAATTATTCAAATTTTTTTCTTACTAATAAAATAAAACAAAAAAGCAATCATGTACATAATAAATTAAATTTTTTTTTTTTTGGTAACGAAATGAGTATTTATACTTAAAAAAAACGAGAAAAAAAACGAAATGCAATTTTAGAAAAGAGAAGAGGATTTCTAAAATGAATTTTTTAAATTATAAATATTTAAATATATATAAAAAAAGAACAAAACTAATTGGTTAAAAAAGTCTATAAAAAAAAAAGAAAAAACATATAAGAATAAAATATTTTAAATAAAAATAAAATTTTATTTTTGTTTTTATATAAATTTTATTTTAATGAATGAGTGCTTAATTTTAATTTGAGGATACAATTATTTTTGTTTTTTTAAATATTTTTTATCTTTGTTTTGTAATTATTTGTTTAAAAAGTTTCCAAACTGTTTAACCCTTTATGGCAATATGTGTTATAAGATTTCGAAAGAAATCAAAAAAAAAAGTAATTATAATAAAAGTAATTGGCATTTAAATTTTAAATTTGGCTTTAAATATTTTCATTTATTTATAAATATTTTTAATTATGATTTTAGTTTTATTTTACAATCATTCATTCATCATTTCTTCATCATAATCATGAACACCAGGCAATGGTAGATATTTTATATTTTTCTGTAGCATACTTTCAGTAGTCTAAACATTCGTTTCACTCACTTAAATGACCAACGAGTTGAAATGCTTTTTTTCTTTTTTATTATTATTTTGTTTTTCATACTTTTAGTTGTCACCTGTGTAACAGTTTTTCATTATACATCAGCTTTAATATTTCATAAAACATAATTCCATATGTATACATACATGCATATGTCCTTGCTTTCGCATACACATACATACATTATCTTGCTCTGTCTGTTTGACCCTCTCTTGCACGTAAGTGTATGTGTGTAACTCATTCGTTCACTCCATTCATTCAATCATATTTTGTTTTTCTCTTTTTAAAATGTTGTTTTTTAGTCTCTATGTATGAGTGTGTTGGTGTGTCTGTGTTCGTTATATTGTATTTACACTTTCTAGTTGTTCTTCCCCCTCTCTCATTTTTCATTTATATACAAATACACACGCTATTTACTCCTATATGTTCCTATCGTACTATCTATCCAATGAAAACGTTTTAATAATTAATTTTTTTTTTAGTTTATGTACTATGTATACGAGTATGATGTGTGTGTATATGTATTTATGAACTTTAAACCTTTTATTTCTAACTTGTAGTTGTTATTACTGTTGTTATTATTATTATTATTATACCACCACTACTTCCTCCTTAACTTCTAAATATACAAACAAACCAATGTGTGTGTGTGTGTGTGTAGCTATACATAGTTTCTAATAACATAAATTTTTAAGGAATTTTTTTCTTTTAAATGCCAGTAGTAGTTGTAGTAGTATTAGTAGTTTGCAAGGTATCCATTGTTTTATAGACTTTATAGAAGAATTTAGTAGAGTATACAATGTTTATAAGTATGCGTATGGTTTGTCAATGGCCAATTCAATTGGTGTTTATGCTAAGCTAGGGAATTCCAATTAAGAAACTAAAAATCCTACAACCACATAGAGTGAGTAGAAATTGCCTTAGATTTTTAGAAACAAATTTTTGGCCATGAAGATAATTCTTCAAATTAATTATTACCTAACGGGTTGGCTTTCTACTTTGTAGGTAGCACAGCCTTGGAATTGTTGTTCAAAACTATGGGACAATACTGTATAAATTAAAAAAAAAAATTCTACAATATTTGGCGGTCCGCTCATCTAACTTGTCACTGTGATCAAAGATTGCATATTAATTCGATGGGTTTCTGCACTTCGCAACCTATTTTAACTTAATTAATTGAACATTACAACCTTTTGGTCAGGATGACAACCTCGTTTCTCAAGCCAGCCATGTTGTCTGCGTTAATTTTGTCCATAAGAGGTTCCTCCCGTATTCATAACCTTTTAATGAAAATTTTTTTTTATTTACTTTCAGAGTTTATACCTGTAGTAGAAGTTTTGCCAGTAGTTTTATATTCCACTTTTGTTCGAGATATCGGTGTTGGGGTTTTCTCGTTTGAACAGACTTTATCTTAACATAACTCCCTTAGGGTTAAGTTTCATTATAAAGGTTGACGATTTACTTTATTCAGATCCTATATGAGAAAGTGTTCTATTCCTTATCACTTTTTTGAAAGTGATGAGAGTATTCAATACATTAAGTAATTGATGTCGACCAACGATAGTTATATTTACAGTCTGTCAAGAATAAAAAAGGAAAATGTAGAAAAATAAAAAAAAAATTGTAAAAGTGGAGTAAAAATTTAGAAAAAAGAAATATTGTAAAGAAAGTGTTTTCACATTCAATCAATATTTTATGCATCAACGTTAGCATTAATAATTAGCAATAATAAATACATCATCAACTGGAATTATATTTCATTCCTTTCGTATATTTGCTTTCAATTCTGTTTTATTTTTCGTAAGTTTTCGGTCTAAACTATTTGTGATATAAGGCCTCACATTTTCAATAGAATTCATTTCTTGCCTCTGGGATGAGGTGTCGAACAGTTTACGGCAGTAGGAAGTTTACGATCTTGTAGTCCAGCTTTCTACCCATCATTCTACAGCGAAATTTTCAATTAATTCACGTAGTATTATCAACAAAACAAAGGTTGTCATTCTTCTCCTTTTTTAAGGTGTTATTGTTCCTTTAAAGAACATCGAATTGTTAAATAGATGCCCTCATTTCCTTGTTATTTACTTGCTTTGTTACGGTTACATTAAATAAGCTTTTCAAGCTACTGCAGCAAGTCCTAAGAAGTTAGGTTTGGCGTTTACTAAACCACTTACTTGATTCGTCATTACAACCCCTTAGTCATGACGTAGCTTCTCACACCATCCATATTAAGTGTGTTAATTTTATCCATGAGTGACTTACAGTATAACGTCGATTCGGATTTAGAAAGTTTTCATGCCAATTTTATTTACTCTCAGAGATTTTGCCAGATATCTGCTGAGAGAAATTGTCAAGAAAATAATTTAATTTCCTATTCTGTTTTGTTCTGATAAGCTCCATTGCTTATACGATTTAATTGATCCGACACTAACGGATCTCTTACTAGTTCCATTTCGATTTATCAGAGTTCTTGTAATTACTCCAGATTGTATAGCAAATGAAAGAAAATACTTGATAACAGACTGGGTTGCTATAGGGATTTCTTTGAAATTTTGAAAGGCTAATTAGTCGTTTAGTAATTTTGTTCTTATGCCATGAAGGCACCATTTAATAAGCTCAGAAAGACTACGACAGTCTTTGAAATTTGTTGTTTGCCTTTCTTTCACATCAATTTGCTTTTATCCAAAAGTTTTTAAAGGCGACTTTACTCCAGTCGACTTAAAGTCACATTTAAACGGGTTAATGAATGCATAACCATTTGTCAAGTGTAATGAAAATTGGTGTCTATAAAAGGAAAATAGAATTTTAATAAAATAATACAACTACTACGCGGTATTTAAATATTTCTGAAAATAATTTTTTATTTTCTCAAGAACATAAATCTCAGACGGTAATTTTAAATATTGAGAATGATACTGTCAAATAAATTTTAAGAGATTCTTGTTAAAAACCATGAAAACTTTACCATTAAAGTAGAATTCAATTTACATGCTTACATATCTACAAATTTCCCCAGCTCCTATAATTAGAATACAATACAATTGAGTAACAATTCTCACTTTTATTTTATTTACTTTTTTATATTTAAGTTTTTTAAATTATTTTTTATTTATTTTTTTTTATGTTTTCTTTTTTGTTTTATTTTTTAATTAAATTTTTTAATTTATTTTTTAAAAGTAAAATTTTATAAAAAACAAAACTTGTCAGTTCATACTCGAGCAAATTTTCAGGCAACAATTTTTAGCTTTTGAAAGGAAGAACTAAGGGGTTACCGATCCATTTTTTCTCTCTCTCTCTCTTTACTATATTAGTAAAGTTGCTGCAAGAAAACCTGCTTGGTATGAACTGATTGATAAATTAACAAAAAAAATAAAACAAAATTTTCATGCAACAAAAACAGAATCCTAAAACCACATTAAATTGCAAATTTTAAACAAACCAAAGTTAAATTAAAAGCAATTTAAAAAATTTAATTATAAAATTAAAATTAAAATTAAAAAAACAAAACAAAAACAGAATAAATTTTAAATGAGAGTAAAAATTTTAAAGAAAAACGTGGTATCTATCCTCTTGTCTTTTCTTTTCTTGCTGCAGGTCACAATCATTCCGGCAAGGGCCATTGAATGCAAGTAGCCGAAGTCAATCGCATACATATGTGAACTCCAGCATTTCAGCCAATCCCCTACTCCCAATCGATACCGGTTTGTATTTTGTGTTTTGTTTATTTTATTTCTTATTCATTTTTATTCAATCATTTTATTTTATTCAACAATATTTTTAGGCTTCATTCGAAAGCAATTTACATTTTAAAAGCATTTAGTTTCGGTTTTAATTTGTTTTTTTTTATGTTTTTTGTTTTCTTTAATTTTCAGCAGCTTGGGATTATCGCAATCAATGCAACGACTCGATGACGCCTTCTCTGACGAAGAGGGCAGCGGATACCTTGGATCGCCAACAAGGCAATCTTACCGACCGCAAGCATTCTCAAGTAAATTTTAATTTTTTCTATCGTTTTTTGAAAATGCAAAATAAAAATTTTAAATTTTAGGTCACAGCAGCCCAGGTGGAGATTTATCAGACGAAGAATTATGCCTCGGCCTCTCCGGACTCGGCGGAACAATCACACCACTCGGTAGCGGGTGCGGCGGACCATCAAATGAATGTGAATCGCTCTGTTTCACCTCAGGGTCCGCAATCATGGACTTCACCCCAACACAGCAACAGCACCAACATTCATCATCTAACACCCCAACAGCAACAGCAACGCGCTCAAGATCAGGCTCGTGTGCATCAAAACGATCACAATATCGGTAAGTACCATTTTATTTTCATTTATTTTTCTTTCTTTATTTTTTTTAAGAAGTTTTTCAATAGAATTGTTTTGGAATGTTTTTTGGAAATGTATCGGGAAGCTTTACGCGGCCCTTTGTGGAAAAGTTATGATAAAAGCCTCATATACATATAAGATATATCATAACTTTAAGTCTTTAAGTTCCCAAAAACTATCCAAAAAGCATTTCTTCTATTCCATTTAGATTTTTAAATTATTACTTTGTAGACTTTCTTTAAAAATAAAAATAATTTTTTAACTTCAGTTGCAGTTTCTTCGTTTGATTTCTAGCCTTACTTTCTGTATAATTTGTATGTTAAGTTCGTTTAAATGTCCACCCTTTAAACGGTTTATTTTCGTTTCAAAATCAAAATAAAAAAAAAAAACGATAAATAATTCGGTTTTTTGTCAAAGTTTAAGTTGTTTTTTCTTTTCGATTGTCAATTAAAAGTGTTTTAAGTTCGAAAACGATCAATAAAAAAGAATGAATTTCTAGTGAATTTTTTAGTTAAAGTGTTCAAGTGTTATTATTTCATTTTTAAATATGTTTGCATTTGAATTAATTAAGCATGCTACCTTCTTTTGAGTTCATATAAAAAAAAAGTGTTTCCAATTTAAACGTATATTTTCTGTTTATGGTTTGTATTCTGATCTCGAAAAAAGCATGAATAACTGCTGTGATGATAAAGAAGTGTGTGTAAAAGTTGAAAATGTTGTTTTTTAATATTTGTTTTTGTGTTTATTTTTCCAATAATTCCTACAAAAACTATTCCAAAACATGTCTTGCTTGGAATAATCATCAACAGGTCTGAGCCACTTGTCCCACTTATACAGCAGCAGCACCCCTCGTCGAGTCTCAGTGGCCTCACAGGCGTATGTCCCTGTGTCGCCGCAACTCAACAATGTCAGCACCATCAGCAGCAACAACAACAACAACAACAACAACAACAATCACTACAGTCGGCGCACTATGCAGCCGGTCACCACCAATACAGTGGCTCTCTCAGCGGATCTCAGCAGCTCTATGGAATTGGATCAGGAGGAGGAGGAGGAGGAGGAGGTGGGGGTGGAGGAGTTAGCGGAGGAGGAGGAGGAGGAGGAGGAGATGCAAGAATCCTTACAGCAGGCGCAGGTACAAATGCAACCGGATTTGGAGGAATCGGATTTGCCCGAGGAGGAAGTGGATTCGGACTTGACACAATCTACTACCAATCGGGAGAGTATGCAATCGGCGGTGGCAACAATAATTGTCCCTCCTCCGCCGCATCGGTTACCGGAGTCCCCATCTCAAGCTGTCACCCCCCATCATTATAGCAGTACCAATTATTCGATGTCTAAGCACAACATGTTAAATAACAATGCAACCTCAACGGAAACCGAAACAGACAACATTATCTACACGGACATCAATGACATCGGGCACTATAAGTATCCCGACTTTAATACGCCCAAAATGGAGAACAAAATCACCAACAGTGAGACCTTAAATCTTAACGATCGTAACGATATCTATGCTACGGTCAATCGTAAAACCAAAGCTAAAACACGTGAAAAACACTTCTCGGATGAGTTTATCGATGAGACTATCTTGCAGTACACACGTTCGAAACAATTGGGCATAGCGGCCGATATACGCATGCCTTTGAGTTGCACAACCCTGACTGAGCCTCAGGAACAACCCGCATTTTCTAGTTTAAATTATCAATATCATAACGATTTAAATCATCCTTCGGACTCTTCGTCCTCATATTTTGGCACTGGTTTTAATACGAAAAAGTACGCCACTACCAATACGACTACAGATCGAGTTAAGCTAGCCTATTCGGATAATTACCTAACACCCTCTGTGGACTCGCAAAGTTCTGCCTCTGGCATTAATATGCCAAGACATACTCATTCTTTGCCTAGAAACTCTGAATTATCGGGAGTAGATTCTGTTGACTCCTACGACAGTCACTATTTGACCCATCATTCTATAGGTCACTTGCCTAAAACGTCTAATGTTAATCAGCAATTGACTGGCTATAGGTTGTATAACGCGCAGGACTTGCCAAAGGCACATGCAATAATAGATGATCGCAGTTCTTCGGGATCGCCGTTAGATCGTTTCAAGACTTCGTCCGAAAAACTGGAATACCAAATGTCTTCTTCGAATTTATATTCGACTGCTTCGTATAATAAAACAGCCACAGAACAAGAAGACGATGAGGAGCATGACGAGGAGGTAGACATTGAAGTTGACGACGACGACGACGATGAGGACGGAGATGTAGAGGAGAACATATACGACCAAGTGGAGAAGGAATCTTGGTTGAAAAGCTCTTCTTGCAAAGATCTTTACGACTTTTCGCACTACGATCGTGAAAAGTCCAAACCAATGACAGCTTTTGATAAAGAATTCTTCTCATTTAATCGCATTGATTCTCCTGTTACCCGCTATGATGACTCTCGCCACTCTCTGTACTTTACCAAAAATCATTCAATTGATGCCACTCAAGATGTTTCACCTCTGGCTTATTCGAAAGTGTACTCCTCCAGTTATCCGGGCAGTACTTACAATAGCCAAGAACATCAGGCGCATCATAGACGAGGCTACGGTCATCATGTTGACTACTGTGGTTCTCAAGATGATATATCACAGGATAGCTATGAGCTTCTGGAGAAATATGATATTGATTTCTTTAGTGGTCGTCGACGTTCCGAAGATCATATGCGTTCTTGTTCCCTAGACTCGGGTAATTATATACCGACCGATGATGAATCCGACATAGAGCAGCACAAGTACAGATCTGCCATGGACGTGAAATGTAAATCGGCTGTTGAACTAATGAATGAAATTTGGGACTCGGAAGATCCAAGATACTTGCCTCGTGAAAAGTTATGCGTTAAATCGGATGGAAATTTCTATAAGAAGATTAAAGGTACTCTATCACGCACCTCTAGCAATGAGAGTAGGTCTGAAATTTTCGAAACCAAAATATCGCGTAGTTCTGACTCTAGCAAAAAATCCAGGGACAGTCTTTATCATACCGACAGTAAAAAGTCTAGGGAGACTACAAAAAGTAAGACGTCTGTCGCTTCTAGTCAGGATTCCAAAGAGTCTCTGGTAGGAGACTACCTGGGTAAGAATTACGAAATGCCCACCACCACAGGCAAGAAGTATAAGCATTTGAGCAAAATAGAAAAGTACGAAAAATTTCTTCAGTCTAGCCAAGAATCAAAGAGTGACTATTACGATGCTGTGGAGGCAGTAGAAACTGATAGTCTATGTAGCCGACCCAAGGTCAAGTCTCATGACTGTCTACTCTCCGATACCCAAGGGTCATCGGTGAATAGTTCATTCTATGACAGTCGCGATATCTATTCAACTTTCCCTAGCAATAAGTCCGCCAAGACATCAAAAGTTCACTCGATTAGCTTACAAAATGTCGAAATTGAAAGAAATTCCAAATCGTTTAGTTCGAAATCCCCAGATTCGGCTAATACGCCCAAGAGAAAAGAAGAAAAGGAAATACAGACCAATGACTCTATAGACCAGACGGCACCGTTTAAGAAATCCGATTCTCAATCTTGTAAGATATCTTCCTTTAGGCGTAGATCGGACAGTGAGAATATCTTTAGTTTTGATCGTGATCGTATAGAATGTTTACAAAATTATGGAAAACAATGGGAGTCGCCCGGTAAAGATGAGAGAACTAAACAAAGTCCCGAGTATCCTCTAACACCAGAGCTGGTGTCGGAGTTTGAAAAACAACAGGCCAGAACCAAAAATCAAATAATCACGCGCAAAGAAGAATTAATTGCAAAGACCCATTTTGAGGAGTACAATCCCATAATGGTGCCTTTGACCCACAGTCATGCCACTGTGGAGAGAACTAAAAGTGATCCCAATTCTTTAGCGAATCGCAATCGTCTGGGTAGTAATTCGAGAAGACACGTTTTAATGCATCAGAAATCCATAGATTTGACCCCAGCAGATTCCAGTGACGAGGACTACATTTACAAGCAAATACCCAGTGCCCCACCTTTGTGTAAGGCCCATGGTAATTTCGAAATGCCCAAATGTTATGATTCCCCTGTAAAGACACAAGATATACCCAAAATGGGTTTCGAAATGCCCAAATCTTTCTTCCGTGAATACGAGCGCCGTTTTACAAAGGTTTTGAAAGAAGACATACCATATGTCTTGCACAAACGCCACATTATGAATGGTACGGCTCCTTCGCCGAGCGAAAAGAAACACAGCAAACCCAAGTCTCCCAAATCACCAAAATCTCCAAAGTCTCCCAAATCGCCTAAATCACCAAAGTCACCTAAAGTGGATGCAAACAAAGGTTTGCAACCGCAAGAAGCCGACTTCTTACCCGATATCCTAGACAGTCTTTTACCAGCTGAAACTAAAGAATTTTTGTTTACCCAAAATATAGATCTATCCACAGTGGATCCCATTACACTAGAGGTGGACAAAACTATACCCATCATCCAATTATCATCGCCTACAAAACGTGATATAACCAAACAAATTGAGCCTTCTCTACTGGAAAAACTCAACAAGAAACTGAGTCAAATCGAATCGGATTCGGCAACAAGTTCTCGTACCGAAAGTTTGCAACAACAGAAAAATAAACTGGAACAAAAGCAAATGGAACTCATACAGAGTTTGAGACAAGAACTTCAGGCCAATGCTCGCAAATCTCTCAAGGCACGGGTTATACCGAAAACGAAGGTCTCCAACAAACCCAAAAAGGGTAAAACACGTATAACTTCATTTTCCTCGGATGATGAAAGTTTGGATTCAGATGATGTTTTTGGTTCAGCAGAAGCAATACCAGATCGTTTGGAATTCTCACCACCGCAATCGCGCAAAGAAATAGAACCGATACTAAGGATAGAGCAAAGCCGCCTAATATCAGCAGCCTGGGGTAGGGGCCAAACCATGAGTTCTACGGAGATAGAGGGATCCCCTCCTCAATGTCGTCGTTTGGCCGAATTGGAAAGTCGTTACCACACGCAAAAGCTGGATCCTCAATATGCTAATGCCACCGAATTGAGGAGAATCTCAGAGCGTTCCATTTCCATACCATCCTCAGAGGATGAACCACACATGCCCATACGAAATCGTATGGACGAATGCACCAATGATTATCAACGCAACGAAAATATACCGTCACCTATACTGGAACACAATGAATTCTTCCGTAGCAACGATGACATCTACGAGACTTGTCATGAGGAAAAGATAACCGAATCAGATATTGATTATACGCTGAAAAAGAAGACCTCACCTCGTACAGAAATACCCAAGTCGAGAGTGAAGTTAATCGAGGAAATCATTGACTCATCTCTAGTCATGAGATCAAAGGGTCATGCTCCCATACTATTTGCTCACGCTCGCTTGAATCTCTCCGAAGGCTCGGTATCACTCCAAAGGCAAAAGGCTACCTTGGAATCGCCCTCTGCTGAAAGGCGTACCAAGAGCTTAGACACTCCTGTCATATCACTGCATCGTTTGCCACCCATGAATACATTCTCTTCCAAAGATGATACGGTCGGTTTCGAAGAAGAAGCCGAAATTTTAGAAGAAAAATCGTTACAGCGTGCCAAACCGCCTCCTCAAGATGACGATACAGCCGATAGTGTTCACTCCTGTGCTGGTTCTATACCTACGCAAACCCCTTACGCTTCTTTGGGTACTGATTCCATACTAAAGACTGTGGCCATAGACAACGAAGAAATGCAGCTATTAAATCAGTTGAAATTCATTGAAAAAATCGCTTTGCAGGGCGTGAAAATCAAAGACAAAAAGAAATCCAAAATGAAACTGAAGAGTGGAGATCATTTGATTTTGAATATACCCAAGTACAGGTTCACTGACTGGTCCCCTTACAGTTCAGCCAATAGCTCGCGAAAAACATCGCCGGGCGTATCCAGAGCCAGCAGTATTGAGAGCACCGGTAAAGGCAAACTAAAATTGGCGCTCGGTGAAACAGGTAAAATAAAAACGAGTCTTTCAAGATCACGACCCGAATCGCGAAGAACCAGTGCAGATGATATAAAGAAGGACGGCACTGGTGGTAAAGCTAAGAAAACAAGTCCGAAGGAACGACCACGAACCATAGAAACACGGCGACTAAGCAAGGATAAAAGCAAAAGCCAAGAGGAAACTGAAGCTGATATAGCCAAACGTAAGGAGAGGCAACAGAAATTATATGAAACGGCCATGAAGCAGACAATAACGATGTTAAGTCCGGTTAAGGATACTTTACCACCTTTTCCAGCGCCCGAGGACAAAATCGTGGTAAAAACTGAGGGTGATAAAATTATAATCGAAACGGAGTTCAAAAGCAAAGCTGAGGATCATGTGTTGATTGCAAAAGCCCCTAGAAAACTGGACAATTCGTTGGTTAAATTCAGTCGCAGTTTTGATGAGGGACGCAGCCCGGATAAGTTGGAGAAAGCCAGTCGCAGTTTCGAGGATCGTAATAAATCTTTTGAGGAGTCAGAAAAATACGATGTACCCGACGACATGGTCATAAAATCACCGAAGAAGATAGCCAAGAGTCAGGAAATAAAACAAAAAATAGAAGGTCCCGTAGTGCACCACAAGAAAATCGATGGCAAATCCAGTAGCTTGGAAAAGACACAAACTGAACACCATTATTTGGGAACGGACGTTAAGGCTCGCAGCTTGGATGACAAAAAACAGACACAAACGGAAACCAAGAAGGTTGAAGAGAAACCAACAGTAAGAAGCGCTATAGGCGATCGCCGCATGTTTGCCCATCAATACAATGTTCAAGAAGATATCGATATGCAGGCAGTTATTTCAGAAAGAAGATCTCTGGAAATATTGAAGAGATCTCTACCATCTGAAGATACCAAAGATAGCGATGGTGCCTACAGTCGTAAGCCGTCTACAGCAGATAGCTTGGATTCCTTTGTCTCAGTAGATGATTCCCATTCGCCAGCTAGTAAATCGCCAGTACCGCCTATTGAAGGCGGCTATCCTCATCGTGTGCCCACTATAGAATGTGAGGAGGCGTCCATAGAAGAGGATGATAGTTCCAAACATCTTAAAGTTTCACGTCTGGACACTAACCGTTTAAGTTTGGATCGCAGTCGTAGCGATGAGACCGGCTCCTGGATGACTGTAGAATGTGATGAGTTTGTGGGTTCAGATACATCCGAAAATGAACCACGCACTTTAGAACCAGACCGTAATGTCTTAGAGACACAAGCTACACTAGAAGATGCCATACCATTGGAATATTCGAATTGTGCCACGCCTACTTCAGAGCTTAACATATTGGTGACACCTCCTAACACCAGTCCCATGGTAGAAAAATCGGTTTTAGAGACGTTTGAAAAGCAAGCAGAAAGGACAGAAAACAAACGCAAACTGGAGAAACAAAGTGACAAATCGAAAAGTTCTGATTCTTGGACTAGTGGTGAAAAGGATGTTAGTCCTGCAAGGGGCGAAAAGGGCGATTGGAGTCTGTCGGTAAGTGGCGGTAAGGAAAAAAGTTCTGTTGAGGAGGAGTCAAGTGTTAGTTGTTCCATTGCACGACCATTAGGGATATCGCAAGATTTCGGGGATTTAGAAGCTAAGAAATGTATGGAACTTAAGCAAAAGATGCTTAAACTTGAAGTAGGATCTCAGGCCTTACCTTCAGATACTAAGGTTCAATCACCCACTAGTCCTTCATCCTCAAAAGATGTTACTCCGACCAATGAAACTGTGACAGAAAGTAGAATTATTGTACGTAAACCTTCAACGCCCACACTTGAAAAGCAAAGTCCCATTGATTTGGGTACTAGTACCGAATCTTATTTAGATCCTATTGAAGAGAAAATTGCCAAAATATTACAGAGACCTGAAGATACCGAATCGAGTTCTGGTAGTTCTAAGAAACCTCCAAAAATAGAGAAGCCAGTACGTAAGCTGGCAGTGGGCAAAACGGAGGGAGAAAAAACCGCTAAATCAGGTAGTAGTTCCCAAGAATCCAAATCCAGTTTTGATTCGAAGGGATCCTTAAGTGTGGAATCGAGGGGTTCCTTTGAAACAGAAAGTAGCTCTGGTTCGATGGGAGCAGCTCATCGTCGCGGCGAGCTTCAAGTGAAGGAACAGCAATCCACCTGGAAGCCTTTTACTATAGAAAGCAGCAATAGTTCTAGTACGGACGATCCCTGGCATCACGTAGAAACTGATGGTTATGAGCGTTATGATGCCAATAACCCTCTACGTGATTCATCGGATAGTGAATTTAAAGAAGTCTCACCCGATGATCAGAAGGAAAGTGATACGAGTTTTCAGGATGAACTCAATGATTTCCCCACCACTTTCGGTTATCCGGCTATGACGAGCGCTCTAAATGGCATAGGAGTGAATCCCACAGATATTATTGGCTACAGTTCTGGTTTTACTTTGGGTAGAACACTCTCTAGGATCTCAGAACGCAGTACGGCTTCGGAAAAATCCAGCATGGAGGACGACGTAAGTAAAGCTTCTACCCACTCGGTGAGCATGCGTGATGAATCCGTAGCCTCAACTGATCATCAGCCCAGTCTGAGCTCAGATTCAAGAAGTAATACCAATTTGGCATATATTTCCGATGCAGATCGTAGAACTTCGGCAGAAATGCCAGAAATACCATGTGATTCGGCCACGGGAGACCGTTTGTCCAGCATTGGCAGTTTCAATGAACCTAAATCGCCCACCGTTGTTACTGGTAGGTTTTCGGTTACTCAAGTGGATGGAGAGGGTGAAGACCGCCACACGTTAATGTGTTTATCTAATGCAGGTAGCCAAGATTCTGAAGACTGGCCTTTACCAGAAATTCCCTTCGATCATGTGCCTGTAAAACCGGAGGATTCTTTATATCAAATGCCCGATCTGGACAAACCAGTACCCAAAACTTTCTGTTGGAAGGCCAGCATGTCATTCCAGTCTCAAGATTCCCAAGATTGGCCTTCGCCACCTTCAAGTGCTGTTGACACTCCCGTAGTTGTAGAAGATATCGAAACTTTCTACACTTCGGAAGTTCAAAATGCCGACCAAATAATGATCGATTCCTTTACCACAACCGATAGAACCGACGAAGATGAGGAAGATAAGCTATCAAGCGAAGATTTTCCTATAACACCACCTGATGTAGCCAAGGTACTGCCTTACGAAGATACCGCCTACTTAATGTCATCTGCTTTTGAGGATAAAGATTTCGGAAGTGACGATTTACAACGCGACACCCCAACGTGTTTGAGTTCCACTTTGAGTGCAGCTTCCTGTTTATCGACTTCATTTAATGTTACTTGTTCCTCCTCTCCCAAATCACAACAAATAAGTCCTTTGCGTAAAGACTCAAGTCCGGAATCGGTTATACTATCACAGCCTACTAGATCGCCAGCCCCTAGAAGCCCTCTTTCAGAGGATGAACTATTTTCTAATGATGATGTGTTTATGCCGGGCACTATAAGGGTACAATTGTCTCCAGATGAAACCAAAACCAATGAGTACCTACGCAAACTGTCAAGAGGTTCCAATAATTCAGACACTTCAATAGATGATATCCTTTCCGCTTCAGGAGGAACTTATATGGATGATCAGACTACGGTTAGGAGAAACTATGAACCGCGTCTTAGTACGGGAAGTTGCAAAAAGTGTAGTCATTCCAGCCATTCAGAAGAAGAAACCAGTTCCATTGGCACTGATTTGGATGGCACCGTACGCATGGGCTTGCAACAAAAGAAATGCACTCACAGTTCTCATTCCGAAGATACTTCTATTGGCCTAAGCATCTCAGAGTGGTCTACCGGCACCAATACGGTAAGACAATATGCCAACCTGTCCGGATCGGACAGTTTATCAGCTGTATCCACGCACTCTTGTGCCAAATCGGAAAAATCAAATCATACCAAGTCAAGCATGAGCTCAATAAACAAATCCGCCGAAAGTTTGAATGAACAAAGCAACAGCTTTTCGAATAAATTTTCAGGAGACAATGGTTCATCGGATGGTTTACGTTATGATATCTTGTCAAATTCTGAAACTGATAAAATGTCGGAAACAACCTCGGCAACTAAGAGCGATGACACCACCTTGACTCTTACCGAAATGGCTCACACCATAACCGAGTGGTCGACTTCAAGCAGTCGTACTTTAGTAGGTACATCACCAGGAGAGAATCAGCAAGGCTCCGATCAAAGAGGTAATCGTAGAGGTAGTTTCATAGATTATCAACCTTTAAAACAAGCTAAAGTAGGTAGTAAAAAATCTCCAGCAGAAGAAAAGCGAGGCTCTTTGCCACAGGTACATCGCCGTAGCGGTAGCAATGGCAATCAGAGGACTAGTGTTGAAGATTTAGTACAAAGAACTTCGCCGCCTAAAACGAGTGATCCAGCTAGACCTGGTATGCCGGTAAGAATATCGGGTAAGGACGATATGGTCGAAACAAATGCAGCTCGTAAACGAAGATCACTCGAAATGATGTCTAAGCTGTATCAAAGTCAGGAAATCTGTTCAGAGAGTGAATCATTTGTAGAACGTCTATACGCACCCAGTGAAAAACTAACGGAACGCTACCAAAGTCAAGAGTTTGTACCACTGCATCAGTCCCAAACCCCAGCTACCAGTCAAAGTCAAACTAAACCCCAAAAAGGTAAAGCCCCACAACCACCCGCAAAACCCAAAGCCCCCCAACCCCCAGTCAAACCTAAAATGAAAGTTACCCAACCCCTAATGCAAGCCCTACTTAGGCACATGAAAACTCCAGGAGTAGCGGAAGCAGCAGCTGCAAAAGCTGCCGAAGAAGAACAAATAGAAATCACGCAACAAAGCGAAATAGCAAAACCCAAAATACCCCCACCAATCCCAGCAATACCACCCATAACATCCCCTAGTGACTTACCGCAAACTGTAGGCCCACCCGGCGATAAGCCTTTAGCCAAGCATCATAGTTACGATGATAAAACATTGTCAAAATCACAAATACGCGAATATAAAACGAATAAATTAAGACAATCGAATTCATTTCATGAACACATGCTCACGCAATCACAACAGTCATCAGTTGAATCGATGCCGACCCGTATCGACGAAGAATCATCTTCAATGGGTGCATCATCTGCAACTACAACGACAACGACCATTAACAGTGAAAATACAACGAGTACCGAAAATTCATCTCCAATGCTGCCAACTAGAGCTGAAAAACTAGTAAAATGTTCACCCTATTACTCGAGTAGCTTAAGCTCCGAATCGCCTCCGAATCAATTGATACAGAAACCACCCCGTAAGAGTTCTATAACACGTACACCCATTGTCAAGAGTCCACCCAGCGGTAATGATACGGACAGCTCAATAGACGTACGTGCACAAGACCCAAAACTGCGTACGCGTGGCTATCGCAAGAAACGCCAGATTACGGCCAAACGTATACGTTCCTCGGATCGTACATTGGTGGAGCAGGAAAGTTCAGAATGTTCGGAAGGTTATATGCCAGAAATGGATTCTGGAGGTTCTGATCCTTCCTACCGACATGAATACTACGAGTTCGACGAGGAATTGGAGGACCACGAACAGGAAACCGACGAATACGAAGACTATCCACACTATTCGGGCGTGGCCTTTTCGTCTACATCTTCAGCATTTGAAAGTTTAGATATGACTGATAATGTAGATGAAATGGGTTTCCCACGCTACGATCGCTTGGGCCACATTACAAATCCCATGTATCAGTCAATGCAACAGCAACAGCAAATGCGCGCCTTACCGATGATGAGCAAACCCCAACCGGCCAATCATCCAATGCCGCCAGCCTCAGGGCAACCTATCAAGCCGGCTAGAACCAAGAAACGACAGTTAAAACGTGAAGATTCCATTATAGGCACTCATCAGTCGTCCTCTTCTTCACCATATCACGGTAGATCATATTGTAATCCCGAAGAGAGTGAAGTAGAATCAAAATCGGGTCTCTCCGATGATATGGCCAATAGTAGTGAGGATAGCAGTAGTTTCTATCACACCACAGGTACTATTAAACGCAATGGCGGCAGTGGTGCTAACGCTAGTAGTAGTAGTAGCAATCGTTCTGTAGTTGTAACAGATAGTAGTAGTCCAGTAACAGCAGTTGCAACGAAAACTCAGCCTAGCGAATTAGACTTACCCTATCCGGACTTTCTATCAGACTATGAAACTGAACCCATTGAATATGAACGTTTCGCTTGTGGTCTCGATATACGTGTTGATCCGCCACCCAAATTTCATGATTCCGATGATTTAAGCGATCAGTAAAAAAACTGTTTATTTTAGACAAGTTAGTACACACAATATTCGTCTAATATACCGGTATTCTATAGATTTTTAGCCATTTAACAAGCATAACAAGAGTTAACGAAGTTTACTAATCAAAAGTTAATCAATTGATAGATTCAATATAATACGAGTACCATACCTATACTAATACTATAACAGATACAATACATACATACTTACATACATACATAAGTACATATAGACAGAAGAAATATTAGGAATAGTTTTGAAGAAATGTTTTAGAAGTAACTGTACTAATGATAAGAATATTAACCCATTAAATACCTGTAGTTGAAACAAGTTAAGTTAACTAACCAAGAAAGGGAACGAGAGATATGATTTTAAGTATATGGAAATGTGTTTAGGGAATATATAAACGAGGATAAAAGTAAGGAAACCATGGGTGTTGAAATCTTTAGACACAAAAGTGGTTAACGAACATCTATTTTAGATACCAATTATCTTTAATCGTATAATTTATTTGATTAGTTTCCAAACAGGCACTGAGATCTGAAATCTTTGTTGGCAAAACATTTTTTAGAAATATGGCTGCATGAACGATTCTAAGTTTTCAGTGAAGCCTCTTGAAAGGGGTCTACTATCACACAACCGATCTCATTAGACTTAAATGAGTTGCAAGTATTTTAAGGTACTTAAATCTGATTTCTTAAATCATTGTAATCATAAATTCTGCGATAAATTCTATCGGCTTGAAAAGAAAGTACGAAAAGAGTAATGAAAACTTTGGAAATATTATTTCGTGGTACATACTATATCAGGCGATTGCTGGTGCTATAGGGATCTCTAATGTCCAGGGTACAAATGTGTCAATTTAGCGTATGACCAACACAAAAATATTTAATAAACGTCGTAAAAATTTAAACAATTCAAGCGTATATCTTTTTAAACCTTCAGCAATTTCAGTTCGTTTATTCTACCTACGAAGAGTGTTGCAATTTTTCTAAGATGTTGGTTAGGTCCGCATAAGCGGCCGCATTATAGGGAAAAGTTTGTTAGCGATTTTATAAGATTCACTCAAACATCACTTATTATCGGTTACATACAGATTTTAATCTGAAAAATAAATTCATTTGAGAGAATGAGAACGTTTGCCGATCTAAAAATGATGGCGACAAAATCACTTAACCGGACCCCATGTTTTATTTGATTTTAGTGGATCTAATGCGGTAGTCTGTAGGATGAATGGTATGTTTAGTTGCTAGACAAGAGTTTGAGAGTGAAAACTTCAGATTTTAATCTAAAAAATAAATTCATTTGAGAGAATGAGAACGTTTGCCGATCTAAATATGATGGCGACAAAATCACTTGACCTGACCCCATGTTTTATTTGATTTTAGTGGATCTATTGCCGTAGTCTGTAGGATAAATGGTATGTTTAGTTGCTAGACAAGAGTTTGGGAGTAAAAACCTCAGTTCTAACGTAAAAAAATCTCAACTAAATGCGAGAAAGAGAAAGAGAAAAAATATATCTTTCGGCAACCGCTCTCAGCAGTCTTCTCGCAATTGTCATAAGAATCGAATTTAAATCCTGCCACTCCTGACGAAAAATAAATAAATAAAGGGTTGTGATTGCCTATAATGTGTGTATTGCCGAGTTAAAAAAAAACATTGCGAACAGAGTCCAGTTCACAGTTTAAAGAGATACGGCACTATGCCTGGTCTCCAGGGATGTATCATGAAAAAACTCTGTTCCAATAGAAATTTTTGTTTATTTTTATTGACGGTCCCTTACTGAAATATTCAATTCATTTACCAATATTTCGGAACCACTGACCAGACAGACGTACAATCCTTTTCCTACCCTATATACTAGATACCATAATTGTTAAAGATCTCAAAACTATGCCACCACCAGTACTGAATGTAGCTATTTGGTAGAAGTGTTTTTTCCATAACCAATTGTATTAATCCTTTGGCAAGATAGTCCTTTTCTCTACTTCCTAATAATTGTTGTAACATTATTACACATAAAATTATATTTACATAGATTTCCTTAATTAGTTATTAACAACAAAAAAAATTTGAAAAAAAAAGATGTATTTAAAAATTAAATTAAAAATAAAATCCCCTTTTTACAAATTTGATTTATTGAGACTGATTTTATTTCCAGTAACAGAAACTATTTTTTCCAAACGTTATTTTAATGGAAAAAACGGAGTTTTTAAATTAAAGAAATTTATTGTTAAAATGAAAACCAAGAATAAAAATAAAAACAAAAAACCAACAACACAAACAGATACAAATTAATATATAATACAAATATAAAATATATAATACATATATATTCATATATATATTAACAATAACAAAGAATTACAGTTGATTGATAAAAATTTAAAAACAAAAATTTTAAAAAAATTTTAATTCAATTATCCAGAGAAAGAAAAACAAAATGTAATACACTGAAGCAAAACAAAAAAAATAAAAAAAGAAAAGGATTATAACAACCAATTTTAAAGTAGTAGAAGTTGTCTGTGTAGGTTTAAATTAAATTTAAAAAATAAAAAATAATAACAATAATAATGATATTTAGGTTGAGTTATTTATTTGGAAAATAAATAACAATAATTTAAAAACAAAACACTTAAAAGAAATTTTCTTTAAAAATAAAATCAAATAAAAAAATATAAAAAAATATAAAAAAACATGCACTGTTTATTCATCGAATAATAATGAAAAATTTATTATAAATTCTAAAGAAAAATATTAAAAAAAATAATATTTAAAATATATAAAAAGTTTAAAACAATTAAGGAAAAATAAAAACAGAAAAACTAAAGAAACAAGAACACTGACAAATAAACAAATTTCCAAAATTAAAATTTAATTTTAAATATAATAACCATTTAAATTAAATAATATTTTTCTATAAGTTTCAATCAAAATTTTATTAATAATTGCTAGAAAATTACAAAAGTTTTTTTAAAAAACAAAAAATAACAAATTATTTCAAAATTGTTGTATAATCTGCACTTGATTTCTCTCAGTGTTTGTTAATCAAACATTATTTCTATAGTTTAGGTTTTTTTCACCCGACTTAATTGAATTAAATTAAATTTCTATTCCTAAGCATTAATCAAAAAAAAAAATATTAAAATTTTTATTAATTTTATAAAATAAGTTTAGCAAGAAAAAGACTTCAAAATCGAAATTTTTTTGGAAGATTTACACGTCAAAACTTTATTGTAATTTTGAAATTTCAAATTAAAATGTTAACTTGAAACAAAGCGGCAAGTGTGCCGCTGAAGCAGCTATGACGTTCCTAAGATGGAATCTGGCTATGTTTATATATATATCTGTCCATATACATACATATTTCGTTTGCAAATGAAAAAACATTTGTGTGAAACCATTTGTTTACCCCTCTGCACAGAAATACGCATCACACATGTAAATTTCTTTGGATTTTCTTTGCTGTTCCCTTTGCAAGTGTGCCAGCTGTATTGCTACCTTTAATGTATCCTCGTCCAGGAACCCATACGATGGTAACCGTCAAATGCCTTACTTTCCCCGGCACTCTTGAACAATCTTAGACGTAGTATACTCGTACACGTACATGTTCTCTAGGATCAAGTGGCCACCGTGCTGTCAGTAAATATCCGTATCAGAGATCAGCAATGAATCGCTTTTTCGCTACTCATCAGCACTCATGCAATTTTGAGTATGAGTGAGTCAACAGTATTGAAATCCAACTACTCTGATTCATTCGTATTCACTACACCATTGATTTATAAGTATAAGTTGCAAGGAGTATGAGTACAACGTTCACATCAAACTCATAACATTCGAAATATGTTTGATTCACACGCCTACTCATTCAGATTCATAAACTTAGAAAAATACTTATAATACTTATAAATGATTCGAATGATTCGAATCGTTCATCAAAATTTACAGTCTTAGTTGTTGGTACATTTACAAAGAAAGAAGAAAGACACATAAACAAAAAAGACAAAGACAGCAAGGAGAGCAAACACACAACCTTCATGTGAGTATTGTAGTGTTCGTACGCGAATCATACTTATTTTTTGATTCGTGTATGCGATGAGTCGTGGAGAGTCCAAATCAATAACATCGTGCGTATTGTTAAGTACGAGTACCATGAGTATTTCAAACTTTGAGTATGAGTAGGATGGGTATGACATTTTAATAAGTATGAATGCGTATAAGTATCAGAAATTATAAGTATGATTCGAATCTACTCATCGTTTTGAATACTCATTGCTGACCTCTGATCCGTATATTACCTTATGATATAATATGATACCGAATTTGCATAACAGCATTCTTTCTAGTCATTATTCCCATCTGAATAGTACTACAGTTATCGGGTAGTGCATGTCACAATCTGAGATTTAGATTTAGCTACTCTTAGATGATTTTACATTCGATTTTATTGCAATTTTCTGGTTACGTCCAGAACTATCCTTATCCTGTCCAAACTACCCTTAGTTCGAGAATCCTTCGCTTAAATTTATGCTCATGTGGGATGCGAATATTTTCTCTATATAGAGCTTAGGTCGCCGTAGTCTAGTAATTACTGTGTTGGATTATTAGAACCGAGGCCTCAAGGTTCAAACCCCAGGTTAGATATATCCAACAAAACGAAATACGAAATAATGTTTCTTCGGCGACTGTCTCTCAGCAGATTTCTGGCAAAAACTCTGAAAGTAAATAAAATTGCCATGAAGAGTTTCTCAAGAATCTATTGCCGCTACTCATGTACAAAATTATCACACACAACATAAGTGGTGTGCGAAGCTAGGTCGTAATCCTGACTGAAGAGTTATAATGACCAATATGGGCCATAGAATGGACTGTAAATCTTCCAAGCGTTATATAAGTGCACACATACATACATATGTATGTATACCTAAAATTAATTTTAAATTCAAAATCGAAATTAAATCAAACATAAATTTTTTACTTCACCTGCAAAATCAAAAATCAATTTTAATTTATAAAAATTGGTAAATTTTACACAAATTTTAATTTATAACGCAATATCGTTTTGTATATTCTTTAAAAGATACACACAAAACCAATCAAATTGAAATTAAATTTTATTTCCTTAAGAGCGTAAACTGGAGGAAGAAAAACCAAAAAAAAAATTTAAAAATAAAAATGAAAAATTGCATTTAGAGTTTGATTTTTAAATTAAACCAATAAGAAAAACTCTTCTTATAAATATTTAAAAAACGCAAAAAAATATATACATACTTAATTATATATACATACTACATTTATAATAATTAAAAAAAAATCCATTTACTAACAATACTCAGTATGGGCATTTCAAATCATTATTTTCAATTTAAATAATAAAATATGACGTCAGAGGAATTCGGTAAGGTACTTATGTTTTAAAATAATTTGAAAACCATTGTTATTGAGATCTTTATACACAAAAGTGTTTAACGAATATCTATTTTAGATACCAATTATCTTTAATCGTATAATTTATTTGATTAGTTTCCAAACAGGCACTGAGATCTGAAATCTTTGTTGGCAAGACATTATTTTGGAAATATGGCTACATGAACGATTCTAAGTTTTCAGTGAAACCTCTTGAAAGGGGTCTACTATCACAGAACCGATCTCATTAGAGTTAAATGAGTTGCAAGTGTTTTAAGGTACTTAAATCTGATTTCTTAAATCATCGTAATCATAAATTCTGCAACAAATTCTAATGGCTTAAAAACAAAGCACGAAAAGAGTAATGAAAACTCTGGAAATATTATTTTGTGATACATACTATATCAGGGGATTGTAGAGATCGCAAATACATACAGAGAGTACAGATGTGCCATTTCAGCGTATGACTAACACAAAAATATTTCATAAATGTCATAACAATTTAAAGAATTCAAGCGCATATCTATCTTTTTAGACCTTCAACAGTTTCACTTCGTTTATTGTACCTACGAAGAGTGTTCTATTTATGGCATGTTAACGTCATTGAAGTCGCCGTAGTCTAGTAGGTAGTGAGTTGGCTTATTAGACATAAAGCCAGGGTTCGAGCCCCAGGCCAGACATCAAAACGAAATACAAAAAGTATTTTTTCGGCGACTTTCTCTCAGCAGATTTCTAGCAGAAGCTTTGAGGGTAAATAAAAAATTGCCATGAAATGTTTCTCACAAATCTGTCATTTGGAGTCGACTTTAAACTGTATGTCCACGCCACTCATGTATAAAAATTAACACACACAACATAATAAGTGGTGTGAGAAACTAGGTCGTAATCCTTACTGAAGGATTACGAAGGTGCTTATTTCTAAGTTCAATAAAAAAGTTTCACTGAAATTTATTATACGCCAGTATTTTTTTTTTCATTACCCCTCTAGGGAGCATATGGCTTCCACAAAGCATCTCCATCTGACACGATTCTCCGCCTTAGTTCTTGCAGGACCGTGCGTCTCCAAATGTTTTTTGGTTTGCCACTGTTTCTTGAGCCCTGGGGATTCCACTCTAGCGCCATTCTTGTAATACTGCCGGGCTTCTTTCTCAATGTATGGCCAATCCAACCCCAATTTTTCTTTTTGATCTGCTTCTGTATGGGTTCCTCCTCTATGAGAGTCCAGAGATCTGCGTTGCTGATGGTGTTGGGCCAGAATATTCCACATATGTATGATTCTTAGGGATTTATTGATGAATACCTGAAGCTTTTGTGTAATGGTGTTAGATATAAGCCAAGTTTCGCTACTATGTACATAGTAACGTTGACTTTACACAAGCGTTGAATATTCTTAGCTTCGTACGCCTAGATATGTATGGGAGTGCAGTCGCCCTATTAAGTCTGTTACGCCAGTATACTTCGGAGAAATAAATCTGATGTGATAGCAGAATATTATTAAACTGACTGTCACTGGCACCGCTTGCTTCTGCAGAATGCAAATGATTTCAGAAATGCCGTTATCGACAGGCGTCTGTTTTTGTATTTCAACTTCAAAAATATTGAGTATTGGTGGTTAGTTAGGATTTAGTGCCAAATTTTAGATTCTTACAATCCAAAAAATAATAAAGAAAGAATAAAAAAAAATTATTAATAAATAAAACGTTTACCGTATATAAATGTTAAAAAATATTAACAATAATAATACATACATACTAAACAAAATGGCAACAAGTGGCAAATTAATAATTAAATAAATAATTACCAAAAATTTTCAACTACAATATGTTGATATTAAGAAACAGAAAAACTGGTAATTGAACAAAAAAAACTTGTACCTTTTTCCTGTTAGAAAAGAAATGAAAACCCAAGTGTCAAAAGAAAACATATTTAAATTAATACAAATAAAAAAAGTAGTTTAATTAACAAAATAAAAAAAATATAAAAACATATTTTTAAAATAAGTTCAAATGCTTTTTATGATACTTAATTACAGTATTAAGCCAAAAAACAAGGAAAGGCTCTTAAGTAACATTCATTAAACGATTGAGAAAACCTAAAACAATTGATTGAAAAGTTTTTTTTTTCTATTAAACCTGTTAAAAGGCTTTGCGTTTGCCAAAACTTTGGTCTGAAAATCAAAAAAGAAAAAAGAATTAATAAATAAATTGTGTCAATAATTTATAACTATTTGTACTAAAATATCGCATAAAAAATATTTATTTTATCATTTAAAAAGAACAAAAATCTTAAAATTTTTACCACGATGTTAAATTAAAAAAATAAAATTTATTGCAAAACTTAATTAATTTAAAGTCTTACAATAATTTAAGGGCAACCAATAAGTATAAACGAAAATTCATTTTAAATTGAAAATTTTATTGGTTACAGTGTTGAGCAAAATTTGTTAAAAAAAATAATTTTTTTTAAATAAAATTAAAACTAAAAACTGTTCAAACTTAATAAAAAAAAAAACAAAAAATAATAAAAGCAAATGGTTATTAAACTAAAATCATTTACAAACAAAAGCAAAAAATACTAAAAACAAGAAATATTACACAATTTGAAACATAAAAAAATCGTTAAAACAAAAACATATATGAACCGCCAAAAAATATGAAAAAAATGAAGAAAAGAAACACAAACAATTTAATCAAATCCCCTTTATTAAAACTTTAATAAAAATCACAATAATAAAATAAAAAACGAAACAAAAAAAGAAATAAAATTAAAAAAAAAATAATAAAAATAAATAAAAATTAATCATTAAAAGAAATACGAAATATTGTTTCATTTCTAACTTGAATCTGATATGGCAGTAGATATCTGCATCATTGTTAGTGATGCTTTGCGAAGTACAGTGGAGATAATTGTATGCCTCTTTCCACTGAAACTTTATTGTAAGTGATTAGCGGCTAGATTAGCTAGTAAGCACCTCTGGATGAAAGATGGAACACTCTAGAGATCCTGACGAAATTTATAACTATCGGAAGTATTGACTCCACTCTACCTCAATACCACTTTACAAGATAGTTCAGGGCACACATTTCGGAAACAGAAAATTGGAAAAGTAATACAATTCAGTTCGTTACCGATTCCCTTCAGATTTTCACTGTGGATGGTGGAATATTTTCGGAATCGATGAGCATAGCTGAATTCATTAAGCTACCGGATTACTGCAGCGTCTTCCAGATGGAAAAACCGGCAGCGTACATACATGCATAAATACATAATTGGTATTTACAACGTATGAAATATTTTTTCGCATTTCGTTTTGTTGGAAAAGTCCGACATGCGGTTTGAACTGTAACCTCACTTCTAATAAGCCAACACACTACCTACTAGACTACAGCGCTTTGAAAAAAATTTTTAAGGAAAGGCAAGGTAGTCAGGAGTTTGTCTGATAGCCAGATGATTCCTAGTAGGTAGTGTATATAGTGTATTATACGTGAGCCCGTGGTTCAAAACCCCACGTTAAACACCTCGAACAAAACAAAATATGAATAAAATATTGCTTTCGGCGACTTCCTCTCAGCAGTCTGCTACCAAAAACTCTGTGATAAAATAAAATTGTCATGAAAAGTTTCTCAAAAAAATTTGTCATTCGGAGTAGAAGTTACACTGCATGTTCCGCCGCTTATGGATAATATGGGCACTCACATCATAAGTACTAATGAGAAGCTAGGTCGTAATCCTAACTAAAGGGTTGTAATGACCAATTAAGAATGTAAAGCAAAAAAAAAAACTAGCCAGATGTTGCACAACTTTCGAGCTCTTCGGTGAGTTCAAGCTGTGAGCTTATAATTGACAATGCCAGTTATGAATGCTGTCAACGCAGTGTAGAAGGCTTCGAATAGAAGCAGAATAGCACAGCAGATTTGGCAAAATCTGGGTAGAGAACAGTCGAAAAGTCTGCTCAAACTTCAAAGGCGTAAACTGACTATGGTTGTTGGAATCATTACATGACATTGCTTGATAAGCACTCATTCGAGGCGCATTGGTCTTGGGCACATGTCGAATGACTGCTCTAGAAGCTGTAGAGACAAAGAAGAGAAGGAAATCGACTGGCTATTTTCAAAGAAAAAAAGAAATTTAACTTAAATGATGAAATCGTCTCACAAATCTCTAGATTTTAATGACTACAAAAACTTTATTTTTTGGAGGATGCAAAAAAAAATTGTATAAAGGTTGGACAAAATGTATAGAGAGGAACGAAACTTTGTTGAAAAAATTACTTATTATCCCGAAATCTATGTTTCATTCAATAAGACACAAAGCTTTGGGCGACACGCCCTTCAGACTATGCATGTCTGTACCAGAGATCAGCAATGAGTAGTGAATAAGATGAGTAGAATCGAATCATACTCATAATTTCTGATACTTATACGCATTCATACTTATTTTAATATTATACTCATACTACTCATATTCAAAGTTTGAAGTACTCATCATACTCATACAACACGTATGATGTTGATTTCGACTCGATTCATTTATAAGTATTATAAGTATTATAAGTGATAAATGAGTAGGCTTATGAATCAAACATATTTGGAATGGTATGAGTTTGATGTCGATGTAGTACTCATTCTTATTGTATTCAAACTTATAAATCAACGTTGTAGTGAGTACGAATGAATCAAGAGTACATAGTTAAATTTCAATATTGTGGACTCACTTGTATTCAAAATTTTATAAGTGCTTATGAGTAGCGAAAAACGATTCATTGCTGAGCTCTGGCCTGTACGGCTGCTGTTACGGCTTCTGAAATACCTACTAAGTGAGAAACCAGAGCGAGCTGTAATAGATTGTGAACTTTAAGGTAGCCATCGAAGAAGATGGCCGCTCACACGTCTTGGACATAGATCGCAAAAGTCGAGAAAATCTTCACAGAGAACGTTTAAAGACTTTAACTAAAGTAGGACAGAACAAAAATGTGCAACTTGTGAGTTTTTCTAAAGCAAAGGTAGAAAATTTCGCATCTAGAGTCACCAAGGAGTTCTTCACTTGCATAAAAAAATTTTCAGTAACATTTCTTAGTTTTCGATCATAGAACTGAGAAATCTATAACTCTCTATAAAAGAATCAAGTAAGCAAGGATATGCCAGCATAAAGTATTCTTAATCCCATGGTGTTTAGGGGCTTCAATCTTTTTTTTTTTGGCATCAACATAATTTCCTTCTAGTAAAATAGTGTTTGTGAAGTCGCCGCAGTCTAGTAGGTAGTCTATTGGCTTATTAGACGTAAGGCCGCGGTTCAAACCCCAAGTCAGATATCAAAAAGAAATTTGAAAAATATATCTTCGGCGACTTCCTCTCAGCAGATTTCTGGCAAAAACTCTGAAAGTAAATAAAACTGCCATGAAAAGTTTCTCAGAAATCTGTCGTTCGGAATCGACTTTAAACTGTAGGTCCCACCACTCATATATGAAATTAATGCACACAATATAAGTGGTGTGTGAAACTAGGTCGTAATCCTGTTTGAAGGGTTGTAATGGCCAATTATGTATGTATGTATGTAAAATAGTGTTGTTAGAGATTCAAATATCTGAGCAACTGCGTCAATCGTTGTTATTAAAGTTTCTGAACCAAGAAAATCACTTTAAGCTGACAACCTCTCACCATTTCCTAGCAACAATTTCAAATCCTTAAGATCTCATATAGAATTTCTATTTGTATTATAATTTGTTTTTCTTTAAATAAAAAAATTTCTGTTAAAACCTCTTTTAATATATAAAAAAAAACATTTAATTTTCCTCCCCAGAAGTTTATCATGGTATAAACGGCAACATGTCATTGGATAGAAGAGAACTGGGTACCATAGGTTCAGATAAATCATCGTCTTTATCGCGTTCAGAGGCTGGAACCTATGATGTTATACAGGCTGAAATCCAACATGCTAAAAGGCAAGAACTAACAACAGGACCTTCTGCCGCAGTAAGTAGTAATGGGCCAAGTGGTGCACCAAGTGTCAGTGGAACAACGGAGAGTGAAGCAGAAGCTAAAAGAAGGGTAAGTTTAAAAGCCATAGGATATCTCTAGAACAATTGCAATCAATACTTTCTTTTTTTTTAGAAATGGCCCACCGAGAAATCATACTTTTTAGCCAAGGAATTGCTCATGAGTGAACGTACCTATAAAAAAGACTTGGAGATCTTAAACAATCATTTTCGTCAAGAGCTGACAGTCGATGATGTTGAAAATCTACAGCCACTCTTTGAAATGCTGGAATCGATGGGCCAGCATCACAATATATTCCTTAGAGATCTGGAACATCGTATGGTCTTGTGGGAGGGTCGTGGCACTCATGAAACCCATCGTATAGGCGATGTTATGTTAAAAAATATGGCCGCCTTACCCATATACGATGAATATGTTCAGGCCCATGGTGAAATATTACAGTGCCTGAATGAAATGTTCGAAACGGACAATCGTTTCCAGCAAATCTATAAAGATTTCGAACAACAAAAGATTTGCTATTTACCCATAGGCGAGTTACTTTTAAAGCCTTTAAACCGCATGCTACACTATCAATTAATTTTAGAAAGTGAGTTCTCTTCTTCTTAATCAAGGTTTTAATGTGTTTCTAGACTTTAAATAAGTAATTTCTGTTTTGTTTTTATAGGACTTTGTGATTTCTATACCGAAGAACATTTAGATTATGCCGATTGCCAGGCTGTTTATCATTTACTCTCCCGCTCTGCCAAACAAATACGTAACCAACTACCCGAATCGATGAATTTCATACAGCTGTGCGAACTACAGCGTGATATTAATGGTTTCGATAAATTGGTACAAAGCCAACGGCGTCTTATACGACAGGGCTGCCTCTTGAAACACTCTAAACGTGGCCTGCAGCAACGCATGTTCTTTTTATTCTCCGATATTTTATTGTATGGTTCTAAGTCACCTATTGATCAGTCATTCCGTATTTTGGGTCATGTGCCGGTGCGTTCATTGCTTACCGAAAACGGTGAACACAATTCATTTTCCATCTTCGGTGGCCAGTGCGCAATAACAGTTAGTGCTTGTACCACCGCCGAAAAGACACTTTGGCTGGCCGAATTGTCAAAAGCGGCTGCGGATATTAAAAGTAAACCCCATACCCAGTTGACATTAAATTTGAAAAATTGCAGTGAGTATTTTTTTATAAATTTTTTGGTCTGTAGAAATTCTAAAAAATTATTTGCTTTATAAAATGTACGTACAATTTTTTTCTTTATGGCTGCCAAGAAAAGAAAGATGCAATACCAAGTAAGATTATTAAATAAACAAGAACTGAGTGACCACTTAAAAAAAAAGTGTTGCTAGGCTTTTGTATGTATTATTTTTGAAGGGTATTGTAATATGAGAGTATTCTTTGAATTAAAAAATTAAACGCACTTGAAAGACACATGTTCCTACATTAAGAGTGAAATAAATTATACAGCAAACGGTTCATGTTTTTTATAGAAAATTGTCACAATGCCGTAGATTAGGATCTTGAGCTTAAGATCAAATGAACAAAAGATGTCTGAAAACCCAAAATCTAAGAATGGCACACACTAAAAAATGCATTAGTAAGTTTATTAAAGAGTAGTTAAGCCGCCACATGCTTTTATATTGTGTTACACAGGCACAATTGAAATTTAGCCCATCTTCAGCGATCAGGCGCATTTCGAACTTGGTGCATATACCAATCCATATGGGGTCCAAGAGCGTCCAATGCATCTGGAAACAGTCACTGTTTTGTAAGGACGTTGGACTGGCGGCGTCATCGATTAAAATTTCTTTTAGAACTACATTAGCCAGGTCATCACTGCCAACGTGAGCATTATAGGTCGATGATTACCAACTTCTTTTGGTCTGAAGTTGATAACCTGGACTGCAACGACAATAGGGTTCAATAGGATGACAATACGTTCCTTTCGTGGATATGCTGTGCACGAGCGAATTGAAGGCATGGTTATCTCAAGTGAGTGTGATGGGAACTGGCCATCGATATCTAGCAATCGGACCCTGTTAGACTTTCTCAGGTGGGGAATTTTTAAGCAAACATAGCTACTAAAACATCGGCGAAATTCAGTCTGATTTGTGCAGAAAATTGGATGTACTTTACCTAGAGATTTCGTGGAGGACATTTAAACGATGTTATATTCTAAACACAAGGGCATCAATAAATCTTTTAGAGATCTCGATGATATCTCACACACTTTGTTTCATATAAACTTAAAAATAGAAAGCACATAATGAAGAACCCATTAGGAGGAGGAAAATACTAGGGTTTTGTTAAAAATCCACGAATTTAACTAAGAGCAACAGAGGAGAGCCTCTGTAGAGAACTAAAGCTACAACTCTCTCACTTGCATATTACCGCGCCACCTATTAGACTAGCGTCAACCAACGCCTATTAACGAATAAAATAATGAATTGCTTTTACTACACCTTATTATTATTCAAAAATATTTAGTTTATAAGTTGTATGACAGAAACTTCTTATTTACTTTGTTTAATAATTTTTATTTTCTTACTTTTCAAGCGTCCTCCGAAGAGGGTCTCGATCTGTTGGGTCTGACGAATGGCAAAGACTCAACGATGACACCGCAACAGTTACTCCAGCAACAGCAACAAAATACACAAAACAAAACGCCACCCTCGCGAAGCAACACTGCTCTACACGTTTGCTGGCATCGTGGCGCCACCGTAGGCTTGGGAGATCATCTCATCTCCGCCGAAAACCAATTGTCTGGCTACTTAATGCGTAAATTCAAAAATAGTAGCGGCTGGCAAAAACTATGGGTTGTCTTTACCTCGTTCTGTCTATATTTCTACAAATCGTATCAAGATGAATTTGCACTCGCCAGTCTACCGCTCTTGGGCTATACTGTGGGTCCGCCTGGCAGTCAAGATGTCGGACAAAAGGAATTTGTATTTAAATTGTCATTCAAAAATCATGTCTACTTCTTTAGAGCTGAGAGTATGCATACATATGAGAGGTGTGTATGAGAGTAAACGAAATTTAAAATTAAAGTAAAATTAAATGAATTTGTTTTTGTATTTTATTTTAATGCAGATGGCTGGAAGTTTTGCGTAGTACCACCCAGACCCAGGATTTTAAAAACATACACGGCACCGCACATAATTAATTAAGGTGGCTGGGAAATTTTTAAACCAAATTGAAGAACTAAAAGCCTTGAACGTTTTTAAAATCGATTTTACGTGCAATGTGTGTTAAAAAAAATATATTTTTTATTTTATTTTACTTGTAAAAAGCATTACAATTAAACGAACTTTAAGTGCCTTAAAGTATTTAAAAAACAAAACTTTTTTCAACGAAATTAGAATTAAAAAAAAAAAATATTTTCTAAAACAAAAAACAAAAAAACAAATGTTTAAATATTTTCATTTTAATTTAAGAACATATAGGCTGGCTTTCTTTCATATAAAAGAAAAGAAAGTACAAGTTTAGTTTGAAACCTGGTTAAAACTAAATTTTAAATTACCATTTATATGTATGTGTGTGTATATATTATTTGAAGAACTACCAGATTTCTGTATTTTTTTTTTAATTATTTGTTATTAGAATTTGTCAAAACTTTTAAAAAAAAACTGTTTCAAATATGTTTTCTATTTTAAGTAAGACTTGTCATAAAGTTACCATAAACACATATTTTTAATAAAAAAAAAAACAAATATTTAAACATTAGTAGTATTATGTATACCTAAACTATAGTACATGCAATTTAAAATTTCCTTTTTTTTTAATTAAAACGAAAAATTTATTTAGAAAAACAAAATTGTAATTAAATATGTTGTAAAACAAATTTTTCTAACAAAACAAAAATTAATAATAATAAATGTACGTCTATAAATATCGATATACGAAAAACAACAACAACAACAACAACAAAAACACTTTAAACATTGTCTTTTTCTGAAATTAAGTATTATTTTTTGTATGTATGTATGTACGAAATTAGAATATCTCTTATTAACAAAGCAAAAATTAATCAATTTAAAACAAATCTATTGTTTTACAAACAAAATTATCAAAAATTTAATAAAAAAAAATAAAGCATTTATTTAAAAAAATAAACAAAAACATTTGCTACTTACCACCTCATTATCGTCGACTCTCTGTCGAGGTTCTTAGCCTTTTCAGAGTGTATAAATAGCGTTTACAACTCCTTATGAGGTCGCTAGTTGATCTTATATCCGATGTTTCGCGCACAAAGACATTCGTTTACGGTCACAAAATCACATTCTTTGATCTTATTCTGGGTTCAAGGAAATAAGTGTTTTGCAATTGTGTGCTCTTGTGTAGCTGCATGGGAACTATCGATAACTATGGTTTGACAGACGAAAATATCAAGCTCTGTTCATAAATCTTTTAACGTCTGAACAATACTTCAACTTGTGGTAATTCACTTCAAAAATATAAGTCTGTTCGCAAAGTTCATACAACACTTGCACCATTTTACTGTATATATGTATAATTTAAAGGGCAAACGCATCGTGCAGTTAGTAATCGCTTTCGCACTAATTTTACTCTTGTACAAACCATTAACAAAACAGGAAAATGTGTGTACAATAAAGGAGAAGTTAATGTTACCTCAAACGGGCTTCTTGTTTGGAATTATTGAGAAAGAATTTGATTCACTCGTAAACCGTGTGCGGAGATGTAGAACCGATTGAAGGGTTGCGCTGGCCTTATGGGCAAAGATTAATGCTATAGAAACAATGCTTATCCTAAGCATACGCAGACTGAAAATGAGAGCTATGGATCAGCAGAGTGAATCGAGATATATTAGATTTCTCTAGGCTATGTGAAGGAGTGGACGAAACAGTAGTACATTTTCTATGCCACTGTCTTTATATGCAGGTGCTCTGAGGACTACTACTCATAAACGGAACTGCCTGGCTAAAAGAATTTCTTTAAAGAAAAAATTTTATCAATAAGTGCCACAATGGCTAATTATTGTTTTTCACCTTTCTTTTTCGTTATTTTTTTTCCTTCTTCTTACTCTTCTCTTTTTCCCCCTTTTTCCTCATTCCTTTTTCTTATATGATGGGTCACAATCAGAGATCAGCAATGAATACTCATTCGAATCATACTCATAATTTCTGATACTTATACGCACTCATACTTATTTTAATATAATACTCATACTGCTCATATTCAAAGTTTGAAGTACTCATCGTACTCATACTTAACAATCGCATGATAAGTGTTGATTTCGACTCTCACATTTACAAGAATCACAAAATAAGTGTGATTCGTGCACGAACACTACAATACTCACTAGAAGGTTGCGTGTTTGCTTTGCTTGCTGTCTCTGTCTTTTTCTTTCTTCTTTTTTGTAAATGCAACAACATCTAACACTGTAAATTTTAATGAATGATTCGAGTCACTCGAATCATTTATAAGTATTATAAGGATTTCCTAAAGAACGTTGTCCTCATAGTCATTGCAACCTGTACTTATAAATCAATGTTGTAGGGAGTACGAATGAATCAAAAGTAGTTAAATTGCAATATTGTTGACTCACTTATATTCAAAGTTTCATGAGTACTTATGAGTAGCGAAAAAACGATTCATTGCTGATCTCTGGTCAGAATGAACGAATGGGTCTCTGGTCTCTCCTTTCAAGCCAACCAAATTCCAGCCACCTAAGGAGGAAAACATCAACAATGAACTCTTAATCATCTATTAATAATAAAGTTCCTAATCACTACACCCAATATATGTAGGCGGCGACAGATGTAACTACTTCAACCTAAGCCTGTTGCAGTACATCAATCACCTGTTGAGCCTTAGGGAAAGGAATAATCAAATTTTCATATCGAAGATGTACCATGCTATGAGGCGCTACTTGATACAAAGAAGTCAGGAGATTGAAGGTAACCTAAGTACACATTACTGTACGCCCTGTTTTGTTAATGCAAATTTTTTAAGACTATTGAAAATTTATATAAAAATCACTTAATTTCTCAAATATTAGAATTCTTTTAGTACAAATTATCAACGTATGTCTTACAGAAAACGGGGGATTAATTCTTCTTAAGATAAGTATTGTATAAAATACATTGGCGCGGAAACTTATGAATCCGATTTAATGTAAACAAATTTTTGTTTTAAAAGTTTTGATAAAATACAAACTTTGAACTGGAAACTCTCTAGGGAATATTGATGAAAACCTTCTACAACAACTTCAAGATAGCCAAAACGATCGTACACTGTGATCTCTACCAAATTTATAAAGCAGAGATAAATGGTATACCATCAAGACAACACAGGTTGAGAGCTCTATGGCGAATAATCTTGCTGAGGGAATAGACTTTTTAAAGGATGAATCAACTTTCCAGCATCACTTTTAATTGAAATTAATGTTTTTATAAGGGCAATATAAAGACATTATTTTTTAAAAAATGGTAACAAGTACAAGGTGCAAAATCGATTTTAATTTTAATTGATTTGATTTTAATATTTTTAAATAATAAACTAAATAAAGCCTTCAGCTTAATGGTTTCCTTCCTTTTATAAAAAACTTCAATGAAAAAAATATTTTTTTCCAAGTGAAGACATTTTTAACGAACTATTTTCCTAGTTTAAATTTTGAATATCGAGTAATGAATGAATAAAGGATTACATTTTTTAAATTTGAAGTTTATTGATTTCTTATTATTTTATGTTTTATTTTGTTTTGTTTATGTTTTATGGTTTCTTGCCATATAATTTAATAATGCTTTGCTTCTGTTGTATTTTTCATTTAAATTACATTTATAATAATAGTAATTATAAATTTAAAATATAATTCTAAGTTTTAAGTAGAGAAATAATTTAAATTTTTGTATTTATTTTAATTTTTTTTTGTTATAAAAAATTTTTAAGAAGAAAAACAAAAACTAATTTATAAAAAAAAACAGAAAAAAACTAAAACACCCTTTTTTAATAAAATAAGGAAACAAAAAACGAAGGAAAGTAGAGAAGCATCAACAAGATGGAATACAAAGGATATTCATTCCTTTGAATGTTCATTTTAAAGAATTAAGCATAAATATATTAAGTTTTAATGAAAATAATACAAAGAAATAAATAGAAAATAAGAAAAAAAAAAACTATAAAAAAATAAAAATAAATGTGATGGACCAAAGGAAAGAGACAGAAAGAAAATAATTGTATTAAATGTTTTTTAAATATATATTTTTGTATTCCTTTTTAGATTTTAAATTTATCTTTTAATATATTTAAACATTAATATTTTTATGTTTATGTTTACTTTGTTTTATAATTTTCTTTTATTTTTTTCTTTCTTTCTTTAATGTATTTTATTTAATGTAGATTTATAAGAGAATATGTGTGTTGAGTATGTTTGTGTTTGTGTGAATATAATAGGAGTAGGAGGTTGTGTTGTGTTGTATTTAATTTATATTTTTTTTTTATTATTTATTATATTTTTATTTACTTTTTAATTAAAACAATGAGTTCTTCTGTTTCTTCTTTAATTCATTTTTTATTTTTTGTTTTTAAACTATTTTTAATTTTTTTTATTTGTTTACTTAGATGCTGCTTCCGTTTTGTAGTTGCACACATAATATAATAAATATATTGCTAATTAAGGGGACAAGATGGATTTATTTCTTAAGAAGGAACAGGTGTTATATTGTGTTTTAGAAAAGAAAAAAGAAATAAAGAAGAAGAAAATATATGTAAGTTTTAAAAAAGCAGTTTATTTTCAAATTTTAATACCATTTCCTTTTGATTGATATTATTTTTAATTTTTTTAATGTATTTTTTATTAGTTTTTTTTGTTTGTTTTTATTTTTAAATTTTTGTTTAAATATTTTGCAGCAACATTTCCATATGAAATGATTTTTATTTTTTCTTTACTACTTTGTATTTTAATTTACTTCCTTTTTCTCATTTGGTTGTTGTTGTGGTACATATGTGTGTGTATTACAATATATTGTTGTGGTTGTGGTTGTTGTTGTTAATTGGTATGAATTGAGTATGATGAACTCCAGGTGTACATACATGTTGGTTTTGTTGTTTAAGATTAATTTTCATTAAATTAAAGGCTGTAACGGCTGCGTCGGCGGCGGATGGCTAGTCAATGAAACTCTGTTCAACACAAGCTTTCACTCGTTTCTCGTATTCACGACGGTTTTCCTTGTAAAGTTGGGCAGCTGTCGAATTAGCTGGAGAATTAGGGTTTGGATCACTCAACAAAGACTAAAATAAGATAGAAAGCAACATTATATACAACGTAACAATAAAAGAATTTTGTTTTATTATCTGCGCTATCTCTCTCTGTTGCCGATTACTGTATTATTTACAGACGATTATTCAAGGCTACGTTGGTAATACGATGACTTGTAACTGGGAGGGTGTTACTTTATGACACTTGAAGATTAAACTTATGGAATACTGATATAGAATTAAAGCAAACTGAAAACATTCTGACACTCTCGTAAAGGTTTGAAACATAAGATTTTGTAAAAATATGTTTAGCAGTTTAATAATTGCTTTACTCGGTAACCGCATTTGACACAAGCTAAAGAAATTGCAACATGTTTATCAGTTTTTCTACGATGAAAGCAATGCTGATGTTGAATTGATACAAAACCAAATTAAACAGACAAATTAAAAAACAAAATAAGAAGATAACTCCAAATGATTTACTGATAATTAGAAGATCGATTGCGAAAAAAGCCTATATTTTGAGAAAGAACCTCCAGTTCTTATTGAACTGACGAATAGTAGTAATCGTGTTATCTCTTGTAAATATCATTTTCTTGCAGCACATAAGTGGAAAGTTTGGGAAGTAACTTATTATGAAAACATTGTAAACAATGAGACTGCACTGAATACCTTAACTTTGCTTGTTATCGAGAATAATCGAAAACCGTAACAAGACTCTACGACGCCTTTTAAGTCTGTTCGGTATTGAAATGCATTTGGTAATGGTGTAGCACAACAATGTAGAGAACATTGTAGTTTAGTAAATAATCAAAGAAAATTTAAAATTCAATACTATTAGACAGGGATAGCAGGGATGTTTTCAAATTTAGTTTTACTTTGATTATGCATTCAATTCACTTACCTGTATTGAAGTTAATATAGCTGACACATCGTATGTGGGACTCCATCTATTTTGTAATATATCCAAACAGATGCCACCATCGGCATAAACATTGGGATGAAATACTTTCGAAACAAATCTAACTGTTGGCGGTTTATTTGGATATTCTTCCGTAAACTCTATTGTTAATTTAAAGGTACCATCTTCAAATGGCGTATCATGTGGACCGAAAATCACAGCATTCCATATCATAATATTATTATCTGTTGGCGCTCCCGAAACACCAGTTGGTGGATCTTCTTGAAGTCTGAAAAAAAGAAAAGAAATTAAAATTAATACGTTTAAAAGAAAACAAGCAAATAAAACAAAATACATATGTAAATTGAAATAAAAGAGTTCGTTTCAATACGATAACATACAATTGCACCACGCATACAATTATAAAAGTGGATTTACTTCTCAACATGTGACACCACTGAAGGGACAGAGTGATTCCATTGAATATCTAGCTCGGGAAATGTTTTTTCTTATTTGATAAATAAATACTATTAAAACAACTGCAAGAAGAGGAGGATAGCCGTACTTATAATTAAAAAACATTCTTCCTTTTTAAATGACAATAACTTGTTCACATGTTCTTGTATTCCTTTTCAACTTTATTTAAATCGATTGCTTTAATTATACACACAGGCAATAGAAAAAATAATGACTAAAATCAATTTAAATATACAATTTATTTATGTACGCCTGTGGTAGAGCAAAGATTATTTTATAAGATTTCCTAGAAAATTACTCATTTACAAGAAAAAAAACATGTAATTAAGAGATCAATAACAATTAAATTCTCATTATATTACAGATCTTTGTCTAGAATTGTCCTTTCAAAGAGCTAAGCATTGTTGACATGAAAGTTAACATTGTAGTGTCATTGTAATGCGAGGGGTAACAAAGCTGAGTAAGAGCTGACACTAGAGCGCCGAAGGGCGAGAATCTGATAGTTAGATCGGTTAAATGTTTCTTCTTCGTACTGAACGATGAGGTTATAAGACAGCAAAACAGAAGAAATTATAGAAACTTTGGTCTTTTATGGCATACGTTGGATCTTTCGAGAACGAAATGGGTCCTGAGAAGTTTGGTTCTGGATAGGTGGGAGAGTCAGTGTCCTTTGAGCATATCCTTTGCCATTGCCCTCCTGGAAGAAGGTACATATGTGGGGACTGGTTAAAATAATTTGCATTGCAAAAACTTCTTTACATCGCTTATTAAAGAGTTTTGGAAATGAAAAAGATGAGTTTCGAGTCTACTTGCAAAAGTACACCTAATTCGCTATGTTTAGTGCATTCGATTTGTTTTCTGTAGGTTGCGAATAATTTTGTAAACAATGAACAGAGTAAGTCTGATGCTAAGGTGTATTGTAAGAATCAAGACTGTTTTTCGAAATTTGTTGTTTTGTTAGTAGAAGATTTAAAGCCACAAATCATAATGCTCCCCCGGCCAGACATAAAAACAAAATACAAAAAATATTTCTTCGGCGACTTCCTCTCAGCAGATTTCTGGCAAAAATTCTGAAAGTAAATAAAATTGTCATGAAAAGTTTCTCAAAAAACCTGTCGTTCAGAGTCGACTTTAAACTGTAGGTCCCGCCACTAATGTATAAAATTCACACACACACACAACATGAGTGGTGTTGAGAAACTAGGCCGTAATCCTGAATGGAGGGTTGTAATTATGTATGTAATTATAATGCTCAAAAACACGCTATACAAACACATTTTGGAAAAGGAAAGAGATTTTATCTTATTAAAGGCTATATTCCCAATAAGGAAAATAATTCAAACTGATGTGAATAAAATGACGCATTTAGTTACATATTCTCAATACATTTAAATGATTTTTACACAATAACAAATATATTCGAATTAAAAAATATCTATTAGATCATTATACTGTACATGTATGTATATTTCCAAACCTAAACATCTAAAACGTTTTTAACATTAATAACCATATTTTTCTTAATAATGATGAAATTTACTTGTTCCGATAAGACAAAACAAAACAAAACAAACAAAAAAAGAAAAAGAAAGAATAATAAACTTCCGACAAAAGAATATAAATGATTTTGAATACAAATACAAATAATAATTACTGCTAAGATGCCACACGACTTATTTAACCACCTACGCAATAACTTTTGATTGTATTTTTTTGTTTGTTTTTGGCATTTAAACGATATGTAAGTAAATAAATGCAAAAAAAATAAATAAAATATTTTGCAAAAACTCAAAAAACACCATTCAAATTATAAAATGATTCATTAAATTTTTTGAATGACTACAAAAGAAAAGAATACTAAAATGTAAGTAATATACATACATGCATACATATGTACATATATATAAAAATGTTCATAAAGAAAACTAACTGAATTACTTGTACAGCATATGCAGTGTATTTCTGCAGTTAAATTTGTAAAGGAAATATAGTTTCATAAACGTATTCAATTATGGCTTAAAACTATGTACTTGACTTCAGTTACTCAATGTCTAAAGTTGTTGTAAAATTATACAAAATCAAACATTGAAATGAAATGAACCATCAATTTAAAAAAATAAATGATTGCATCAGGTGCTTTATTTATTTGATTCATTTTGATATTTCGTCGGACTATTGTAACGTGTTGGCTGGCTGAAGAGTACGGGTGCAAGTGCTATAATATACATTCATTCATACATACGTACATGTATTCGGTCGTTATTGCATGTTGGCTTAAAGCCAGACATTAAAATTTTATTTTTTTTTTCTTTTTCTTCAGTTGCTTTATTATATTTTCCAATTCATTAAAACGTTGAACTTGTTAAAAACTATACGATAACAATTACAAAAAAGAAGAAGAAAAATGACTTCAACATCTACCATAGAAAAGTATTACAAACAAACGAAAAAAAAGCGGCAGGTGACACTTGTTGAGCATCTATTTACTTTCGAAAATGTTTAAGGAAAAGAAACCCTAAATTCGCATTATTCGAAGGCTCACTTAATAAAACAGAAAAGTTAAAAGTTAATAACAACTTAATGATATCAATTCGATTCTTATCTTCCTCTGTCAACATTTCTACATTATCGAATACTTTATCTTAATATGGATAACTGCACCGACAACAGTATTTTAAATGCGCATGAAAAGTAATTCCGGGCGAAAATTATATATGCCGGCAAAGATTTTATGATACGAAACACAATTTTTAACTGTCGACCAAAACAGACAAACCTGACACCTTTCGACCTCGGGACAAGACCAATAGAGGCAGAAAATTTCTTGAGATTATCAAGTTCAGAAGCCGCAAAGTTGTTAACACAACAAAAACAACAATATCAATATGCAGTTAATTAGTTTTACCGACTTTACGGCCTTTAATGCCTACATGTCTATCAACAGAGGTAAGGAGTATTCCGCAAATTGTTTTGACACAGTCAGAAAATTCTTTGCAAAGCCTTCAAAACTGTTTGGCAGTCCCAGTAATCATACTCAATGCCCGGTAATGCATTGGATTGTCAAAAGTCTCAAAAATAGTAGATGTCGTTAAGCAGAGAATTTCGGTTAAATGCCTTGTACAACTTGATTAATTTTGTTGGAACCTTCTTACATAATAGGGTTTACTATATAAACTTGATAAGAGAGTACACAAAAAGCCTTTGATAAAAATCTTACGAGTGCACCTAAAGTTATGTTTTCCCACCAGTTTACACATTCATTCTGTTAGGTTCTCTTTGTTCAGTAGATGCCCTACATATCGTGTTTAAAAGGCAAAGAGCGTATACAGACACTATAGAACTATTTCAAGGTGCATGTTTTAATTGCTCCGCATACATGTAAGTACAAATTACGATTGCGTTTATTATGAATATTAATACAATAAAGCATCCAATGCTACAATATTATATACAGGGAGAATCTTCCGGAGACAACAGCAGAACTGTTACAACAACAACAATATTATATACTTTTAACTACAACAGCTCACCGTTCTTGTTACTGAACGGTACATCGTTAAACTGTTTCGCTAATAAATGTAGACTTTCGTCAGACAATTTCAACGCACAACTAATTAACGACGTTCGATAAGCATTTAAAAGAGAATTCAAAAGAAAAGAGAATTCGAAATTTTTAATTTTAGAGACCTTAATTACAAATAAAATTCAATTTCAAACTCATTAAAATTTATGTACATACGTATTCCACTGAGCATTGCTCACAATTTTTGCTCTGGTTTTGTGACTCATTTCTCTTGCCAATTTCGATAATAGAACTTAATGTCAAATGAATATTCATATGGAAATATTAACCAATTCATATTCAGATGTGTTTGTTTGTAATTAAATGCATTGTTGCGTTTCTGTATTAATTAATAACGAAATATTATTTTTAAAGAAATTAAAGAGAAATTTATGGAAGCATTGAACCTGTTGAAGAATAATGTTTACATTATTGACGCTGCCAATATTGAAATGATAATTATTTGTTCTGTTATAAGTAAAATAAATAGTAGAATCTATTTATTTTAAATGTTTAACAGCACCGGCACCAGTCTAAGCAATAAACTAGTATATTAGTGCTACAATTTTGTATACAAAAGTAATTTTAATTTTTAGTGTTGATCTGATGACCTTTCTGATAAACATCTTTAAATAAAAATTATTTAAATTGTTATACAGTGTTTATACTGAAGTATCATTTAAACAGTAAAAAAAAAACAAAAACAAATATTTATTTTTCTTTTTTTTTATTAATTTGCGTGTTAAAGTTTTATAAAAGCAAAAATATATGTATGTATGGTAGACAGAATGTATGGCAAACATTTTTCTTTTTTTAGTTTTCTTCCATCTTCTATTATTAAAAAACAGAGCAATAATAATAATAAAAGCGTATACACATACGTACATACATAAATAATATGGGTTACATATTGTATTCTTGGGGTTGGGTAATGGAAATACATATCAAAGTTAATGATAGTATCCTATTATTATTGTAAATGTTTTCAAAACAAAATAAAAATGACCTACAAAAATGCCTTTTATTCAGACATTTATTTTGGTTTTATTAAACTCACAGAATAATAAAATATCAAAAGGAAATAAAATGCCAAATGGAATCTTTTAAAGTTGTTATCGATTTATGAAATTAAGGCTAAATATCTTGTTAGTAATAAATACATAATAAAGATAAATTGAATGATAGAATTGTTGAGAATGTTTGGTCTAGAAGAAAACATGGAAATCAGGGAAAAAATTAGAAACACCGACACATAAGTATTGTGGATCTTGCAAGTAAATCAAGCATTCAAAACCAAACAGATATCACTAATATGATGAAAGCTGTATACACAGAGAAGTTCTATATTTGAGAGTAAAATTAAATTCATTTCTGGTTAAACAGCTGCGTCACTAAGTAAAACTGACGTATTTAGAGCAAAAGCGCACTCAAGCCGTTAACGAATTACCGTTGCATCTTCCTAAATTGATTATTTGGTGCAGCTTACACACTGGCGACATCATCGATCCTTATTTTTGTCAAAAAGAGCTAAAAGTTGCCGTTACGGTGAATGGCGAATACCATCTTTTGGTTTACACAAGTAGGAGGAACTTGCCACTCAAGCCGTTAACGAATTACCGTTGCGTCTTCCTAAATTGATTATTTGGTGCAGCTTACGCACTGGCGACATCATCGATCCTTATTTTTGTCAAAAAGAGCTAAAAGTTGCCGTTACGGTGAATGGCGAATACCAACTTTTGGTTTACACAAGTAGGAGGAACTTGCCATACAGTGCGTTCGCAATCGATTTATTTGCAAAATTAATTACTAACTTTCTTTCCAGAAGTGGTCATTTTCTCTTTCACTTTCGTTCATTAGATCGCTTTTTGTAGGGTGAGAAGGTGCACAACCAAATTTTTACACACGAAGAAATACTAAAACATATAGGTATGTATAGATATATTTTATCTATTTATCAACAAGTTCTAGAGGTTTTTCTTAAATTACCCTAAATTCTAAGAAAATTGGAATACAGGAACATGTTGTTGGAGGACTTTTATTATGCCGTAATAATTTTCAGGTAAATCAATTCTCTGGAAAAATGGTTAATTGCAAGAAAATCGGACAACCGGGCCTTACCAAAATAATTTTCAAGTAACACATGAAACATATAAAACCCATGATTATTCCAAGAAATATAGTATACATACTTAATTCCAAGTAAATTTGATAATACAATCTTAGAATAGGGCTTCTTATATTGAAAGCTTAATTAACTCTTAAAAAAGGATTCTCAGGTAATAATAATAAATCACAGGGAATTCATATCATCCAGGAGAATTTGTAAGAAAATCCTGATTTATAAAACACTACATGATTACTTCCACGTAAATTTGACAACAGAATTTCGAAATACACTGAAATTTGAATTTTAAGAAAAATCCTTTGATCATTATTTTATTAATTTAATGTAAAATAAAACGTTTTAAGAAATTACACAATTCTTTTGTTCTTTTTATATCATTTTGCGCCAATAATTTAATAAACAAATGCAAAAAAAGGGCAACACTTTTGTACGCCTATTTCTGAATGGCAGTGATGGTACAACTATGTAACACTTGCAAAGAAGAAAAAACACATCCAATTAAAATGGCAAAAAAATGGCATGATAACATGTAAACAAATCTCATCAGAAATTTGACAAAAAGCAAATGACCTTCAATTGTTTATGATTGTTTACAAAATCAACAAACTGAAGAAAAGAAGCAAGAGAGACAAAAGTTAAAAATATATAATATAATTAACAAAATAATCCTTGACATTTTTTTAGGAAAAAGAAATGAAATAAACATCCTTGAAAATAAAATTGATAAAACAACGCCAGTAATCAAAACAGAAAAAGGGAAGAAAACAAGAGCCAAAAGAAAATGAGAATAAATTGAAATGAAGAAAAGAAATTTTAACGAAACGTACTGCTTTTATGAATAGTAATTGAGGGAAAATGCAAACAATTACAAAAAGGAAAAGATAAAAAAAAATATGAAAGAATATAACATAAAAAATAGGGATGAGTCAACGAAATAAAAGAAATACGGGAGAGACAATGTCTTTAAAAAAATATGTATATTTGTTTTGTATTTTGTAATTACGCAAAAGAACGAAATATTATTATATATTATTTGTTTGAATATTGTTTATATTTTAGCAACACAAGGAAAACAAATAAATAGAAAATTCGGGAAGTAATTTACTTTTGTTGTTTCATCACGAAGATGTAGTATAGCAAAATTAAAAATTTACAAAAACATAACATAAATAAAAAAGAGAATGGAACGGCAAAGTAGCAAAAGAGAAAATACAATAACAAAAATTAGAATTGAGACAAAAAGCAACCAGCATTGAATTAAAAAAAGACACAATAGTAGCAAAAAAGAGATCGTATATAAACTAACACACACCTACATACATATGAAGCCCAATGTTCACACACATGTATAAACATATGTAAAAAGTATAAAAGTTAACAAGATACGAAAAGGGGGGTAAGGAAATTACAGCACAAAATAAAAATTTTACACGTAATTTTGCTTCATAGAGAAAATTTTATTGGTATAAAAGGAACAATTGAAAGGAAAAACAATTGAACTGAACAATTTATTTGCCATCGTTCTTTAATTGCATTTGCGTTTTAAATAAAATAAAAACTAAATTTTTTTGCACTTCTTAATTAAAAGCGATTTATTTATTATACATACCTTTTAAAATCTCTCATAAGACGTCTGCGTGCGGGTGTCGACATTTTCTAAAAACTTTTATGTGTTGTTTTTAACCAACGAGAAAAAAGAGGTGGCTTTTTCAGCTTAAAATCTTTTCTATTTTATTAATAATAGAAAACGCAATTATTCTTTAATTTCTTTCACTTTTTCTCTTTACAGTGTTAGCTTTTTGAACGAATTCCTACAAAAATAATATAAATAATTCAGTCTTTTTTTTTGCCTATTTTTGGTTTCTCTTTTTTACACACAAACACACACTAAAAATGTTTCTTTCTATCCAGAGTTTCTCACTTTTCCACACGTCTTCTACTCAGCACGAACAAAATTTAACTAAAAATCAACGAAAGTTTGTCATATATTGACAAAAAATAACACATTCTCAATAACATCAAACACAGGGTTGCCACTCTTACTAATACCAACACTAAATAAATAATTTATTTATTTATTTCAATAAACCAAAGCAACTCTAATTTTACGTAAAATACAAAACAACTCAAAAAGAATTAATTAAAAATTTAGGTATATGAATCGAAACTTTTAAAAGCAATTATTTATGTAAAAAATACCATATCAATAACTTCATTTTACACTGGCAACACTGATCAATAAAAACAATATAAACACATATTACGCGCCTATTCACACTTGCAGTCCGGTAAAAGAAACCATTACATTTCTTTTCGCAAAACCATGGATAGACTCTCAGTAAGTAGGAAAGAGACAACTATATTATTATTCCTGAATAAAATTTGCAGAATGTCTCATTGCTGCCAGTCACTATTGTTTTCTTTTTTGTATTTTATTTCATTTTTTGTTTTTCCTATTTCATATTTTTAAAAGAAAACAATTTTTTTAATCAAAACATACTGTTTGCCAACACGAAATACACGCTGCAATGTATATTCAACAAAAATATAGGATTGACCAACCGACAAGTTACAAATTTAATTTTCAAGAAAGACGAAACAACAAAAGATAAGTTAAAAAGTGGAATAGAAAAACACGAGATAGATGTACAGAGTTGTATTTATTTTGACGGTATGTCCAGTTTTTCAGTTTGGCAACAATTGCTTTTTACAAGATTGTTTGTATTGAATATGTGATTAAAACAGGGTTTGGAAAACGTACTTGTAAATATTTTATTAATTATTATTAACAATACAATTTTTTATATTATCATTGCATTTAAAACATATTTAACTTTTAATTAAAAAATTCCTAAGCAAATGTAGATGTGTACATTGAAGCTAGCAGCATTCACAAGTATACGAATTACATAAAAATTACCTCGGCTATTGTTAAAATTAAATTAAGTTTTATGAAATATCTTTTATCTTTATCTTTTTCAGGCTTTTGATTGGTCATTGTAGTGTTATGTTATTTCTGGCATAGTATATATTTACAGACATTTTTTCTTCAAAGAGAACAGTGCTATTGTAGTTCACATATCTACTGCAAATTATAGAAACTCTGAACAGATATGCTCCATATGGATAAATTAATGTCTTTTTATTATTCTTCAATTACTTTTTATTTAATTTAGATTGTTTTTTAAATTATATTTTAAATTTTCACTACTTTGACCGTTCAAACATTCCTCGTATATTTACTGCCATAAAATGCAAACCTGTACTGTAATGTAATAGTGACAATTGTCACTAATTTGACTTTTTTATATGTTTTTATTCTTATAAGAGAGTAAGAGAGCAAGCAAAAAGGCAAAGAAGAGAGGCTTTGTACAGTTTCAATTAATTTGTTTACATTTCCGAAACACAATCTTAAAGAAACGAAAAAGAAAATTTTAATTAAATACAATATTATTGGCGTATTAATGTAATCATTTAATAAACTCAAAGAAATTTATATAAAAAACGGTAAGAAAGTTGAAAAATTCCAATCAGATTATGGAGAATAAAAGCCAGCTTAAAGTGCCAAAAAACCAGGGCGTGTTCCTCAATAATAGTTATGAAAACACATAATGACTATATGTGTGGGAATGACTGATTGTATTAATGTTTAATTAATATTTTTTTTAAATATTTATGAAAAAAGAAATGAAATGTTTTTAAAATTTTAGCAAAATGGTGGTTTTAGAATCTTGTTGGTCTCCTATTATTTGGTCGAATAATGTTAGGACAGGCAGTTATGCAGTGGCGGCCTATACGGCGGCTCTTTCTATAGTTCTTATAACACTGGTAAGTCTTAAATTACTTACTAAAAGGCTATGTATTGATACAAATAATATTTGCTTACAGATTTGTTATATGCTGTCTGGAGGAGAATCATCTCAATTGTATTCTCCTTTATTTGAAACGGATATACGCACTTCTATGCCTATAGTGGGAGGATTTTTTATATTTTATTTCATTTTAATTATTATTGCCTCATATTTGGTTTATTATGGCATTAAGATCAGGTTAGTTAAATGGACTATTCTTATTTCGTATAGCTTTGTCATAACATCCATTTAATATAGTGTACGTGGCTGGCTTTTGCCGTGGTTAATTTTGGTATTCATTGCCATATTATTCCAATTGGTGTTTGGCTTATGGCTTATAGGTGGTTACTATATTTATGTAAGTACACTCTTGTAATGTATTTCTTTGAAAAAACACATCATTTTTGAATATTTTTACAGTTGGAGCAAACATTTTCCGCTTTAATAAACTTTCTTTGGATGTCCTATAATGTAAGCATTATTTTAAATATTTTCAAACGCATTTGGTTTAATTTTCTCTTCTTTTCTTTTATAGTTCTATTGCTGGTTATGCGTATTTTCCCAATATCAAATCTTCTTAAAGTTACAAAATCCCAATATTGAGCTATTAATGCCTTAAAAAGTTATTTAAATTTTGATCAGATAAAGAAGAAAGAAGGAAAAGCTTATTTAACATATTTTATTGTAGCTAAACCAATTATTTTTATAATGCTTGTGCATTATTGTTACAATTTTTGCACATTATTCGTGTATCCATCACGTGTATTGTAATATTTTTATAACAATTTACAAATATTTAAGACAATGTACCGTCCATTTTAGATTAAGAAATACCAAACTTTTGTGGCCTTATATATAAGCAATTTAGAGTGTAGTAAGTTAAAAATTTATACACTAAATACATTTTTTTTATTACAATTAATTACATTAAAAAATAATCCAATTTTTATATTCTATTGTGCATGTAAACATACATAAAGTGAGACTATAAAGAGACTGTTCTGCTAAGTAGTTTTTTAAAATTTAAAAAAAAATTAATTCATGTAAGAAATTTGATGAAGAAAAATATACCCACTTGGAGGCCATGCCTCTTTACTTTTTCATGAGGATCTATAATGATGACAGCTTAATGTCTTCACAGACGGATATAAACCGCTTCTAGGAGTCAATGGGAGCTTTTTTTTTGTCATTTCGCATATCACGTTCAACTGTTTAAAGTAATATCGGGAAGCTAAGCTTATCAATAGCCACGATAACGATAACGATTTTCATTCTCATGCTATAAATCTATTAACAATAGCCTGGGTATATGGTCATGTGGATAATAAGTGATGAGCTAACTAAGGCAGACACTAAGACGACAATAGCGGAAATTGATTGCTGTCTCTTTCTACTCACTTAAGGCTGAGATAGAGCGCGCTGTATGAAACATGGAACGAGATATCCAACTGTGCTACAAAGCTCGACAGAATCGTGAAATCCTGCATCTTGACATTCATTCACCGATGGTGCCTTTGCTACCGTTTCCTGCATCATCCGTTCCGATGCGAGAAGATTGGGTATTACACATCAGGACCTTTATAGGATTTGCAATGATGTGGAGGAGGAGAACGTGACTATAAAAATAGCTCTTAGCTAGATATTCTTCGTCTTCAGCTTAGTTGATTAGGTGTCTGTGGTTATTGTAAGGCTATATGATTAAGCGTTTTTCTTCCATAAACTTTTCGAACACCTAAAACTATGCAATAAAAAATTCTGTTATGCTGTATTAAGACGTTAAATTTCAAAACTGTTTTTTAAAAATAAAAAACTTATTTCGTCGCACAATTTTGTTCAATGTAAACGCTCTGTTTAGTTTTTTTTGATTCTTTTTCATGTGGCCAAAATATTCTACTGCTTGAATTAATGGAGTTTTTTTTTTACTTACATCCGCACACACACTCAGGCAGATGATGTAAATGTGGCGCTTTGAAATCATTATTCATCATAATGTTTGAATTTTTCTTATTTTGGCAATAATAATGTTATTATTGTAGTTGCTGTTGTTGTTGTTGTTTTTTAGTTCTACCTTTAGACCTTCTTAAATTACGTTAAGAACAACAACAGCAAACACAGTTCTTTTGAAGCGAATAAAAATTTGAAACGAGTTACTGCAACAACCTACAGACAGTTTTGTGGTTTTATTTTGGGGTACTTTTGTTTGTTATTTGTTGTTGTTATTTATTTTGATTTTTAATTTTTATGTTAACGAACTCTCTTCTAGGTAGCAATGAAATTTGCTTGTAACACTTTTTGAAGGTTTATTACATTCCTTATCAGCTCAAATAAAAAGGGCCAAACTGTTACTGAATTTAGGTTAGCAGGCGTTTCGGAAATGAGTTAACCATAGGGTCTATAATGTCCTCTAAAAATTTGGCAGCATATTTTTGAAAATCAAAGCTTCAGGAGTCTCACTATTCAAAATTAAAGTCAAGCTACATAGATTCTACTTTCGTGGAATTAGTTTCTTCGTTTGCTTATTTATTTTAAGGGATATTAATAACCTGATTAACGAATTTCGGCCTATCTTAATACATCCTTCCAGGCGCCTGTGCATCTTGCGCGCCTTCTTTAGTTGATTTCTCGATTTGGTCCTTCGAATGCAGACAAGGTCGTCCTTTACGCATATTTCCAGCAATCATCGCATTAAATAGCGGACTCGCCAGAGCATCCTTATCCATCCGAACGATATGGCCGAGCTAGCGCAGCGATTGGTTGTTGACGCTCTGCAACTCTTTGTTAGCTTGATTTTAAATTCAAAATCTTTTAACATTGCTAACATTCGTGTTAAGAAATTTTATTCTTTTTAAACTTGTGATGCTGCCGGGCCTTAGTTACCTCAACTCTGCAGTATGATATTTAATCAGTGGTCGGCACCAATAGCCCCTGTGGGCCGAACATCAACCAAGTTCGTAAAAAAGAGGAAAAAATGCATTCAGTTCAGTGTTGAAAAATTGAAATTTTGAAATGGTACTGAACTCTAACTGAAAGAGTACTTTTTTGCATCAAATGGTACTTTTGTAAAAAAAATATATTTTTGTACTTAATACACGGAATATGGAATAGAAAAACTAACGTATGTTCCGTGGACATTTGGCTAACCGGTGCTAAAGACTAATTCCACCTTTAGCATTACGTTGAACATGTTGCGAACACATTAACAGCAGAAAAGCGCAAAACGTAAAATATGTAATAAGTACGGAAAATGCCGTGGGGGTACTGCGGTATTTTTTAAATAGAAAAGTATCGAAAAAAGTACTAAAGTACTGAATTTTTCCGAACACTGATTCAGTTGTTAGTCAGCTTCTAAAGAAGGTTTATGTCGCCATTTTTCAAGTTTCAATTTCTACACCCAAAGAAATATTACGGTAGAATTCACTAATATTCAATGAGATTCATTAGTAACAATGAGAAATGATCTCGATTTTTGGAAGAATATTTGTCAAGTTAAATACGCTGTCTTTAGGGAATTCGCGCTGCACATTTTTTCTATATTTTCCACTACATATACGATACATATTATTAACTTACACTTGAAAATATTACTAATAATTTTTCTCTGGGTTACACACATGCTTCTCACAAAACACTCACATTTTAATTATGTTCGCTTTGTGCCGACCACTGTCCATGCTTTTGCTTTTGTTTAGTATTTCCTGCCGGCATTCTGATGATTTGTGTTTGTAAGTGAAGAGCTTTTGTCAAATGCAACAACAATTAAAGAGAATTTCTCTTTTCTTGTTATTGTATATTATGAAAGAGAAACACGATAAAATTTTAAGAGTCTAATAAAGATCATGCTTGGCCTTTTTTTTTAATGGGAAATACATAGGAAATAAAAGAAATAGGAAATAAAAGAAATCAAGAAATCAATTAAGTGCCGTCTTTAGTGTTTTTGTACATTTTAAAGAGTGTTCAGAAATAATTTTTTTTATTTCTATTGAGTTTATTTTATTGTTTTTGTTTGTGATTTTTATGAAAATAGTTGTGAAAAACGTTTATTTGTTTGTCTTCATTGGTTTTAAATATTTGGAACATAAAAAAGAGTTTCTATTTTTCAAGTTTATTTACTTAAAAAAAAAAAATAATCGCATGGTTAGCGATATTCTTTTGTGAATAAAATTTATACAGTGCTGGCAGAAATAGTAGGGAGACACACCAGAAATTTCAACAACAAACTAAAACAGGTATGTGCTATATGTATTCATTCAGATTTAAAAAAAAATTAAATTGTAATTAAAATAATGCTGTTCCTGCGACTGCCGTAGTCTAGTAGGTAGTGTGTTGGCTTATTAGACGTAAGGCCAGCAGATTTCTGGCAAAAACTCTGAGAGTAAATCAAAATTGCCATGAAAAGTTTCTCAAAAATCTGTCGTTCGGAGTCGACTTTAAACTGAAGGTTCCGCCACTCATGTATAAAATTAACGCACACAACATAAGTCGTGTGAGAAGCTAGGTCCGTAATCCTGACTGAAGGGTTGTAATGAACAATTATGTATGTATGTGTGTATGTATAAGACTTATCCAATGTGATTAAAAATAAGTTTTTATATAAAGCGTGCTTTGCTTATTGTACGTATTGCAGGCGCTTTCCTGCCCCTGAGTAAACTGAATTTTATACCCATGAAGGTGTTCCTTTGTTAAAATTTGCTGGCTTTCGCCGACACTCATGTTAACAGCATCTTTCGATATGGGAGTCTATCCAGTTTCCTTAAATTTTTTGTTTTCTTATACATCTTTATACATTATTTTTACCAAATTTTTCTTTGAATTTAAATACAAATAATGAAATTGTACCTATAATTACTTTCAACACTGTATTGTTTGATAGTTCAGAGATATAAAATTTTAGAAAATATGAACTTTTTTATTATGCTAATAAATAAAAACTTCTTTCATTATTTATAGCTACTGTGGTACTTTTGAATTTTCGTAAAAAGTTTAAATTTTCTTATGTTTACAACGCCATTAAGCATAAAGTCGTATAAAAAGTACGAACATCGAAATTATCTGCAGTTTTTAAAAGTCGTATTATAACTATTTTTTCTTTTTTATTGTGTTCTATTCTTTATGGTAGAAAGAAAAAGTGCCTGGTACTAATTTTTCACTTTCACAACACGGGCGACTGTCTGGTGCTTTCAATCACGTTCTTTATGGATGTAATTCACTCAGGGAGCTGTGTACTATTTAGTGAGTGATTGAAGCCTCTAAATTAATAAATTCTGTCAGGTCAAGTGGCGAGACACACGGTAATGATATACAGAAGTCTTGTATGACAATTTTGGGACTGACACCCAAGTAATATGCACTGGATATACATAGTTACCGTAGTCTAGTAAGTAGTGTGTTGGCTTATTAGACGTAAAGCCAGGGTTCGAGGCCCAGGCCAGACATCAAGACAAAATACAAAAACTATTTCTTCGGCGACTTTCTCTCAGCAGATTTCTGGCAAAAACTCTGAGGGTAAATAAAATTGTCATGAAAAAGTTTCTCAAAAATCTGTTGTTCGGAGTCGACTTTAAAGTGTAGGTCACCCCACTCATGTATACAATTAACACACACAACATAAGTGGTATGGGAAACTAGGACGTTGTACAATGGGTCAATTCGACCTCCGGGTACTGTACTTTTCTTAATTGACAAGTAAACATCCACAAACCTAACCTACATAGTTATGAGTAAATAATATGATGGTCAGGCCAACGGTGACCTGTAGGGTCATTATTTGGGAAGGCAGACTGAAAACAGATCAGATAGATTTGTATAAGATAGAAGACGAGAATGAATTGGTATAACCGGGACAATGACAGCATTGGAAGCTCTGTTGGACTTAAGTCCGTGTACAGAGCCTTAGATACTATGGTAAGGATAATGGAAACTGTTCCTTGGACAGTCTCAGTAGAGTTTATTACTTTGGAAAACGCTTCGTAACAAAACTTAGCAATAAGCGTGAATTGAATAATCTCTTGACTGTAAACTCCTTTAAAAGGGAGACTTTTCTGTGTATCAAGAATTTCTGGTCCCAAAATGAAATATTCTGAAGGACAAAGGGAAATTCACTGCTATCTTCCAAGAGGAAGTTTTTGACATCGAATGCTGTGCCTAATGCAACTTGGACAGATAATACAAAGGATGGGATATAGCAATACTATCTGGGATTCAATACGCCTTATGAACGTTCGGCTCTTATGAGGTTAACTCTTAAATAATAAAGGCTGTCTGTGAAAACTAAATCAGATAGCCAGTCGAAATAGTTTTACCTTCTGTTGGGTCCCAGGCCATACGGGAATTCACGGCAACGTGCAGACACATGAGATAGAAAGGAGTAGAGCTTCCAAGCCGCTGATGGGGCCAGAAGATTTTCAGTAAAGTGGGGCAAAACAATTGTAATGGTACACTCAGCAATAGGGAAGATAGAGAGAGTCTGGAACTCTTATAAGACCAAAAGCATTTGTGGTGATCTAACATTTTATTGGGTAAATATCCAAAAGCAATCTAGGGTCAGTAACTGGACCTTTTGACACAGGATCGATTCGAAGCCAATATATGTAGATTTTGTGATGATGAGAATGAATTATAAGAACACATACCTGGAACCTGCGAGTCATTGATATCAGATGCTAAGCAGGGAATTGTCATTGTTAATGCCGAACAGTATCCTGAAGTTTATCAAAGCAATAGGCTTAAAGCAGACACTATAAACGCTATTCTCCATTTCACTTTTATTGACTAAATATTGCCAATATACATATGATGTATTTGTTTAATGTGTCTATGTTTAGTGCTGACCGCGTTCCTCATTTCTCTTAAACAGCTGATTGGCATTCAAATTGCCTCACAACATAAAAGCTTTATTATTAAACGGTTTTGTATTTTTTAATAACACATTAAAAATAGTATTCAAATTTATTTAATTTTTCTTTTATTTTCCTTTGTTTTCATTTTTTAATATTTTACACCAGAAAACATTAAATGAAATGAAGTATGAAAAAGAATTTTCTTAAACTCTCTCTCTCTTGACTTTGGTTTGTTTACATTTTACATTTACAGTCGGCTAACATGTGTGTGCATTTCTCTTTGTATACAATGGACCAGTTGGAGTTGCTCTCAATTGTATGAAATTGAAATTGAAATTCTCTTACACCCAAGTGGAATGGAAGAAACAGTTTTTGGCGCTAATGTTATTGCCTGTGTGCTCTTTGTGTGTGCTGCATCAACATGATAATGATTAAAAGCTGAACCTAATTATGAATATCAAATGTTTAGATAGACTACACACAGCCCAGGTAGTTGATCATTTATTAAACAACAACGTTTCAAAGCGTGCGGTTGCTTGGGTCTGATTACAGACAGTTGAACGGGCGTGCATACAATATCTTGTGCGTGTTTTATTCATCAAAAAAAAAAAAGAAGAAAAACAGAAACAAATATTAAAGTTTGTTTGTTTTTGTACTTATTTTTAGTAAATTCAACTCGATCAAGGAAATAAAAATACAATTTTTTTGTTAAAATAAGAAAAGAAGAAGTGAGAGAAAAAAGAATTAAAAAAGTATGCAAAATTGTTTAATTGTTACTTGCTGTTAACGTTTAATGGAAAATAATTGAAAACAAACCATTAATATTCGTAAAGAACCAATTTAAAGAAATAAATTTAAATAAAAATATAAATTAAATAATAATAACAACGACAAAAACAACAACAACAAACGTAATAAAAGTTAACAAAACAGCAAAAAAGAAAAACACGCGAATATCAATTGAAAATAAAACAAATAAAATGAATATATTTCCTCTCTCCCTGTTATAAAAGTGTGCGTAACAGTCTGTTCCTAACAGAGAACGTAGGCATATAAGTGCGTGTGTGTGTGTAAGTGTTGAAAAAATAAAAATAAAAATTATATTGAAACGAATTGAAATAAAATGAATTTTTTTAATTAAATAAAGAAAAAGTTATTATTAAAAAGTGTTTAACAAAAATGAGTGAGTGAATGATAATAAAAAAATAAAGAATAAAAAAAATGAAAGAAAATTAAATGAAGAAAAGTAAATAAAAATTTCAGCAATGATAACGAAAAAATTTTAATTTGCCATCTGAATTTGTTTTTGTTTTAATTTTTTTTTATAGAATTTTAAGTGGTAGAAATGCCTGTATTAAACAAATAAATATAAAAAATAGCAAATATTTGAAATATTTGCAATTACAAAAATTGCAACAACAACAACACATACATACAACGAGTGATAACAAAGTCAGAAAGAAAAAGAGTAGAAATAAAAGAAGAGATTAAGATTACTAAAGTGATAATTTAAAGAATTTATAACTCAAGCAACGGAAAGTTTAATAAGGTACGTAAGAACATACATACATACATACCTTTTTACATTTTTACGTTCTATTGATTCCATTTGCAAAATTTTTTTTCTGATATTTTTCGTCAAGATTAGTATCTCCTATATTCCTTTATTTTGTTAACAAAACATCTTTCATTAATCGCTTCCCAACTTTAATTTCAAATAAAATAAAGTGTGTGTGACATACCAGTGAAATTTTAGTTCACTTAAAGGACCTATTAATGGCATTATATTTGAAATATAACATTGTTTTAATGTCCGCCACAGTTTCTTTGGGTGGAGCACATCCAAATTGATAATTTTTCCATGATTCTGGCTCATAAATTAGCCTGACTTTGAACGATGGCATGGGTTATGTTGACTTTGAGGATCCTTGTGGTTTATGGCTTATTCGAATACACAAAAAAATGTCTAAATGGCTGTTCACATCACCCCATCTGACATGACCATGCTCTCATTATCGCTCGTGCAAACCATATATCGTTGGTTTCCAGATCCTCCCATTTAGGACATCGTGCTATAGTGTTCGCCGTTGGCAGTAATGGCTTGACCAATGTCGTTCTCGAAGAATTATAGGCCATAAGGGTCTTCGAGTGAACTTGCCTGTTAACGGCAACCTACCCGCTAACCTAACCCAACCTCTCAGACAAAAGAAGTAATTTTTCTCAAACCCATTTATTTTCATAAGCGCTGGCAGAGTTAAGCCAAAGTGCTTTACAACTAATTTGCATAATGTGCGCAATTAATTGGCTACAATCCGTCTCCTGTTGCAAGATTTTATTTCAATTTTATTTTTAAAAATTCGGTTTTTTTTTAAACAGATTTTTTCAGAATTTCGGTGTAACATTTGGTAGAAAGAAGAACCCGTAATTAGCTGCGCATACAATGAGGACTATGATCTGGACCCTTCTAGTCTGAAGAAGTGTTCTGTAAATATGCAGTGCATATACAGTTTATTCCTGGATAGTTTAATGCATGACTCAAACCGCTTTTAGTTTCACAGCAGTCTTCTTCTCACTATCTTTCCTTTCACTGGGTATATCCTTCCAAATATTTTTTTTCACTTTGTAGAAACGTTCTGGTCCCATCAAATGCAAGCAAGCTCATCTGACTGATCATTAACGCGAATTCTATAATGACATAATAGCGTAGTTGTTTGTCTGTCAGATAAAATTGTAATATTCTGTTCATTATACTTTCTGTCCAAGTTAAATTCCGTTTGTAAGACACGAGTTTTTCCACTGCCTTGAAGTATTTCACTCAGGGGCCAAGAGGTTAGGCTGCTTCCCCCAAACTTTTGTTCTCGACCCATCCATGTATCACAGAATGGTGCTTCTTTTACAAGAGTATGTTGCCTGTAAGTATGTAACCTTTGAAGTCGCCGTAGTCTTGTACGTAGTGTGTTGGCTTAGTAGACGTAAGACCACAGTTCAAACCCTCTCCAACAAAACGAAATACGAAATAATATTTCTTCGGCGACTTTCGCTCAGCAGATTCCTGGCAAAAACTCTGAGTGTTAAATAAAATTGCCATGAAAAGTCTCTAAAAAATGTGTCGTTTGGAATCAATTTTAAACTGTAAATCCCCCCACTCATGTATAAAATTAATACACACAACACAAGTGGTGTTGTGAGAAGCTAGGCCGTAATCCTGACTGAATGATTGTAAAGACCAATTATGTAGGTATGTATGTAACCTCTAGGTTACTGCATTTACTTCTGTTCGTAAGCCTCGTTGCGATGCATTCCATAAAATCATAGAGTCTACAGGTTCTGTCCAGTGGAAAGTTAAGAAGGAAGTCGTTAGATACTCGATTTATTAGGTCAAAAAGTTCCCTGATTTAATTTCATGTTAGACTTGTCTGCCATTATATTTACTAACACACGGTATTCAAAGCTTTAGGTTTCACATCCATTTGTAAAGGACTTAAATCCGATAGAGCACCCAGCGTCGCTGTAGGGCTAGTTTTTATTGGTTCGGTTATATTACCAACAAAAGGCTTACAGTGTTGACAGTATGTACTAACATGACTTCTAAATTGCATTCGCATTTCAAATGTAACTTTAGGTTACAGACAGTAAATATAAATTTAAGGGCCATTATTACACCTTGCCGTTAACTAAAGGGAGGGCAGATAAATTGTTTTTCATTATTATAAGTGGAAAATAAGGTAGAAGTGAACGTTAAGCTAAAGGGAGGATCATCCTGCCTTTAACTTTTAAAGTTAAGTTTATGTTTGAATTTGCCATATTATATATTCTATGTCAACTTCAAATATAAACAAAATGAGCAAATACAACAAATAAGGAAGCCCGTCGTTACCACTACGTTTAAAAAATAGTTTTTATTGAGCAGTGTTATCGATATTGCTCCGGTACTGCCATATTTTTAAAAAAATTAACTTTATTTTATCTCTAGATTGTAATAACGAAAAGATGTTAAAGGTGACTTTAAAGTGTACTTTAGCTAAAGTTACCTTTAAGTAAACCCAACTTTAACGGCAAGTTGTAATAATGGCCCTAAGATTCTCGTAACATCGTTCAAAATTTTAAATTTCTTTCAATTATTCTCCGTGTAATTTCACTTACTTTGTTGCTTTTATGGCTTTTATGACTTTCGTGAGATTTTGAATCCACCTTTTTCTTCATTTTCATTTCGCACAATTGTGCGTAGGATTACACTTTTGGCGCAACAACATTTTTACTTCACCAAACAAATTTATTACAATTTTTCGTTACTCTTTTTTCCCATTTGCTGCAACGAAACAAAACGAAAAAAAAATGGAGGAGAGAAAAAGATCATCATGATCGTTCCTTTAAGTCAGATAAAACGTGTTGGGGATGTTTCATTCAAGAGTTTTTGTTTTTTTTATTAGTAACTCAGCAAATTCGGTTGCAATTGCTTTCAATGTTGTAATGACGACAGGCAGCAACAGTAGCAGCAACAAATGTAGTTGCATTTGTAATTGCCTTAGCAAATAACGTTAACAGTAGCAACAGCAACATCAACATAAAACACACTTAACATCCGTAATAATAAAAAATTTCAAAAGGAAAAACTCGCAAACAAAAAAAAAACAAAAAAATAACGCACGATTGTTGCAAATATATGCGGCATGCTGCAACTTGTGTTTGTGATTGTGTGCTTCTTTTTGTATTCGGTGGCAAATTACTGCGTTGCTCTCATTGATTTATGCTTTCAAGTGATATTTTTCGGCAGCTAATTGAATGCAGGGTTAGTAATACTACACTCAACAATTTTGAACATGAAATCGCCAAATAATTTGGGGGGAAGACTTAAAAGTAAATGGAACAGGGCACATGTTCTGTGCGTTACCTACAGGGGATCTATAGCTTAACGTCGACTCCGAACTACAGATTTAAGCAACTTTTCATTGCAACTTTTTATACTCTTAGGGCCATTATTACAACTTGAAGTTAAACTTGCGTTTAGTTAAAGGTACCTTTAGCTAAAGGGAACTGTAAAGTTACCTTTAATGCAATGTCGAAAAATCTGCTCAATTATACAATTTTTTTTTCAAGCGGTGGCAACCGTGGGCTTCGTTTTTTTGTTGTATATGCTTATTTTGTTTAAATTTGAAGTTGCCATAATGAAAAAAATATATTATATATAATATATAATATATATATATAAAAGTTCAAACATAAAGTGATCTTTAAATGTTAAAGGTAGGGTGATCCTCCCTTTAGCTTAACGATCACTTCTATCTTATTGGGTACTCATAATAACGAAAAACAATTTATCTGCCCATTAAAATCCTCCCTTTAGTTAACGGTAAGTTGTAATAATGGCCCTTAGAATTTTTACCAGAAAAAGGATGAGAGGAAGTTGCCGAAAAAAATATTTTTCGCTTTGTTCGTAATGTCTGAAATATCTGCTCTCGTCTAATAAGCCAACGCTCTATCTACTAGACTACGATGACTTCAGCGAGTATTTAATCTGATATGCTTGGTCTTCTTAAGATTGCCTGATGGCTGTACTGTTTCCCAGGCGCAGGATTACGCCACTGAGGTGTATGAGGTGTATTCAACAATTAAATCCTAAAACTACGATTATCGATATCTATGTGGATAATATTGCATCAGTTAGTGCTTTCAACTACAACGTATTAAGATCGAAAGGCCTTCACAGCTGCATTCTCAGCTACTGTCTCAGTTTGAACAACATTAAATCGAATTGATGTGGGCATTCTGTCAGCCGAGTTGTGCGATATTGCCAAGGATTTATATAAAGCGGGCAAAATTGTCGCATTGCAATCTTTTCGTCGATGATTTGCTTTGTTGTGGCTGGCTTCCATTTCTTGTGTCGATGACTTGCATATTATTGGCCGGCTACTTGCAATTTTTTATCGATGACTTGCATTTGTTGGTCGATAACTTGCATTTTTTTGGTTTATGACTTTTGTTTATATAGAAATACTTCTTCAGGGTATGATTTTTAGTTAAATTGGGCTTAAACCTCGTGATATTTAACACAATTAACAGTGGAAACGCTTTAATGAATATCTTTTTTGATAGCTTATGCATTGGCGCCGCGGTGAAATGGTTCACCATAAATTCGGACATCAAACTAGGAAAGACGAAAATAATTTCCTTCGTGGCTTCGAACACATAGACAACGACGTATTTTTGTTGAATGAGCTTTAGAGCAGTTGGCGACTGAACTTAATTTTCATCGAAAAATCATCTTCAGCAATGAGGGCACTTCTGCATGTATAGGTACATGAACAACCAAAATTGTCGAATTTAAGACGATACAATCCGTATGCAATTCAAGAGCATTCATTGTTACTGTTTAGGCTGGTGGCATAGGTCCATATTTCTCCTTTTTTTCAACGGCGAGCATTGTTTTTACCCTGAATTAGATGATCTGGACACCAGTAAGTTTAAAACGGACGGCGCTACGTAACATTCTGCTGTTTGGGCTGGTGGCATAGGTGTATATTTCTTTTTTCAACGGCGAGCAGTATAGGTCAATGATTATCAATTTTTTTTCGGCCTGAATTAGATGATCTGGGCACCAGTAATATGTAGTTTCAAGCGGACAGCGCTACGTACCACTCTGCTACTCATACTACATTAGATATTCTGCACGAGCAATTTGAGGTTGTGGTCATATCACGTGAAATCGTATGATTTGAAGTCGTAAGTCGTAGGTGTATTCGAATAAGCCACAAACCACATAACCCGTGCCATCGATCAAATCCAAACTGATTTATGTGTCATTGTAATTGAAAATTGCACATTTCGGAGGCTAGGGAAGCTAGGGATGTTATATTCCTCACATTATGCCTCTTACAACATGCATTGTTTTAAGTTTAAAAATACGGAGCGTTTAATAAAAGACCCGATAGAAACCAATGAGCAAAGTTCCTTACTTAGACGCTGCTTTAAAAGATCACCAATTACCACGTAAAGCAATTTGTAAGGCATTCTCTTTTGTACTTTTACTTTTTTTAATTAAAACATGATTATAAAATCGGCCTGAACAAAGGGTTTTTATTTTGCAAAAAAAAAAAAAGGAAAAATATCAACCTGCTTGACCCTTGCAATAGATTTTCTTTTTTTGAAAATTAAAATTGTTTTGTTTTTGTTTTTCTAAAATTCTTATCAATTTATTGAACTTGTTTTCAATACAAGTCCACCGCTTTATTGCATAAGCCAAAGTGCTTTACAACTAATTTGCATCATGTGCGCAATTAATTGGCTACAATCCGTCTCCTGTTGTAAGATTTTATTTCAATTTTATTTGTAAAAATTCGATTACTTTTTGAAACAGAATTTTTTCAGAATTTCGGTGTAACATTTGGTAGAAAGAAGAACCCGTAATTAGTTGCATATACAATGAGGGCACGCTTGTTTTATTTCTTCTTTTGATTTGTTTTTAATTCAATTAGTATCAGCGTCGTCTTCATAGCGGTGTGAGACACAGACCAGATCTGCTGTTTTGTTGTAAAACAGATTGAAACGTAAAGTAACGTAATAATTTGTATATGAACGAACAGCAATGAACATCAAGTGCCTGTTTTATCGTTTATCGCATATCTTTTATCTTTCGTTTGCGGTCTGCTTTTTTTTCTTCTGTTTCTTTTTTTGTTTTTGTTTCACCTGCGTTTGAGATGGAGATGAAAATAATAAAAAAAAAAAAAAAATAATTCAAGCAAATCACATACACGATAGAGTTACGACGGGTCTGGGTGAAAAAAATCAACCTTCATTATAAATTTGTTTTTGTTTTTATTTCATTTCGTAGGGAATCACTGTGGATTGATGTTATTTTTGTTGGTTTTCTTTTCGTACAAAAGAATCGTGATTTCCAACTGTATTTTGTAATGTACATGTACATGTATGTATGTAAAGCACTGTTATAATTTTGATTTTGGAACATTTTTCCCTTCAGTAAGTCCATTTTTATCCATAAAACGGCAAAAAAATATTTTCCGTTTAAAAAGCGAAAATAAACTCTTTTTTGTTTTTGTTTTAAAACATTCAACTGTAAAAGCAACACAAATAATATGAAACAAACGTCCATAAGAAAAATAAATTTTAAAAAATTAAAAACAAAAACAAAAAAAGAATGTGGTTTTTTGCTCCTCCAAACCGTTATGTTTTTAGCTTAAAATTTTGTGTGTTTTTTCTGTCTTATAAAATATATTTTTTTTTATTTATTTTTCTTTTATTTTTCGCTAAATATTTTAATTCTTATATCATTTCGACCTATATTCGAAATGATGACGACAATCATGATGATGATCAGCACCATCACCATCATCATTATCATCAACATTATTGTAATCGTTATTATTATGAATGTTGTGGCTGGCGATAATGATCATTTGCCTTGAAAGTAACGGCTAAACGAGTGAAATCATTTGTGAAATTAGAATTCGTGTTTTAAAGTGTTGTTGTTTTTTGATGGTCCTTGTTTTACATACCTTGCTATGTCCACTAAAGGAACCCATCGTTTTTTTGATACGGTTTTTGAAATCCAGGAAAGTGCCTAAGCCTAGGCACTCAAAACGTTGTATGTCCTTCAAAGCCTTCTGGTTTATTATTCTTGAGTTGGTGTACCCAGATTAATTTTCTCAAAAAACTTTTCTTTGGCAAAATTTCAGTTTTGCACCATCTTTAATGCATGGATTTGATAGATTGCTTGTAAGCTCTTTAATCAGACTGCCAACGTACGCAAGAAGCAAATATTTCCTGCTAGTCTCTAGAGTTTCAAGTAAATGCGCCTGTTTCTATTTAGACCCCCTGTAATAATCTGAAACTGTCAAATAATAATAAAAAATAAGTAAAGAAGCAGAGCCCTGCCTCACACTATTGTTATAGTTAAAGCTAGGGCTTAGAGGACTTTACATGTTACTCCCAGGTAATTATTGCTTGAAATGTATACAATTTTAGGCGGGATATTTTTGGCATTAAGCATTTTCCTCCAGATATTTTCCCTTTGAGTTTGTAGTCGCCGTAATGTAGTAGGTAGTGCATTGGCTTATTAGACTTGAGACCATGCTTCAAACCCCAGGTCAGACAATATTTCTCGGCGACTGTCTCTCAGCAGATTTCTGGCAAAAACTCCAAAAGGAAATAAAATTCCCATGAAAGAGTTTCTTAAAAATCTGTCGTCCGGAGTCGACTTTAAATTGTAGGTCCCGCCATAAATTTATAAAATAAACACACACAACATAAGTGGTGTGAGCTGCTAGGTCGAAATCCTGATTAAAGGCTTGTAATGACTAATTATGTAAGTATGTAGTTGCATTTGTGTTCATAAAACGCCCAATTAAAGTCTATCAAAAAAAATTATAATTGTGAAATGTACTCTATTGCTCGACCTGTACGATCCATGAACAACCTTACTGAAACCTCTTTTAGCTTTTTAATTCTATCCAAAATAATATTGTTAAACACAAGGGTGGTAACGATTCTAAGGAGAAATTATTAATATTAAGCGAAGTGCAGGCTATGCTAAGCGCCTTCATATGTCGCACAATTGACGAGCTTGCAATCGTTATCATGGACTTTAATCTTTCGTAATTATACGTCTACAAACAGAACATGTTTCTCATTCTTCTTTTCAATTGTGACAGCAACTAAGGCACCGGTTTGCCAAACGTCCAGGGAACGTACGTTATTTTTTTGAATACGAAAATCAATGACAGCGATTAGCGACACATAATGTAATTTCAATAAGCCTTTATATTGCTCTGCATAAGCTAAGAACAAACCTACGTTTCGTGGACGTTTGGCTAACCAGGGCTTTATTGGTTTTGTTGATACGCTAATAATGTAAAGTGAAGTTGCCGTCGTCTAGTAGGTATTGTTTTGGCTTATTAGATGAGAAACTGTGGTTCAAACCACAGGTTAGACGACTTCAACAAAACGAAATATGAAAAAATATTTCTGATTTACAAAATTAACGCACACAACGTGTGAGAAGTTAGGTCGTAATTCTGACCGAAATGTTGTAATATCTTGGCTTATTAGCCAACTCAGACATCTTGAACAAAACGAAATACGAAAAAATATTTCTTTAGGCGAATTCCTCTTAACAATTTTTACTGGGAGAGTGAAGAAAATACTATGAAAAGTTCCTTAAATCTCTCTTAAAATATAGATCCCGCCACTCAAGGATAAAATTAACACCTACCTGGGGAAGACTTTGAGAAGCTAGGTTGTAATCCTGACTAAAGGGTTGTAATGACCGATTAAATAAGTAGATAATGATGAATAAAAAATTTCTGGAAAATATATTAATCGCGTTGCTTGTTACCACCTAATAGTTTACAAGAATCAATTACTTTAAGCCACTGTTAGGCAGACAAATAAACTAAATCGGTTGAATATGGCTAAAATAAAATGTATGCCATTCATTTGCGAAAAGGCAATTTAAGTGCTTTTTTTCCAACATCTCTCATCCGAACACGGCTTGCCTCTCGCACATACCCACACATAACGATATGACACTTCTAAATACACACACACACACACACTATTTTATAAGGAATCGTATACACATGTACATATTTCCTCTGGGTGTTCCCCACCGATAAAATACAATTCGATTCGATTCATAGGCACTTTCAAACTTAAATTGACCAAAAATATACTCGTTGTCGTACGAACTCGTACGGACATAAACTTTTGGCACAAGAATCGTCTATCTATTTAGCTAAATGGTTGTTGTTGTTGTTGTTGTTGTTGATCCACCATCTATGCTCTATCCGTGTTGTGTAGTACTTGTATATTCCCGGAGGGGAGGAATACATTTCCACCACTTCTCTTTGGCACACAATGTGTGATCACTTGTATTCACACTCCATCTCATAGAATGTTTGTTTATTTTCGCTTCTTTCTTTTTTTTTGTTTCTTCAAATAAAAACGAAATAAAAATAACATTTTTTTGTATGCATTCGTATGCAAATAAGTCCATTACAACAACTGAAACTATACACAAAAAAATGGAAAAGAAAAGAACAACAACAGTTTTTTTTTTTGGACATTTCAAATGAAATCTACGCGAAAAAAGTGTCCAATTCCTCTAAGCGAAATATTTTTAGATGTTCACCAAAAGGAAAGAAACAAAAAAAAAATAGGAAAAGAAAACAGAATGAGAATAAATCTGTGAAATGAAAATAAGAAATGAGAAGTGTTTTTTTAAAGTGTATTTTAACATGTAAATGAAATTACGAAAGAATAAGAATTATTCGCACATTAAATCCCATGATATGGGTGATGCCATAGCTACAGAAAAATTTCCAAATAATGCCAGCTATGTTAAGAATCAGGGTTAATGAACAAACGAAATAATAGAAATGATCAAAGCAATGTATTGTATAGGCAGTTAGGCAAGATCTCTCTCTACCTCTATCGGCTTAAGAAGGAAAATAATATTTCATGGAGATAAAGTGTTAAAGTGAAACACGGCTTTATATTGAATCAATCAGACTGCAATTATTATTGTTTGCCGATTATAATACACTGCGACCAAATAATCTTCAACCTTCAACCTTTACATAACATAATTCGTCATTACAACCCTTCAGTCAGGATTAAGAGCTAGCTTCTTACATCCTTATAAGTGTGCATTAATTTTATACATGAGTGGCGGGACCTACAGTTTAAAGTCGACTCCGAACGACAGACTTTTGAGAATCTGGCAATTTTATTTACTCTCAGATTTTTGGCCAGAAATCTGTTGAGAGGCAGTCGCCGAAGAAATATTTTTTTCATATTTTCGTTTAGATGTCTGGCCTGGGATTTGAACCGTGGCCTTACGTCTAATAAGCCGACACACTACCTACTTGACTACGGCAACTACAACCTTTACGGCCCCAAATCCCGTAGCCATTACGAACTTTAGGTAGCACTTTGTCTTGAATTTGATAAGCACTTCTATGTGGCCTTAAGACATGATTTAATAGCTCACAGGTTCCAAGTAGGTATTCTGGTGATTCGTTGTGTTTCTGTTTGAATCTACATACATACATGTTAAGCACGATGGGTCAGGCGACCATTTACTATTCTCAGACTGTTACTGGATAGTCTTATGCAAGACTCATGTTTCTTCTCAATGTAATTAATCAGCATGAGATACCAAGACTCTCTGAATTTAGTCTGGCTTAAGAAGGGTCTTCGCTTTTCACTATTTTCCCTTTCGTCGAGGACATACATACATACGTGGTCATTACAACCCTTCACTCAGGATTACAACCTAGCTTCTAAGACCACTTATGTTGTGTATGTTAATTTTATAAATGAGTGGCGGCATCTACAGTTTAAAGTCGTCTTCGAACGACAAATTTTTGAGAAACTTTTTCATAGCACTTTACACTGCTGAGATACAGTCGACGGAGAAACATTTTTTTGGTATTATTTTATTGGAGATGTCTGACCTGGGGTTTGAACCGTGGCCTTGCGTCTAATAAGCCAATACATTACCTACTAGACTACAACGATCGTCAAGTATAGCTTTTCAGAAAAGTTCTGCCTACAACAGTGGCCGCTTGCTCAGTTCCCCACATTACTGGAGATCCAGCAAAAGCTAACCGTATTCCCAATGCCTATGCCCATTCGTTTAAGGTAGGCAATACGGACATCTAGAAATGCAGATTCTGTGAAGTGTATAATCGGACCTTAGGCTAGGGTTAATTTAAGTGTTAGCACTGCAAAAAGTTTGTTAATAAATTTCACTTCTCTTTTCTCTTCTTCGTGTAATAACCCATATTGTTGTATTTAAAAATAAAATCCTAAAAATAAATTCTGGCTATTTGTCCAACTACATTCTCATCCTCATTCTCATTCACATTCACTGCACTCCACTCCACTTCACTCCACTTCAACAGACAGATACGTTTTTTTTATACAAATCTCGCATATATTTGGCGTTCATTTAACGGCCGTTAGGCGCGCTCGCAAAATAAAATCTCTTCTTCTTTACCCCCCACCATTGTTGTTGTTGTACAATATTCATTCTATGTTTGTTTTAAGCGCTTAAATTCTTAAATTCTTGAACATTTTTGTGCTGCATTTACGCTTAACAGCGATCAGTATAATCCACAATGACTGTGGCAACATCATTATGAAACTACATTATTAGTGATGTTGTTGTTGTTGTCGTTGCCGGTGTTATAGGAATTAAACAACATGCAATAAATGGAAAGAGAAAAGTAAAACAGAATATAAAAGAATACGATGGTGATTTTATTTTTGAAGGCAGGCTTGACAAAATTATGCGCGGGACTCTGCGAGATCGGTCATAGCATTCATCTGATCAAGTTTCTTGGCAGGATTTCCCTACATTTTGGCGAGGGTGAGTAATATTTAACTGCTACTGGACCACAGTTAGAGATAAAGATGAGCTCTCTGTTGCCAACTGCATTATTTGGAATCTAATCTAAAAAAATATATGAATTCTGCTTGGGTATATTGATTCGTACTGTTAAAAAGAACCACATATTGAATCCCTAGGGAAGATCTAGAATGCGGCTCTCGTCGGTCTACTAGACTACGTCGAATAATAACCACTTGTGTATGGGCCAGCGCATCTATATTTATTTGGAGACTTCTCTAACGCAGAATGGACGGAAGAGTTCAACGACATTTGGTTATTGTTAGACCAGTGTCGCTATCTGTCCTGTGTCACTTAGTTAATTAACTACTTTAAAACCATATCTATTGGTCAGTGGTTCACAAAATGCTATACAGAGAAAATTTTTTCTTTCTGCATCACCTACAATATAAAGAATTCTTATCTAATCAGCCCTACTCTCTCTCTCTCTTTTCTTTCGCATTTAGTTTGCTAGGTAGAACGCAATGCTTAAGTAAGAGGCATCTCCCGACTGTTGGTGGGAGACCCATCCGGGTCGATTACATGGTTCCTTATAAATTTCTGAATAGAACCTTCGATTTTAGAATACCAACTGTAAATTTCGGGTCTAAAGATCCGAAGGTTCCCACTGAGAGCCTTGAGGTTTTTGCCAATGAAAGCTTTTAGATGCTGATATTGAACTTTCTTATACGTTGCGTGACCTCTGCAGTGTTTTCCATGCGGAGGTCAGCGGTTGGGTGGTAGTATTTTCTCTGAAAATCTCTTGATTTACTTTTAAACTTCCGTCTTTGTAAATTAATGCCGAGAATTTCTCAAGGAAATTTCAGATAATTCAAACGTTACTCATATATGGGTTCCGGCACAAAGATCTCGTATTCGATTGACTCAGTTAAATTGGATATTGTCCACTCGTTATACAGGGGAGCTCAATCTCTCACTTCTATACCTAAATCGCATGGCCATCCAAATTGCATAATAGCGATTTTTCTCTCTCTCTTTCTCATTCTTACCTCTCACTTTCTGTCATCTTTGACCGTGCTCTCTAACATAAAGATCGCTGCACGATTTATTTTGGACTAGGGACGATTTCTCCTAGGAAATGTTTGATTCATGGTTTAAATATTAATTGTGATATCATATTGGTTCTTGCAGCCAAATGCTAGCCTAAGTGTGACCTCTTACTTTAAGAAAGATCCGCCACCTTACCTAATCTAACCTACCGATTGACTATATTGAACTCCAAAATACATCATCTTTCCTGTACCACAGATCCTTAAGATTTCTTGCTTCTTGTTGTCCAAATAAAACTGAGTAAAAAGTTTGTAATCGCCGTAGTCTAGTAGGTAGTGTGTGGACTTATTAGCGTGAGGCCGCGTTATTTTTAAATAAAAAAATATTTCTTCGGCAACTTTCTCTCAGCAGATTTCTGACAAAAACTCTGAGATTAAATAAAATTGCCATCAATAGTTTGTCAATAATCTGTCGCTTGGAGTCGACTTTAAACTGTAGGTTCCGTTATTTATGATTAAAATTAACAAACACAACATAAGTTCTATGAGAAGCTAGGTCGTAGTCCTGACTGACTAGGTTATAATGACCAGTTAAGTTACGTAAGTTAAGTGAATAAGAAATTTCTCCGGTGAACCTATTTATTACGTACGTATGGTTTATAAATACTTGTAATCGGTATTTGGTCGAGATCCTATGGCCTCATATAGCAACAAAAATTATCGAATTTGTCCATAATTAATGGAAACAAAGTTTTTTTTATTTGCTTTGTTGGAAATTTAATTTCCTAAGCTTGTGATATGATATGATAGCAATGATATGATAAAAGAACAAAAATTGAAAATCGACATGAAATGAAATGCCAACGTTAAAAAGGGTCATTAAAATGATTTTCATTTTCGTTTCACTCTTGTCTACTCATGTTTTCTAGCAAACATCTTCTTTGACTGCCAACTTTAACTGTTGCTGTTGCAGAATCATGTGCTTGCAACAAAAAAAAATTGTTGTTATAGTCTGACAACAAATAAGAGAACGAAAGAAAAAAAATAAAATAAAATACGCATCATATGCCGTGCAACAGAAGCTTATGCTGACTTATGGGAGTATAAATGTCGAACTTTATTATTCATCCACATGTTTAGAGTTTTTCCTTTTATTTTCCTTTTTTCTTTTTCTTTTTCTTTTTGGCTATGAAAAGTAAGTGAGTCTACAAGGAATCGTACTCAACAAATCTATTGGCATTAAATAAAATATCAGAACACAAATAGACATGCGGATGGTCGATGGACGAGTCGTACGCATGTAGTAGACAAATAAAATTGCATAAAAGTCATGTAGCATTGATGATAGGGATGAGAAGAAATCCATGTTAAAGAGTTTAAAAAGTAATCGTTCTGGCTGCCAAATTTCTATACTTTTGTATCGAAAACCGTTTATTGTTACGTAGTACTCGTCTATCTCGGAAGGCACTCTTGTTCACAGACAATTTAACATGCACCTCATAATACATCAGGCAAGGAATTAGCACTTCACTCGCGCTATTCGAATGTGGATCTCTCTTCTGGCAGAATTCCAAATTCGACTACGAAATCGAAGTAACTTTTTGTCCATCCATTCCACTTCTTTGCAAATTAACTCGTCAATGCGTATTTGTCGGCTTGGCACAGAGAATTTTCGACATTCCAACTCCGATATTTGAAGGATATTTAAAAAATTTCTTGTCAATATGTAAACTTCAGGATCAGATGTTTTTGGCCCTGGAACGAAATGTTCCAAGTCCATCGGAAAACTTGCAGATATCTTCCAAGCGTATGTCTCTGCCATCGAAAGAAATGCTCAATTCAACTGGCATAGGAGGTACAATAGGCAGGACATAGCAATATTACTTGACAGTCTGGTCGGCATTCGAGCACTCAGCTCTTATGATGTTAAATCGAAGATAGTATGTGACTGTACAGGGACGCTGAATCGGCTAGGTAGGGGAAATAGGGTGGGAATTCTCGGCAATGAGCATGCAGACGAACTTCCAAGGAGGAGAGCTTTCGCATCTTCTGTGGAGTGGAGGCAGATGTTTGGAAATAGGTACTCGTTGAAAGGAAAGATAAAGAACGACAAAGACTCATCTGAAACCAAGTGATTTTATGGCAACCAAAGCTTTTGTTGAGAAACTACAATAAAAAGAGATCAGAGTCCTGCCTAAGACTATCCAAGAATAACCTGAGGTTGATAATCGGTGTTTTGACAGAACACTGCACATTTATTCAGAATGGCTGATGTCTCGAGCCCAACATGTAGATTCTGTGACATTAAAAATGATCAATCAGAAAACATTCTGGGAATGTATGAGAAGATACCGCTTGTGCATGTCAGAAGTCGTTAATACCGAGCGGCATCCAGAAGTTTGTCAGGACAATTGACTTGGAAGAGACATTATAGGGATACTCTATAAAGTATGACGGGAGTTTAGTAAGGCAGCTCTTCAGGACAATAATATAATGTAAACAAATCCAAAAACGACTAAAAAACGTCTTCCCTGAATGTCTTGAAGGTCCATGGTCAGGTTAGATGTCCACTAATTTTTAAAATTCTGAAACCACAAAGAAAATTTTTTGTTTTCTGCCGTTTTCGAGCTTGAATTACTCAGGGTTGTGCTCGTAGTCGCCGTAGTCTAGTAGTTAGTATGTTGGCTTATTAGACCGTAAGGCCACGGTTCAAAATCCAGGTCAGACACCTCGAACAAAATGAAATACATATGAAAAAATATTTCTTCGTTGAATTCCTCTCAGTAGATTTCTGGCAAAAGCTCTGAGAGCAAATAAGATTGCCATGAAAAGTTTCTCAAATATTTGTCGTTCGGAGTCGACTTTAAAGTGTAGGTCCCGCCACTCATGTATAAAATTAACACACACAACGTGGGTGGTGTGAGAAGCTAGGTCGTAATCCTGACTGAAGGGTTGTAGTGGCCGATTATGTATGTATGTATGTGCTCAAACACTCAACCATATCACCTTATTGGTTATAAATCGAATACTTTTACAAACTAGCCAAAATCTTTACTTCCTCTAGGATAAGAAAAGGTTAACCCGCGTAGATAGTATTCCTACAGATATTTTTCTGTTTCTTAGAATTGTAATATAAACGAACGATTATTCACTTTCTTTTCGGAATACCAAAACATTCAGCACTAAAACGCTTTGCGAATTGCGTTTTTAGTGAAAAGAAAAGATGAAGATTTCATTGGAGAAATAATAGTACGAGTACAACGAGAACGAGAATGAAAACAAGAACATTAAGCGCGTGTGCTAAATTTGAGTTGAACCATGTTTTTTGTTTTTTTTGCTTGTTTTTTATGATTTTTTTTGGCTGCCGTCTATGCCCAATTATATTAAGTCTGGAGTTACGTTTTCTTTACAATAACTTTTGCTCTAACAATTGTAACAGAAAGCAACAACAACAACAACAATAACATTGAATGTAATACTAAATGTAAAACGTAATAATCATCATCAACATCATTATCATCAGCAACTTACCTAAGGAAAGACCAGACACGAGACAATATCGCTGTAAATATACTCATACACGTATGGGACGACTCCAGGCTTAATAAAAACTTCGTCCAACACTCGCTATAGACTCATTGAATTTTTGTTTTTGTTCCGTTTTTTCTCAAACTAAAACAACAACAGCAACAACTATAAGTAAACATAGAGAAAAAGAGGATTGAAAGAAATAAAAAAAAAACGTTCAAATGCCCGCTAAAAATAAAAATAGATGAGGTTAAAACATGGTTCGGAATTGTCTTGAAATGTGTCTGTTGCACCTTGAGTTTGTGTGGCGTGTGTTGTATATGTTAGACTCGTGTGTTGCATGTGCGCTCATATATAACACCTAAATGATTACAGCGTATTCTCGTACTTGTAGTTTGATACTCTCGTACAACTTACAATTGTTACAATTACAAAAAAAAGAAAAGAAGAAAAAACATGAGAGAAATACTACCAGATGTAGGGGATTGAATTTTTCTTTTAGTGCCTCATATAATGCCTCCATAATCTCCATTATGTAATTAACTAAGCAGGAAAGTAGTATTTCGAAGATTTGAATGGAGTCTAACAAAGATTTTTTCGTTACATTATGTTCAATTCATCGAATTGTGTTATACCCGGTAAAATGTTTAAACATTCAACACAAGATGTGATTATCGATTTGCACAAGCTATCAGCAGCTAACAATCACTTACTGACCGCTCCGCATTGCCGAAACTTCCAGTGAGTCAGTATATATTTGTGGCTCTTTCTGATGGAGCAGAACTCTTACTTATTGACCGAAGTGTAGACGATTCAAAGGTCATTATTGTAAAGTTTGACTACAGGGGAGTAGCACTGAGATGAAAATAATCAATTATGGTTTGACCCCTTTTTGTGTCGGCACCATGTTACCCCTACCCTACATTACAACCCTGCAGTCAGGTTTACGTCCTAGTTTCTCACACCACTTATGTTGTGTGTGTTAATTTTTATATATGAGTAGCGGGACCTGTAGTTTAAAGTCGACTCCGAACGACATATTTTTTCTGAAAACTTTTCATGGTAATTGCATTTTACTCTCAGAGTTTTTGCCAGAAATCTGCGTTCATTATATTCGAAGTGGCACGTAACGCCGTTTTGTTGAAACCATGTGCCTTTATTTTCTAGCTTATCTAATTCGGGCCAAAAGAAGTTGTCAATCTAAAGTGCTACCATTGACAGTGATGGCCTGGACAATGTCGTTTTGAAATTCACACAATTTTGCCGCATGAATTCTATGCTCTTGGATCTCATGTGAATTGGTATCGTTCCAAATTTGACAATGTGGTTTGTTTACATACACATTCATCTCTGAAGATAGTTTTTCAATGAAAATTAAAGTCACTTGCCTACTGCTCCCGAGCCCATTCAGTGGGCACACGAAATTGTTTGGCAAAACATACTGAATGAATGACAACTCATTTGACAGGTATACCTTGAAGAAGATGGTTGATATTCACCGTCAAATTGTTGGACGAACCCATATATTTTCACAAATTGGTGCAGCAGATGTACTACAAAATGATAAGCAAAATGAAATACCTGAGCTTTGACCCAATAAAGCCTGTATCGATCATGTTAACTGTCTAAGCTTAGTAAATGCGAATAGCTTTCTCCGTAACACTTATAGACTTTTAGATTTTCAGGAGGCATTTCAACCTATAAACCATGGAAAGGAATCCCAAGGAAATGAAATTTCCTTATCTCACACGAGGAGCTGGGGGGGGTATGACAGAAATGGCCAATGTCATCTTGTCAAAGGCCCTATAATGCTCCAGGCGTGGTATGGCGCCTAAATATCCATTTAGAACATCTTGGTTGTAGTGATTTAAACACAAATCGCAAGGAGAGCGTCATCTGCTTTAGTGTTACACTCTTAGTTGCATGCTTAGCCAGCCACATATAACGGAATCTCCAAGTTTCCGACTGCTAAGCAAATGAAAAACCATGTCCTAATACGCGACTTTGCATTAGTATTCAAGTATTGCGATGCATTTACATGTACATCATATGGTTGTATCATAAGGCATAAGGGCTTAGAGAACCGCGGGCTGTCTAATCCTGGCAATACTCACGTTCAGCCTTGGATTAACATACGAGAGTAAAGTCTGAAATATGTATGATAAAAGGGAATCAAAGAACGTTACTAGTATTTGCCAATCAATGCTGAGAAGAATTTTCTGGACCAACTGCAACAGCAACAAGTGACTATGGGATCACTGAACATACCATACGATGCATACTAGAACCTCACAGCGGAAATGAAGTGGAATTGTTTATTGATCTGGCAACCTTTCTCGCATAGATATTTATGTTACCCATTGTAGTTGATGTTGTTGTTGCCAATTGTTGTTTAGTACGTATATTATATTGTTATTGTTGTTGTTATTACTTCAGTATTTTACAAGTACTTGCACTCTTAATGTGTTTTTCATTTCGTTGCATTCAATTTCTTCTTATTTTTATGGATTGTATTGCAGTTGTTGTTGTTGCTGTTATTGTTGTTGTTTTCATAGTTTATTTCATAGAGTTTTTTGTTGTTTTCTTTTTTCATTTCGTTCTCTTGTTGTCGATGCTAATGTTGCTTTCAATGACGTAGTCGTTGTTGTTGTTGTTGTTATTGTACTATTTTGAATGTTTTAATGTGTAATCGAATGCATTTGTTTATTTATTTAATTGGGCATTTGTCTACTTCACATTGAATACGTTATTGGTTGTTAGTGTTGCTGCTGCTGCTGCTATTGTTGTAGCAGCAACACTATTAATGTAAAGGAAATTTGTGGGATATTCCGGATATTTTTCTTCTTTTGTTTTCTTTTCTTTTGTGGCTTTTGTTAAATCATCGCCGATTGATGTCTGTTATAAATTTTCATTCACTAAACGAAATGCAAAACAAAAAAAAAATAGTAAATAAAGACACACACACATGCAAACATAAACTCAAATGGTTTTAAAAAAGTCTCCAGTCATTCCCGAATTTAACGTTTTACATTGCAAAACTCATCTTAAGCGATCCTGTAACTTATAAATAAAACAGCACACGCAACAACATGCGATACCAATATCTGCAGTATCTGCAACATTGTTGTTTTGAATGTGGCCAAAATGATTTAAATATTTAACATATGCAGTATGTTGTTGCTGTTCAATTGTAAGAATGCCTAGCTTCGATTCGATTCGATTTAATTGTAAAGTTACAGGAGAGATTTGTTTATTTGCAGCAGCTGCCTTAATCTTGTAGATAAAATAACTATTTTTGGGGTGCATGGCTTACCAATGTTTATCATAAAATTGTAAATTTTTTTATTATAATGATACGTGAATAAACTGATTTGTTCGTTTAACATTTTGGCAACCTAAGAAACTTTTTAGTTACACAAAAGATTTACATATAATAGTTCGATTTAAAAGGTTACCTGAACGTACTGGTTTTAATTTTTAATATCCTTCATCAAGTTATCCATCTAAGCAGTTAATTGGTCTACTAAAGCAGGTCATAGAAGGTGGAAGAACTGTCTAGAAACGACGTCCTCTGGGAAGATGTATGCGGTTTTGACCGGTCAGGCATAGTGGTGAGAAATTTTTGTCCAGTGAGCCTTACTCTTTCTCAGGAGCTGTCACTGGACCTTACTGCAGAACCCATTTGCAATTTCGAACGGTGCGACTCTGAAGGCGTCTGTTTTGCAGTTTCCTGCTATTATGACTACCAATTCAGAACTAGTCCTCATCCTTAGTTAAGACCATGATATACATATATACATACATACGTAATTAGTCATTACAACCCTTCAGTCAGGATTACGGCCTAGCTTCTCACACCACTCATATTGTGTGTGTTAATTTTATACATGAGTGGCCGGACCTACAGATTAACGTCCACTCCGAACGACAGATTTTTGAGAAACTTTTTCATGGCAGGTTTATATACTCTCAGAGTTTTTGCCAGAAATCTGCTGAAAGGAAATCGGCGAAGAAATATATTTTTTCATATTTTCGTTTTGATGCCTGACCTGCGATACGAACCCGGGCTATACGTCTAATAAGCCAACGCACTACCTACTGGACTACGGCGACTTCAGCAACGCTTAGAAGACATAAAATTTAAATCAGATATTCTCAAGTAGTAATATATTGGATGTTGGACAAATATTTCTGCCATTTTAACAGTGCTTCCTCAATTTGGTTCTTTAAACGCAGACAGGGTCTTCCTCTTCCCAACATCCACTGGTTCTCACATCAAATAAATGTCCCGCTGGAACATTCTCTTCCATTCGAACGATCGTAGTCACTGGATGTTAATGCACTAAACAAATAACATCCTTCAATCGCATTCGGTATGTCCAAATTGAGCTGGGCTCATAAACAAGGTTAGTTTAGACCGATGGTGTGGGTTATATTGGCTTTGAGGCTCCCTGCGGTTTTCGAATTATTCGCATACCCCTGGAACTGAAGAAGACTCGCAAGAAAAAGTATAATGGAATAAAATTATACAATCCCGTTGGCCAGCTCACGTCACCTTCACTTCAAATTACTACGGCATAAAATATCTTCAACGTGATAGGGGCAGTGTGACACGAAGTGCCGTCCTATTGAAACCTTAAATCGCTGGTGCCCATATTATCCAGGCTAAATGATGTTGGTAAACATCGATATACATATAGTGCTCGCCGATGACAGTGATGGCCTGACCAAGATTGTTCACAAAGAACAAAATCTACCTCCTACAGTGATTTCTTAGGGATGAATTGAACTCACTAGGATCTTATCATCCCAAAACCAACAATGTACTTACACAGCCATAAATAGGTCTCATTGCTGAAGATGATTTTTCGATGCAAATTAGGATCAGTTGCCAACTGCTCTAAATCAGCAAATACATGTCGTTGACTATAGTCGTCCCTAGTGATTTGGCAAAACAAACTGAACAATTGACAACTAATTTGGCAGATGTAGCTTCAACGGCTATGGCGATCAAAGTTCAGAAGTCCTTGTTGGAAGATCTGAGGAAGTCATTCAGCTCATTGTGAGTTTAGATGTGGAAATAATAGCCAACTCAGCGCTTGTTGCCCTACAAATAAAAAAAGGAGAAACAATTCTGTAGCAGTCATTTTTAAAAAACATGAAGTCATTAGTGTTAGGTTAGGTTAGGTTTATGGGTTATAGTTGTTAATAAACTTTAATGTTTCGTTTAAGTTTAAATTTTCGTTTCTTTCTTGTTAAGTTCTTTAAAAAAAATAAAAAAAAATCGCTTTGAAATGGCAATAATTGCCCATAAGTGTGATCGTTTGCGGCAATAATAGTGATTGATGTCTTCGAAATTGAAATGAAGAAATAACGGCATTTCAGTTCTAAATTTATAGCCGTTGTTGTTGTTGGTGATGTTGTTCTCGTTGTTTGGTTTGAGGCAACATCTCGCCAACATATAACAGGTCGTTAACAGCTGTTCATTAAAAGATGATGACGACAATAATGATGATAATGATGATGATGATGATTATTTTTGCCTCCGTGTAGGAAAAACATTCTCTTGTACGCGTTCTTCATTGGTTGTTTCCAAATAATTTGCATGTTGTTGGCACCTTCATTTGAGTTCAGTTCATAATATAATTTCGTTTCATTTTGTTTTCATTCTTTGCAAACGATTACAAAAGTATTTCAGAAAAAGAAAAAAATACAAAAACTCCTGAAGAATAAAAAGTTCTTCGTTGTCTTGGTTTCGAGTGCCTCATTCTTCATGTGATTATTTCACTTCAGTTCAGTTCAATTCAATTCCATTCAGTTTTTAGGAGCCATAAAAGAAAAGTTATTTTTAAATTTAATGCCAAAAATAAAACCTTCTAAATCACATTTTGGTTCTCTCTTCCTTTTCCTCTTTTTTTCTCTCTCTCTTCTGATTTTTAATTTATGATTACATTCCTTCTTTCTTTCCCGGTTTTTCTGTTTTTTTTTGTTTATTTTTTTCATTTATTAAACAACAAACTTTCAACATACAATCATATTACACTGTTGAACATGCAAGATGACACAGGGAACAGCATGAGTTTTAAAGGAATGAATTCATTATGAATCCTTTGGATTATAGATTGCATACATTGAGTAAAACTTATTAAATTTGAGAGCCATTTTAGGGGATTAAAATTGCAAACTCTTGAGATTAAAAAACAGTCGCAACAGAGTTTAGCAGTTTGTAATTAGAATATGATCGGATTTGCCAATATTTTTAACAGCTACTCAAATAAAAATTGATTATAGGACCCAAGGGAAGAAATTTGATGAATAAATTTCATAAAATATTGAATCATTATTATCCTTCGTATTAAAAATATTTTTAACATAGCTTAAAATGGGCACATTACTGGATATGTTATCCAGTCCTTGTTGTCAACAAATGGCAATGAAATGTTTGTTGTTTGTCAGTGAGTCAAAATTTTCCCTAAGTTGTGTTTTAGAAATGTTAGTGTGGTATATTATATCGGAATAGGAAATCTCGATCTCTCTCTCTCTCTCTCTATGGAGTTGAAGATCACACTACACAAGACGCTCCTAATATAGCCACAAACGAGAATTATAAGCCTTAGGGCCAACAGCTATGGTGAATAGGTCACGTTTTGCGTGGATCTGCATCTTTTCTGTTGAAAAGATGTTACGATAAAGTGTCTGAGGAAAAGTAGCAAAGAAAACAGCCCACATTTTGATGGAAGGCTTAGGTTGAGAAGAGAAGAAGCGCATATGATAGAAGCATTTGGAATTTGATTCTAATAACGGTTATCAAGCCCTGGTAGAATCAGTAAAAGCGATATAATATCATCAGATTGAGTTTCAATGAGTTTCAAAAACCTTTTTGAGAAATTTGTTAGGTAGACCTAGGCAGTGTAAAATGTCATGCAGAGTGAATTCAGTGGTACTGTATAGGTACCCAGCGTGTGACGAAACTCCGAAAAGTGTAGTTAAAACTGATGAGTAGTGGGTGTCGTAGCAAATCTCCGAAAGTAAATCTTTGAAATCCATTGATATAGCGACATAAGAAATAATTGACAATTTCGTGAGCTGAGCGTGCAGATAAAAGAGAAAAGTCGTTACAAAAATGTTGAAGAAGATAGGAGAAGCATTTAACTCAGAGAATGATAAACTTAAAGTCGCCGTGGTCTAATCCCAGGTCAGACATCTCCAACTAAACAAAATCTGAAAAAATATTTCTTCAGCGACTTCCTCTCAGCAGATTTCTGGCAAAAATTCTGAGTGAAAAAAAATTGCCAAGAATAGTTTCTCAAAAATCTGTCGTCGGAATCGACTTAAAACTGTAGGTCCCACCACTCATATATAAAAATTAAAGCACACAATAAAATTAACACACACAACATAAGTGGTGTGAGAAACTAGGTCGTAATCCTGACTGAAGAGTTGTAATGACCAATTATGTATGTATGTATGTATGTAATGGTAAACTATAATACATTTCTGAAGGTAAATTAAGTCTTCGAAATTTGTTTACGTCGTGGAATGCATTGTGTTCAAATGCTTGAGGCTTGAAGGCTTTTAAATGAAAGGAACTGGGTTTCCTTGATATATTCACTAAAGAATAGTAGACCATCCGTTGTAAAATTTGGTTGACTTGCAGTAAAAGGCTCTTCAATGGACGTCTGAAAGCCCGATATTAGGAACAATGATTTCAAACTCGTCGAATAAGTGCTGCTACTATGGGAAGAAGAAGGGAAGTTCAACAATTTACTGCCTTCGCCAGAATTTTCTACTGAATAATTAGAAAATAAAAAAACAGTAACACCATTGATGATGACCGAATTGACAAACAATTCATTCCTTTAAATTGCTTTTATCCCCTTCCAATAACTATTCAAATAAAATGCAAAATGAAATGTAACAAAACAACTGTTTGTGAGAAGGAAGGATGAAGAAAAAAACACCCAAAAGGCAGATGATGCCACAAATACAACTGACTTGAAAGTGTTTGCAATGGATTTCGTATGCCACAGCCTATGGCTGTTATAGTTGTCGCTGTTGTTATTATTATTGTACGAGTAGTTTTATATTCTCAAAAAAAGAAATTAAACAAAAAAAAAGAAACAAATTCTTATAAACTTAAACGCTTGACTAAACTAAATGACTGACTAAATGTCCAATTTTGTGACTGTCCATTTGTCTTTAAGGCATCTTAATATAGATGAACGAAGAACGAATGGACAAACAACGACAACAACAAGAACACATGAAATACAAAAAAAAGTTACAAATAAAATTTAAAAGATACATCTTCGTTTTTAAACTGTCTTTCTATACATTCACTCGTTAGGCATGTGAACAGATGTGGTTATGTAAATAGCATAAGATTCAAGAGATTAACTTGGCGGTTACCATGTAGCTAACAATGTTTTTTGATGGATGGGTGCTATGAGGGTAATTTATGAATGTCGGCCTTAAGATATGATGATTTTAAATTCCTTTCATCGAAAAGGGGTCAAAATATAACGACTAATCAATCTTGTAGTTGCTTGAGGTATTAAATTTCTAGTGCAAATCCTTCTCGAAATCATGCTAGTGTTACCTTGCATTGACATCAGAGTTAAGTAGTTTTTTTTTAGGTCAATTTCGACACGGCATTGTTTCGAAACACTTGGACAGGATGAACGTTTCTTTCCACATTCTTTAGAGTACGATATTCGTGTTCACTTTACATGATAAGCTCAGAGTCCGAATATTCTCGATAAATTTCGAAGCATTTTGTTCTTTTGGTCCTTGAATAGATTTTTTACTTTCAAGGTAACGCTATTAGTACACAGAAATTGTGAATTACGGTGATAGTTTGTAGACTTTTGGCAATAAAAATAATCTATTGGACTTCGCTCATACTTTAAATGGCATTCCTATAATGTTTCCACCAATATTGCTATGTTCTGTATTTTATAGCTCTTATCTAAGTTGCATTGACCTTATTTTTCGATAGCATAAACTTCTACTCGTACTCTTCCAAGTACCTTCCAATTTTTTCATAAATTCTGAGTATTTCGTCGTGGGTATAAAAACTCACGCTCCTGTCCCAAGATCCGCTGTTGACCCATATCTGTATACCCAAAATAGTCCCTGGTTTAAGAGCACCTTCCAGATTACACATACATACATACCATATATACATAATTAGTCATTATAGGCCTTCAGTCAGAATACCAGCCTAGCTTCTTACACCTCTTATGCTATGTGTGTTAATTTTAAATATTAGAGGCAAGACCTACAGTTTAAAATCGACTTCGAACGACAAATTCTTCACAAACTTTTCATGGCAATTTTATACATTTTTTTAAAAACTTTCCTAAGGCAATTTTTTATTTACTCTCCGCATTTTTGCCAGAAATCTTTCATCTCAGCCGAAGAAATATTTTTTCGTATTTCATTTTGTTGGAGATGTCCGACCTGGGGTTTGAACCGTGGTTTCACGTCTAATAAGTAAACACACTATCTACTAGATTACGGCGACTTCGACCTTCTGATTACTCCATTCATTTTTGCACTTACCAAAGCAATAGACTCTATTAGTTCTGTTTAGGGAACAGTTAAGGAGGTAGTTGTCTGACATTTGACTCCTTTGATCACGAAATCCCGTAATAAATTTAATATGAGACTTATGCCTCATCAATCTAACCATAGTTTCCAAAGATTTGGTCTTCACAACAATGTGCAGAGCCCTTGTTATACCAACACATACTAGTCTCTGTATCTTGTCGTACTCAAATTGAGCTGTTTTCAAAGTCGTTTTGTTTGCCTAGGTTATTTTGGTTTGACCATCGTGATATACATACATCCAGTGTTCCTAGGTTGCATCGCCAGAAATTTCCTACAAGCTCTCTGCATATCATTATAGTACGTCGGGTGTTTTCTGATGTGCCCTTAATATGAGCCTTTTATGTTAATTTGCTACCCAGTGATATTTTATCGTAATTTTCTTTGATATTGTCTCACCAAAGAGCCGAATAATTGTGCATTTAGGAAGATTTCTTCCTCTTATAAATGGTGCTATTGTGGCCTTACATACATACATAACATAATTGGTCATTACAACCCTTTAGTCAGGATTACGGCCTAGCTTCTCACACCACTCATGTCGTGTGTGTTAGTTTTATACATGAGTGGCGGGACCTACAGTTTAAAGTCGACTCCGAACGACAGATTTATTGAGAAACTTTTCATGGCGATTTTATTTACTCTCAGAGTTTTTGCCAGAAATCTGTTGAGAGGAAGTCAATGAAGAAATATTTTTTCATATTTCGTTTAGTTGGAGATGCCTGATGTAGGGTTTGAACCGAGGACTCACTTCTAATAAGCCAAAATACTACCTACTAGGCAACGGCTATTGTAGCCTTGCCCGAGGCTAGTAGGCTCAATGCTATGCATCACCGATTTGGAATCTCAAGACCTCTTGGAATAATGTTGCAGAGAGTCTCATCCATGCATGAGATAAAACCAACATAAGCCATTGGAATCTTTTAAGCGTTTCCTCCTTCAATACAGGAAAGATGGCTGAGCTTAGGAGCATAGTACCGCTTTACATAAGAGGACATTTTATAATTTAACGAGATAAGCTTACGTATTGCTATAATTTGTTTCTCCATTGTAATAATGTGCGTGTTGCCAGAGATTTTATTTTATTTTTTTTCTTATTTCTTAAACATGCATTCATTTGCTAAGCAGAGACACATCATTTACAAAATCAAATGAAAGATGGATGCAGTGAAAACCAAGTAGAAAAAAAAACACCAAAAACAACAGAAACAAACCACATCCAATAAGTAAAAGACTTCTTATTATTTGGTTACGTTTTCTAAAGCATTTTTTTTTGTTTGTTTGTTATTATCATTGTTGTTGTTGTTGTTGTTGTTATAGTTGTTATAGATGTTATTGTTGACGACACATGCGGAATATACGGAATATATGGAATATATGTACATACGCATAGTCAGTCAGTCATATTTACTACAAACATTTACGAAAGCATTCCTGCACTTGTCCTGTCCGTCCCCAACCATTTAGCCATTTACACACCGTGTCTTGCATTGCATTTGAATAAATTTCATTTCATTTCTTTTTTCTTATAATTTTTGGACAGACTTAGAGAGACATTTGGATGGATGGATGGCTGGCTGGCTAGCTGACTGACTGGCTGAATGGTTGAGTATCTCGAGTGGATACTAGAGTGTCTAGAGAAGTACGTACTTCTTTAGCATGTCGAAATGTTTTCTTTTTTTTTCTTCTTTTTTTTTACTTCAACGACGAAATGGCTAAAGATGTCTTGAGTAGTAGGGAATACAAAAATAACATGCCAAATTCTATTTGTTGGACTCTCTATGGTTCATGCAAATCATTATCATGCTTGCTTGCCTGCCTGCCTGCCTGCCTGAATGCCTAGTGCAATACTTATGTTGCAAGCAACATTTGTATGAGTGCGTGCTGTAAGGTGATGGTGCTGGTGTTAGTGATGAAATAAATGTTGGCTGACCATCAGTAATAATTTCTTTCGTCCATTTAAACATCGATCGATTGATTTTGCTTTTCTACTCTTTCTTGTGGTTTCTACTTTTGCCTTCGAAATCATCATCATCAGCATCAACATCACCATCAGCATTATTTAAATAGGAATTCAAATAAAACATCTTTGATGTTTCCCTCGGTATCTGTATGTGTACATACATACATACATATGCATTACAATATTTGCAAGTGAAAATTATTTCATGAAGAACATACTCCAACATTAACTGGTCACTGGACATACATGACTTTTAATTTGTTGCATGCGTTTAGAAAAAAAAAAAAAAAAAAGAAAAATATAAAGAAATCATGATGAATACGAATGCCATTTGATTGATTAAATGTTAAAAATAATTAAATCGATTGACTCGTTAAACATGCCACATTAAACCAGCAGCTATCTATGTATATAGCCATCTCGGAGAAGGCTCTTAACTGTCGTCAGAGTTTCTTTGCAACCCTAAAAACAAGAAAAACTTGGCAACTATTTTTTATATTCAAACACACACGCACGTATTTTTATTTCCTTTAGCTTTTGTTTATTCGTTTTAAATGTCAAATTTCAGTTAAATAATCATGTTTTCTTCAGGAATTTATTGGAATATTTTTGACATGCCATTGAAAACATTTGCAATTTAATGTTACAGGAATCATTCAGTCAGTCTATCATAAAATTTTTGCATTTCTTGCCATAACACAGTTCCTAAACGAAAGTTAGATGGCGTCAGATATGACGGCTACTATTAATGTGTCCGTCTAGTACATAAAAATGAATCCTCTTTTACATAGGTACTGAACTTCCATATCTAATTTATAAATATGTTTAGGTACCTGCATAAGATCGTGTAATAATATTGTTACGTTTTTACCCTTTTAAAAACGTTTAAAGTATGAGTTCGTTGATTGAAAACAAAATAAAATTAATTTGTGTTTAGTTTGAGATAAATTCTTTATTGTTCGCACAATTTTAATTGCCACTGTTTACAACTTGATGTATACAACAATAATTGCTTGTTCGCTATTCTTCTTTGCCTTCAACGCAGATCTTTTCAACGCTGATCTTCTCAACGCAGATCTTTTCAAACCACGACTGTTTTCTTCACACGCAACCCGTCTTCACACAAGACTGACTGCATTCTTATTACTCATTGCCTGCTTTGTCTTGCCTTTTTATAAGCCCACGTAAGCAGTCTGATGAAGTTTCTTGAAGTCGAATGTTCGTGGTTTCGCTTTCTCGAGAACTCCATTGCGACTTCATTGTTGTTTGTGTATTTTGTATACATTGCTTGTTATTGCGTTCTCGCTTACTTCTCTATCCTCTTTTCTTTCTTACGAATGTTGTTGGTTTACTTGTAACAAGTTCGTTGTATTTGTTTGTGTAGCTTTTGCTCATTTTAATGTTAAACAATGTTACACCATTTCCATTTTCATAACAATATCAACAGCACCATTGTTTCAATCAAACCGAAATTATAAAGAATTTGTGGCAAACAAGGTATCTGACGTAATTATATTTTACCAAGGTTCCTTCACAGATACCCTTCCCTACTTTTCGACAATACAGGCAAATGGCATACGTAGTGACCTCAAAATTTTTACATCATTGAAGCTTCTGCAAACATTAATACTTCTCCTTTATTATACAGTGACTGTTATTTGGCCCCCGTGACAAGCCACGTTACATATTAATTCTTTGAACAATGCGGCTTACACTGTTGTTTTATGTGGACAAGGTAGACGAGAGTCCGTAGTTCAAACCCAAGCTGAGACATCTTGGCTGACTTTCTGTCAGTAGTCTGGCAAAAAATCTGAGAATATATAAAATCGCCTTGAAAAGTTTCTCAAATGAAAGGTCAGGCCGGTCATGAAACAGATTAAAATAAGCTACATGGGTTGTCTCAGAAGCTAGGTCGTTATCCTGACTAAAACTGTTGTAATGACCAATTAACCAAGAAAGTAACTCTGAGGGCTTAGCATAGAGAGACTCAGTTGGAGACAGTTAAACTATTTCTGATTCCCTAATTAAATCTATAAGTTAAGGCTCAGAAATGAAGCAAATAATTTCATGTCACAGCTCTGCGCCGTGCTAGAGCCAGACAGTCTACACAGACAGGTCTTATATAGTATATGTAAGTTATTGCTCAGAGGTTCGAGGCTCAAAAATTTGCCAAACCGCCTGGTATATGCCGTACATTATAATAAGTTGCGGACACTCTCCTGTTACAGACTCTTTCCTGTTATAGACACTCTCCTGTTGCGGACACTCTCCTGCTACAGACACTCTCTTGTTACAGAAACTCTCGTGTTTTCATCCATTTAGAAGAACATTGATGTCCTCTAGCTTTTCCAAGATGTTTGAGGCTGATATAACTTGACCTCAATTTTTAGTACCGCATTACTATGTATCCAAACACGTCGTAGTATCATAATTAGTTTCACCCTAAGCAATATCGAAGTCGCCGTGGTCTAGTAGGTAGTGGTGTTGGCTTATTACACGTGAGGCCTCGGTTCAAACCCCAGGTCAGGCATCTCCAACTGAACGAAATATAAAAAAATATTTTTTAGGCGACTTCCTCTCAGTAGATTTCTGGCAAACACTCTGATAGTAAATGAAATTGCCATGAAACGTTTCTCAAAAAACCTGTCGTACGAAGTCGACTTTAAACTGCAGGTCCCACCACTCATGTATAAAAATTAACGCACACAACTGGTGTGAGAAACTAGATCGTAATCTCGACTAAAGGGTTGAAATGACCAATTATGTATGTAATATTACCGCTAGGCTAATAACAAGACAACTTGATCTCCGCCAAATATAAGTCAAGTTCTCTTATCAAATTCGCATTTATACTGCTACTGTGTTGAGCTCATTAGGCTTTTTGGGAAGTTAGAAGCCACTTATACGCCTAGAAATCAAATGGTGGAGGGTAGAGCAGCAGATTCTCCAACTTACGTATTTACAGTCGCCTGATAGGAAGCAATCATTATTTCCAATATCGTGACGGTGGCGATTATATATTGGCGTACTCAGACAAATGCTACTTGGAATTGTATTGTTAATGGAGATTATCTTGGGCGTTCAAGATGTCTAATGTCTGGCAGGTCATTATATGCCGGATAATTTCTATACTTTATCCTGAGTTGTAGTGGATGATGTCCTATACAACCATAGCAAACCAATATAAGTTCGATACGTCAGGAGTTTTTCTTTTTGGAGGGGTAGAGCCCATATAAAGCTTTATTACGTTGATTTTTACTTCAGGTTTCAACTGCTATATACCCAGAGTTTTTTCCTTAACCTCCAATTATTTAATCAGGAGTCCTAAATGCGCTGTTATATACACGCCTTATTGTCAGGAAATGATACCTATTTATGCAGTGTTTAAAGCTAGATTGTATAAAGGAGTTTTAATCCCTTTAAGCTCAAATGCCTTGCACTTATGGAGTGTTGAAAACTACCTTATTGGAGCTCTTTTTTGTTTATCCGCTAATCATTCAATCTGGATTACAGATTTGCTTTAAGTCCTACATTCATAAGATGGCATACCAGCAGTGTTGGAAACTACTGTCGAATAAGGTTACTGGAAAAACTTCTTACAGGGTGGTCAGATTAATATTCCGGATAAGTTTCAAGTTTTAAGACAGGATCGAGACAGATTGTTCAGACTACCATTGTAATCTTTTAATCCATCGGGAACTAATTAAGTATGTTCACATTAATTTACTTAAGTTTTCTTTTTAAAAATTACTTCGAAATTTCGAGAAAATGCCGCCTTCTTCGTTACACTGCTGCAGAAACCGTTAATGCTACTCATTCTACCAGGTGTATACGAAACTTAAATTGTTTTTATCTGGTCAACTAGACACCATAAGACTTTGTCAAGTTGAAGTTGCAGTTGTGCCACACGTTATCAGCACTGTACGCCACAGCTTATCTTGCAACACATTGTTAAACGGGGCTGCTCTTAATTTTCACCCAAACTGACAAGATACTCTAATGAACCTCATTTTTGGATACAAAAAAAAGAACACATTATCTCTGTTGATGTTGTTGTAAACGATTTTACAGTAACGCAAATTATTATTCAGGCACAGGCATAATAATGGTATGGTTTACACATTGAAAGTTGAATATTGAGATGTGGCAGCAAACAAAGTAAGTTAAGACAAACAACAACAATAGGAATCTACTACTTATATGGTTATTGTTTAATTTAATAGTGTTGTTGCTGTTGCTGTTGTTGTTGCTTTAGTTGTTATTTTTAAGTGAATCGCCTGTAACAGTAAGAGGCGCGTATTAAATGATCTTCACGACCTCTCTTTTGCCAGCGTCTAAAAAGTAAACGCCTTGTGCCACAAAACAAAGAAAAATGAAAAGTACTGAAACACACACTTACACACACACACATACACATACAGATTTGAAAATGATATTGTGAAACAAAAATCTTTTCATTTTTATTTTCCGTTTTTTTTTTTGTTTTGTTTTCATTTTAAAGATGAAATGTTTTACGCCACCAACTATAAATAAGAGCTGAAATCTAAACCCCCCTTTTTACAAAACAATCAGTTTCGTTACATTCTGTTACGTTACATTACATTACGTTATGTTATGTTATGTTAGTGACTGTATGATACATTTTGTTTTTGTTTCTGTTTGAAGAAGCAGGAAAATATTATACTTCTCTATACTGGCTAGATGGCTGGCTGGCTAACTAAACATTTAAAGGAAATAAAAATAATATCTGAAGTAGAAAAAAAAACAAAAAAAAAACCGAAAAAAACAAGGAAAACAAAACTGATATCGAATACAAGTGACCGTATCACCAGAGACCAAATTACATACGTTTAGATATTCATACACCAACAACTTCGTCGATGCCGTCACAAACTATACACGTATGCATATAAGTACGCTTAAAGAAAGCCCAATAACAGTGTCACACAAAACTGAAGCATATATCTGTTTTTTACACGATATGTTCTACGTTTTCCATGATTGTAGGAATTGTGATAAACTTTCTCTTTTGAAATGTTTTGATCTAAAAAATAATCATATGAAAGATTCTATATCGTTCAGTCCCAATTTTTAATTTTTTTATATCAAACATGTGTGCCAACAGGACTAGAGATCAAAATGGAGGCAGCAAATACTCCAACATGTGAATTTATATTGGCCTGACAGGAAGCAATCATTATTTCCAATATCGTAATGGTGTCGATTGTATATTGGCCCACTCAGACAACTGATACTTGGAGTTGTATTGCCGATGGAGATTATTTTGGGTCTTCAAGATTTGCAATGTCTGGCTGGATGATTTTCTATACAACCATAGCAAATCAATATAAGTTCAATATGTCTAGAGCCCATATAAAACTACTTTGCTTTTTTACTTTACGTTTCTACTGCTATATTCTCTGATTTTTATATTTGTTTGCTATCCTCCGATTATTTCAATTGGGAATCTTATCTTTAAGTTTTTATATCATACATATATGTTAACATGATGCTTTGCAACTCTGTTGAGTAGTGAATCGCAAATATTCAGTTGCAATAGAAAGCGGAAGTCCGAAGAACACGTCGAATGTTAACATTTAAATTCAAACTTTCTATAAATATATGGCTGATGGTGCCCTTTATAATTCAGGTCCTGGTTGTAGACGAAATATTACCGCACGATGTCGCTTTGTAAGATATCCATCTAAACATTAATGTCTGTAGAGCTGAAACTGGGTTTAGTAAGCTGTTTGTGCTCTGATGTAAGTTTAAAAAATTGAATAAATTTTGGTGGTAAATTTATAACTGAAACCCAATGAAATTCAAGTACAAAAATAAAAGGCGCAAATGTAAACAATGCATCCACTACATAAGCTACCACTACTGACCACAAGTAAGTGTAACATAAGGTGATAACGGCCAACTTGTTGAAGCTATATCCGTCAAATAACCTGTCGTTCATTCAAAATTGTTGAATTTGTTACAATACCAAGATCCAAGAGCAACCAATAGATACTGAAAATCTCACTGGTTACTGTGGATTTTGGGCCAATTTTTTTTTGTCCAGATTTGAATTATTTGAATACAAAAGGTTGGCGGCTTTACGTGCCACACTGCTTATGGCAAATATGGGATATTGTACATGAGCGATTTTAGGGCATGATCATCTCATGTGCTGGTGATATAAATTGGCCTCCGAGATTGTGCGCTTTCACCCCGTTAGGCGTGTTCTTTTGAGATTTCTTATGTCACAAGATGTATGCGCATAAGCCATAAATGACAGCGGCATAAACTATGCCGACATAAACTATGCCGTTGGTTAAATTCAGCCTGATTTAAGCGCCAGACACATGGAAAATATAACATTCCAGATGATTTTTCATTCCACACATAATGGCATCAATAGATCTTTCAAACACACACTGTGTTTTATTTAAATTGAAAAAAAGGAAAATGAGGAGCTCTTAAAAAAGGATCCTACATATACTGTCTGCTAGGGTGGCTTAGGTTAGGTTAGGTTAGGTTAGAGGACGTGTACTTGTCAATTAAGACAAGTAGAGTACCCGGAGGTCGAATTGACCCATTGTACAACGTCCTAGTTTCTCACACCACTTATGTTGGGTGTGTTAATTTTATACATGAATGGTGGGACCTACAGTTTAAAGTCGACTCCGACCGACAGATTTTTGAGAAACTTTTCATAGCAATTTTATTTACTCTCAGAGTTTTTGCCAGAAATCTGCTGAGAGGAAGTCGCCTAAGAAAGACTTTTTGTATTTTGTCTTGATGTCTGGCCTGGGGCTCGAACCCTGGCTTTACGTCTAATAAGCCAACACACTACCTACTAGACTACGGCGACTTCAAAAGGGCTTATGTAGTCACAGATTTCTATTCCACCTGCTTTGATTGATAGTTGAGCGGAGAGGTGCTCTGTTACTTATCAAGATGATTAGGATTATCTAATACAGTGGCGCAGTCACAGATTTATCCTTCATCAGTCTCGATTGCTAGCCGAGCGTACTAGTGCTTTGTAAATTATCGATAGGATCAGCTGATATATCCTGCCTGATATAGTGACATATGCAGTCACAGATTTCTCCTCCATCAGTCTAGATTGATAGCAATTTCTAAATCATAATTTTTTTTTATGCTATCGCCTAGCTTACTATTGCTAGGTCTCTTGTCGTACTCTTCCTGGCCTATATTTAACATGCTTTTAGCTTATCAAATCTACAAACTTTTAAACATATTCAAACACAGTTTGAGAATGCTTCCTAATTTATACTAGGTTCCATTGCAAAGCCATACTTTGCCACGTTTTGTGTGGTTTGTGTCCCAGATAATCTTAGGTAATCATTACTTCCTTTGACTGATTACATTAGGCAAGCTGTAAGTAATATTAATTTGGTTTTTTTTCAATAAAAACAGGCCCACTGTAAACACATTACAACAACATTAAGTCCAAAAAAAAAAGAAAAACTGATAATGAAGAAAATGCCATACAAATTCGCTTGTATTCCCCATTAAATTAACTTCTCCAAGACGATGCTACCACAAAAACAAAAATAAATTGGCATCAAAAACATTTTTAAACATTTCTAAACACGGGATCGTTCGTTCGTTCGTTCGTAATACTCTGAGCCACAAATGACCACAACACTAACGACAACGACAACGACGACGACAACGACAACGATGACGACGACGACTATATTTTAAAGGCAGGCACTATTAAAAGAGTCATTGAGTAAATGGAGCTTATTTGGCTGGTGATGGCTTCGTAATAGTTGGCGCTGGTAGTTGATGGTGGTTGGCGGAGGTAATGGTAGTGGTAGCTACAGTAATAGTGTTTATTGTGTTGTTTATGCGTTTGTTATTGTTTGTTATTGTTGTTCGAGTGTTGTAGTTACAATAGTGTACCATACATATGCTCATTTATATGAATGTTGTTGTTATTGTTGCATATGTTGTTGCACATTAGTTTTTCTTATCTCAAATATTGTTCAATATTGTTGTTGTTGTTAAAGGATTTCTTTATTATTTACAAACAATACAAAACAAAACAAAACAAAACAAAAAAACGCATTTAATATTGTCTTGTTGAGTCCCTCTCCTAGACTGCCATGTTGAATGTTGTTGTGAAAGTGTTAAAAATTGAGCGGAAATTAAAGAAAAGCAATTTTCAAATTGATAATAAAAATAAAATTGAAAAGAAAATGATTTTTCGCCTTTTTAATTTTTCTTCCATTTATTTAAAGCATTTGCGTGGTTTTTGTTTCTCTACAAACTGTCGAGAAAGTCATAAATTTTGAACATTTTCAAATAATCTTGTTAAAATTAGTTGTTGATGAAAATTAAACAGCATGAGAGAAACAGAAAAAAAAATAATTTTCATTTCAAAATTGACGTTGAATTAGTTTTTGAACAGAAAAAAGAAAAACAATCTTTTATTTTTTACCCCTAATTAACTGTGGTTTGTAGGTGGGAAATTTAACGATTGTTTGAGTTTGAAAAGCAATTAGAGGCGCCTTTACCGATGAGAAAATCGAGTACTACGTTCTTAGGGTATATGCCCTGTAGCGGTAATGTTATCAAACACAAGTTCAGTCCAACAATGGAATGAATAAATGCCAGAGTGTCCTGTAGTGCGTGTCCTGAATGTCCGGTGATGCTAATATAACAGATGAGCCGCAAGGTCCATTGAACGAATTGTACTTAATTTTGTGTCGATTTAGCAAGAGATTAACGAAATTTTTCCTACGTTTTAAATTGTGAAATGACCGGAAAGTTTCTTCCAATAACTAAAATATATGTTGCTTTCCTCTAATAGTGTACTAGATTCTCATTCCCGATATACCAAGATCCTCTGACTCCATGCACAATATTTGCCAAATTAGTGCTACAAAGGGCTTAAGCACATTAAAATTTACGTATTTATTCGGCAACATTCGGAAATTGAAATAAAAAACTTAGTTTTATTGTTACATACGATGGAAAGCAGATTTATACCGTTAGAAATGGCTTACGTGGGTTTTATTAGTATACTGCGCTGAGTTTTGTATAATTGGACAAATATTCGTTCAACCAAATACGTGTTTATACGCTAATGCATGATTTTAGCCTGCAAATCCCCAACAGTCGTGATGTTTTTCAGCCGGGTTATTTATATTCAACAGCTTCTTCTGCAAACGGTTCTGGTAGCTTGGAACAGTTCTTTTCAAATCCTCAGTATGCTTTCTGAATCAGTTATCAGATTACTTTCCTCATCACTGCAATAGGAAATGCCTGTAATCCAGTCTTCCGACTGCTGCTTAACTCTTTGGTAAATTTTCAGATTTAATTGAGATTTCTATGCCTCTCCTTGGGACTATTCGCAATATGGTTGATATCGATCCAGTAAACGATCGATCAACATTCATACGTCGAGGAAAATTCTTTCGCAAATATCGCTGATATCCGTGACACTGTGCAGAAGAATCCAAGGTAATTGATATCGCGTCACTTACTAGAACTTGCTCGACCATTCTTAGACCATAACATGGCGTCTGAGGCTCCATATCATCGGTCATGTTCAGCTTGATTTATGCACCAGAGTTGTGGAAAATTGAACATGAACGGATGCGCTTCATCAAAACAAACCGTGGCGTACATTTGAATATTTTAGGAATAGAAAGCACTTGGAAAGACCTGACAAATTATTCTTTTGGTATCCTAAATCTCTTTCGAATGCTACCGTCTATTATGAAAAGATGTATTCACATATCAGTTTATAAGTTGTAGCATTATTTTCAATATTAACATTAACTTTTGCCCGTACTCAATATTACGGCTTGAAATCTTTAAACTTTGCTTTCAATTTTACAGCAAAAAAAACAACAAAAACAAAAAATGGAGAGAAAAAGTAGCCAAATGAAGAGTTTATTTATTGGGCTTAAAATGCGTTTTGCTACTTGACTTGCTAAAGTGCGATACAAATGAACAGAAAAAACGGCTTAAAATAACGAAAATGGTAAAAAAAATTAAATTAATGGCAAAAAATAACAATAACAACAACACGACACACAAAAAATATATTGAAATTTAAACATTTTGAAAAAAAAAATAAACACAACACACCGTCCTCTTGAAAGTCATCAAGTGGATGGAACAGTCAAATCAAAAAAAAAAAAAAATTTTTTTTTGGAGGGAAAAATCAACGTTGAATAGGCTTCTGCAAACGACAGTATGTCTTCATATGCAACATATACACATACATACAGGCATGTATGTATACAGTTACTACTTGGACAACACCGTGCAACAGATACAAGAGAGGGGAAAAAGCAATGAAAAAAAAACATTGAAAAACATTCATTTAAAGAGTGTGGCATAATGATTAATTGGCATTTGTTTTGATTTTGTGTAGAAAATGAAAACAAAAACAAAAAACAAACAAAAAATAAATAAAGAAACTTTTGAATACCACTTATAATTTCGGAAATGAAAATGAATTTACATATTGATATTGTTGTTGTTGTTGTAGTTGTTTTAAATGGATAACAAAGTGAATAAACTATGGGGGCATAGGGGAAGTGACGATAAAATAATTTTTATTTTTAATGGGTATTGTTTCTAATTGACCATAATTATAGAAAATTTTTGAAATTTAAACAGATTTTTGAATTCAGACACACTTTAATCACTTTCAATTAAAAAAACAAGTAAAAATGGACAATGAAGAATTGTAGTTCACCCCGTAGTTGGACGTCTTCCTCTATACATATGTACATACATAATTGGCCATTACAACCCTTTAGTCAGGATTACGGCATAGCTTCTCACACCACTTATGTTCTGTGTGTTAATTTTATACATTAGTGGCGGGACTTACAGTTTAAAGTGGGATCAGAACGACAGATTTTTGAGAAACTTTTCATGGCAATTTTTTATTTACCCTCAGAGAGTTTTTGCCAGAAATCTGCTGAGAGGAAGTCGTCGAAGAAATACTTTTTGTACTTCGTTTTGATATTTGGCCTGGGGTTTGAACCCTGGTTTTACGTCTAATAAGCCAACACACTATCTACTAGACTACGGCGACTTCCTCTATATCAATTGAATATTATATACCAATAGAAATCTTTTAAGATTTCGTTTCTTTTGTCTACCTGGGGCTGGCACAAAGCATCTCATAGTCATCTTATTTTCTGTGCCTTGTTTCAGTCACATTAATCAAGTTCTTCTCAGCTTGGAAGGTGATTTATCTTTTGTGGATTTATCCTATGTCTATTGGGTTGCCAACTGTCGTTGCCTATTTTTTTCCCTTACCCCATTACGGCTTCTGCAAAGCATTTTTATCTTATCCGGTTGACTGCTGTTATTTTTGCCTCTTCCCATGTAAGATTGCACCGTCCTAGATCTTGGAGTATCGAAAGTCTCTAGGGGGTTCCTTGTCAGGCCACGGCTTTTTGGGCCTTGAGGATTCTACTCAAGTACCATGCTTGTTATACTATCAGTATTCTTTCTGAGGGTATTGCTGATCTGAGTTATTATGGCTTCCCCGTTGGCAAGGTTTCAGAGATCGATGTTGCTGATGTGATTATGCCAGAATATTTTCCATATGAATGTGAGGCACTAGGTCACCAAATTTTACTTCCGTGCAACAACGTCGATTTTGCACATGTGTTGAATATTCAGAGCTTGGTTCGTTTGGTTAATTGTGAGCTTCTCCATATTGGCTGTAGTCGTCCGAATACAGTTTTCGCTGATTACGTCTGTTTATGCACCGCCATTTGATATCACTATACTGCCTAGATAGCAGAAGCTATCCACGTATTCGACTGGTAGGCCTTTTAGCATGATGTTACATACATACATACTTAATTGGTCATTACATCCATTCAGTCAGGATTAAGACCTAGCTTCTCACACCACTTATGTTGTGTGTGTTAAATTTATACATGAGTGGCGGGACCTACAGTTTAAAGTCGACTTCGAACGACAGATTTTCGTAGAAACTTTTCATGGCAATTTTTTATTTCCCCTCAGAGTTTTTGCCATAAATCTGCTGAGAAGAAGTCGCCGAAGAAATACTTTTTGTACTTCGTTTTGATGTCTGACCTGGGGTTTGAACCCTGGCTTTACGTCAAAAAAGCCAACAGACTACCTACTAGACTACGGCGACTTCTAGCATGATGTTGTCGGTGCTTATGTTTTTAATTCTCATGGCTTTAGTTTTCTTAAAATTTATCTCAAGTCCAACATTGCTTTATTTGCATGTTGGAGACTTTGTGCGAGAGTAGACAAATCCAAATCCTCGTGAGAGACTCCATGTTATTCCTCTTTTCTCTGAGAACAGACTTCGTTCTTGCCTATACCTCTAAGAACATATTTTGGCGATTAAATTAGCTAATTTAGTCCTACACATTCGGGCAGTTTTCTGGATGGCTTATTTGCAGAGGAGCCTTTTAATTTTTGTTTCAAATTCAAAAACCATGAAGAAAATTTTTTCGCCTTCCATGTGCCTGTGGACTTTATAAGATTTTTGAATATAACCTTAAGTAAGTAGTATTTTGGCTTATTAACCTAGAGCCTGTGGTTCAAATCCCAGCTCGAACGAAACGAAATTTGAAAAGAATATTCTTTCGGTGACTTCCTCTAAACAGCCTTCTGGTTAAAACTTTAAGAGACTTGCTTTGAATAGGTTTTCACAAATCTGTCGTTCAGAGTCCATGTTAAACTAAAGGTCCCGCCACTCATGCACAATATTAACCCACCGAAGTGTAGGTTTGTTTCATTCGAATTCCAGGACGAAAGGATTTATTGTTTTATTTATTGTAAATTTCTCAAACATACCTCGTATGGGCTTGTTAAGCCTTTTGTTTATTAATGTTTTATAACAGTTTTATTGTTTTGTTGTTGTTTTTTGTTGTAACGTCTATGCCCACTTGATAGCATAATGTTGCTAAACTGTGTGTGAAAATCTATTTTAATGAAAAACATTTTTCATAATTTTTCTTTTCTTTTTTTTTCCTTCTTCCATTCCCTGTGATTTGAAAACTTTCTTGTTGCGGTGTTTTGTTCAAATTTTTTGGTTTTTTTTTTTTTGAAGGAAAATTTTCACAATTTTTCTTTCTTTCTTTTTCACACAAGAAAAAAGACCAACATGATGTCTATTGTGTGGCGATAATAATTTTTTTCTAAAAGAAACATTTTTTAAAATTATGAAATAAAAAAACGAGAAGAAGAAAAAAATTAAAAACAAATATATGATGTGAGGTTGTTATCTTGGCCATAACCTACCAGCCAAACACCACCCATTATGCTTACATTTATTTTGGAATTGTTATTTTTGTTGTTCGTTTATTCGTTCGTACGTTCGTTTGTTTGTTGTTGTTTTTTTTATAATTTTTGTTAAACATTTTGTCGAAATTCATGTTTCAAGTGTATTGGCAATTATTGAAATTGTTTTTTGTTGTAGTTGTTGTTAATGTTTTATTTTTTCTATTAATTTTCCTTTTTAGTTTGTAAAAATCAACAACAAAAACAAAAAAAAAATAGAAGAGAAAAAATTGATGTTTTATGCTGCTGCTGCTGCTGTTGTTGTTCGTGCTGCTGTTTGTTTGGCAGTTAATGGATGTGAAATTTTGAATATCTTTGCCACTGTCTGCTGCCAATGTTAATGCTGCTGTAAGAAAAAAAGGTAAGTTGGTCAATGTTTAGTAATGCTTTTAACTCTGGCTTTTTATCATCATGTTTCTCTTACTCTTTTTGCTTTTTTTATTATCGTTTTGGCCATAATTATGAAAAACAAAAGTTTTCCTCTTCTCTTCTCTTCCTTTTTTTTTTAATGGAAAAAATATTAATTGACATCATTAGTCAAAATGATATGGAAATTTTCTGGTTGAATGAAATTTTATGGATGAATAAATAAACATGTTGTGCTTATTTATTTGATAATTATTTTCTACTAGCCAAAGACCCGCAGTGTTTCGCTATTCCCAACATAACGTTTTTGTTTTCAATTAATTTCGGCATAGAGGACAGAAAGAGGAAATAGGTATTGAAACTGTTCACCTTGTAAGTTACAAGAAAGACTTCTTATCGACAAAACGTTTCGTATGCGGATAGAGAATGAATTGACCACCATATTCCCTACATGATAGACGGGTACTACACAAATTATTCAATTTTCTGGTATTAGTCCCATTATTTCACTGAAGTATATACACATACATATATATATATTTGTGCATTACAACCCTATAGATAGGATTACGACCTAGCGTCTCACACCACCTATGTTGTATGAGTGTTAACTTTTATACATCAGTGGCAGAATATACAGTTTAAAGTCGACTCCGAATGACAGATTTTTGAGAAACTATTTTATAACAATTTTATTTACTCTTCAGAGTTTATGCCCAAAATCAGAGAGGAAGTCTTCAGAGAAATTGCAATGGTGCTCTTATAAATCAATAGATTTGAATATCCTACCGCCATTAATAAACACTTCAAAATAGACATTTACGCCTCAGCCCTTACATGAATGGAATAAGAAGATCAAATGATGTGCTAATTTTTTTAATATGGTCTTAAGGAACTAAGGCACTAGAATGCTTCATAAGGAGTTTGAAAAATATATCGTAATTCGAGGCCTCGGCCCATACATGAAAGAAAGAAGATCAAATGGCGTGATGATTTTCGAATGCTTCTTACGATGCTTGAAAAACATGTTGTAAATAGGTTGAGGACAGCAAAATAGATTCTATGGTTACAATATTTTGGTATCTTTAATTAACAATACAATAAAACACTATACCTATGTAATGCAATAAAAAACATTCTAAACAGCACATGTCTTCCAAGTATATGTTCATAATTATCCACGGACTTTATAGATTTTGCTGTGTTCTTAGTTGTAGAATTTTTCATTAAGTGCCGCTGTTTTTTCCCCTTTCTTTGCTAACATCCAACTAATGTAACCGGAGTCTCAGGCCATATATTTTAAACGGCACATTACTCTTAAGCACTGCACATTGCGTGTTCTGTTCTGTTTGTTGCGATCTATTTCCGGCAAGAGAATCTCTAGGCAAATATGCTCCATACAAGTCACTTTTAACTTCTTACAAGCGCCTTCAATTCAAATGTGACCTGGAACAGATTAATTTTTCCCTTCGATTTAATCTTGTAAGAGCCGAGTGTTCGGATAGAAGCCTTAATCTCAGATAGTATTTCTAGATCTCATCCTTTGGACTTTCTGTCCAAACTTCATATGGCATAGACTTCTGTTTGAAAGTTTTCCCATGAGCTCGGAATATTTCGCTCTGAGACAAAAAATTCCTCTACTTGTACCAATTCCTGACCAATTCCTGACCAATCCGTGTGCCATAGCCATAGTCCCTCATAATCAACGGTTCTAGTAGCTCTGTCAGTTAAGCGGACAGCTGTCATTCTAACGATTCATTAGGTCACGATGTCCATTGTTGTATTTCGTATTAGACATGGCTCCCATTATTTTAATCAAAGTTCTTAAAGCCCTGGCCTTCACTACCATGTGAAACGGGCTTTAATTCAAAAGAGCCTTTAGCGCTGTTATAGGAAATATAGGTTTTTATTGCCATGGATGTACAAACACATATTAGTCTCTGTATCTCATCCAACTCCATGCCAGCCATGTATATGTTTAGTGCATAACGTTTGGGTTATACATCCAGGATTTCCCTGCAAATCTTTTGCACATAATTATGGGATGTCTAAGCTTTCCATTCAATTCTGTTTTCTTTTACCTCTAACAAGAGTGGCAAATATTTTTCCACCACTATCGACTTACAATCACAAGACCTCTTTGAATGATGCCACACAGAATCTCATTAAATATCTCCTTAGTTACCAGAACAGAATAATAGCATTAAGCCTGTGATAGATCGGTAAAGTCTAGTAGGTAGTGTGTTGGCATATTAGATGTAAGGCCAGGGTTCAAACCCCAGGTCAGACATCAAAACGAAAATATGAAAAAATATTTCTTTGGGGACTTCCTCTCAGCAGGTTTCTGGCAAAAACATTGAGAGTACATAAAAAGGTGCCATGAAAAGTTTCTCCAAAAATCTGTTGTTCGGAGTCGACTTTAAACTCTAGGTCCTGCCGCTCATGTATAAAATTAATGTACACAACATAAGTGGTGTGAGAAGCTAGTTTTTAGTGCTGACTGAAGAGGTGCAATGACTAATTATGTATGTATGTATGTAGATCAGTAAAGTTGGCCTTGTAAAACAATTGGCTTTGTCGTGGATATTGATTCCATTGTATGACGTATTACAGCATTTAGGCTTCCAGCCCTAAAGCATTTTTACTTACATTAGAGATTTATTATACTGGCTTTCCAAATCATTTCTTAAGTAACAGCCTGATGATTAACTGTTCTCCATAAGACCCCTATCTGTAGTGCACATAGATTTTATTTTTATTTCTATACGGCATTGCCATTGGAAATAATGGCATCAATTGACAATAACAACGAAAAGAAAATTTGTTAGTTTTATGCCAAACGTGGTTTAAACTGTTGCAGTTGTAAACTGTCTGTCTGATGGCAGCAGTTACAGTTACCGAACGGTGGTGTGGCAGAGAGGCAGCCTGATAAACAGACAGCCTTGGCTTTTAAAACCAGCCATAATTCAAATCATCAGACAAAACTTCCTTTTTTTTGCTGTTCATTTTGTTTTTTTCTTTCTTTCTTTCTCTCGCTCTTCATTTAAAACGACAGCCAACTACTAAAATAAATACTCGCTAGACTATCAAACATAAATATATGTATTGACAGTCGGACGGACGGACGAGACGGACGGACAAGACGATCTTTAAATACAGCACACAATATTCGATTGAAATCTTTAAACTTTTTGCTACAAGTTTTACAATTTTTTTCCCCCCATTTTTTTTTTTATTTAAATGATACGATTTTATTTTTGCTTTTTTTTTCTTCCGTATGCAATGCCAGAAATGCAAAAGTTGGCAATTAAACATGACATGGCTGCAATAAAGATAAAAATATTTCGATTAGATTCTATAATAAAAATGCAAAACAAATTTTATAATAAAAAAAAAAAAAAAAAAAAAAAAACTTGAAAAACACTTCATATAGGAGAAGAAGTTAAGAAATCAAATCAAAAAATATATCCTCCATGCATATAAATCACCCATTTTGGATTTGCGGAGTCTTCTTTTTTTTCTTATTTTATGTAACGTGCAACTTAAACAGAGTGATGCACAATGGGTTGTTAGATACATACGTGCATAGATTTCGATTGGATTGGTAATAGCACTTAAAGCGAAAGATTATGGAACTCCTACATGGTATTCATATGTTTTTTATAAAAGTCTGGTAAATAACTTCATGTCATTTATTTTTTAAATATAATTACCGGCATATAAGTTAAATAGTTCATTGGATCAGTCTAATTTGCGACAACTTCCAAAGGCATTAAGTCGCCATAGTCTAGTAACTAGTGCGTTAGCTTATTAGATGTGAGGCCTCAGTTCAAATCACAGGTCAGACATCAAAACGAAAATATGAAAAAATATTTCATGGGCGACTTCCTCTCAGCAGATTTCTGACAAAACCTCTACAAAAATTCCCATGAAAAAGTTTCTGAAAAATCAGTCGTTCGGAAAGGAAATGTAGGAAATGTTTGATTCTTTAATTGATTAGATATCGATTGTGGTATAGCTAGAAGTCGTGGTAGTCTATTAGGTAGTGTGTTGGATTATTAGACGCAAGGCCACGGTTCAAACTCCAGGTCAGACATCATCAACAGAAGGAAATTTGGGAGAATATTTCTTCAGCGACTTCCTCTCAGCAAATTTCCGCCAAAACCTCTACAAAAATTGCCATGAAAAAGGTTCTCAAAAATTAGTCGTTCAGAGTCCGCTTTAAACTGTACGTATGGCCACTCATATATAAAACTAACCCACATAACATAAGTGGTGTGTGAAGCTGGGTCGTAATCCTAGGTCGTAATCGTAATGCCGTCAATGATTGCTTGACTATTGGCTTCCAATGCTTCGAGGGTTACTTGCTTATCGGCATAGTCTGATGATTTGCCTTAGCCCCATAAAAAGTAATCCAGAGGCTTCATGTCACACGAAAGAGGGGTCCAGTGAACAGAATTACTTCTGCCACCAAATTGATTTTACAATAAATCGATTAAGTCCGTCGTCTGGAAATCAAAAGACGTTGATCAAACAACGATTTAATCAAGTCAAGGCTTGTCTGAACAGCAGCTTCTTGCTTATTTCGCAAAGAAGCGCATCAAACAGTCACTGCTCAGCAATGACAGAGCTGATTTCTGAGCCTTGCCTTAATGAATAATGAATTTTGCAGAACGTATAATCGATTCGTAGAGTATGAAACCATTACATACATACATATGTACATTATATGTTATAATAACCCTTCAGTCAGAATTACGACCTTGCTTCTCACACCACTTATGTTGTGTGCGTCAATTTTTATACGTGATTGGCGCAACTTACAGTTTAAAATCGATTCCGAACAATAGTTTTTGAGAAACTTTTTCATGGCAATTTTATTTACTCTCATAGTTTTTGCCAGAAATCTGCTGAGAGGAGGTCGCCAAAGAAATATTTTTTCATATTTTCGTTTTGATGTCTGACCTGGGATTTGAACTGTGTACTTACGTCTAATAAGGCAACACACTAACTACTAGACTACAGCGACTACAATGATGACGGATATAAAGAACAGAAAAACCTGCCTTTTCTTAATGAACATCCTTTGCTTCAATAGCCTTTAACAGAAGCCTAAATTTAAACGTAATTGATTATTTTTCTATTTAATGCAAAAACGTTTCTATAGTTTCTCGTCTCGTCTTTCTGTTTTTTTTTTATCACATTTGTCGAGATAGCTTTGCTCCTTTATGCATTTGCTTCCATGCCTGCCTCTGGCCGCAAACATTGGTTTCTGAATCATTCATTGATTTTATGTGTTCATTTGCCAGTTATTTTTCAAATTTGCAAATTCATTTCAACATAAGAATGTTGTTGAAATGTGACAAACGATTAGAAAATAATTTAACCGAAAATGATTGCAAAATAAAAATAAATAATCATCGCATAAGAGATACCATTTGGCTAGATGCGCGCTGTCTGTCTTTCCCTGGGCTGTTTGTCTGTCTAGCTCTTTGGCTAGTCGTATGCTTGAAGAAAAATTCATTTCATTTGAAAATAATTTTTCATTTAAAACGTTAGAATACTTTCTTCTCTTCTCTCTTCTTTTTTCACAATTGTTGTTGTTTTCCTTTTCGCTGATAATCTAAATGGAACAAGAAATTTTGTTTTTCCATTTTTTTCCGCTCTTTTTATTTTTTTCACTCACAGATTAATATTCTGTTTGTGTGTGTGTGTGTGTTTTGTGTGAAATTTATTGCATTTGAATTTCTTTTGAAGTCATATTATGCTTAAATAGTCAGCAGATTTTTGTGCGATAAGAACGAAATGAAAAGATTTCCAAGAGATGCGACCATTCCTACAAAGAAATATTATTTCGAATGCAGAAAATCATGTTTTTGCTTTTGGGTGTAACAGTTGCTTGAATGTCGAAATATTAGGTGTTCGCCTAAGTTCGGTTGTATTCGTTGGATGGTTCGAAACTGAAATACATACATACATACGTACATAATTGGCCATTACAACTCTTCAGTCAGGATTACAGCCTATCTTCTCACACCACTCATGCTGTGTGCGTTAATTTTATACGTGAGTGGCAGGACCTACAGTTTAACGTCGACTCCGAACGACAGATTTTTGAGAAACTTTTTCATGGCAATTTTTATTTACTCTCAGAGTTTTTGCAAGAAATCTGCTGAGAGGAAGTCAACGAAGAAATATTTTTTTCATATTTCGTTTTGATGTCTGACATGGGATATAAACCCGGGCTTTACATCTAATAAGCCAACACACTACCCACTAGACTTCTAAAATGAAATACTTCTCGTAACATTGATTCTATTAGGCCACACTATGCCATACATACATAATTGGTCATTACAACCCTTCAGTCAGGATTAAGAGCTAGCTTCCCTCACCACTTATGTTGCGAATGTTACTTTTATACATGAGTGGCGGGACCTACTGTTTAAAGTCGACTCCGAACGACAGATTTTTGAGCAACTTTTCATGGCAATTTTATTTACTCTTCAGAGCTTTTACCAAAAATCTGCTGAGAGAAAGTTGCTGAAGAAATATTCTCCCAAATTTCGTTGGAGATGTCTGACCTGGGGTTTGAAGCGTGACCCCACGTCTAACAAACGAACACACTACCAACTAGACTAAGAAAATAATTCTCGTCGGTAAGAAATTGACATAAGCAGTTGGTACCTGTAGAAGTTTTGCACCATATTCCTCTAACGCAAGCCCAGAGATTAGGCCAGATAGTTAAGAATCGAAGAGTTAAGAGGCCAAAGACATCTAATGTAACCAACTTTCAAAATACCTAGTCAATGATGGCCTGAAAACAGGATGGTCTCACAAGAACATAAAAATACATTTATTTACTCTTCAGAGTTTTTATCAGAAAATTGCTGATAGGAAGTCGCCGAAGAAATATTTTTTCATGTTTCGATTTGTTTAAGATGTCTGACCTGGTGCTTGAAACGTGGCCTCACGTCTAATAAGCCAACACACCACCAGCTAGACTACGGCCATACTATTGGTTGTTTGAAATGTATCATTTTAAGCTTGTCTTAGAGGATTAGAGGATATCATTAAAGTGGTATTGCTCGGTGAAAAGCTATTTATTTTGGAACATTTTAAAACTATTGAGATTATATGTCTGATCTGTAGAACTCTTTCCTTTGTCTGCATAGAGGTCAGTGCAAATTTTTTGAAACAGTCAACTTCTCCGATGAAGTGCATTTCCAAACGAATTGGCTAATTTAAGTCTCAACGAATGCTTATGCAGTCCATGAAAAACAAATGTAGCAAAATGTTGAGAAATCGTATCAATTAATGAGAACAAGTCATAGCTTTTAATGATATAACCCGGGAATTTTATATATTTTTTTTTAAATTTTTGGCAACCGTAACACTGAAATTGAGCAATTATTATCTCTTTATCGCAAGCACAATTGTAATCAAATAAAAAGTGTGGGGATTTTAAGTAATTTGTAGATTATCCACAGATTTAAGAAAAACAACAACAAGAAAATGAAAAACAATTCCATAACTCTGTCCACTAAAAACTTTACTTATAATTGACATGTAAACAATGTATAGTTTTACACCATTTCCTTAAATGTTTTAAAGGAAAACAAAAAATAATAAAAATAGAAAAACTCTGTTGAATGTGACAGCTTTTCAGCGTATAAAATAATTTTTTAAACCTTTTTATGCTGCAACATAGTGGTGGCATAACAAAGAGGGAAGTACAGAGACTGCCGTCTGTCTGTAATATATCGGACAGACCGACATAGACGCTATAAATAAATGGATTAGCAGAAGTAATATACATTAAAATTTATTACGAGGGATGGAGGTGTTACACGATAATGGGGGAGGCAATGTTTGTAAAGCATTCAAATAGTATTCAAATTGCATGGGTATGTGTTATAAAATTATACATAGACAGACAAACAGTTATTCAAACATTTCAAAACGGGCTGCAAATGTTTAAAACAAAATTCACTGTTTTTTTGTGGTTGTTTCGTTGTTTTTCTTGCAGCCTGGCCATATATAAATGGGAAGTAAAAAAAACAAATATTGTGCTAATCAAGCAGGGAAGATATAGTCGACCAGTTGATGCCTTTTGCGTGCAAGACTTTATGCGAAATGTATTCTTACATCCTCGTGACTGGGCACCTGCTTTCAGGCCATCATTGACTAGGTATTTTGGAAGTTGGTTACGTTAGATGCCTTTGGCCTCTTAACTCTTCGATTCTTAGCTATCTGGCCTAATCTCTGGGCTTGTGTTATAAGAATATCGTGTAAAATCTTTACAGGTACCAACTGTTTTTGGTTCGTGAAGTCGCCGTAGTGTGTTGGCTTGTTCGACGTAACGGTTACGATTCAAAAAATATTTCTTCGGCGACATCCTCTCAACAGATTTCTGGCAAAAACTCTGAAGAGTTAATAAAATTGTCATGAATAGTTTCAAGTGGCAACTGGCGACGTTTTGCTAAAACCCACGGGTCCATATTGGCCAGTTGAGGCTACAATAATTCCGTTAACCTGTTTCTATAACGTATGCCATCCAAAGTCGATAAATTTCGCCGTTATCTTTCAAATTAAAGCCCAAACATTTCGCCTGATAACTGCTATTTGGAGGTTCATTTGTTTTTTATGGATTGCATAAGTATTCGCTGAGCGTTAAAAACTTTGCACTGATAGAAGTCAGCAGACAAAGGAAAGAGCTCCAAAGACCAAACATAAAATCTCAATAGTTTTAAAATGTTCCAAATTAAACAGCCTTTCACAGAACAATACCACTTTAATGATATCCCCTAATCCTCTAAGACAAGCTTAAAATGATACATTTCAAACAACCAATAGTATGGCCGTAGTCTAGTAGGTAGTGTGTTCGCTCGTTAGACGTGGGATCACGCTTCAAACCCTAGGTCAGACATCTTCAACAAATCGAAACCTGAAAAAATATTTCTACTGCTGAGAGGTTTCTGCCAAAAACTCTGAAGAGTAAATAAATTGTATTCTTATGTCCGCGTGAGACCATTCTGTTTTCACGCCATCATTGACTAGGAATTTTGGATGTTGGTTACTTTAAATGTCTTTTACCTCTTAACTCTTCTTTCCTCGGGGCTTGCGTTAGAGGAATATGGTGCAAAACTTCTACAGGTATCAACTGCTTATGTCGAATTCTTATCGACGAGAACCAAGTTTATCTTCTTAGTCTAGTGCCTTAGTCTAGTAGGTAGTGTGTTCGCTCATTAGACGTGTGGGGTCACGCTTCAAACCCCAGGTCTGATATCTCCAACAGAACGAAATTTGGGAGAATATTTCTTCAGCGACTTTCTCTCAGCAGGTTTGTGGTAAAAGCTCTGAACAGTAAATAAAATTGCCATGAGAAAGTTTTTTCAGAATCTGTCGTTTGGAGTCGGTTTTAAACTGTAGGTTCCACCACTCATGTATAAAAGCTAGGTCGTAATCCTGACTGAAGGGTTACACTGACCGATTATGTATGTTATGTTATGTTTGTAAAAAAAAAACACATTCTTTTATATTTATTTCCGATTTGTTACAAATCCCATATCAAATCTGAACTACCTTTCTTGCCAATGATCATATTGAAAACCAAAATAAAAAAAAAAAACAAAATAAAACTAAACATGGGTCTGCAAAATGCCATTCGAACACTGTTGGAAATGGCATTAATGTGACCATTTAAGACCTCTTTCTGATGGCTTATAGAGTGAAAACGTCCTGCTGTGTAAAAACAAATTATAGGCATGTAATGTTGCATGTTGTTGTTAGATGGGGCACTAACAACAACAACAACAATAGCAACACAGTGGTTGCTTGTATAACAGTATGTTGTTTGTATGTTTGATGTCAGTGTTCATCTTCTATGCAAAGACATACAACAAAAAAAACTCTCCATTGAAAATAGAAGGAAAGAAAATAAAAAAATTTTTATTAAAAAAGAAGAAGAAAAAAAACTAAAAAGATTATTTAAGTTAGAGGAAGAGGAGGTATTTTTTTTATATGCCAGAGAAGAAAAATATCCTCTAAAGCTGGAGTTTATTGGTAGTAAGTACCAGCACAAGTAGTGAATTAATGTTGTTGTTGTTGTTGTTGTTGCCGGTATTGTTGCAACATACTCGAATGTGTTATGATGTTATAAAGTTACTATTATTGTTGGCCACGGCTACAGCCACAGCCACATTTGTGATTTCTTTGCATATGCATGTGAGATTTTCATTTTTGTTGTATTTCTAGTTCAAATATGCTGTAAATATGCACGAAAAAAGTCTGTCTTAAACTTAAATCTCGGCTTAATAATAAACTACTTTGTAAAGTCTAAATGCTGAAGGAAAAAAGGAGTGAAAAATATGAAAAAGATCTTATCAAAGATTTAGCTTTTCTTAAAGAATCGTAGAAAATTTGATTCTAAAAGGCCAATAGGAAACATCACCAAATTTATTTTTTAATTTGTGATTGATTTTAATTTACTTGTAAGGGATTCAGAATATGTTCTTAAAGTACACTCCGGTGATTTTAACAAAAATTATGAAAATTTGGAAATTTATGCAGAGACCACACAATTTCAACATCGAATAATTTTTAATCGTCAAAGAGATAACTATTCTAAGAGTGGACAAATAATGTTAAGAAACTGGTTCGGTCATTACTGCTGTATGTCAACTTACTAGTTGGTCTCTGGAAAACAATGCAGCTGTAACTGAGAGTGTAGCCGAAAACCCGAAAACATTGATGCGGCAACGTCTTCAACAACCACCAATTTCGCTGAGTATTGTTTGGTGAAATTAGAGAAATGACCTTCACCTCCACGTACAGAAATAAGCTGAAGTGAAGCCAACGCCAATTTCTACGAAAAAGTTATTTTCCCCGACAAAGCGTATTTTCATCTGAATGGGCCAATGAATGCACAAAACTTTTGAATTCGGACCTCACCAGAGTCTAATGCGATCCATGAGAGGCAAATCCACCTACAATCAACAAGTCTCCAGATTTTGGTCAGGCGTAGTGATAAGGCACTGAAGATGCCCAACCTCTTGTGGCCTCAACCGGACGACCTGAATCTGGAAGATATGTGGTTTTAGCGGTGTTACATGCCTTAGCGCTCTTAGAACAATCGATTTATTGCAGCAACGATTTCCAGAGGCAATTATTTTAAAATATTCTGATGGGGGTTTTGTGAAATCTCGGGATTTATGCGAAGAAACCAGAAACAATTTCGGAGCCCAAATCCAAGATCCAAACCATCATCACATGAGATACACCCACATCTCTATTTAAAAGTCATGGAAAGAGAATTGTAATCAGCGCTGTTGTGGCCATTTTGAAGGCCTGTCTGCCTTTTCATTGACGGAAATTTCCAAATGCTTCTCACACCACCCATGTTGTGTGTGTTAATTTTTTTTATATATGAGTGGATTTACAGTTTGAAGTCGACTCTGAGCGACGGATATTTGAGAAACTTTTCATAACAATTTTATTTACTCCCAGAATTTTTGCCCGAAATCTACTGAGAGAAAGTCGCCGAAGAAATATTTTTTATACTTCGTTTTGTTGGAGATGCCTGACCTGAAGTTTGAACAGTGGCCTCACGTCTAATAAGACAACATACTACCCGCTAAACTACGGCCATTTTGTTTGTATTGCTTGTCCAAATTGAATTGGACAAAGCTTTCAATGGCATTGACTTCTGCTTATAGATTCAGTATATTTGACTCTCACATAGGACCTACAGGTCCCTCTTCTAAAATAGTATGCAGATTCTAGGTTACCTCCGTTACTTCACATTACAACATCGTTGCGAAGCATTTTCCATTCTGCTGGGACTTACCAGGAGACAGTTAAAGAAAGAGTGGTAAGGCCTTCGATTTAAAAAGTAGCGATTTCACCTCATGAATTTCGTACTAAAATTGTTTTCTCTTATCCTTTCCTTGGTTTTCACTAAGATCAGTCAAATGTCCACTTTTCTTAGAAAATTTTAAAGCTATTCCTGTGAGGCTAGCACTCTTGGATTCTGCAAAAACAGACCTTCGAATAATCGAATAGCGCTGCCGAGGACAATTGATAAAGAAAATCGCGAGTTTCTAAAGAAAGAGTTTTTTCTTCTAACCTGCATGGAAAACTTAAAATTTCCAATTAGGCATCCAAGTATATTGTTTAGGACGCGTTATGTCTTCAACTTGTAAACGCTTTTTGTTGTTGTCTTGGTTTTTGGCCTTTTTATTATTGGCCACATTATAGGCCATATTATAGGCCATTTTCACATTTAAATTGTGGTATTAAAGTCATGCAACATATTTTTTTCTTTCTTCGTCGTAATCTTTTCTAATTTTTAATCCGTAAATATCAAGTAATGAAGCATTATTAGGCGATTTAAAAATTTTTTATGATTTCAAGTACACGTTGAAAAATTATTCAAACAAATAATACTGGATGGTAATGGGGTTTTTTTTATTGGAGCGAGTGTGTCTCTGTATGTAAATAATTGCCATTGAAATAGGCTGGCTGGCTGGCTGCCTGCTGTGAAGGAAAGAGCGCAGAATATTTGTGAAATTTTTAAATAATTTTTTAAGGCATATTTAGCAATTGATTTACAACAAATTAAAAGAGAATGTAAACTACAAATTAGACGGCTTTTATTACTTAAAAGCCTTTTTGGAAATCGGATTTTATTTAATGTCTCCGTATATTTTAGTTGTAATGCGATGAAATCAAGCCCTAGTACTGTAGTAGACGTTCCAACACCTTCTAAATTTTGTGTGAGGTCTGTGTTGTAGACAAAGTTGCAAATGCGTAAGATTTATAGGCCCACGGAGAAATAACAGAGGATGTGCAAATGTTGATACAGTAAAGTATTAATGGAAGTGAGATACAGATAAGGCCGCCAGAACAAATTCATTATTAAAAATCTAGGGATTCTAGTTTCGTGTTTCAGTAAAATCGGAGCGAAAAACAGGTCATTGCTGGACAATATCACCAGTACTCTGTATATGACTGCAGTTTTTTTCGGGCAGAGATCATGGCAATGCTTGTTGAGTAGCAGGATTTTTTTTTTAAAATCTGGGACAGCCAGGCTGTGATGAAGAATACGAATGTATTTTCAACGTCCGTCATTGTCTATTAATGCCGAGGATTTCTTAAGGAAATTTTTGATCATTAAAACGTAAACCTTATATCGATGCCAAGACATGGAGGTTGGTTGTTGGAGATTGTATTTTTGATGACATGGCCAGGGCCGATATGCAGCTTACATTCTCCGATTTGATGCATGGCATTGATATTCCGATTGCCTCTCTTAAGTTGAGGCGCTCGACTTAGATGAGGCTCAAACTCGTTAGCAACAAGACGGTACATGCAATATTGCTAGACCCTGCTAGGCACATGTGGAAAAGAAGAGAACCAAATCCTTTGTATCCCTAATTTGCATGGCCATTCACTGCACAATAGCGAATCTCACGGACCACTGTCCTTTTGGTAGACATGTCGAAAGACTTGGCATTCTTAGAAATGGCTCCAGCAGAAGCTGTGGGTCTATGGAAGAGGAAGATACTGAGATACCTTCGCCTCATGTGCCATGGAGGTTTTTGTCCTCTCACTTTCTGACATCCATGACTGAGCTCTCTAGAGATTGCTACAAAAGCAAGATTTATTTTCAACCTTGAGTTAACCAGCTATTCTAGGAAATGTTTGATTCTTTGATTGATTAGATATCGATTGTGGTATCGCTAGAAGTCGTGGTAGTCTAGTAGGTAGTGTGAGGCCACGATTCAAACTCCTGGTAAAACAAATCTAACAAAACGAAATATGAAGAAAAAATATTTCTTTGTCGATTGCCTCTCAGCAGATTTCTGGCAATAACCTTGAAAGCAAATGAAATTGCATTGAAAAGTTTCTCAAAAATCTGTTGTTCGGAATCGACTTTAAACTGTAGGTCCCGGCACTCATGAATGAAATTAACACACACAACATAGGTGGTGTGAGGAACTAGGTGGTAATCCTGACTGAAGGGTTGACTAATTACGTATCGCTATGTGCTACATTTTATATTCTTTTTTGTGGACTGGTCATCTCACGTGAAGATAAAGTGTACTGGCTACCAAAGTCTCTGTGTGGGGTTGTTTCTAGGTCCATAATCCTGACTGAAGGTTTATAATGACTAATTACGTATCGCTACGTGGCACATAGCTAATGCTTTTATATTCCTCACTAGCTTTTTGTGGGCGTGGTCATCTCACGTAAAGATAAGCTGTACTGGCTATCAAAATCTCTGTGGGGAGTTGTTTTTAATTCGCAGACGTATGCGAATAAGGCATAAAACATAGCGATTCCGAAGCCAATGTAGCCCATGACATCAGTCAAATCATGCCATCAGTCAAGACATCGCCTGAGTTACAGGAAATGGGGCATATTGAATGGTCTCCATTCAAAAAACATGATGGACATTTAAACGATGTTATATTCCACACCGTCGCCGTAGTCTAGTAGGTAGTGTGTTGGCTTATTAGACGTAAGGCCTCGGTTCAAACCCCAGGTCAGACATCAAAACGAAAAATTAAAAAATATTTCATGGGCGTCTTCCTCTCAGCAGATTTCTGGCAAAAACTCTGAGAGTGAATAAAAATGCTATGAAAAGTTTCTCCAAAAAACTATTGTGCGGAGTCGACTTTAAACTGTTGGTCCCGGCACTCATGTATAAAATTAACACACACAACATAAGTGATGTGAGAACTAGGTCGTAATCCTGACTGAAGGGATGTAATGACCAATTATATATGTATCGAAGATGGGGAGCGTTTGATGTAAGACCCCAAAGAATAGTATAAAGTAATTTTTGCTCAATTAAAATCCAGCATTTGAATTCCCATTCCAGGCAACCTGTTGCTTGTATTATAATTTCAACTTTCAATTAAAATTGTATACAAATTTCATTTCTCTTTGATTTTTTTTGTTTTGGTTTTGCTGATAGTAATCGAATGTTGAAAAATAAAAAAACGAAAGACAAAAGAAAACAATTGAACAGAAAACAACCTTCAAACTTTGACCAGTTACCAGTTGGACAGAAAAATGAACAGAAATTGACAAATAATTGTTCCTCTTTCACCACAAACGCTGGTCATAATGTCAACGAAATGTGTCATTCGTTGGTGAGTTGTACATTTATGATCATGTCAAATGTCATTAATGATTAAAAACAGCAATAACAACAACAATAACAGCAATACAATAACAAATAAATGTTTTCAATTTTACTATCGTAAATTTCAAATCATCACTGAAGAAAAGAAATGAAAATGAAAATGAAAAAAAAAATCTTAAAACTAATAATCGTGATTTTATGAAAAATAAAAGGCAAAAGAAAACAAAAAAATTGGAATAAAAGGAAATGTTGCCATTTTCACAACAATTTTTGCTTTTTTTTTTTGTTAATATGGTGTAGGACTTTCATAATATAATTTTAACGATATTTTCTCGATAATGATTTGAGAAACTAAGCAACTGATTTTCACAAACAAAAAATAAAAATAAGGAGACACAGATATTGCAAAACGAAAGCTTTATTAGACAAGTTGAACTTCAGTTTAAATGAAAGACAATGTTTTTCTTTCCAATTTTTACCTTCAACGTACAAGTTCCGCTCTATTGTTTAAAGAGAGTTTTTTTTTGTTTTTTTTTGTATCGTTCCATACAAGACTAAATTTAATAACGAACTAATTGAATGTTTCTTTAATTTTTCTTCTCGTTTTTTTTTCTTATAATCTTTTGTCGATCATCAACAAATTCATCTTTTCTTTATTATTTACAAAATCGTTGAATTTATTGTTTTTTTTTTTGGTTTCGTTTATAAATTTGTTTAACGAGTAACAAAAATTAACAGACAGTAGGACAGCAAGACGGACACATTTTTTATGAAATCTTGCGGAGTGTATACGAGTACATGGAAGCTGTGATTTTACACCATTTACCAGGTGATTTGATAATAATTTTGAACCATTCAACCATATACCACATTTTATGCTTTAAGTTTCATTTTCTCCCCACATCTGTTACGATCAGACGTCGGCACAAAGAGAACATGATTAAAATGTGAGTATTAAACCAGAGGAAATTTGTTGGTAATATTTCCAAGTGTACTTATTAACCCAATAATATGTATATGTGAGCAGAAAATATAGAAAATTTGTACTGCGCTAAATCCCTAAAGACACCGTATTTAACTTGGCAAGTATTCTTCTAAACAACGAAATCATTTCTCATTGATATTAGTGAATCCTACTGTAATATTTCTTTGGGTGTATAATTGAAGTCTGAAAAAAAGCGACATTAACCTTCTTCTTTAGAAGCTGACAAGCAACTGAATGCATTTCTACGCTCTCTTTTACGAACATTGTTGATGTTCGTGTCCTATGCGTGTAAAAAGTCGAAGATATTCTTCCCCTGGGGGACATTGGTGCCGACATCTGGTTATGATGATTTGCTTGTTTTCATGTCCTTGATACTCTCTTCATATGCTCTCATTTCGAAGTGTGGCGTTTCCTATAGGGATTTCCGAACGTTGACAGTTGATGGCGACCATCTTGTTGAAGCTACATCTGACTAATTAGCTATCACTTCTTCAGTCTGTTCGGTAGCATTTAACAATACAGGCAAATAATAAAATTGTTTCAACAGAATATGTGTTCCGCCTAAGCCCAATTGAAAACCATCTTCTACGATCAGGCTCATTTCTGGATGAATGGGTACGTGTACAAACAAAATTGCCGTATTTGATACGATATCGTTCCAAATAATATCCAAGAATGTCTAATGCATTCCAAAAGAGTCACTGTTTGGTATGGGTTATGAACAGGCAGAGTCATCGATAGTCATTTGTAGACACCACAGTCAAGTAGGTAGTGTGTTGGCTTATTAGATATAAGACCACGGTTCAAACACCAAGAAATAAAAAATAAATATTGCTTTGGCGACTGCCTCTCAGCATATTTCTGGCAAAAACTCTCTGAGAGTAACAAAAATTGACATGAAAGAGTTGCTCAAAAATCTCAAAATTAACACACACAATATCAGTGATGTGAGAAGCTTGGTCGTAATCCTGACTAAAGAGTTGTAATGACCAATTGTATATGTAGGTATGTAGTCATCATCGATACCCATTTCTTTGAGATCAACTTTGATCAAGTCGTCACTGTCATCTTGCAACTTTTTGTGGACTGAATTGGCTGATCTCGACGTCAGCGTCATGTGGGTCAACATGCTATTCTGCATGTGCAATTTGAGTCAATTATTGTGGTGATGTTAACTGTGAATTATCGCTGTTATGATGCCAAAGTAAGGTTAAGTTAGGCAATCTACAACAGAGTTCTCAGGCAAGTTATTACGTACATAACATACATAATTGGTCATTACAACTCTCCAGTCAGGATTACGACCTAGCTTCTCACACCACTGATGTTGTGTGTGTTAATTTGTATACACGAGTGGCGGGACCTACAGTTTAAAGTCGACTCCGAACGACAGATTTTTTGAGAAACTTTTCATGGCAATTTTATTTACTCACAGAGTTTTTGCCAAAAATCTGCTGAGAGGAAGTCGCCGAAGAAATACTTTTTTTGTATTTTATTTCGATGTCTGGCCTGCGGCTCGAACCCTGGCTTTTCGTCTAATAAGCCAACACACTACCTACTAGACCACGGCACTAGGCAAGCTATTTCCCATGTAAAAGAGAAAATCATTTTACTGTCGAAGGAAAACTATTTTTCGATTTAAACCCGCGTCCAATCTCTGTGTCTCTCTGTTGTTAGACTTTTGCAGCAAATATTTGCATTAAGTTTCTCACAATCCATTTGTAGCTCAGAAAGTCATAGAAATCTTAAAGCCGGTGTACTTTGGTATCATTTAGTGTAGTGGTTAAATAATCTCGTGCAATACAAAAAAATTATTTAAAGTCATTGAAGGGGCATAAATCCCACAAACCTATAGACATACACCGTACAGCTCGATGTGAAAGGCCTAATTCGAGTGAAAGTATTTATCGAAGTGTAAAGGGTCATTAAAACCCTTCAGTCAGGATTACGACCTAGGTTCTCACACTCGTTATATTGTGTGTGTTAATTTAATACACAAGTAGCGGGATCTACAGTTTAAATTCGACTCTGAACGACAGATTTTTTTGAGAGACTTTTTCATGGAAATTTTTTATTTACACTCTCAGAGATTTTGTCCTGAAATCTGCTGAGACAAAGCCGCTGAAGAAATATTTCGTTTTCTGTTAGAGATGTCTGTCCTGGGGTTTGAACAGTGGCCTCACGTCTAATAAGCCTACACACAACCTACTAGACGACGACGACGTTAAACAGTGTCCGATATTTTCTTACATGGAATGAAGAATAGTTTATAAAATTTTAGTATTGAAGACACCCAAATAATGTAAAATATTGGATGCAACACATCTTGCTTCACAAATACTATTTGCTCTCGACATCTTGAATTCGTTGTTATTTATTTTATTTATTTATTTATAATTACAATACAACTACAAATTATATTCTAATTATATACGAGTTGATTAACTTTGACCATATGCTCGGTGTAGTATCATAGACTAGAGTCTCTGGTGAGAATCGAATCCACGACCCTCACGCTAATAGCCTAGCACACTACCCAATAGACTATCAGGGCACCTTGTCTTCGTTGTCAATAAGCTATAGTAACATATAATTCGGTCAGAGGCAATATTTTTTCGTTTTCAGCAGTTTACAAAATGAAGAATTTTGGGATTGAAAAGATCTCCCCCAGTATACTCCCTATTTCGTTGTAAGCACCGATTTTAAATGTTAAAAAATTTCCAAGAATATGAAATAAATTGAACCTGGATGCCTTGAAGACGGCAAAAGAAGGAAGAGGAAGTGAGAGGAAATAAGTAGTCAAACAATATAAAAGGAATCGAATTAAACGAGTAAATGGTGTAAAATTGCTACTTTTTTGCGCCCTCTCCTTAAAATGTAATGACTTTTGAAATTGATGTTGATGCTGTTATTTGCTGCTGATGCTAGTAATGCTGTTCCTAATGTTGTTGTTATTATTAAATTCATAGTTGTTGTTGTAACTAAGGTCACCTCACCCAAAAAGGTCGTGAAAGTAACAATAACGAAACGAATCGTTTAACTTAGCTAAAGAAGGAAAAAAAAATTAATCGAGTCAATGATTAAAAGAAGCATTAAAAGGAGAGAAAAAAACAACAAAAAAAAAACAAAAAAATTAGAAACTAAAAACAAAAATTGAAGAATTAATGGAAAATTGATGAAGTAACCAAGTACTTGAAATTGTCTTTGCTGTTTGCCTGTTGCCTGTTGTTTGCCTGTTGTTCAGATTGTTGGATTTCATCTTTAGCTTACTTATTTGGGTTATTAAATAAATGAAATGCATTAACGGCGGCAACTATAGTTACCGTTAACACAGCGGTATACGAACAACCGTCGTCGCTCAATGGATGTATGGATGGTATGAATGAATGAGTGAAGCACAGTGAAACAACCCAATTTAAAATCAATCCAATAAAAATGCCACAACCATACACCATGGCGTGCTATGGCCATGTCATTACCATTTAACGTCTTCTTATTATTGTAAATTTGTGACCCTGATGGCTGGCTTGAAAGGTTGACTGACGACTGACTGCATAGCTTGGCTAACTATGTATGTATGTATATGTAGGTAGAGTGTAGCTGTGATTAACTTTTGATACCCCAAAAAAAAAAAAAAAAAAAGCTTCCAAACACTTTGTATGCAATTTTCATAGTTTTTTTTCGTTTTTGCTCTTACGTTTCGTTTGTCTCTTCATTTCACCACTTATCGGAAATCACTATTTAAACAAAACGATTATTAAGGTCAAAATATTTGTCTTAATAATGAGATTTCATTTGTCGGTCCTGCCATCCATTGCATACAGCGTCTTGAGTCTCCCTCTGTCTTTCTTTTTTTGTGTTTTTTCCACTGCTTATTTAATGAAATTTTCAATTTATTAAATGGCTTTTAAACATTTTTCTTATAAAATCGTTTGGAGATGTTGGTACTTTGATATGCAACAACAGCAGCAGCAAAAAAATACGTAAATGACTGTTGCAAGGCAATATTTCACAGTGATTTGAAAGAAATGATCTCGTATTTAATCGCAGAGAAAAGCATTTGCCACATAAAATTATTGACAAATTATTTCATTAATTATTTTCCATTTTTAAAGTCAACATTAGTTTCATAAATTAACTTATCAACGCTTTGAAATCTCTTAAACTGTGAAGAAAATGTTCACAAAACAACCAAAAGAAAACAAAAATAAAAAAAATTGTATTCATTATGTAATAGAAGACATCGAAATTGTAATCGATTTTTTTTCTTTTTCCTTTTTTCCTCCTCTTTTTTTTCTGAATTTATTTCTTTGCAAACGTTGTTGGCTGTTGTTGGGATGTGAAGTGCAAAAACTGTAGTACAAAAACGAAAAACTCAATACCAAATAATATAGTGTTGGGAAGGTTACCCAAGCCGAAGAAATCTGTTTATTCCATGCTCAGTGTTATACTTTTCATATTAAAAGCGCAACATGAAAAGGGCTCACGAAAAAATTTGTACGTAGTTGTCGGCTTTCACTGTGATTGATTTTTAAATTAAACAATACGAGCTGAGTAACTTTGACTATGCTCGGTGTAGTGTCACAGATCAGAGTCTCTGGTGGGAATTAAACCCACGAACCTCACCCTAATAGTCTAGCACACTACCCACCAGACTACCAGGTCATCCAGTTTAAATTCAAAAATGAAATAAAACATAGCAAATAGTCCAAAGGTGTCAAAGCCCAGCTTCTTGGCGGCCAATTGACATCACCTTTTCAGCTAATTACACGGCCATTAAATCGATTATGGCATGAGACGTGTGGCAAGTTGCACTATGCTGATGAAACCAAACATCGTTCACTTCAATACCATGAAGAGCGGGTACAAAAAATTGGTTGTCATGGTGCGTTAGGTATCTGCATTGATCGTAATAGTTGCACCGTCCTCATTTTCAAAGAAATATGGGCAAATGATGCCTCCGGTCCACAAGCCACACCAAGCAGTCACTCGTAATGGGTGTATTTGCTTCTGTAAGACCATGCTTTCTGAGTCCCAAATACGGTAATTTTGCTTATAACGTACCCTGCAAGATGAAAAAGAGCTTTATCCGAAAAAATTTTTTTTTTTGGCAAAATCGACATCATCGTGCAGTTTTTCGTTGGCCCATCTAGCGAAGCGAAAACGAAGCGGATGGTCATGCGACTTCAACTCTTTAACCAATTGTAAGGCGTCATACGGACATCTTTTCGCAAAATTAGACGTAAACTGGTGCGTGAAATGTTTAATTCTTGAGAACGATGACGAGTTGATCTTGATGGATTCTCACGCACACACTCAGTCACAGCTTTGATATTGTTGGGTGTACGCATTATACGAGCACGCTCTCGTTTTGGCGCATCACCAATGAAACCAGTTCCACGAACTTTAGCAATAAACTTGAGTATACCAGGCACTGTTGGTCCTTCCGACCAATTACCTTTGTTTTGGAAATAAGTTTCCAATAAATCCCCCGTTGCACAAGCTTAAATCGATTCATTACGTTCAGTGGAGATAATATACTGAATTTTGTGAGAGAATGGTTTCAATTTAAACCGACCCGATAATTTTGCAAGTAAACGGGACGATAAAACATGAATGTTGGCGGATATTTTGAAGACTTATTGGACTAGAATTCAGGTGTCTCATACCTCAGCTACTTTGCGGGTTCCAGTCTCTGCTATTTTCATCGATGTTGCTACATGAAAAATTTCCCCTGCATTTAAAAATTTTTAATTTCGTGCCAATGGGTTATTTGCAAAGCGTGTAGGCTACAATATTCACTATCATAAAGGGGTTGGAATTGAAATTCAAGGTCAATTTTATTATCTTTCTACCCTAAGGAAGGAAAATTGAATTCCAAGTGAATCTCTATCATCGAAAGTCAGTCATATTTTCTAGAAGTGGTAATAAAAGTGTACTAATTGTGCTGGCGTCAAACAAAACTGGCGCGCATTTGTTCCCTGCTCCTTCTGTATTAATTCTGTGTTCTGAAAGACAAACATCATTTGCGCAATCAGAACAATATGGCATTTCCAGTGTTATTCCATTTCATTTTCACATTCCCATAAACCTTCGAGAAGAGCCACAGGTACCATATTATTGGTTGCAGTCAGTGAGTCCAATGTTATACAAAAAGAATACTAAGTACCTGACACCATACCGAAATGTATTCAAATATACCACGTAATTAAGGTGTTATGGATAAAGTACATGGCTTACGAACTCGACTAAGCGTACTACACCTTAAATAGAGGTCCCCATGGCTATTGGCCTCTCAAGGAGGGCGGTCACAACATTTCCATAGACCTAATACCTGCTAGAGTAAACCAAGAAGTCGCCGTAGTCTAGTAGGCAGTGTGTTGGCTTATTAATCGTAAGGCCACTGTTCAAACTCCAGGTCAGACATCAAAACAAAATATAAATATATATTTCTACGGCGACTTCCTCTCAGCAAACTTCTGCCAAAAACTTTGAGAGTAAATAAAAAATTGCCATGAAAAAGTTTCTCAAAAATCTGTCGTTCGGAGTCGACTTTAAACTGTAGGTCCCGCCACTCGTGTATAAAAATTAACACACACAACATAAGTGGTGTGAGACACTAGGTCGTAATCCTGACTGAAGGGTTGTAATGACCAAATTTATTTACTCTCAGAGTTTTTTCCAGAAATCTGCTAAGAGGAAGTCGCCGAAGAAATATTTTTTCAAATTTCGTTTTGATGGATGACCTGGGGTTTGAACCCTGGCTTTTACGTCTACTAAGCCAACACACTACCTACTAGACTTCGGAAGTCGCCTAATGGAACATGTTTTTCATATTTCCTTCTGTTTGCAACATCTAAGCTGGAGTTTCTCGTCTAATAAGTCATTACACCGTCTGACATACACTTGCGAATATGTAGAGCTTTCGTTCCCCTACTAATAAATTCAAAGTGATCGAAACAATTCACAGGCAACAATAACAACAACAACAACAACAACAACGAATAGAAAAAAACCAACCTAGTTATCTATAAACTAACATCCAAAACTCTTACAACACACCAAAAAATAAAGGAGAAGAAAAAAGAAGAAAAAAGAAAGAGAAAAAAAATGATCTGAAATAAAACAAAAAAAAAAACAAATCTCAACAGAGAAATAAATGAAAAACGAACATGACACGAGATCAACAACTGATAACAGGCGATATTTTTTCGTCTTCTCTTCTTCTACTTTTCCTTCATCATCATTATCATCATGATCGTCAGGCAACATAGACGAGACTTAATGTTGTGAAGCTAGTGCTTCATCTTCTTTTTGAACATCATCCTCTAAAATGCCTTCTCCTTGCAAATCATTTTATAAAGAAGGACTTGACTATGGGAAGTTGCAAGCGAATCTAAAAATAAACAACAACAAAAAAAACAGAAAATAATAGAAAAAGAAAAAACAGAAAAATAGTGTTGCAAGCAAGCAAGCAATACGTACGTATTCCTTTATACGAGTACATTTGCTCTGCAGTCAAGTGATGTCTGCTCTAGAGATGGACAATGAGAGACAAGAATTTGTTTTTTTTTTGGTTTTTAAGTGTTTGTTGTCTTTTTGCAATTGTTGTAATACACCTTCAACCTTTTGCTGCAACATTTCTAATAACAACAGCCAAAGAGTAGATGAACAACAAAAAAAAAAAAAGAAAATCGTAAAGAAAAAAAAGCAAACAAATCTGATCAAAGTTGAGCAACATTGTGCAGAAAAACTAACAACAAGAACAGCAACAACAACAACAATAAAGACAATAAAAGAAAATATTTATAGAAAAAGATCGAAAACTTAAGAAAACGAAAATGAAAAACATTTCTTAACATGCAACACATTTAATCGAACGTGGAAAATAAGACAGACAGACAGACTGAGAGACAGACAGACAGACTGAGAGACAGACAGACAGACAGATAAACGAACTGACAATAGAACTCAGCACTTGCTTAAAAACGTTGAGAATCTGTGCAACATCATTTTAGTACAACCCTAACAGATACACTGTGCTCCACTACAAGTGTTGCAACATCACCAACTAACTATCTCCCATTGTAATGATGGCAATAAAGAACCTGATCAATTTCTGCAACAGAACGAACAAAAAGAACAGAAGAAAAGAAGAAAAATAAGAAAATTTCATATTCTACACACAAATGTTTTCTAATCCTTAAAGATTGATGGCATTAAAGGATTTTCCATGGTTAACACGCCATAATTCTGCTCCAATTATAATTTTCTGTTACCACGAGCATTACAGAAAATAGAAAAAAAAATACGTTTTTTAGTATCATTTTATCTGGCATTTTGATGCAGGGCCACTGAACCTTAAATATCAAGAATTTTTTAAATTCTTGTCTCCTACGTACAGTATTGGAAGAAATAATAAGGACACATAAAAATTTCAACATTTTCATACAGTGCACGATATATAATACAATAGAAGTGTTGACATTAAGTGCCCTGGCCTCAAACCTATGGCTAAGCTAAGCTACCGTGTAACGTGTAACAGAACATGTCATTACATGAGAAGCCTTTAAACTCAGGAGTGTCTGAACATGACATTGCAAGAGACGCTTTTGAACTGAGAAATGTTTGAAGTAAAATTGTAGTTTTTGTAGTTGTTAAATTCATTTCAATGCCAATATATATAGTATGGGCTACAGAGGCCTCTTACATTATTCTTATTGTTGGGACAAAATTTAACCTGATCTTGACATTAAAGCACCCGATAGCCTGTAATTGATGGCATGTTCCAGATTTAACGATAATGTGTTCCTTAAATTCTTTGAAGTCGTCGTGGTCTAGTAGGTTTTAGACGTAAGGCCGAGGTTCAAACCCCAGATCAGACATCAAAGCGAAATATGAAAAAATATTTTGTCGGTGACTTCCTCTCAGCAGATTTCTGGCAAAAACTCTCTGAGAGTAAATTAAATTGCCATGAAAAGTTTCTCAAAAATCCGTCTTTTGAAATCAACTTTAAACTGTAGGTCCCGCCAGTCATGTACAAAATTAACACACAACATGAGTGGCCTGACTGAAGGATTGTAATGGTCAATTATGTATGTATGTATGTATGTATGTATGTGTTCATTAAACGTTTCAGGAAGCTTAAATATGTTCTGTTGACTAGTTTTCACAACATCTTGATGCTATTGTTAAGCTATTTTGACCATACAAGTGTTTAAACTAAACCTATGTGTCCAAACCGTCTCTGGGGGGAAAAAATTGAAAGAAAAAAAAAAAACACTTTTTAACAGATCTTGTTCGTTGTCAGTGTATGCGTTCATTGTCGTTATTATCGTTTAACATTATTTAGAATATTAATGTTATCAACAGTGGGTAGACCCGTAATTTTGAGACACCTCTGTAGACACCAATGCTTTCAGTTCTACATCCATACATACCTAGTTGATCATTACAACCCTTTAGTCAGTATTCCGAACCTAGGTTCTCTTATCACTTATGTTGTGTGTGTTAATTTTTATACATGAGTGGCGGGACCTACAGTTTAAAATCGATTCCGAACAACAGATTTTTGAGAAATTTTTCATGGCAATTTTATTTATTCTCAAGGGTTATTGCCAGAAATCTGCTGAAAGGAAGCCAACACATTACCTACTAGATCGCGGCGACTTTCACTTTTATTCTTTTGAATTTTGGCCACTTTTTTGTTGATATCATAAGTTCCTCTTCTATCGATTTCATTTATCTGTACATACGTAGTAGGTCATTACAACACTTCAGTCAGAATTAAGAACCTTGAGTCTCCACGCTACTTATGTCGTTTGTGTGTTCTGAGTGGCGGAACCTACAGGTTAAAGTCGACTCCGAACGACATATTTTTGAGAAACTTTGATGGCAGTTTTATTTATTTTCAGAGTTTTTGTCAAAAATCTGCTGCGTGGCCTCACGTCTACAGCGATTTACGAATCGTTATATTGTTGGCACCTGGCACGTTGGTCTAGTTTCAGACACACTGCGCGGTGTGCTTTTAAGACCGAGGGTTGATGTTTGATATTAAAAGGGTGGTCAGTTCACCTTTTACCTGTATTACGTCAGGGTTCGTTAGAGTTTGTTATCCTATAAACATCAACATCGTATTGGATATTGGAAGAAAGAACACAAGCTTAAGAATTTTATAAAATTCTTGCCATAATTCCTTATGAACTTTCATGATTTTGTGCAACATAGTATTGGCCTTTTTTGGACAATCAAAGTCCCTTTCTCTATTTTGCAACTCTGATGCAGCAAATTTGTGAATTATCGTTAACATTTTGTTTTTGTGGCTCACAATTCCTTGTAATTGTAAATTTGATGTCATCGTTAATAATTCATTGCAGTTACTATTGTTGTTGTTGTTGTTGTCGTTGCTATATTGGAAATATCATGATCAACTGGATGGACATTTTAAAGCAATTCCTCAGAAGACAAGCGCAGGAGTAGGTATCATCGCTTTAATGCGTCTGCATTATAATGAATTGCCAACATTAAGTGCTCCTCACCTCACCACATCATCTATTTGTTATTGTAGTTTTCATATTGTTGTTGTTGTTGTTCTTTCCAAGTGGCAGGCAACAAATTAAATGAGACACACAGCCAAAGAAAAAAAAAGGGTATCAACTACAAACATGACAATACAAAAGGATCTGTAAACTTATATTTTCCCTTTTGTTTTACCTTTCATACCAACAGTCCGTCGGTCCATTGTGGATGACAATGTTAAGATGTGCCAACTGTCTTAATATTTGCAATTTTTGTTGTTCTTGTTATTGTTACTGCTGTTTTCTCGTAGCCTGTCTTTCTGTCTGTAGCTGTCATCTAAAAAATAGTAAAAACTCCTCCAAAAACAGAACAAAAAAAACGAAACGACTGAAAAACTATCATGTTCCTGTGCGCCAAGTTATATTTAAAAACGCCACTCGTATTGCAACTCCTTCTACTACTCGTTGGTTTAAAATGTTTGTTGCTGTTGTTGTTGTTGGATATTTTGTTTTTGCTTTAACCTTTTCAACCTGAACCGTTGGAATGACAATGACGGCAGCAAAGACAATAATAGCAACCAACGGTAACCTTAAAGTATGAAAAAAAAGTTTTTCGGTGGTAAACGGAACTGACATGTGCTTTAAGAAGGTGGCAACACTATTTATTGAAATTATTAAATCTTCTAAAGTGGGGGCGACACAGTAGTTTGAATACAAGCAATTTTTGGGGGAAAATAATAAACATGTGATCTGTTCGTAGTCGCCACCTTTTCTTTTTAGGCCGTTTCTACACTTACAAAATGTACTGTGTGTAGTGTAGTGTCATGGCTAGTTACATAGATAAATCGTTGTAATGGATTGAAGTGTATTTGAATTTAACGAACACGTTTGATGAAGCTTGAGACTTATATAGTCTTCATAATATAGTCGCCCTAGTCTCGTAGGTAGTGTTAAACGTAGTATTAAACGTAAGGCCACGGTTCAAACCCCAGGTCAGGACATCTCCAACAAAATTAAATATGTAAAAATATTTCTTCGGCGACTTCCTCTCAGCAGATTTCTGACAAAAACTCTCTGAAAGTAAATAAAATTGTCATGAAACGTTTCTGACAAAATCTGTCTTTCGGAATCGACTTTAAACTCTAGGTCCCACCAGTCATGTATAAATTTCACGCACACAACATAAGTGGTGTGAGAAACTAGGTCGTAATCCTGACTGAAGGGTTGTAATGACCAATTATGAGGAAGCCGAAGAAATATTTTTTCTACTACGTTTTGATGTCTGTCCTGGTGTTTGAACCGACGCCTTACGTCTAATAAGCCAACACACTACCTACTAGACTTCATCGAGTATTGCAAATCTTAAAAGGGTGCTCAGTTCGGCTTCCCTGATAGGATGAAACTATAATGCGGTGAATCTGATACTCTATGACACTAAAAGATCTTCTGCAGGAAACTTACACATGTAGCGTCAGAGTAAAATCTGATCGTGACCTGTTTGGATTCGAGGGCAATGACAACACAGTTATAGGTTTCGCAACCCACGTGTGCCGTGGTACGTAGTTGTTTAGTTGAAGTGATCTGTTGATCTATCTATTGATCTCTAATGGCTCAAATGGGGAGGGTATAGATTTTTTTAAAACTATTTTTGAATCCAAACGTTGCAGTATAATGGGCATATCAAATCCATGTACCTCGAGCTTAGATAAATACAGTGCACCTACAGTAATGTTGTAGATAGGCTTGCCAATCGTACTTTATAATAAAGTATTGTACGTTAGTTCGAGTAATACTAGTCTATAAAATACGCGAATATAATTTAGTTCGCCTAATTGAATTTTTCTAGAATTCAAGTCCTACTTGTAGGTCATCAATAGCATGTTCTTAACACTGCCTCTTGCGATGAAGTTATGCGGCCGTATAAAAATGTAGCGTTAACGATACGTATGCATTGAAATTCATATCTCTTAATGAAGAAAAAACAAAAATAAAAGTAGAAAGGGAAGTGAAAGAAACAGCAAGAAGAAGAAAGAAAAAAACTGTGCTAAGAATGAAACAAAATATCAAATGACGACAGTTTTAGGACGTTGTTGCAGTCACAGTTACAGTCACCGTCGTTGTCGTTCTTGGACGTCGTCTAATCTGAATGTCTACCTTGAAAAGATTTACGATTGAAATTTATAAACTTTGAAGTGTTTTCATTCTCTTATTTGGCTAGTTGTTGTTGTTATTGTTGTTGTTTACCATTGATATGGCTCATGGAAGAAAAAGGAAGACGAAAGAAAGCCATTATAGTTGTTGCTGCTGCTGCTGTGGTTGTTGTTGTTGTAACTGTCATTATTGGCCAAAAACAAAAAAAAAAAGACTCGAAAAGTATTTACTTGGTAATTTGGTTTGTTTATCTTTCATTTCTAGTTGATGTTGTTTGTTGTTTGTTGTTGCCTTTTAATTTAAACCGTTTTTGTCCGCCTTAATGTCTGTTTCGTTTCTTCAGCATTGACTTGAAAGGTATTAACGAAATAGCTGGCAACGCAAAGAAAGGATGGAGCATCGTATAGCATGGCATTGTATAAAACGTAGAAAAAGTTTTGCAATCATAATTAAACGGTTATTAGAGATGATTGGTAAACGAATCGTGTCTCTATTCTTGCCTATTCTTTTTCAGTTGGTTAACAAGTCGATAGGGTAATTAACGTGGCCATAATTAGTATGAAAATTGATATGCAATCATGAGAGAGAACTGCAAAAAGGGTGTGGTTGCAATGACAATTACCATTTGGTAGCACATTATTTACAAATAAATGGAAGAATTAGAATGCTTTGGAAAGAGTGACTGGCTTTAACTGTCCCATATTTTACTTAAAAGTTAGAAGCGTTATGGTACATTTGCTGGAAATATGCCACCATAGGTGTAGAAAACATACGAAGGTCATAAAATTATACAGTTCAAAGCATATTAAGGTAATTAAAGAAGAAGACATAAGTTTGTAATACAAAATTGGCGGTAATAACACCCTAAGATTGAATGGCATGTCCAGCAAAAGTCTGAAGCAAGTACACAAAAGAAAACCGCATGTATTTGTCAACATTTTGTAGAACTGTTGGAATACTTTGTGGCAAGTGGAATTCCAAACAATGTCTTTCAAGCACTCACTGATGGATACAGTTCAAGCGGCAATGTGCGATGAATGTGAAATATTTTCAGAACAGTTGTTTCTTAGATTATCCCTTGCAGTACAGAATTACTGGATTAGAATGCAGGCTGAAATAATCGCCGATGTGCGATTTCCATATCACATTATATCGAACGGAGATATACTTCACACATACATACATACATACATAATTGGCCATTACAACCCTTCAGTCAGGATTACGGCCTAGCTTCTCACACCATTCATGTTGTGTGCGTTAATTTTATACGTGAGTTGCGGGACCCACAGTTTTAACGTCGACTCCGAACGACAGATTTTTGAGAAACTTTTTCGAGGCAGGTTTTTATTTACTTTCAGAGTTTTTGTCAGAAATCTGCTGAGAGGAAATCGCCGAAGAAATATTTTTTTTTTCATATTTCGTTTTGATACCTGACCTGGGATACAAACCCGGTCTTTACGTCTAATAAGCCAACACACCACCTGTTAGACTACGGCGACTTCATCATGCATACTTACTTAGAGCAAATCAGCGATTAGATCCAAAGAGAGTGTGTACGCCACATCTAAGATTGTCCATGTATGGCGGTTGTCTTTGGGGAAAAGAGGCAGGCATTCGATGGTTACCCTAATATGGCTTCCTGGAAATAGAAGGTAACACCAAACCTGACGCACTTACAAATGCTGGTACAATAGAAAATTTAAATGAATTCATACGGAAAATTGGCATTGCTCTGCAATGGTCGTACACAATCTACAACTCATTACAAAAGAAATTGGGCCAATGAAGCCACTTATAGGGTAATCAGAATGATCTGACATGATATGGAATTCTGTTGAACAAAGTTTGTGTTGAGCCTATTCAGATTCCTTATTAGAAACCTTATACCAGTTACAACTGGACACTGACGTCTGGGTAAGTGCCCACCCGGGGGCTGCGAGTACTTTATAGACTCTCCCTATAATGTCTCCTCCAAGCCTATTGCCCTGTTAGACTTTTGTATGCTGCCCGGTGTTAATAATAATAATTCCATGTTTAACACTTGATATGTAGCCAGGTATTTTTTCCTAGTACCCACAGGTGCCAATCACGGTTTCCAACCTCTGGTTATTTCTGGATAGTTTGTTGCATGACTCAGATCTCCCAACAAAAGTTGGGAAACTCATTTGGTTTGAGAATCTTTATCTCTAGTAACTTCCTTTTCGTTGAGCATACTTGAGACTAGATCAGCAGCGTGAAAGCTTCCCTACTTTCAAGCTCGTTTGCTGGCTTTTTGCCGAGAATTCTCACATGACCCACTTACTTTCCTCATCTAGACAATCCCATACTATCTTCGACTTAACCTCATAACAACGGAATGCTCGAACGGAAGCCTGACTGTCAGATAGTATTGCTTTATTCTGTCTTTTGTATCTTCTATTTCAGTAGACCTCCGTTTGGAAAATAACCTAGAGTTTCCCCATAGGCTTGGAATATTTCATTCTGGGAGCAAAAATTCCTGCTCTTGTTCCAAGATCTTTTCTTGGTCCATCTGTATACCACAAAATGGTCCTTCTTTTAAAAGCACTTGCACAAACCATAGAGTCTACTGGTTTTATCCAAGGGACAGTTAAGAATTAAATTATCAGCCAATCATCAGTCCGTTTTTTAAAAGAGCATTTAGCTTCCAGATTACTTCATTCAATTTTGTTACCAAGTCCACTGATTCTGTCCACGGAACAGTTAAAAAAACAGCTGTCAGCCAATCGATCTTTAAGGTCCCGAAAACCTCTAAATAATGGCTTTTTAGACTTGTCTACCATCAACCTAACCATAGATTCCAAAGCTTTGGCCTTCACTAGCGTGTACAGCAGACTTACGTCTAATAGAGCCTACAGCGCCGCTACAGGATAGGTTCTCATTGGCCGTGTTATACCAACACTCGCTAGTTCCTGTGTCTTGTATATTGTGAGCTATTTTTGAACGATATTAGTGGACCTACAACGAATGTAGCCTGCAAGTTGAACGTGGACGAACTAAATCAACAAACGACTGGAAGAAGCTCGCTCCACTCTAAATGTGAAACGAACTACTGTTAGACAGATTTATTTGTTACGATCTTAACTCTCATTTTGCAATCTTCAGAAATCGTTTGCATTACAGAATCTGTTTATCTGTAACTAACGTCCGTCTTTCAAAGACATTTCATTACAATTAAAATTAATTTGATTGGATTAAGATTTACTTTCATTTGAAGGTGATAAATTTAATGATCGCGGAACTTCATAAGATTTAATCATTTAAGCTGATTATTTGTAGGAGTTTTTTTTATCTTTCTTTCTTACTTTGGAGATTCCAGCAGCAAATGCAAGGAAAAAGCATTTCTTTGCGTCTTGTTAAGTAAGTATACGGGCTATAAATTAATTTGGCCCAATAAAGCAACAATAACAGCTGAAAGTGATTTAGGACAGCAACATAATTGCATCTAAAGTCTCAGATGCACTGTTTTTGTTTCTGTTTTCTGTTTTTTTCTTTTGATTTATTATGATGGCTTTTACTTTCATTTCGAAAATGAAATTCATGTTCATGTTCGATCTCCATTCAATAATTTCTGAGTTAATCTCTTGAATGAGTGTTTTTTTTGCTTCTTTCTCCAATCAAAATGATATCAGAACCATTAATATTGAAAAGAGAAACAGAATAAAACATAAAAAAACAACAAATTTAAATGATGAGAAGGAAGCAAAATAGCGGTCATAGCCATACACATATACAAAGCCATACAGGCAGACATTTGTACACACACTTGGGCGATGTTGTAAAACAAATAATTTCTGGTCATTTCGTTTTGAAAATACGAATGAGTATGACGACGATGATGATGATGGCAATGATTTCGTTGTTGCTGCCATATTTAATGCTTATCATTTAAATGGGTCTTCTCTTAAAAGGTTATACATGTATGACCCGCTTATTTTTGTCCGCTATTCCGCCTGTGCCGTTTGTTCTGTTGTCTTGTTAAACTTTCTGTTTCTTTGTACGCCAATAAAAGATAAAAAAAATCCTTTGCTTGCCGTTTTTTTGTTGCTGTTGTGCGATGATCATTTATTTATTTCCTTCAAATCAATAGTGTTGACGTCATTTTTATTGTGTCTTCCCTACAGACTAGTAAGCCATCCCAAGCAGATGCAAATTTTTTAATTTTTTTCTTTTTAATTTTATCTTCCAAAACATGGCACATATTTTCATGATTATGGCATAATAATGTTTTGACCGAAATATTGTTTTTTTTTGTTTTTGCTTTTGATCATATTATTTCTGTTTTCATTTTCATTCGCAAACAACTTCTTTAGCCAAATGAAAGTAAACTGATTCGCATTTATTTTTATTGGTCTTTTTTAATATATATAGGGTCTGTTTTTAAGCGCTTTTTATCTATAAATTTAAATAAAAAAAGTGTGTGTATGGTATCATCCAACATTCGTTTGAAAGAGCTATTGATGCCGTTATTTGTGGAATATAATATCGTTTAAATGTTCATTATGGCTTCTCTGGGTGAAGCACATCCGAATTGTTCAGTTTTCCATGGGTTAAGTTGGCTTTTGAGGACCGCTGTAGCTTATTCGGATACACTAGCGACTTAATAAAATCCCTCAAGAAAAAGTCTAACATGGTCAAATGGCATGATCTCAGTGGCCATTGCACGAGTTGTCAGATATGGCCTCATTGTAATAAGCCAGCACACTACACTACGACGACCATATTCAATATCATATCAGTAAATTTATTAGAATTTTTCAGATTTTAGCGAAAGTCCCTCACTATACGTGGAAATTTTATTGGGATTTCATTTAATTTCCCAGAGTAAAGTACAGTTCATGTTACACAGTAAATTCACGCCATCTCCAGGTGAACTAAAATCGATCGTTGAGAGTATCCAATGTGGTATGAGCTGTGTGGCATGAAGCGCCTTCTTACTAAAACCACACATTGGTATGCAGGTCATTCAATTCAGGCCAAAAGGAGTTGACAATCATCGACTTATAGTGAGCTTGCCGTTGATATCCAAAATCAAAACAATAGGTTTTTCGGAATGCATTGGACACTCTTGGATCTCATGTGGATTGGTATTTGTACTAAATTCGACAAATGTCTACGTAAGTATTCAGTCAGAAATGAGTCACATCGATGAAGATCATTTTGCAATGAAATTAGGGTTGCCAACTGCTTTATAGCCCACACAGTTCACACATGTCGAAGTCTATGGTCATCCATTATGATTTGAAAAACAGACTAATTTCAGGGATGTAGCTTTAACAAGTTGAGCGTTACCAATTGTTATAGTCCCTGCTGGAAGATCATATACATACATACATACATACTTATATAATTGGTCAGTACAATCCTTCAGTTAGGATTATGAACTAGCTTCCCACACCACTTATGTTGTGTGTGTTAATTTTATACATGATTGGCGGGACCTACAGTTTAAAGTCGACACCTAACGATAGATTTTTGAGAAACTTTTCATGGCAATTTTATTAGCTCACCCAGAGATTTTACCATAAATTTGATGAGAGGAAGTCGCCGAAGAAGTATTTTTTCATATTTCGTTTAGTTGGAGATACCTACCCTGGTGTTTGAACAGTGGCCTCAGGTCTAAAAAGCCAGCACATTACCTATTAGACTACGGCGACTTGGCGTTGATAGCCACAATCAAATCAATGAGAGTTTTTGACAGAAACCCTCTGAGAAGAAGTCGGCAATAAAAAGTATTTCAAAATCATACATAAATAATCGACCCTTTAGTCACGATTACGACCTGGCTTCTCACACCATCTATTTTGTGTATATTAATTTCATACATGGCGGGGCCTACTGTTTAAAGTCGACTCCGAGCGATAGATTTTTAGGAAACTTTTCATGGCAATTTTATTTACTCTCCCAGAATTTTTGCTAGAAATCTCCTGAGGGGATGTCGCCGAAGAAATATTTTTTCTTATTTCGTTTTGTTATATCTATGGTTTGGACCGTGGCCTCACATCTAATAATTCATCATACTACCTACTAGACTATGGCGACAATAAATAATTCTTTCGAATTTTTTCAAAATTCTCACACTATACGTGGAAGTCTTATTGTGATATTATTTAATACCTCTGAGTAAAGCATAGTGAAACTATCATGGTTCATGCTACTCAGTAAATTCTTCAAATTCATCAAAAAAACCGTCTTTATAGGGTACTTTAAATACCACTTTTGCCCACTCTTTTGCCATGGCAGTATCGGCAGCTACACAAATCAAATTCTTGTACTGTCGTAGAAGCGTATAAAAATTATTAATTGCGATTAAAGACTGTTTTCTGATGTTTTTGTATTTTTGTTGTTGTTGTTGTCTCACCAACTGCTGTATTTTTGTTTGGATTTGGAAATTTTAAGACGTTTTTTTTCTGGCTGATTAAACTCGTATATGTGAGCTTCAACATTGGCTTGAAAGACAGTTTGTCTGTTTGTCTGTCTGCTTATTGACCGGCATAATTTTGGCTTTTATTATAAGTTTATTATTGTTTTATTTCTTTTTTTTTTGTTTGTCTGTTTTTAATATATTTTTTTATAATTTTGTTTTGGAAATTTTCTTGTTAATGACATGCTTTTATTTTATAAGAAATGTGGATAAAATTTTTTCTTTTCTGTGTCTCTCTCTCTCTGGCTCTGTGTGCAAATTGTGTTGTTGCTTTTGATTTCAATATTATTGCGATCTTTTTGGTTTTTGTTGGCAAAGTGTTGCCACCTGGTGTGTCATTGATTTGAAATTCAAATTTTTTAATTTGAAAATGTTGCAATTGTTGTTATTATTTCACCACACAATCTCACTGCTTGCTTTACCAATGCCATAATACTTCATTATAATTATCAAATTAATTAAAAACATGGAAACGAATCAAGAAAAAAAAAAAATATTTTTTATTTGCTTAACTCTGTTACTAGACGATGTTATTTAATTTCAAAATGTTTCTTTATTTCTTTTATAATATTTTAGTTGGGGTTTTTCTACACTTTCACTAGGTTTTTTTTTGTTTTCGCTTTCCTGAAATCCTTTTCCTTGTGGGTGTTGCAGCAACGTTTCAGGCATTATGAAGTGTCTTCTGTCAGTTTTCATGTAATAAGCTGCGGTCGAAATGGCAAGGATTTAAACGAATATGGTATAAGGCGGATTTGTGTAAAATATTAAAACAGATTACGAGCAGCAAGATTATGATTTCGGTATAAAAGCTGTACTTCATAAAAATGAGAATATTTTAGGAATTCTAATACCTTAACTTAAGGGTTAAGAAGTAAAGGACGAACCAGTACGATGTAATGTAATGTCCTAAACTTTGTACATTTTTCTGGTATTGTATCGGTTATAAGCATCACCAGAATTATTTTTCTTTGCCCATCGTCTTTCGACACTATACTGAACATAGATCATCAATTGCTAGTCTTTTGCTTTCTCGACGTGTAGCTCTCCATTGTTTGCATTTAATTTTTGAAGTGTAGAACGTTGCCATATTGTGTTTGGGTGCCTCCTCTCGCTTCTAAGTTGTAAGTTGAATCTCCTCAGGGTATTTACAGGAGTATGGGCAATCCATTAGAAATTTTTTCTACAGATTTCTGTATTTCTAAAACAAAAAACGGTTTTGCGGCAGAGATTTTTGTTGCTGATGATACGGGGCCAGTGCTAGCTAATGTTAGGAACATCTGTTGTTAATTTCATACAATCATCGTTACAAACAAGATTTCGTAGCCATAGAGTCGTACGGAGACAACACAAGCTTTGAATACCTTGGCTTTACTGCGTATGCAGTTGTTTAAATTCTGAAGTCGCCCTGGTCTAGTAGGTAGTGGTGTTGGCTTATTAGACGTGAAGCTTCGGTTCAAAACCCCAGGTCCGGCATCTCCAACTGAACGAAATATGAAAAAATATTTCTTAGGCGACTTCCTCTCAGCAGATTTCTGGCAAAAACTCTGAGAGTAAATAAAATTGCCATGAAAAGTTTCTCAAAAATCTGTCTTTCTTTTCATGTATAAAATTAGCACACACAACATAAGTGGTGTGAGAAACTAGGTTGTAATCCTGACTGAAGAGTTGTAATGACCAATTATGTATATATGTAATAATGAGAAGAAGTTAAAGGTGACTTTAAAGTTTACTTTAGCTAAAGTTACCTTTAAGTAAACACTTACTTTAACGGCAAGTTGTAATAATTGCCTTTAGTTTTATAAAGGACCGTCTAATTAAAGCATAAGACAACCAAGAACTCTTTATAGATGTGATGATGAACTAAGCACAGTTGTAATAATAACGGTGAAGCTGTTAATGCCTTGTCCCACGAGAAAATCACTGCTTGTTTCTCGGGCACAACTGTTTCCTAGGTTTTATTACGTGTTGTGTGATTTCAAAAAAGATAGACGATAGGGAAAGACGAGCTAAGGGCCATCATTAAATTTCTTATTAAACTTGTGTGTGTTAGATTTTCATCACCTTTAATGGGAATATTAATTTCATTTTTTCTCTCTCTCTCTCCGCTCTCTCTCTCTCTCTCTAACTATTCAATTAAATAAAGCAGGTGGAATGTTATAACACGATTTAAGCTTAAATTGAAATTTAGTTTCCAATCAAACGGATTACAATTCAATTTTAGATTACGATTACGAAGTTAAAAAAAATGTATGTATGCGAGTGTATAATTTCCTATTTCATCATTTTGTGGTTAAACTTTTAACAGCACAGTGAATTAAACAAAACTGAAAATCGAAACAAAACAAATATTCCCTGTAGGAAAATAAATACATTTTAGAAAAATTAAATTTGTTGTGAATTTTTCAAAAATCTTATGCTGTACTCAAGTATTTAAGTAGAGAATGGAACAGAATTTGAAAAACGTGTAAACGATTGCAACTCGTATTACGCTATTGCTAGTAATAAGCATGCAATCGATATGGCCACGTTAAGGTGTTTCAAATTGTGGTTAATTAAAAAACAGAAAATAAAAAAAAACAAAAATATTTAAATTTTTCGCCAATTTTTCCAATTTTCATACCAACACTTGACTAAAATGAGAAATTATGCCCGTGCAAATGCCATTTATTGGAGACACTGTCTCATGCAATTGTTTGCTCGTGTACAATGGATCAGTTGTCTGTGTTTTATAATGAAATACCAACGAATGAATTGTTTAACATTTTAAGAAAAGTGGCCTAGAAGATAGGAGGAGGAGGTTCCTATCAATTGTTTTTTTTTTATAATACGAGTTTTATTTAATCGCTGATTTATTTATTTCGTTTGTTCGTTCGTTTGTTTTGGTGTTTTTTTAATGAGAATTTTATTTTTTTATTTTAATTATTTATTTTCTATTTCTATTTCTATTTTTATTTCTATTTTTAAACAGTTGTTATCGTCGTTTGGTTTTTCGTACAACAAAACTGCACTTGAACTGTGATATTTGATTTCATGTGAAGTTTAAAATTTTCATTTGTTTTAGGTTTTGGTTTTCATTGCTTGAGTCTAAAAAACATTTTTTTGTGTTTGCCTTTAAGATACCATATGCGGTAGGTGGGTGATTTGACAGACGAGAGTTGAAAAATGTTTAAATCAACATACTTGTCATAACAGTGGCAAACAAATGTTGTCAAACTTTGAATTATTTTCTCGTATCAGTCATACCAGAGTAATGTTTATAATTTTACATCTTCCAACTTGTTTATCGTTGCCGTTGATCTTTCTACAAACGAAAATGCACTCTAGAAATAGATGAAACCAATTTCCCTTACATTTACTAGTAAAATAATCGTAACATTTATTTTGATTGATGAGCATCTATCGTTCAACTCTAAGGGAAGCATTTTTGTGGTATTCGAATGGCTCAAGAAAGCATAATGGAATAGCAGCGTGAGTTTTTCATCCAAGAATGGAGTATTCCGAGCTCACGGTTAAGCCCGCGGGTATCTTTCAAGCGAAAGTCTATCTAAGTCCTTTGTTCTTATAAGGTTAAACATGGAAAATTAATTTTTTCCATGAATAACGAGAGCCACAGATTAGCGTTCGAACAACAGACCTGACAAGGATGGCAATTATTTACTCTCATGGCTATCATACACTGTCATATTTTTCTTAATTTTCTTTAGCGCTTCCCTTATATAGACGGCGTAGTCTAGTAGGTATTGTGTTAGCTTATTAGATATGAGGACTCAGTTCAAACCCCAGGTCTAACAAAATGAAATCTGAAAACATATTTCTTCGGTGACTTGCTCTCAGCAAATTTCTTCAAAAATCTGTTGTTCGGAATCGACTTCAAAATTATAAAATTAACACACACAACATAAGTAGTGTGAGCAGCTAGGTCGTAATTGTGACTGAAGCGTTGTAATGACCAATTATGTATGTATGTATGTGTACGCTCCAACCAGTGGAGTAGTATATGATACAGTAATAAGTTCCAGCGCTAAACGAAACCGTGTTAAACGAGGCAACTAATATATCAACTGTGACTTAGGAAAGATGCGTTCTTACTGTGACTGCGACTTCGGAAAATATAGTTGGAATCTTTATTCTGGACAGACTAACAAAAGAGCGTTGAAAAAGATACATAGTGTACACCGTAACACTACAGTGTGCGATTTAGGGGAATCCCAATACTACCGCGTTATACTGAAACAGTGTTAAGCGGAGCAGCGTTAAGCGGGGTCTTACTGTATCTGCTCATGGTGTCCATTATTATAAGGGTGTTTTTTATAGAGGTATAGAACTTTAAGTTGGCATTACTTTTCAAGATGGCGACCGATTTAACAGCTGTCAAGTGATTTATTCTCAGTTTGGTTTGGCGATTCGCTTGCAAATAGTGCAATTTTATATTGAAAATAATGGTTCTGTGCGGAAAACGTATCGCGCACTACGTCCATTTTATCGTCGACAAAATCGTCCATCAGAGCAGTTAATTCGTTTAACCATGGAACGTTTTCGCACCACGTTTACTCTTATTGATAACTCGCATCCCCAGAGACGCTGTACGGTGCGTAGGTGCGTACGAAGCTATTGCTGCTGTAGAGCGTAGCATTGAGGAAGACCCGAATGAGTCCAGCCGCCATTGAGCACAGGAATTGGATCTGTGTCCATCCACTTTATGGAAGATTTTGCGGAAAGATCTTGGTTTGCGTGCTTACAAAATCCAACTCGTGCAAGATTTGAAGCCAAACGATCATCAAGTAAGGCGTAGATTCGTCGAATGGGCACAAAACGTTGTTCCCGATTTTCATAAGCGAATTTTGTTTAGCGATGAAGCGCACTTCTGGTTGAATGGCTACGTCAACAAACAAAACTGCCGCATTTGGAGTGAAGGTAATCCTCAAGTGTATGTGGAAACACCGTTACATCCAGAAAACTGACTGTTTGGTGCGCTTTATGGGCTGGTGGAATAATTGGTCCGTACTTTTTCAAAAACGATGGTGGCCAGAACGTTACAGTCAATGGTGATCGGTATAGAGACATGATTACTAACTTTTTCATTCCTGAATTGAATAACCATGATGTCCAGGAGATGTGGTTTCAACAAGACGGCGCAACACGTCACACAGCTCGTGCCACAATAGATTTATTGAAAGACACGTTTGGTGACCGCCTAATTTCACGTTTTGGACCTGTGAATTGGCCTCCAAGATCTTGTGATTTAACACCGCTAGACTACTTTCTGTGGGGCTATGTAAAGTCATTGGTCTATGCGGTAAAGCCACAAACGCTTGACCATTTGGAAGGCAACATTCGCCGTATTATTGCCGATATACGGCCACAAATATTGGAAAAAGTCATCGAAAATTGGACGTCCAGATTGGACTCCATCCGCGCCAGCCGTGGCGGTCATATGCCAGAAATCATATTTAAAATGTAATGCCACAAGATTATCTTTCGGATAAATAAAATTCATGTCAATCGAATAATCCATCGTTGTTTTATTGCAACTTAAAGTTCTATACCTCTATAAAAAACATCCTTTATATGTTAGGGGGCGCGGTGTAAGTTCCATTTTTAGACATCAGTTTTCAGTTTCAATTACGGCTCCAGTGCTTTACAAAAAATACGTACAGTTAGCTTTATGGCCCCTGACACATTACATAAGAAGGTCAGGAACTTAATTAGCAAAAGTTTCTCCTCACAATTATGAAGAATTTTAAGAATTTTCAAGAAAATAATTTTGTTTTATTTTGTTTTATTCCTCACTTTTTCTTGTAAATAATATCGCATAATAAAATAATAAAAAATATTATTAAAGAAAACAAAAAAAAACTAAAACAAAACGCAGTCAAACCAAACCGTAACGAATTCAGCAAATTTGTTCACTGGTTTAACTATTTTACTCTTTTTGAATACCACAAATAACAACAACAACAACGAACATCACATAATGTTACGTCTGTTAGTGAAGCAAGAAATGTAATTCACAAGTTTGCCTTCTTAACCAAAAACTGTCTGTCATACAAAATACTCTCTTGTACTCTGTAAATGAAACTGCACTCATATAAATGTATGTATGTATGTACGTCTGTCTACCAGCACTAGTACGTGTACGAGGCAATGATTATATGATGCCAATGAGTAGGTGGGTGTGGGTTATTTCATATGGTCTACCAAATATAGACAAAAATCATCTGAATATACGTACGAGTACGTACGTACAAGACATCTGAAAATATATACACGCTTTGCTTCAAACCTCAAATCAAGCATAAGTACGTGTATTATTTTTATTATGTCGAGATAATAAAATAGAAAAAATATAAACTATAAACATATTGAAAGAAAAAAAACAAAACAAAACTTAACTTATAATAAAAATAACAACAATATTATGTATAGTAAAAAAACAAAAACAACAAAAACAAAAATTAGGAAAACAATTTATATTTTATTTTTATTATTATTTCTTGAATTTAACCTACTGTATGTACTCAAATGTTTGCGATGTGAACAAGAATCATTCATTTTATGGGCATTCGTAAATGGGTCAACTTTAGAACATGGAGACAGTATTAGCAGACAGAGGGCCACTACACAAGATACACAAGTGTTGCTAAAATCTGGATTCTAAAATCTGTTGGCTAAATCCTATTCTTAGCGACTGATCTTTAAATCTTACCCACAGATTGTATTACTTTAATGGGCCTACAGCTTTCTTGAACTGTTTAAAGAATTTCGCAGATGGCTTTAATGAACCAGAACCTATTGGTGGCGCCCAAGTCGTAGTACCGTCACTATAATCGAATTCTCAACAGTTCTTAATGAATTGCATTTCCATTCGTTGTCGTTTGAATTGTGAAAATTTCGCAAATATCGAGCTCTATAGTTTGTCCGTCATCATTATTACAATAAGACACAGGATGCTTTTGGAAGTACAATTATTGATGGTATACTTATATCGAGCGGGCCATCTATCGGTTTAAATTTGCACCATCGGTTATTTCGAATCTGGCAATACTTATGTCATTCTATTCTGTCACGAAATTCAATATATTACCTCCACTAATGAATCGATTGACGCATGAGCAACTTTGGGATTTATTGTAAATTTAAAGACAATTGCTCGGAAATTTGTTTGCCAGAAAATCATATTTTCGAATGAAGCTCATTTTCATCTTGCTGGGGACGTTAATAACCAAAATTTCCGTATTTGGGGCTTAGAAAATTCACACATAGTCTTACAAAAGCCAATGCAACCATTATGAGTGACTGTTTGGTGCATTTTGTGTAGCGGAGGTAATGTTGGGCCATATTGCTTTGAAAATAGGGACGGTGAAACCATTACGGTCGACCCCTGTCGCACGATAACCGATTTTTTTTGTACCCACTCTTCACAGCATTAATGTGAACGATGTTTGGTCTCATTAGCGTGTTGCAACTTGCCACACATCACATGCCACAATCGATTTATTATGTCAAACGTTTGATGGCCGTATAATTAGCCCAAACGGTGTGTCAATTGGCTGCCAAGAAGCAGCAATTCGACGCCGTTGGACTATTTTCTGTTCGGCGCCGTTTAAGAAAACTCTTATGCCGAAAAACCACAGACAATTGAGTATTTGAAGGCCAACGTTCGTGATGCCATTGCCGAGATACGATCCCATACACTTGAAAAAGTGCACGAACATTGATCCGATCGAATGAGGTAGTATGAGGCCAGCCGCGGCAGCCGTATGAGTAAAATAATATTCCATTTCTAAACGAAACAATTCTACTTCATAACAAAAAAAAAATTGGCAATATTTCAAAATATGTTTGTTTCATTGCATACATAATTGGTCATTACAACACTTCAGTCAGGATTACGACCTAGCTTCTCACACCACTTATGTTGTCAAGTTTATACATGAGTGGTAGGACCTATAGTTTAAAGTCGACTCCGGAAGCTGGATTTTTAAGAAACTTTTCATGGCAATTTTATTTACACTCAGATTTTTTGCCAGAAATCTGCTGAGAGGAAGTCGCCCACGAAATATTTTTTCATATTTTCGTTTTGATATCTGACCTGGGGTTTGAATCATGGCCCTACATTTAATAAGCCAACACACTACCTAAATTTAAACTTTTAAATTTCCCACCCTATATACATATGTATGATTGTTGTACACCACAATGTGCAATTTAAAAGTTCAAAAGGTTAGTCGGTACACTAGTAATGGTTACATCGTAGTACAATTGACTAATCATGAGACTTTTATGGATAAATATTAGACTATGGCAGCTGACTCTTCCGGTCGCTTTGCAGTACAATTAAACCCCTATATACATGTGTCCACATATCCTGGTTAGCATTTCTGAAGATATGGCCTCTATCTGTGTAAGTTCGGTTAATAAATTATAGGCACGTGGCCAACATAAACTGTTTAGTATCAGTATTAAAATATGAGCACAAGTTTCACTGAAGTACTTTCAACCTTTGGGTGTTAATACCCAAGATCATGTTATGGCCACAAGAATCGCATGGTGGTCCATTTAAAGCAAACTGTGTTCTAGTTGTATATTCGTAACGAATCAGATTTGTCTGGCCTCTGTTTAGATTATCTTTCAAACTTCCCTCTTTAAATAACTAATGTGACTGTGGGGGTTCATTTACTTGGTAGCCAGTGAAGGAATGTCAGTTAAGTTAGCGAATTCAAGGAGGAGGAGGAACTTGCAGCAAAGCAAGTAAGCAGAGTTTACGAGTGTAGAGTACCTTTAATTCGCCTTAAGCCTTAAGTAATGATTTCTTTTTTTAGTTTTTGTTCTTGTCTGCAGCTTAAAGTTTCCGACAGATTGAAGACAATGATATTTCGTTATTTGTTTTGTCAGTTAAATGTTAATTTAAGCGTAAAATTTTTGTATGTCTCGTTCTTTTAGTCTCCTTATTTTTGTTGTTGCTGTTGTTATTATTTTGAGTTCATTAAGAACTTTAATTTAATGATCAACAATAAAAATAGATTTAAATGTGATGCTTTTTATGCTTTTAATTATAATTCATTGCCTTTAAAAGTAACGTCTAAACAGCGTCAACATTTAAATTCACACACATTCGCTCGTAATTGAATTACAGTGACATTAAGCGATAAGCGTTTAATAACGACATTGGCTACAGGCTGCAGCATGGTAGACAAAAATAACAAAAAAACAGTGAAGTTAAAAATGGAAAAATAATGAGATTTGATAATTTAAAAAAAATTATATTCAATTTGAATTCGGTTTTTCTTCGAAGTAAATCGAAGTAGAGTAGCATTTTGGTGTAGGATAGTGTAAAGTGAATATCAAAACTTCTTTCATCAACTTCAGCTGTACTGGTATATCCTTAAATGTGTATCCTAGTAGACGGTTTGGTGAATACATGTTTAGATCACACGCAATTTCAGAATTGTATGATTCGCTTAGTGAAAACTATTAAGTTCGGAACTTAACGTTTCATACTTATTTCAGGGAAAATTCGTCCTCGTTCTTATGCGATAAATATAGGAGGGCCTTCAGAAAGTTTAGAAAAATGTCCTGAGCACAGTGAACGCACATATGTGAGTACCTCATGTTAAGGTTAATAACGTGCAGCTTTCTAAACAATTTCTATTGGCAAACTATTCCATCAACTACATGTTATGGAATAGTCTTACTTCCACTCCTATTCGAAAGGACATCGAAAGTAATACATTAGTTTTCTAGAACTGTATGCTGCTAAGTTTAAAAATCATACTGCTGATGATGATCTGGGTCTAGTGACCTAGTGATCTATACCAATACAGATATCAGTCCAATGAAGGACACCGATTCCACAATTCGGTATAAGAGTATATCGTAACTCATATTTATAAAGAGTAAAGCGGCCATAGAGAAGAACACGTCTTGTTTAAGAACGACGGTTGTCTCTGGAGAACCTACTGACACGTTCGAGGGTTATCCTTATATGGGTTCCTGAATATGACGACCACGTAGCTGTCGCACTTACAAAGTATAATGCAATGGAAAATTCAAATGAATTCATATGAGACAAAGAAATATGGGATATCGAACCCACTTATAGAGAGACCAGATAGATATGGCCCGATATGTAGGAATATGCAGATCAAAGTATGCATTAATCCTGATCAAAGCTCATTGGAAGTAACCTTAGTCAAGTAGTAATGATAGTGTGTTGGCTTCCTAGATATGAGCCCGTGGTTCAAACCCCAGATCAGACATCTCAAACAAAAACGAAAAACATAACAATAAACCGACTTTCGCTGACTTCCTGACAGCCAGATTTCTGCCGAAAGTTCGGGGAATAATTAAAATTACAGTGAAAAGCTACACAGAAATCTATCGTTCGGAGTCGACTTTAAACTGTAGGTTCAGCACATACAGCATGGATGGTGTGAGAAGCTACTTCGTAATCGTGAATAAAAGGGTTGTAATGACCAATTATGTATGTATGTAGACATCGATACATATTTCTTTAAGAACAACGTTGATCAAGCCATTAGTGACAGCTTCCAACTTATTGTGGTCTGAATTGATAGATCTCGACTTCAGCGCCATGTCAAAAGCATATTCATAATCGTGACTTAAGAGTTGTAATGGTCAATTGAAAAGAAGAAGAGTTTATCTTACGAATCACATTGCAGTTATAACGGCGCATAGGTCTTCTGGTACTTCGAAAGAAGCTGAGACGAAGGATTGTTGGGCATCCACAGTTTGTTGACAGAAAGTGTGGAGCTAAGGAACAAAATCCACGCTGAGAATTGTCAGCTAGGACTTATAATTGTATGAAAGAATCGGTGATATAACGGAATCTTATAGAACTGAAGTAAGCTCTGCTTAGGTCGCTGACAAGTATCTGGAACAGATCCCAGCGGGATTATTGTAGGGCATGTTGCGATGAGGAGGAGTTGGAGACTATCGAACATCTTCTCTGTAACTGTCCAGCCTTTAGTAGGTTGAGGTTGAAGACTCTTGGCAGGGTCTTCTTTGAGTTTTAACATTCTGTGACGAGAGGCGACATCAAGGCTCTCCATAGATTCATTATTAGCTTGAGCTGGTTGAGAAGTGCTAGGTCTTCATTAGTGTAGCCGCGCTCTCTCTTGTGTCTGTGTAATTAATCCGCTTTCTTATTCTCCCTTTCCTACTTCCTCTGCTTTTTCCTATCCCCTCTATTATCCTCTCAGCTTAAGAACGTTTGTACAATGGGACAGCTTGACCTCCGGGTACTGTACTTGTCTCATTTGTCAAGTACGCGTCCTCTGACCTAAACCTTAACCTAAGCTGTGCTCTTCGAAGAAATTATTCAAACCTTTGACTTGTAATCAAATAATTAAACAATCTACGTTTACATGATAAAGAAAAAGGGAATACGAGGAAAGATGGGAGACTTTTTTGTTCTTTTTTTCTTTATATGGATACTCTGCCAATACAATATATAAGCGATTGTCCTATCATCACTGAAATTTTAATGCCGGTATTTTGCTTCTCCTCCTAAATGAATTGAGTGTCTTTAAAACATCAATTAAACTCATCGTTTAACGAGCTAGGAAAACATTTTCTCTTGAAAAAAAAAGAAAGAAGAACGACTCTATTGTTTAACGATTTTTCCAACTCTTTTGTTTAAAAGTTTTTAATTCAATTTATTGTAATTAAATGGCAAAGAAAAAAAGTAAAAATTCAAATCAAATAAATTTTCATTTACTAAATAAGCAATTTTTTTATTTTTATTAAGAGCTTAGAGCAGCTTCTTTTTGGCCTCAAAAGTGTTCCTGTATGTACGAAATGCAAAAAAAATTAAACGAACATGTTCTTTTGATTTTTATAACTTTTTTTAGATTTTGAACCTCAACACTGAGGTGTTGATTAACGGCCCATCTCTAATGGGAGCATAAAAATATTGATACTCCTCGGTGGAGCATTTTGAAATAATTGAATACATTTTTAATATAAAGAGATTTAATATTTGAGATTGAAACCATAATTACATACATACATACACAATTGGTCATTACAACTATTCAGTCAGGATTACGACCTAGCTTCTCACACCACTTAGGTTATGTGTGCTAATTTTATACACGATTGACGGGACCTACAGTTTAAAGTGGAATACCAACGACAGATTTTTGAGAAACTTTTCATGACAATTTTTTATTTATTCTCAGATTTTTTTGTTGCAGAAGACATAGTTTTTCAAATTTCGTTTTATTGAATATGTCTGACATGGCGGCTTGAACCGTGGCCTCACGTCTAATAAGCCTAAACTACGGCGACTTACGAATCGTTATATTGATGTAAGAACTTTACTTTGATAGTCTTGCAATAGCAAGCTCATTCAGGACAGTACATTCTGTTGCCAGCCAACTCATAATTTGCATCTGTAGAAACTTATTTACTTCTGAACCCGTTTATTTAGGTAGAAGTGTATGTAACCATGTATTTTGACTTTACACTGGTTATGTTGTCTTCACATTTTATTGCTTTACAAATTTCGGAGCATAAAACAAGAATCGCCAACATATTCAGACAGATCAACAGAGAAAATATTTACGAGGGTCATCTGATAATTAAAATGGCCAATAATAAGAAATTTTCAACACCATTATTCATCCACAGGGATCAATGCCCGGAAAGTTTTATTAGTTCAGTCAACTCTACGCATTCCTTTTTCTTAAAAAGACGAGCCTAAGTGACCAGATCGATGGTGGATGTAATATCAGGCTGAGGCACTGTAAATATATTCACTGCAATTGAATCCTCGTGTTATTAGATTAGATTCGACTACTATTTTACGTTACGCAACTACAAGTTTTTTTTTTCCAAAACGCGTGGAGACTCCGTGAAGAAAAATTTTCAGTTTCTCACAAAGAAATTGTTTGCAGTGCTGAAGTAAATCAAAAATTCACGACATCAGCTATTGAAAGCCATGAGCCAAGTTTGTTTAGAGTAAAGAGGTATTACATGGAGACTATCACGCCAAGATTTTGCACAAGATCTCCAACATGCAAGTAAAACCAGAAGATTTGGAAGATTTGTGGGACTTGAGTTATATGTCAAGTGTACCATAAATCAGAAGTACATATGTATGTATGTAAAACGGCATTGGCGACTGTTCTATCAGGATGACGGACGGACAAAACCACGAATCTCGCGGAAAAAACGGAGCACACATGCTTATTCAAAAGTAGCAGATTTACGATACTGACGACAAAGTTTAATCAAACCTGAGGTCTATAAAAAATCTGAAGACGCACTTTACTCCAAGAGCTATGAAAGAGCAATGTTACATGAGAAAGGAAGTTGGAAATGGTTTTTAAGAGGATGGATAGGGCTAGTGGACGAAACTAATTAAATTGAAAAATTTAATTCATTTTTGATATGCCAATTACATATGTGCCGCTGTCTTAGTGTGTTGGATTATTAGTCTAGAGATCGTGGTTCTAACTTTAGATCACACATCACGAACAAGACGAAATGTGAAAAAACATTTTTGTTTGCGACTTCATCTCCACAGTTCTCTAGAAGAAACTCTGGAAGTAAATAAAATTACAGGAGCAGATTTAAACCAAATAAGGCATACAAGTCGCCGTAGTCTAGTAGGTAGTGTGTTGACTTATTAGATAAAAGGCCGCGGTGCAAACCCCAGGTCAGACATCAAAACGAAATTATGAAAAAAAATATTTCTTCGTCATCTTCCTCTCAGCAGATTTCTGGCAAAAACTCTTGAGAGTAAATAAAAAATTGCCATGAAAAAGTTTCTCAAAAATCTGTTGTTCGGAGTCGACTTTAAACTGTAGGTCCCACCACTCGTGTATGAAATTAACGCACACAACATAAGTGGTGTGAGAAACTAGGTCGTAATCCTGACTAAAGGATTGCAAGGGTCGCCAATAACTTGTTTATTTAAGATAATATAGACATGAAGTTGCCGTAGTCTAGTATGTAGTCTGTTTGCTTATTAGATGTGAGACCTGCGGTTCAAACCCCCGCTCAGATATCTCGAACAAAACGGAATTTGAAAAAATATTTCTTCGGTTACTTTTGGTAGAATCTCTGAGAGTAAATTAAAAATTGCCATGAAAAGTTTCTCAAAAATCTGTAGTTCGGAGTCGACTTTAACCTGTAGATCCAGCCACTCATGTATAAAATTAACACACATAACATAAGTGGTATGAGAAACTTAATTCTGATATGTAGAAGAGTTGTAATGACCAATTATCTAGAAAATATAAATTATGTATGTAGTCATGAAAAACACTGCAGTGATTTATCTTAAGGAGATTGATATTATGCATGGACTTACTTTATGTCGCCCTACCCTCGTATATATATATATGTATACGTATGTAGTTTTTCTCTATTGTTGTATTTTGTCATGTAGTAAGTTAAGATGTTCATGCAGCTGCGTCTTTGATAATTTTTTTTTTTTGCTCATCGTTTTTGTTGTTAGTAGCTGATGTTAAATTTTCGATTCACTACTTGTAGTAGCCGTATAACTGCATAAAAGTAATGGCAACCATTGTCTATGACAACAACAAAAAAAAAACCAAAAAAAAGAAGAGGAAGATTAAACAAAAAAATGATGACGATGATCAGCGTCAACAGGTAAAACAATGCCTAGAGAGATATAAATTTTCCATTTTCATGTTTTGGCTTTTCTTCAGTAAAGTTCTTAAAACAAAAAATGTTTTTTTTTATTCAGTTTTTCTGAATTTTTTGCTTGTTTGTTTCAAAATGAACATGACAACGTCATGCACTGATTGTATTAGAAACGTTTTGTGGACTCATTATCTTTCAGTTTTTCTTTTCTTTTTAGGTTTTTTTTTGAAATCTAAAATTATCTAAAATTATTTGCATAAGGAACAGGAAGTAAATTTTTACAAAAATGGTCAGCGTGAGGAAACATAATAGAATGGAGAACAAAAAGAAAAATTTCATTGTTTTTGTTTGTATTACATAAGAATATTACTTGTTATTGTTGTTATTGTTATTATTTTTGTTTTCAATTTGAAATTTACCTTCTTTATGGATTTCCGTAATGAGTTTTTATTTTTTAATTGTTTACTAAGGGATATGAGCATTAGTTTAGCCTTCAGTTTTACGTTGGACAATATAGGATTTCATTTCCTTGTGTTGTAGCAGGGGATTTATCATTGTTTGGGCTTTGATTGAATTGAAAATAAAACCACAGATAACTTGCAAAATTCAAGGATATATTTATTTGAGGTGACAAAACGAAAGTATTTTACTTTTTAAGATTACATACATACATACATAATTGGCCATTACAACCCTTCAGTCAGGATGATGAACTAGTTGCGCACACCACTGATGTTGGGGTGGGACCTACAGTTTAAAGTCGACTCCGAACGACAAATTTTTGAGAAACTTTTCATGGCAATTTTATTTACTCTCAGAGTTTTTGCCAGAAATCTGCTGATAGGCAGTCGCGGAAGAAATATTTTTTCATATTTCGTTTTATTCGAAACATCTCTCCTTATGTCTACTAAGCTTACAAAATACCTACTAGACTATGGTGACTACAACCAACTCTATTCTATTGAACTCGAAGAGTATGGTGGCGATCATGTCATATGCTTCCTGAGACATTGCTTGCTATTTTTAACGGGCTACAACAATAAAACAAGCTGCTGTGAATGCGACAATGAGACTGAGTGCCACAAGAGCATGGAGGTATGGAAGGTATGGTCATGGCAATGGTTATGCCAAAATCTTAGGCATAGTTGGTTGACCTGTCCGAACTAACTTTCGATTTTAGTTTACAAACGTAGATATCGGCTAGATGATGCCGCCGTGGTCTAGGAGGTGGCATATCAGCATATTAGACGATAGCCCGTCGTAGAAACCCTTGGTTAGACATGTAAAAAATATTTCTTTCGACAAATTCCTGTCAGCAGCAGTCTTCTGGAAAATCTTTGAATGCAAATAAAATTGCCGTGCATACAATTAACACACATAACATGGGTAGTGTGAGAAGCTGGGTCGTCGTCCTGCTGAAGGGATTGTAATGATGAATTTCATAAGTAAGATACCAGATAGATTTTCGTAAGATAATGGATTAGGCTCCTCAAAGAATGTCTTCTAAAGTTTAAAACCAGAAATCTTCCAGAAAAGTCTGTTATTCATGAATTTTGCTTGCTTTATGCGTCGTACGCTATGCGTTTTCGCAACAAAATATTGCTCCTGTAAACTGGCTATTAGATCGTACACCACATGCAAGATTACCTACGAATGCAGGGGTGCCTTTGTCTGAGGAGATAGCGAGATATCATATGATTCCTTTGACGAATGCCTGGAGGTTTCGAAGACTCATCTGCCTTCTTGCAAACTCATCCGCCTACTTATTGTCACAAGTCCTTACGTGTCCTATTTTTCCTACATAGTTGATTTACCTTCCGCAGACAGTCCCACACTTCTTCTATTTCATCACATAGGAGCCTAGAGTTTGAATGGCAACCTGACTGTCAAATAGTATTGATATGTATAATTGAGCACATCTTTTATTGGCTTTAAGCTTCTGCTTAGAAAATACTTGCTAGTTTTTTCATTGGAGAGATACCACTGAGAAGATATTTCTGGCAAAAACTCTGAGAATAAATAAAATTGCCATGAAAAGTTTCCCAAAAATCGGAGTCGACTTTATATTGCCGGTTCCGCTACTCATATATAAAATTAACACACACAACATGAGTGCTGTTGGGCAGCTAGACCGTAATCCTGACGGAAGGGTTGTAATGGCCAATTATGTATGTAATCTTGTCTGCCTGGGCTTTTATTATTATAGGCTAGTAATTGCTTTCCCACTTTCTCTTCTAACATTACTGTACAACAATGCCACCAGCTTTCACAAACCACGCCAAAAAATGTATCTTTAAGGACGCATTGACAGTCACCGCTAGCTCTACTTACCGGATTCAATAATTCTGTTTGTTGATGTATCCATTGAGCCAAAGTTGAGCTTTGTCTTCGAGCATATCATTCAACTGAAATTCATTTCTAATACAGAAGGAATTTTTCTAATAAAATTTAAGGTTTGGTGAGCCTTATACGTTTGTTAGCCTACTCTTGGTGAAATGGCAAGCCTTAATCAGCATTTTTGGCATTCTTTAAAGAAATGTAGAGGACATGAAACTTCTGTGTAAAAACTAATTCGTAAGCAGTTTACAATAATTGTTGGTAGCCTATTGGGTATAATTGTTTACAAGTTTCGTGACTTTAAAATCCAATTAATAATGGAACTGTTTAACTTGAACTTTAACGCAAGGAAAATAAAAAAACAGACTTTATAAACAAGCTTGCCATGGCCTTGACAATATTTTTCAAAAATTTCCCATGATCTTTTTATAGAAAAAAAAATAAAACCAAATTCAGACAAAAAGACCAAAAGAAATCTCATTAAAATCTTTTTATTTAATTTTGTAAAATCGCAAAACCATTAAATCAAACAAAAACTTACAAAACCATTTAAACGTCATTAAAGAAATTGAAAAGGATCACATGGTTTTCAAATTTCCACTTCATCATCGTGTGATGAAAAATGAAACGTTTTAGCCAGTTTAGCTGCACTAAAAACGGGGGAAGAAAAATTATAAAAAAAATTAATGCCTCCAGTAAACAATCTGCAAGTTGATCACATTCAACACACAATTGTGAACAATTAAATTTCAATCACAAGCATACACACATAAATATCATAATGGGAAAAATTGCAAGGCCTTAGAACTGCAATGAATATTTTAAAGGCCCTTATGAAAAAATGTTGGCTTATTAGACGTGAGGCCACGGTTCAAACCCTAGGTTAACTACCTCTCAGCAGATTTCTGGCAAAAACTCTGAGAGCAAATAAAAAATTGCCATCAAAAAGTTTCTTAAAAATGTGTTGTTCGTAGTCGACTTTAAACTGTAAGTCCCGCCTCTCGTGTATAAAATTAACATCCACAACATAGGTGGTGTGAGACGTTAGGTCGTAATCTTGACTGAGGGGTTGTAAGGACCAATCTTGCATGTATGTTTGTATCAGCTCATAAGCACTTGAACTAACACTTCAGGTGTTTGCAACCAATTAGTACATCCAAACGCTAGGTAAGCTAGTAAGAGTATAGTAAGAGCTTATGGTAGGAACATCGGCACCACAACTTGATGTAATTTGTTTAACATTAACTTTCCTCGGCTCTATCATTGGGTTCGACGTAATAACAATATTGCAATTACACGTCACCAGTCGTAACTCTCTCGAACACAATGTGGTCGACGCTATCGTCATTCAAAAATGCTCAAGTAACCCTAGCTCTACTGTTCTTTTGTTTAAAATAATTGAGCTTTGGAACAAACTTCGCTATTCAGAATGCAAAAATAAACGTAGACGCTGAAACGGAACCTGTTTAATATTATCCGCTAAAGACTAACAAAAACCAGGGAGGGCGTATGGATCTGTTCATTTCATGGCATTTTCATGCTCCATCTCTTGTCTGTTGTCAAGTTTTTTTCTCCTTTTTTTTTGGTTTTTTTTTTTTGCTGCACTGTGTTGACTGACAACTGACAGTTTAAAGGAGTAAAAGGAAACGAAACGAAATGGAGAAGAAAAGCGTTAAAAGAAACATTCATTTTTAAATAATAAAAACAAAAAAAAAAAATATTAAGGTTTTGTGTTTGCATTTTATTCATTAATTTTTCCATAACGTTTATGTTATTGTTGTTGTTGTTGTTGTTGACCAGTCTATCATCTTCTTTAGAATTTTGTTGTAAATAACTATTTATGATTAATCTTTTGGCATATTCAGCGCTCCAATATAACACCTTACAGCTTCGCTTTCGTTACTTTTATTGGCGTGATGAGACCATGCAGCAGGATGCAAAACATTTCTATGTCCTGCACACTACTCTCTGCGTGTTGTTGGCATGTGTAAAGGATGCGTTTAGAGTAAGACATGACTTGAAAATCTATGGCGCTCATAAAAGCAACGGTAATTGTACCGGTTGTTATGATTCCTTTCTGAACTAAAAAAGTTACGTTCTGCACAGTCTATCGGTATAGCATTTTAGGAAGAAAGTGTCGATCGATTGATAAAAATAGAGCAGCTACTAAACCGAATAAAGGAAGTTTTGTTAAGCAGTTTGAGGCATTTCAGAGTGGGATTCAGACTAGTGAGACTGTGGTTACAGTTCTTGGAGCAGACATGAGCCTGCAAATAATACTCCTAAGAATTGCTGTTTCTCCAGAGAGGATAACATCAAGAGTGAACATAATGGCTTGCTCTGGTAGCGCTACGTCTTAAGAAAGCGTTTGACTTAACGATCAAGTTCCTTACCATTACATGTACCATTCAATTCAAAACATTTTCAGAGAGAAGAGATCGCTGACTCTAGGCAATGTCTGATGATCATTTTAGGGACCTTCTGCAGTAGATGAATTATCTGCTTCGAAGGAAAAAAACTTGATTAAGGAATCTAAATATATCAAGTCGTAGATATCAACATATCTCTCTAATCACATATGAAACTTTCACGCAGATGTCGTACAACTTTCACTAGTTAGTTCAGAGTGAGTTTATGCTTCATTTGTCAAGGTAGGTAGATAGACAGTTCGTTTAGATCGTCGGATATGGCAGACACCAAATGCCTTTTCCTACCCCAACGATCTCCTGCCCCCCTCTCCTTTATCTCTACAGCTTCTGCAAAAATCGTTTGTCAATTGTCCTAAGCTAATGCGCTTCGCATTAATGCCCATAATGAAAGGTTCAGTAATGGCTCCAAAAACCATACTCAGCGTGCTCCTTTGGGTTTTCAGAAGACTTTACCCGACTTTACTTCTGTCTAGCTTTGGCCAGATTTTCTGCGCTGTTGTGCAGGTTTTCGAACCCGCTCATCTGGCGTTAAATGGAATCCATGGCTAGATTGCCGCAGGGAGATTGCAAAGGGATTCTTAAAATATAAAATTGTGTGTTCGATGGTTATGTCTCATGTTGAATACCCAAAATATGGCTGAGTGCCGACACCCGACATACGATTTGAATATTATGCCGTTCCGCACCTCGTTGAGATATCTTCAACAAGCACATACCCGTCCTCTGAATTTATTATGTTGGAACAGGTTCTTAATAGACGCCTTACTATCATCCGACGAAAATTCCGTCACCCACAGTTTCATTTAGTTTGGCGCTATCAATAAATATCTGAACGGAGTACCCTACAAGGCAATATTTTTCCAGACTTTGGAATGGATGTCTCCAACTATCGTGAGAAGTCATATCTCGGTATTATGCAGTCAAAACATTGAGAGGCCCAAAAACTTCCAGGCATCTCGCATGCCCAGAGTCGTCTATTAATCTATGCTGCTAAGCCCTTTGATGCAATTACAAAAGAGTATTTGGACAGCGATTGTTGAAGCAAAAATATACTGAAAGTTGTATAATTCTGTAGACGATCTCTTCTAGATGAAGAGGACAAAGAAACAGTGCAGGATAAGAATCGTAGAGCAAGTAGAATGAAGGACTCGAGCACAACTCGTTTGTAGCTAACTCAGTTGTAGGTGTTGTGGGCATTGCTTTCGAAAAGCTAGTGCTTTACAATATATCTGATGTACACTATTCAGGATCTGTGTGACGATATGACAATGAGTCTGTTAGCTGTAAAGAGGATTTGTCCTACGTAAACTATACGCATACGACAAGCAATTTCAATGTAAGTTCTTAAAGAGTTTTCTGGTGGAGTTTATTGCGAAGAGAACACACTCCTTGTAAATTTGACAATCTCGAGTGCAGGATTTCTTTGCGTAGAGTATCAAATAGTCGAACTAGACCAATAATTAGTATTTTGGTTCCTTATTTCATTTTATAATTTGACTGCTTATGACCATTAAAATATTTCAATATTCTTAAAACAATTCCGAATGCAGGGGTGTCCAAGCTTAAGAAAAAGTTTAAGCGTATAGGCAAATTATCTATTTTAATTAATAAAGCGGTCTTCGAAAGCTAAATAATTAATGTTGATTTAATTGTTTTTTTTGTTTGTTTCTCTTTCAGCAAATTATTGGGCCCGACTTATTGGATCGAGACTATATGTGAAGATCCGTAAGCAATTTATTACAACTCAAGTATAGGTAAGAGACAAATTACTTCTTTTTTTAAATTTTTGTATCCTTTTTATCTTAAAAGCAGAAATTCTAGACAAATATTCATTTTATACTAGAACTGAGTACCCAAAATCAGTTACTCTACACAAAAGTTCGATCATTAGTTCCATTGACATGACGTAAATGTTTTGCCGAAGTATTCGTTTTCGCTTTACTTGCAAAAACTTGACCTTTGGCAGACCACAATTTGGCGAATTTGACTTCGTGAATCAGGCCTGCACCCACAGAAAATTTTTCTAACCTAGGTAATGAAGGTAAATTATCATAGATAATGTCGGCAGTTCGCAGAATGGATCGAAAAATCATCTTCAGCAGTGAGGCCCATTTTTGGACGAATTGGTACTTGAATTGTGGAATAAAATTACATGAGATCCAGGAGCGTCCGATGTGTTCTGAAAAAGTCACTTTTTGGCGTGGATTTTGGACCGTTGAGGTTATCGGTTCATATTGGTTACAGAACGACGTTTGCCGGGCCGTCACTTTCAAGTAGATGATCTATACACCAACGAAATGTGTTTACAACAGGCCACGCAACTTATGACACATTGGATATTCTGCTCAATTGATTCGAGGGCATGGCCGTCTCCCGTGAAGGCTACCGCGATCGTGTGATTTGAATCCCGTTAGACTCTTTCTTGTGGTGTTTTCTAAAGTCGCAGGTGTAACTCGTGCCATCTGTCAAATTTAGCCTGATTTATGCGCAAGAGTCATGGAAGATTGGAGCTTTCTTATGAGGTCTGTCCAGATGTTATATTCCACACATACGGGCATCAATAGGTTTTTCAAACGAATAAAAGACCCGATATTTTCTATTATAAATCCGATGGTAAAATCCAGAAAAAAGGCATATCCAGACTGTGATTTATAATGGTTGGAGTCTAAATTACTTGCTTTGGGACGACTGAAAAATAAGTCGTTGGATTCAAAGTGAATTTTGATCGGGTTTTGACCTATCAAGAGTGTTGTTAAGAACTTGAAATGAAACCGTAGTTTTTTCAAAAACAATTTCTAGTTTCAATTTACTTTCTCTAAGTCAAATATCTTCCTGGTTTATAAAATATTCTGACTATTGCTGCTATGTGCCTTTGTTTGGCCATTACTGTTCAACAGTAAAGCATCACTTTACCAGTCATTAATATTTCATATCATCAGTTTGGTTCTTTCAAAATTTTAAACGTCAGCCATCCACAAAACAATTTACGTACGAAGACAGACGAACAAACAGACAGACAGACATACAGATATAAAAAAGAAAAAAACTGTTGCACTGCTTTTAAAGGAGAGAAAGAGAAGGAAACCAAAAACAACAGAAACATATTGAAATTGAAACTAAAACCGTAAATTGAAATTGAAACTTTGGACTGAAGGATAAATGAATGGCATACAAATATAAAAAATAACAACAACAACAACAACAATCACAACGACAACAACAAAAGTTTTGACTAACTTGTCTATTTGTTCACTCTGCCATAAAAACAGATGATGATCATGAGACAGACTGGATGACTGAAATGATGGCAAACGCTACGAACATGATAATCACGTTGATGCTGGTGGTGATGGTGATGAACAGAACAACAACAGCAACAACTTGAATTTTTTTGTTTCTGTTTTGTTGAAATGACGTATTTATTGTTTTGTATTGTTTTTGCATTTTAAAGTGTCTGTTTTAGTTGTTGGCACCTTTTAAGCTTTTACTCGTTAATAATTTTTTGTTTCGGTTTTTTCTTTCTTTATTGTTGTTGCTGTTGCTGTTGCTGTTTTAACACACTATCATCATTGCTTCATGCAACTTGTTGCGCTTGGAAGTAATCCGTTTTTCTATTCTTTACCATTATCAGTGGTGGAAGTATGTTGCATTGATGCTGATGTTGGTAACATTTTGGGAAGATAGTCCAATACTACGAACTGAATTAAATCGTTGGAAACAGTTTTATGTTCTCTTTACATACATACATAATTGGTCATTACATTACATTACTTCGCACACCACTCATGTTGTGTGTGCGTTAATTTTTATACATGAGTGGCGGGACCTACAGTTTAAAATCGACTCCGAACGACAGATTTTTGAGAAACTTTTCATGACAATTTTATTTTACTCAGAGTTTTTGTCAGAACTCTGCTGAGAGGAAATCGCCGAAGGGATATTTTTTCCATATTTTCGTTTTGATGTCTGACCTGGGGTTTGAACCGCACACATTACCTACGAGACTGTTCTCTTTAATTGACTGTTAATGAGCCCATGCTGTTTTACTGACCTTAAGCAATCATTAGAATTGACTTCTTCTGTCCTACAGACGTTTACTACAAAATCTGTTAAATGGAGACTAGATTGCTTCTGGTTACCGTAAAGATTTGTTCATAAAAATCGCTTGAGGCTAAACTAAATTGGTTCTTATTATCGTAAAGATTTGTTCATAAGAACCGTACAAAGTCATACAATTACAACTCGACAACCGAGTGAATTCGAATTGAGGTTAAATTGACCCTCGATAAGTTTTTTTACTATACTGAATCCAGGCATTTTTCAAAACCCAGAAAGTAATGCACAATTGGTTCTATCAACTGTTCAGCTGCTCGTACTTTTCTTCCTTGCTTGCTGTCTGTACTTGATCATGATTTTTACAAAGTAATCTTCTGGTGTATGCTTAGTACACGAGGGAGAGTCCGTGGGTCAAACACCAGCTTACAAATCTCGAAAAAAAATTTCTTTCAAAGACTTCCTCTCAGCAGTCTGCTGGCAAAAACTCTGAGAGTAAAATAAAACTGACATGAAAAGCCTCTTAAATTTGTCGACATTAAGACTGTAGGTCCCGCCACTTGTCGACACACACAAAATGGGTGGTGTGTGAGGGGTTGTTATGATCAATTACGTAAGTAAGTAATAATGATCGACTGCCAAAGATACGAGAGTAAAAAACCAAAAGTTTGCCACTAATTCGCACTGAGCCTCGCTGCGGCCTATCCTGCTTCCTTTATGTAGAGCAGAATTAGACCTCTTAACAAGATGATCAACAGACACCTTGCATCTTGAAAAAATTTAGTTTCTCTGAGGCCAATGGAATACAATTTTTTAAAACTTACGTTGAGAGCTCAGAGCCTACGATTTGTATTGCCGTGCCTACAGATAAGTTGTGTATCAGAAAACTCTCGATAATGCTTAAATTTATCAAAGGCTTTGCATTGCGTAGGTTAAAGTGATTGCTCCTCGAATAATAAGATTAATTTCAGTTGTCTTGAAAATCTGAACTCATATCAGCAGATAGTTTATGTTGTAGCGCAACATATATTCGTATGATACCCACATAAAGTTTTTTCACTTGTTTTTAATTGTTGTTGTTGTGTTGTGTGTTTTTGTTTTTATTTTCTAGTTCCATTGACTTAAGTTTTCAAAGGGATTTATTCAATTTCATAGCTTTCGTTGTATGTTTTTGCCTGAAATCTATTTAAAGGTTTTAATAATAGGAGTTCATCTTCACATGCTCGCTCACAACTCATATATTTTTGTATGATGCGAATGAGTGTCTACATAAGATCGGTATTATCTTAACACTTTAGTAAAATACTAAAACAACAACAACAACAACAATAGCATTAACAATTATGAACATTTTGTAAAAGGGCTTAATTGCAAGCGTGACAAATTTTCATTGCTTATGAGCATGAAAGCGAAGAGAGAAAAATATGATAAATTATACGGGGGATTTATTTAATTTTTAATTTTTGTTCAGCCAAGATAAATCATAAATCCTTCGGTCTTGGTTGTGCTCAAATGGTGACCATCATCTTGACTGGAGTTTACTTGTTGCAGACTTTAAATGAACATTAAAAATATGGTTTTCTCATAAGACAGGATATTTTTAAAGCTTGTCTAGCATATACTGGCAATTAATGAAAGCATGTTTCTAATGATCTAAGTCATCGTAGTCTAGTAGGTAATTTGTTGGCTTTTTAGACGTCAGGCCACGGTTAAAAATCCAGATCGGACATCTCCAACAAAAAGAAATATGAAGAAATATTTCTTCCACGACTTTCTCTCAGCAGATTTCTGGCAAAAACTCTGAAGAGTAAATAAAAATTGCCATGAAAAGTTTCACAAAAATCTGTCGTTCGGAGTCGACTTTAAACTATAGGTGCCGTCACTCATGTATAAAATTAACACATACAACAGAAGGGGTGTGAGGAGCTAGGCCAGGTCCTGACTGAAGTGTGGTAATGACCAATTATGTATGCATGTGTGCATGTAAAGCAGCCATTTGATCCCTAAATAGTGTGTACACCAAATCTAAGATTGTCCCATAGAATGCCGGGTATCTTTCGAGCTTATAGTAAGACATTCCATGATTTGCGTCCTGCGCACTTGCAAAGGTACAAAGGCACAACAGAAAATTTTAATGAAGACGTATATGAGTTTGGTATTCTTTTGCACAGGAGCAAACATTTGTTTTCACACATACTTTACTCTTTTGCAGATGAAAGATACGATAGTGAACCCACTTGTAGAGAGACCAGACAGGTTTTGATTTGCAGTATACATGAGAAGAGTCACACTTAGAAACCTCATAGCAATTATAATGAGTAACTAATACCTCCCAGTAGTCGCCGTAGTCTAGTAGTCTAGTAGTTTAGCTAGCTTATTAGACCTAACGCCAGGGTTCAAATCCCAGGTCAGATATCAAAACGAAAATATGAAAAAATGAAAAGTTTCACAAAAATTTGTCGTTCGGAGTCGACTTTAAACAGTAGGTCCCGCCATGTATAAAATTAACACACACAACATAAGTGGTGTGAGAAGCTAGGTCGTAATCCTGACTGAAGGGTTGTAATGACCAATTATGTATGCGTGTATGTACTAATACCTCCCAATGATTTCTGCAGAAGTTGTAGTGAAAATAAAGGGGAGAAAAACATCTTCTCTATCTTTGTCCTGCATTTGGGAAATTGAGACGAAGGATTCATGGTGGTTCTAAATTTTTTAACAAAAGGGTTGCCAAAGGTTATGTCAATAGAAAATGCCAGCCAGGAGTTACAGTTGTATCACCGAATAAATACTATGGGTACTACAATGGGTTCTTATATCTGAACATATCTGAAATTTTAAAATAAAAACCAAAAACTTTTTGTGTTATGGACCAGAGATCAGCAATTAATCATTTTTTCGCTTCTCATAAGCACTCATGTAATTTTGAATATAAGTGAGTCAACAATATTGAAATTTAACTATGTACTCTGATACATTCATACTCACTACAACGTTGATGTATAAGTACAGGTTGCAATGACTATGCGTACAACGTTGACATCAAACTCATACCGTTCGAAATATGTTTGATTCATAAGCCAACTCATTTAGATTCATAAATTTAGAAAAATATACTTATACTTGATACTTATAAATGATTCGAGTGACGCGAAGTATTTTAGCGTTCGTATGCGATTCATATTTATTTTGTGATTCTTGTAAATGTTGAACTATGGAGGGTCAAAATCAACAAATCATACGTGTTGTTAAGTGTGAATATGATGAGTACTTCAAACTTTGAATATGAGTAGAGGTTCCATATGATATTATAATAAGTATGAATGCGTATAAGTATCAGAAATTATGATCTTTTGAATACTCATTGCTGATCTCTGTTATGGACCCAATATTAATTAAAAAATCTAAAAAGAAACATTTTGAAGATTTGCTTTCAATGTCATTTTGTATTCTTTTTCTGTTTAGTTCTTATCAAAATTGTATCATTTTATCAAAATTTTAATGCGATATCATTTCGTGATAACATCTCACCACAGTCATCATCACAAAGTCGTCGTTGTCGTCGTCGTTGTCGTCATTATCAAATTGTTTTGTTTTTCGAAGATCCTCTTAAAGTATTCTAAATTGTAAATTAAAATGTTTTTTTTTCTTCGTTTCATGTAAATAATTATTGTTTTCTTCTTTTTTCGTTTGTACTTGTACTCGTATTTCTCTAGAACCAGTAGCAAAATAAGATAATTAATGTGGAGTAAAACAAAATTATTTGAAAAGTTATTCGTAAAAAAGTTTATTAAACTTTGTACTTGAAATATTTAGTTAAGTATCTATTTTTGAAGAAAAACCAAAGCAAACGCAAATGATCCATCCATCTGTTTGAATTTATATGCGGTCTTGTTTTTAAAAGCTTTCTGTCTTAAAATTTAAACACAAAACAATGTGATCATTGAGATTTTTATTCGTTTGAAAGACCTACTAATGCCATGACGCTGGTGCACAAATCAGGCAGAATTTAAACGATGTCATGGGTTACGTTGGCTTCTGAGGACCGTTGTACTTTGCGGCCTATTCGCAGACGTACACTTGAGGCTATACCTTCAAATCGCTTACGAATGCTATCAAATGTGTCATGATTTGATCAAACAAATTGAATAAATGACAACACATTTGATTAGTGTGGCTTCAAAGCTTGGAAGAGCTGGAAAAATCTGATGTAACAAGTCCAAATCCTAAAAAAATATTGAGATATTTGAGTGTTCATGCGTCGGGAAGCATTCTGGATGCATTATTTAGGGATTTACACGCTTTAACCACTCCCTCACGCCTTCTCCGTTATTTTTCTTTATTATCACACTCATTCAATAGTACCTGATCTTTTATATTCTAAAAGAATTCAGGGCCTTCTTTAATCTGTATCATAAGTGATAGACTTCTGCCATATTTTCTCATGGACGTAGGCTCCGGCAAGCTTGAGTCGAAGAAATTACCTTCTGTGTCTTTTTTATTCCTTGGTAACCCATCAATGACTGCTTGATATTGGTTCTTAGAAAGGTAAATTGGTCTGGTTTTGGTCTGAGACCATTAGGATAAGAATGATTTCTAACGTTGTGGATCACGGCATGCTCAAGTATTATATGGCTGACTTTCAAAGTGTATCAATACAAAGTTTGTATGCAGTTCTACTACGGTATATAAATTATGTAGACATGCAAAGTTACCAAACAATGCATCAACTATATATCCGATGCCCAATTGCTTTTTGACCGCGTTAAAAATACACATTGACGACGTTTTGAAATAATATACATTGTAAACATTTTGTACAGCGGCTTTATGAAACACTATACTTTGTTCAAACACAAAGCAACTAACATTTTGGAAGTCAGTCTATCTTATTAATTATACATCGATGGCAGGTTTGTAATACATCAACAGACGAATACCGATTGTATTCCAGAAAAAAATCTGTGTGTGTAATAAAAAAGAAATTGGATTTGGTGCATGGGTCTCACCTAGTGTGATAGCTTTGCAGCTGTTACCGATTTATTCCCTTTCAAACGACGAAAACAAACAACTTTATTCGGCCAATGGAGTGACTAAATAAACTTAGAGGTTGGCAAGACAGTAAATACAGGTTTTTGATGAAAGGAAAGAACCGACAAAAGTGTAAAGTGTGAATCGGCTGTGGAATCCCTCTATGCCGAATGCTCTTCATCTATCAGGGGGAATAACATCAACAACGATTATTATAGGAACTTTATGCAGCTTAATAATCAGGAAAGTGTAGGATTCAGTCCGCAAAGGTCTTCATTTTTATACTCTATGTAACAAGGAGTAAAACAGATAACAGCTCTATCATCCCAGGACCTTCTGCCGGCAGGTCAATCACCTGCTTAGCTGGAAAAATTGATAAGAGAAACGACAACGAGGCAGAGAAATAATAAGGAGACTGTGAAACGGAATATAAAAAATTAAAAGGATTAGGATGTGCGTGTATAAATAGCATAGAGAGGGATATGTAAGACAGAATCATAAAAGGCGTCTGAAATGATAAAATTTTGTTTTGAAAATACTTTTTAATGTTCTCATAGGACTGTGCAACTATCTGGCTATAGGGATGTAAAAACGTAGTTAAAAGTGGTTCGGTAATCACAGAATAATGATTATATTGGCAACAAGAACTTGAATAGTCGTGTCAGTTGTCACAAAAATACAAACTGGTTTTATGCTAGCCTTGGATTTCTAACATAGAAAGATAAAGAGTCGCAATATTTTGTAGAGTAGAATATTAAATAGAATATTAGATTTATCTCACTTACTTCTATTGTTTTGTTAGGTTTTTACCTTTTAAAAACGTTTAAAATATCAGCTCGTAGAATCCAAACATAAATAAAAATAAATTTGTGTTTAGTTTTAATTAAAATTCTTTATTATTCGCCTAATTCTGTGTGCCAATGTTCACAACTTGATGTAAACAACAACAATTGCTTTTCTTTGTTATACGCTTTGCATAAAGAATAACAATTACTGGACAATTATTCGACAAACCACGATTACTTTCTTTAAACGCACCTTGTCTTGTCACACAAGAGTGACTGAACTTTTACTAGCTCAGTTGCCTGCTTTGCCTTGCCTTTGGCAGAGTAAACAATCTGAATGAATGTTCTTGCAGGTGAATATTTATGACTTTGCCTTCTCGAAATCTCTATAAATGTAAACATCGTTGTTTACATTTATTATTGTAGTATTGTTTGCGTATTTTGTTTACACTTTTTCCTGTAGTGTTGTTGGTGTATTTTTTTTTACTTGTTTACCATTTTCTTATGCTGGTGTTTGTTGTTATATTAAGCAGTACGATAATTTGTAAACAGGTTTGTTTACTGCATTGTTTTGTTTTTGTAGCTTTTATTTATAATTTTAATGTTAAGCGATGTAAAAGCAAAACACCTGTATCTAGATTTCTCATTTTTGTAACAATATTACAACTACAAAATATCTAATAAAAGATTGCTAAATACATACATACATATGCGTTACGTTTGTTGTATGCAAAATAGCTTTGTTTTATTATTTTATTTTATATCCAAACAATACGCCACAAAGGAATTTAAAAAATGTGAGAATTCGAATATTTACTTAAGACGGACGCAAAGATTGTGACAACAACGTTTAGATGAAACAATATGTCACCCACAATATTAAATACAAAAACAACAACAAAGAAAAATAAACAAATTCTTGAAATAGAATTAAAAATAGATACAGACACGTGCCATAACAAATGTGTTTCAAATGTTCGCCCAACGTCTGATAATATAATGAATCAACCCATTATTCCCATTCCCATGGAGATTTAAGAGTTGCATTTAAAATTTTTGTTGATTTTCAAATTTAATTCATTAGAGAGTATGAAATCTAATGTTTTTATCTCTAAAAAGGAATCTTATGACTGCATTGGTTTATTTAATCGCTTAAAAAACATAACTCCTCTCGCATATTCAATGCACAACAACTGTGTCAATAAATAATATTTTAAAAAATACCGATTTTTTGTTTTTAATTTAAAAAATAAACGAAATACATACATACATAAGTATGTACTCATATGTACATAAACGTATAAATATTTCAATAACAGAAATTTTTAAGAATTCTAGAGGAAGGCCACTTGCAGTTCATTTACATTTACAGTCGCCGTACAGTAGATGCCATAAATAATTTCGGATTTTTTAAATTGGAATGAAAATTTTTCATTAAAAAAATCAAAATTGATGTACAAAACAGATTAAAATTCTAATTATTAGGCAGAATTGTTTGTGTAATTTTTTAAATTTTCAAAATTTTGTTCACATCAAATGGAAAAATAGAAATGAAATCGAATTTTATTTCAATTTTATACTGTGGTGGTGAAAACGCATGCCATAATCAGAACTTTCAACACCATTGTTTAAATGAAACAAAATGTGCTTTTTAGTTTAAAGATATTCGAATAAAAAAAAAATTAAAAACAATTTTGCATTCTTCGTGGAAATAAATAAAACCTTTGCAAATAATGCCAGCAAGATTTTTTATACATATTTAATTATATAAGAGGCTGAATAACTTCTACCATATGCTCGGTGTACTATCATAGACCAGAGTCTCTGATGGGAATCAAACCCATGACCCTAACGCTAACAGTCTAACGTACTATTATACCACGACACCCAGCAACAAAATATAAACGAAATAAAAATGTTAAACAGTAAATGGTTATTGAAGTCGCCGTAGTCTAGTAGGTAGTGCGTTGGCTTATTAGACGTAAGGCCACGGTTCAAACCCCAGGTCAGACATCAAAACGAAAATATAAAAAATATTTCTTCGGTGACTTCCTCTCAACAGATTTCTGGCAAAAACTCAGTTACTCAAAAATCTGTCGTTCGGAGTCGACTTTAAACTGTAGGTCCCGCCACTCATGCTTAAAATTAACACACACAACATCAGTGGTGTGAGAAACTAGATATCTAATCCTGACTGAAGGGTTGTAATGACCAATTATATATGTATGTAAATGGGTTATGATGGCAATTTTAAAAACCCTTCTATTATATCAATACTTAGCTCAAACTCCTTTTATTTTTACAACAGATTGTCGGTTAAAGAAAATAACAACCTTCATAAATTTCATTCCATATTACTTAAGGACTACATAACTAAAGAGTTTAGGTTCGTTAAATGATAAGGCAATTACATTAGTTATTAGATTATTTGTCGGTAATCATAGTTTCATAGTGTTAGCACAATGGTTAAAGGCGTTGTTCCGTATAAATTGCCGCCCTAGTGGTATTTTACCCGACATTCAAAAATTCGGAAAGCTAACGTATCTAACGCAGCCTTATCTCATACATACATAACTGGTCATTACAAGCTTTCAGTCAATATTACGACCTAGCTTCTCATGTGCCGCTTATGTTGTGTGTGTTAATTTTTGACATGGGCGGAAGGAGCTACAGTTTAAAGTCGCCATCGAGCGACAGATTTTTTGAGAAACTTTTGATGGCAATTTTTTTTATTTACTTCCACAGTAAACCAGATATCTGCTGGAAGGTAGTCGCCGAAAAATTTTTTTTTCATATTTCGTTTTGTTGGAGATGTCTGACCTTGGTTTTGAACCGTGGCCTCATGTCTAATAAGCCAATACACTACCTACTAGACTACGGCGACCTCGGCCGTTTCTCACGATACTTAATTGAGTGCTTGACATGTCTGTGACTTGTTAGTTACACCAGCAGATATTGATTGCTTTTGTAGTCCTTCAACCAGAAGATGATGTTCTACATAAGGTAGGAATGTTTCTTTCAATCAAGTAATCGGCTGCTAATAATAATCATATCATGAATGGTGAGGTTAATTCAATCAAAGTTCAATTTTCCTGTCTATGCTTCCATCAAAAGCCACCAGAACAATTGTAACGTTATGGCTTGGACATACGTTCATAAAAAATACTCTTGTTGAGATCATATTCCAGTCACTCGAATCATTTATAAGCATTATGAGTATTTTTCTAAAGTTATGAATCTGAATGAATAGGCTTATGAATCAAACATATTTCGAATGGTATGAGTTTGATGTCAACATTGTACTCATGGTTATTGCAACCTGTACTTATAAATCAACGTTGTAGTGCGTATGAATGAATCAGAGTACATAATTAAATTTCAATATTCTTGACTCACTTGAATTCAAAATTTCATGAGTGCTTATGAGTAGCGGAAAAACGATTCATTGCTGATCTCTGGTCCCTACTAAGTATCGTAGGATGTCTAGAAGCATTTTTAGTGGCGTAGGTTATAAAAACAAACAAACTAAAGTAACTCTGTGTACATGATCCAATAAAGAAAATGAAAACAATTTTAATTCAAACTAAAGTGTACTACTGACAGCATATCTGGCTGACATACTGACTGACTGACTAAATGCAAGTGTTAGGAAAAGTAAAGCACGTTTTCCCCGAAGGAAAATACACTCTCCGATCAACAGATGATCGTTTGTTTACATGTAAAGTGATGGAAAACGAAAACAAACTCATGGTAAAAAAAAACAAAAAAATATTGTATAAGAAAGCAATGAGTTTATTAAGAAAGTAAAAAACAGAGAAAGAAATTCCACATAAGAGAGTGAGTGAAAGAGAAAGAGAAGGAAGGAAGGAAATGAGTAAAACAAAACATATGTATGTTTGCTGGGAAATATGGCCACACAATCATAACAAGACAAGACAATCGTATTTAAATAAACTAAAGTGCCGGTAGTGTTAATAATTTTCTTTTATTTTTTTATTGTATTTGTTAATGTTGTTGCTGTTGTTGTGGTTATTGTTGTTTTTGCAGTCATTGCTCAATTGAGTTGTTCGTTTGCTACGAGAAAAGTGTCAAATCTAACACCCCACATATGCATACACATTCATTTATTATGAATTCGTTTTAGAAAACCATTAAATAGAGGCCGGGAAAAAGTGAATCCACAATTGAAATGAAATTAAAAAAAAAATACTTCGATTAGACAGCTTTCGGTAAACAAATTATCGACTTTTTCAAAATCCAATGAAAGTTTTTTGAAGAAAAAATTAAAATTAAAATTAAAATGAGAAAATCATTTCGATATTCGGATATGTGTGGGCAATTAAATTGTTTAAACAATTGGATGAGTTTATTTTAAATTTATACATAATTTTGTTAATTAATTTCAAGATCAATATTCTAAAAATCTAAACATTGGTGTGTACATAAGCATCTGCCTTAGTGACTGGCAAAACATCATACAATTAAAGATAGGAAATTAATGAATTTTGAACTGGAGGATGACCGCCTGATTTCTAGTAGAATCCATGACATTCAGGAGAATGAGGAAAACAATATTATTCTATTAAAATAGAAAATGTATGTCAACTGTCAGTGGAAAGAAAATATACGGCTAATAACCCTCAAAGATAAATATGCCTTTATATCTAACTTCGTTGAAAATCTCATAGACACTGTTCCATCTAGTCTCCGTGCTATATTAAGCAGTATGTCAGCTTATTAGACATGGGGCCAAGGTTGAAAACCCCAGGTCAGATATTTCCAACAAAACGAAATATGAAAAAAATTTCTTCGACGGCTGCCTCTACGCAGATTTCTGGCAAAAACTCTGAGAAAAAAAATTGCCATGAAAAATTTCTCAAAAAATCTATCGTTCGGTGTCCCGCCACTCATGTATACAATTAACACACACATCATAAGGGGTGTGAGAAGCTAGGTCCTAATTCTAACTGAAGGGTTGTAATGACCAATCATGTATTATTGGTCTTCACTACTGTATGTAGTGGGAATAAATCCAACAGAGCTTCCTGGATAGATTTTCTGGTCCCTGTATTATTATTCAAATCCATTTGGACCTTTTTCAGATTTGTTATGTCTGTGCAAAGAGATTTTGGAAGTTTTCTTCGTCTTATAAGAAGTCTCAAGAACTGTTTGAATTTTCCTTTTGCCAAAAAATCTGAATATTCTTAACAGTTAATGAAACCCTTCAAATAGTTTTTTTAAGGAGGTCGTTCTAAAGCAGACATAAGATTGGTAATGAAGAGACCCCTGCATATCTGTTCGCAAATCGTCATCCATCTGGTTATCTTAGGCTCTATACCAGAGATCAGCAACGAATCGTTCTTTCGCTACTCATAAGCACTCATGAAATTTTGAATATAAGTGAATCAAGAATATTGAAATTTAACTATGTATTCTGATTCATTCATACTGACTACAACGTTGATATATAAGTACAGGTTGCAATGAGTATGCGTACAACGTTGGCATCAAACTCATACCATTCGAAATATGTTTGATTCATAAGCCTACTCATTTAGATTCATAACTTTAAAAAAATACTTATAATACTCATAAATGATTCGAGTGACTCGAATCAGTCATCAAAATTTACAGCCTTAGTTGTTGTTCCATTTTGTTGAGTATTGTAGTGTTCGTATGCGAATCATACTTATTTTGTGATTCTTGTAAATGTTGAGTCATGGAGAGTTGAAATCAACATCATCATACGTGTTGTTAAGTATGAATACGATGAGTAGTTCAAACTTTGAATATGAGTCGAGGTGCCATGATATTAAAATTGGTATGAATGAATATAAGTATCCGAAATTATGAGTATGAGACTCATTGCTGATCTCTGCTCTATACCCCTTCCGTCTAACACCCTTTGTTGTATGTTATGAAGTGCACATATGCACACCAAACAATTAAACAAACAAAATAATTTAAACAGTTATGTATGTGTTGTATTCCTATTTATGTATTAAAAAACAACAACAAATATTTTAATTTTTAGTTAAGCAATTATTAATTGTTGTTGCTGTATTTAAGCGAATATGCCCGAGGCAAATGCAACAAAACGAAACGATGAAATTGCCACGATGTCAACGTTGCCAGCAACTGCCACACGTACAGATTTCGAAAGTAAACTGCCCGTCCAAAAGTGGAACAGGTGAAATATTTTTTTTAAGAAAATATTTTCTTGTCATGTTTTTTCTTCTTCTTTTTTGTAATTGTTTGTTATTTTTTCTTTTTTTGCTAAACAGCACGAATTCTTTAACAAATTAAATAGAAAATAAAAATTTTAAATAAACTGCATGATTAATTCGAATAACAAAAACAACCAAGGCATGTTTAATTATTATTTTTGCACTCACACGCACACACACACACGCACTTATATACTTTGTGTGTGTGGGTGTGAAATAGCCACTAAAACCGTAAAAGTGTTCAATGTCTTCAAGATGGCCCACTGTAAAGCCAAATATCATAGTATACCTTAAGGCTTTTGAATTTAACACTGAAAACTTAATAAATAAGTACAGAACAGTGTTACGCTTTAACCATATGGACACCTTTTTTATGTTTTTCGTATTTTTATTATTTCTGTTTTTGTTGTTTTAAGAAATAACAGTTTTTAATGTTGTTTTTTCTTTTGTTTCATTTTTATTATCGTTTTTCAGATCAAATTCCATTAATGTCACTTACTATCCATTGATTGAACGTCGTAATAATGTTTTATCCTCTCCCGAAGATGATGTCATTGTCAATGTTAGTGCAACATGTGCGAATGATTTGTGTAATTTAAATACCGACAATACTGGCTGTAGTCTTTGTTGTTGTTCTCCCAAGTCGGACGGCTCAAATTCAACGTCATCGTGTTGGCACTTGAAAAGAAGGCAAATTATACGTCAAAGTTCACATGCATCAGGTGAGTAAAATATATTCATTTGCAGTAAGTTAAGCATGTCAAATTAATAGGGACACTTTCAGAATTGAAAAAAATTTTTTTTTGAACCAAACTACCAATTATTATAGGGCACTTCTCATGACCGCTCCTTATCAAGGATTTCTGGATGCTTCTATCCATCTGTCTTGTGTGGATACAAGCAAAAATGACCGCTGGTAACTATATTGATATTCCACAGAGCAATATGCTTTCCTTTAGCGAGAGAGGTAGCAATTTATGTAGGATAACGATCCCAAACATATTCTGTCTATCCCCAATGTACCTTTTTTCGTATCAATGTGTTTTCTCCATATGTGAACTGGATGTTCTTCTTCCTTATAATGCATGTCGCAACCCTGTTGTCTTGACGAACCTCAGGGAAATGTTCGATGGTAGTAAGAATCCATCCTGCCTTAATATATATCCAGGTGTTTCGAAATATTGTAGCCGCTGTAGTCTAGTAGGTAGTGTGTCGGCTTATTGGAAGTGAGGCCACCGTTCAAATCCCAGCTCAGACATAAAAACGAAAATATGAAAAAATATTTCTTCGGCGACTGCCTCTCAGCAGATTTCTAGCAAAAACTCTGAGAGTAAATAAAATTGCCATGAAGAGCTTCATAAAAATCTGTCGTTCAGAGTCGACTTTAAACTGTAGGTCCGGCCACTTATGTATAAAATTAAGGCACAACGCGTAAGTAGTGTGAGAAGCTAGGTTGTAATCCTGATTGAAGGGTTGTAATGACCAATTATGATGTTTCTAAACATTGGGCATAAAGTACTTTTTATTCTTTGCAAATGTTCCTTGAGTCTAAAATGTTTCGTTAAAAGGCCTCTTACTACGTTCCAGGCATGGTCTGAGGCAAATATCCTTCCATCATAATAACCTAGCAAAAGTTTACATTGTTTCATATTCGTCTGCCTTTCTTTTCTTCAAGTATACCTTTTTAAACTCATCTTTCCATTCTTCAGAAAGGTTCTGGCCGCACCTAAAGAGTAGAAGTTTCCTTTGACAAGCTTATTTTATGGTTCAACTCGTCCAAGTTTATTGCTCTTATACTGCCCTTTGTAAACAAGGACAACTGCTAGCATCAGATATACGTCCAAGTGTTTCCCTATAGGATGCATTAATGCCTTAGAGATTGCAGAAATTTTCCACATGGGATAGGAATATTTTACTCTAGTACCGAACCTCGCTCCTATTGCATAACACTGCCGTGTATTTGAGATGATATTTAAACAGAAAACATTGGAAAAAAATGTTCAATTTAATACATTACCAAAGCGCTCTTCGAATGCGTCAATTTCTGCCAAACGTTTTCTATGCGATTATCAATGCCTTGAATCGATTCGTAGATTTTGAATATAATGTGACACTATGTAGCAAAATTTGCTGACGTCTGCTGTCTGTGTGCTATCAGTAGTAAATAGGTCAACGTCTATACTACACCGTCTGCAATGCTTAAGGGCTTCATAGTTAAAGGGATTTCAGTTGGACCAGTTACTGTGTATACCGCTGAATTTAATTTTAATATCATCTCCTTAAAGCAAAAACCCAGAGTAACCTATCAAAAGCAGTGAAACATCATCGGTATAAAATTGTAATGAAAAGAAACTCGAACTTGATAGACCATGTATAGCCAAAGTACATATAGAGCTTAAATGAGGGAAGAAAGTTTGTTGAGTAACATAAAAAATCAAAGGGAATTATGAAAATAATGTTGATCGCCATAGTCTAGTAGGTAGTGTGTTGGCTTATTAGATGTAAGGCCAGGGTTCAAACCCCAGGTCAGACATCAAAACGAAATATGAAAAAATATTTCTGCGGCGACTTCCTCTCAACAGATTTCTGGCAAAAACTCTCAGAGGAAATAAAATAAATGCCATGAAAAGTTTTTCAAAAATCTGTCGTTCAGAGTCGACTTAAAACTGTAGGTCCCGCCACTCATGTATAAAATTAGCACACACAACATAAGTGGTGTGAGAAGTTAGGTCGTAATCCTGACTGAAGGGTTGTAATGAGCAATTATGTACGTATGGGTTGATAATTAATCGAATAATGATTGTTTATTTGCTTGTAGTCACCGTAGTCTAGTTGGTAGTGTGTTTACTTATTAAACGTAGGGTCAGGGTTGAAATCCCAAATTACCATGAAAAGTTTCTCAAAAATCTGTCATTCAGAGGCGACTTTAAACTGTAGGTCCCGCCACTCATGTATGAAATTAATACACACAACATAAGTGGTGTGAGAAGCTAGGTTGTATGCATGCATTTGACACCCATCGGTGTTCACTTTGGACCAGTCGATTTGTCTACTTTTTGATTTGAAGTCCTATTAATCGGTTGAAAAACTTTCGTAAATAATTCTGAAACATTGCTTTCATGGAGCTACGAACCAGTTGAACAAATGTTCGAAGAAATCTAAACAATCCTTCACACGTCATTTTTTCACAGTAAAGAGAATTCATTTCAAAAAAATTTTGTCTTTTGAAAAAAAAAATGTGAATATGTGAATACGAGTATGTGTAGAATATGGGTCATAATTTTAAATTTATATTGTTTAACTCTTTATGGTTGTGTTTCATACATATTTTGTACACGAGATGAATGAGAAAGACGCACACCGAATACAATTTATTTCTAAAGCTTAGCAAAAATTTATTTTTAAATATTCAAGAAGAAACAAAAAAGACAACCAAAACAAAAAAACTAAAAACAAAATTAAAACAAATTTTCAAAATTTTCTATTTTTTTTGTCCATTTTTCTTTCTTAATTTCTATTTTAATTTAATTTTTTTTCTTCTTGTCTTGTTCTTGTTCTAAATCTTTTCATAAATGAACATCATTTTGCTGGCTGCGTTTGCTGCTATATTTGCTGCTGTATAATGGGGAATGACGCTGAAATAAAAAATGCTGCTGTTTAATGACTTTTATTCGGGCTGATGATGCATTTTTATGTCTTTCTTGTGCTGTGCATATATACATATAAAATTATAATGTATGTGTGTGTGTGTGTCTGCTTGTCTATACGACAACATTAAAGCTAAAAATAAAATTGACATTAGTTTGACAGAAATAGCAACACAGCACTCCACAAAAAAATCAATCTCTCTACCGGCTACACCAAATTTAAGTCAACTTAGAAGACCTGTTAGATCGTGCTATAAAAAATTAAACGAGCCAACATCAGCAGCATCGCCCTCATCAACAATAATAACAACTGCCACCGTACACATGCCGTTAACGTATGAACAATTTCGTAAGAGACAACAATTTCACCAGACACTCAAAACGCCTGAGCATTCAATAAAATCATCTTCACCACCACCACCACCACCACCTCTACCAAAAAGATCACCGCCATCAACAAAACCACCTACACCATCATCACCAATAAAAGCAACACACAACTTGGCATCAACAACACGATCGATGTTGTTGAAACATCAAACAGTACGTTATGAAGAGACCACCTCTATTCAGAATTCACCACTACAAAAATCCAATTCCACCACAAATAATGAACAAATTTCGAATACAACTGCCAATATTCACAATAGTAATGCTCCAATGTATGCCAATATTGTTATGGTGGCTCATACAACAACAACAACACAATCATATAATAATAACAACAACAACAATAACAACAATATTGACAATAATAAAATGGCCAAAAGACAGGGTTGCTTTCCTCCCAACGAATGCAATGAAAATGAGTCGGAAAATACCCTCTCAGCACACAAGAACACACCACGCCAAGGTGGCGGTGGTGGTGGATTTTTACGTTGCGAACAATGCTGTGAGAGCATGACTAGCCAACGGCAATCGTATGATGCCGAGAGGCATAAAACAAAGAATGGCCAAAATCCACCAATGGATTTCACCACTTTTGCTTCCGATCATTATCGACGTTCAGATACAGAAACAGTCTCTGAATTGTCGTCGTATCGTTTTGCTACGGATGAAGATATTGGCTTAGTATCGAATTTTCAAAATAATAATAATAATAATCACAACAACAACAATAATAATAATAACAATAATAAGTACTCGTCGTCATCGTCTTACACGGAATTGCAATCGCAAACGCAATCGTCAAGTGAAAATACGAATCGTGAAATTGAACGTTCAGCGGAATGTGTGAGTAATAATGGGGAAAATGTTGTCTTAAATTATGACGACAATGATTTTATAGAAAATGCAACAACAACAACAAAATACGAAACGAATAATTTTAAAAATAAAAATGAATATCGCCGCTGGCCACAAAACGAGCAGCTGAAAGCGATAAAACGCGTTAATAACGATTTGGAAACAAAAAATAAAACGTCACGCGTTCATATACAAAAAACACCTACAAATTGTTGTTATACAATTGATAAATCGCTTAGTGATCGTTATATACCCTATACGGATAACGGTAACAATAACTACAACAACAATAACTACAATAACAACAATAATAACAGTAATAACAATAATAACGATATCACAAAACCGGTTTTAATACCCGCGCGTAACGGGATTGCTAACGAATCAAGCCCACCTAACGATAGCAATTTATCATCGTCTCTGCCTCGAAACTATGGCAGTAACTTTGATTCGTGTTCGTTTACTCGGCAAGTGTTTATAAGAAATTCATTGCGTTCGCAAAAAACCGCTCCTCCCGTACCGCCTAAGCCATTACACGAGGCTTCAGAGGATAGCATATCCTATGATCCTCAACGATTTTATCGTAAATTACAGAAATTCGAGAAACAAAGTTCGCTAATACAACAACAATCGCTGCCGCGTGAAATACCGTCGCCAAGTCGTTTGCAAGAAAGATCGGTTACACCCGAAAGGTGTGAATTATTGAATTGTTTTCCCTCGTATCGTAATCGTACGCAAGAGCAAAAAGACACACAAAGTGAAAATTCCGAAGTGAATAATTTTAAGCAGCCGTCAAATCAAAACGGTTTTAATCTAGCAGCGCATAAAAACTGCAGTGAATTACCGCCGCCCAAAAGAACTTTACGTTACGATAATCATGGGCGTTTAAAGTCCACATTTATTACCCAATTACCAGTGACTAGCATACGACGCTCCTCATTAGACTCGGATACTGGACAGAAATGTTTGAGTCCTTGTTTGAAATTGACGCCAACATTAACGCGAAAATTTCAATACTCACCCAAACACACCATAACAAAAGAAATTAACGAAGAAACCGAAGAAGAAATTGAAGAAACGAAAAATAATCACTACAACACAAATAACTCAACACCGCCCCTTTTAAATTCGCCCACTTTACGTTCTCTGCTGCCGCAAAAGAAATCCTATTCATCGCCCATAGCTTTACATCATGATTCCCTTGCCAGTCCGGTTTGGTTAAGTTCGGAAACAATTGAATCTCATGCATCATCATCGCAGAAGGGTCTCGATGATGTTCAATCGAATTGTAGTGATCAAACGACAATATTTCACTTTGAACACGATAACTCTGCATCATCTTCGCCACTGTACGGTAGTGGTAACGGTGTAGCTGGTCCACATCATCATTATATCGGCTATAGTGGTAATAGTGTACTGCAGAACGGTGTCAGTTCGAGTACTGGAAATATATTTCGTGGCCCGTTATTGGTTAGACGTTTACCGGCTATCCAGTCGTTCGGTTATATACCAACACACTCTAGCTCATTGGGCAGTGCCAATGTACGAGAGGATATTGAAAAAGAGGTGAGTCTAACTGTAAAGTATACATATATATAACTACTAACTAACTTGGTTAAGATTGTTTGATATTTGTTTGGATCGGGTCATAAGATCCAAAGATAGATAGAAACGTTTCTGTAACCATTCTTAAGGAACAATATCTTTCGAGACCCTAATTTTTGATCTTATCACGGATCATGAAATTAGCAGCCAATATAAAATGTCTAGGAGACCTAAACCTCTTAGAACCTAAGTACGTGTTTTAAAATCTAGTCTTGGATTCACGGATTCTATATTTCCTAGAGGCAATGCATATTCATTGCTTGTGAGGAATGGTCCACAAGACCAAATAAACATTCCCTTGCGATGAGAAAAAGCTCGCTCGCTTATGTACATACATTATTGACCACTACAAACCTTTAAGATAGGATTACAAAAAACTGGCTCATACAAGTTGCGTTAATGTCTTTCAGATGGGTCCGAACGGCAGATTTCAAATGCTTTTGCATAGCAATTGATCAGAGATTTTGACAGAAACTCTTGAGAAATATTTTTGTTCCCTATTTCAAGGTATTAAAGCTTAGATTTGAATTCAGAACTCCTGCTAAGTAGACCTACAAGACTAAGCTGGTCTCAACTGACGATAGTGTTGTCTCTGAAACAGCCGAAACTGGTCCACACATTTATGAACGAACACGGTTGTGACACTGAAAATGACCTGGTAATCTGACATTAGATTAGAATTCAGTTGAAGGTTATGTTCCACGATTAAATTAAATCCGTTTGTCGAATTTCGACTTGCTTTAATACTTCTTCCAGGCGACTTTGCTTCATGCGCGTTCCCGTTAGTTGGTTACCAAAAACCAATACTCAATCTTAAATTGTAGCCTAGGCTGTGCTATAGAAATACAGTTCCTATCATTAATCACACGTTAGGTTAGGTTAGCTTAGGATTGGTACCACTGTATTAGTAGTAGCTCGCCTTCGCTTCACGAATCAGTCGGCTCATTTCGAAAAAGTCTTTCAGAAAAGAGAAGAAAATATGAAAGACAAAACACAGAGAAAATTGAAGAGAAGAAAACCAAAAAAAAGTGGAGAAAGAAAGTGTAAAAATAAAGGAATCAAATTTATCCATTATGCTTAAGGTGCTCCGTAGATAAATATTAAACAAAAGATATTCACATAGCCTCTCAATTCTGTTCGCAAAACCTATTAAATCCTTAAGCTTACAGTTTTTTCGATCTACCAGTTACTCAATAAATTTGCCTTATGTTTAAGGGCAATGGCATATGATATGATCCACTGTTTCTTCTGCCTCTTCCTAAAGTCTACACAATTCAAAGATATCCCTATTTCTTATGAGTCCTATAATAGCTATCATATTCCTCTTACTTATGCTTAAGAAAAGTAGGTAAGAAACTTATAGGATCGAACTTTAGCAAAAGGCACTTGCGATCCTACATTACAATTTATATATACACTCACGATTGTTGTTGTTAATCGAACTTGTTTTCAATAATCCTAAAGAACAAGCTGGCTTCATTTATCTCCTTTTTAATGTTACTTCTAAAGCTCATTCTGAAATTGGTAGGTTTCCTGCAATTACGTTGCCAGAATCATCACAATGACCAGGCACTCAAAATAATTAGTTGGTCATTACAACTCTTCAATCAGCTTCTCACACCACTTATGTTGTGTGCGTTAATTTCAAATATGAGTACCGGGACCTACGGTTTAAGGTCCACTCCTATCGACAGATGTGTGAGAAATTTTTCGTGACAATTTTATTTATTTTTTGCCAGAAATCTGTTGAGAGAAAGTCGCCGCATAACTTAATTAATCCCAGAGCAGATGTTCCTTGTAAGACTACAGTGCTGCGTGCTTATGACGAATAACTCTTGAGCATTTCGGTGTACATTTGTTCAATAGGCTTAACAATCACTAGATATACCAAATGAAAAATTATATTGGAATGCTATACGATGGCATGACATTGGTTCTATAGGTGAACCCGTCTCTACTTTTTACTCGCCCATAAAGATATCGCCACCATCTAGGAATTTATTCGAACCTATTTAGAGTTTCCAAGCAAGTATTTTTATACTCCCGATTATCACTGAAGTCAACGTTTGTGGTCTTGCAATCCGCCTTACTGGCAGTCAAAACAGCTTAACGCCGCTAATTTAGTTCCTTCAGCAGTACCGAGTGGCCTACTCTATAGTACATCACTAAACCTAGCTCATTTAATTTAAGGACGATTCTAGAAGCCAGTTTCTTTACATATATGCTCAATCGTTCCAATTAAAACATTGGATGCACCATTGGCCTAGTTGGTAGTGTGCTAAACTTCAAGTGACAAGACCGTGGGTTTGATTCCCACCAAGAGACATTATTATATGTGATTACTCTTAATAGTAAAAAGAAAGTGAGAATTATTACTACTCATAAGCAATTCTTGAAAAGAAAGTGACGAAGTTACAAACACTGGCCATTTGAAAAAAAAATTGTCGCATACTACTACCCCCTCTTTCCTTTCTTCTGTAAACTATCCTTCCTATATTCCAACACAGTGCGTTGCATGAATAGGCGTCATCCACTGAGTGCTGGTCGTCAAAAAAAATTTTTTTAATTTTTTTAGTTTCACTGAATTTATTATAAATTCTTGTCAATATATCACGTATTGAAATGCTATTTAACACAAACATATTTTAATGTTTTTCATTAAATTCAATGAAACTAATCACTACAAACATACATAATTTCGATTGCAAAATGAACGTAATTTTTACAATTTCGAATAAAATAAAAATTTTAGAAAAAAAGCGAACTTTGTTGATCCAAATTGGGGGAAAAAACCAGAGTGAATATTTATTTTTCTTTCAATTGATTTGATTTCATTTAAAAATCCATTCGAACAAATTGAATAATTTATGATAATTTTTTTTTTGGCGTAATTGGAAAATTACATTCCAAATAAATTTGAATGCAAGGTTGGCTTTTCCAGTACATGAATATGATTTTCAATTGCATTAAAATCTGCGAAAACTTTATCACTGCCTCCTTTCCATTAAAATGAACTGAAAAGAATAACAAAAAAATCTAAGAAAAATAATCAAATAAGAAATGCAATAAATCATAAGAAACCAAATTATCTGCCACCGAATAAATTCATACAGGAACACAATAAAAGCTTAAGTATAAAAGCAAAAACAAAAAACCAAAAAAAAAACACTGAAAATTTTTAAATAAATATTTATACAGGGATATTTGCAAAATAAAACAATTGAGAAACGATAGAGTGATGAAAATTAATTTCAAAATGAACGAATTCAACGAATATCATTAAATAGTACACGTGCTTTATCTATCCTTTATAACTGCCACAAAACTTATGCCCCTTATCGCCTTATTGCTTCTTGGCTTTGTTCAAGTTTCATTAAGTTTTTCTAGCCGTCCCAGTATGTAAAGGGTTCCAGGAAATAAAGGTCTTTATGGAAAACTTACATAATTTGCCATTAACAACTTCGCCGTTTGGTCACAACAATCGGCTTCCTCGATTTTGTCGTTCCAACGCAAACAAGGTCGTTCTCTTCGCCGACTTCCGCAAATCCCCGTATCAAATACTCATCTCGACGGAGCATTCTCCTCCATGGGCGAGCCAACACTGCCACTGGGTGTTAATACGCTGCATAATGTCCACGTCGTTGATGAGCACATACAGCTTATTGTTGAATCAGATGCAAAAATCATCGCCAACTCGCACTGGACTGAAGATCTTTCGTAGGAATTTTTTCTCGAATACTCTCAATTCTGCTGCATCAGTTCTTAATAGGGTCCATGCCTCTGCTGCTGCATTAGCTAAGGGAGGCTGAGCGTCTTGCAGAGTATTTTCGGCTAAGAAGAGTATTTTTTGGTAGAAGTAGGTAGAAGTGGCTGTCCCTTCGATGGAGTCATGAGCGGATACACTTAGGGCGCACACAGGGCTCAAGTAAAGCCACAAAATATCCAAAACCATGATAACCATGATAACCAAGAAATATCTTTACTAATTACACTCTTCGTTGCATTTAATTCGTTTATCTTGGCTCCGGCTTTGCCAGCAAAAATGATGTCAGTCTAATTATCAAGTGTAGGATCTTGCCAACACGTCCTACTGAGTGGCAGAGACCTCACTCGTACGACAAATATAATACTCTGCAAGACGCTTATCCTATTCGTGCTTCTTTCTGCCGCAGAAGAATGGACGCTATTAAGCACTGATGCAGCAGCCTTAAATAGAGCTGTCACACATCAGCTCTTTAATCAATTTTGTGAGCTGCCATTTGCCGCATTCTGTGAAAATATATTTGGTTGTTGTATCTGGTATTGGGGTGAAGAACTTCCGCTCATTCTATTCTTTTGCAGGAGAGATGTAGCCGTAGTCTAGTAGGTAGCGTGTTGGCTTATTAGACGTGAGGTCACGGTTCAAACCCCAGGTCAGACATCTCTAACAAAACGAAATATGAAGAAAATATTACTTCGGCGACTGCCTCTCAGAAAAAACCTCTGAGGGTAAATAAAAAATGGCCGTGAAAAGTTTCTCAAAAAATCTGTCGTTCGGAGTCGACTTTAAACCGTGGATCCGGTAACTTATGTGTGAAATTAGTACATACAACATAAGTGGAGTGAGGAGCTTGGTTGTAATACGGACTGAAGGCTTGTAATGACCAAGCGCTATCTCTCTCTCTCTTTGGCGGGGAGGCGTCAGGAGGCTGTCTGAATAGATTCAAGTATTCTTACCTTATAGTTATAGGGTTATAGAGAGCTAACAATACCCGATTTGTTGAGATAAATGTACACAGAAGTAGTTCTCCAGTTCCTTTCTATCACACGTATCTGTGCTACCTTATCGTGTTCCGTAAGCTCGTATTAAAGAAATCCCATACTTATTATCAAATCTCCGCGAAATACTAATTTAAATAGCCTTCCGAGAATATCAAATCAATGCTCCTTTTTAGATAATACGGAGAATCTTGATATGCACTCAGTAGATAAGAATACGATCTTCAGCTGATAAAGTTTTCTCTGCAGTTCGTTATTTGGACTTCAAGTATTAGTACTGGGTTCTTTTGCAGAAAGTGAGAAGTGTAAGCTTGTGCAAATGTCTTGCCATCAATCTTATTTAGCGTTTTAATCAACTGATGATATAATGCCTACATGTGTAGGGTTTTGAAAGGCAGAGGGAAGATAAAATATTTTAATTGATTTCAAGTACTGCCTGGAAAACTAATTTCATGAATTTAAATTCCTTTTTTGTTTTTTTTTTCTTCTTAATAAAAATAAAACCAAACTAAAACAATAATAAACAATCGAAATATGAATAATGAAAACGATTTTTTTTTCTTTCATTTTGAGGAACTTTGTGTGTGTGAAAAGCGAAATATTTTTGTTAATGAAAGAAAATAAATACACTCTCCTACGGCATCTAAAGTAAATAATCTGAAATCGCAATTGAGAAAATCGTTTAGTTTTACAAGAAACTGAATGGAAAAATTTTTCCAAAATTTGTTTTTCACACACTATCAATCAATTATCAATCATATGAATATGGAATGATGAGTACTAGGTTGATTACTTATTGTAAACATTACATGACCTTGAATGTAATTACAAAAAACACTTTAAACAACCAATTTTCAAAAATTTCAAGGGAAATATTAAATGATCGACGATGATTCACTCAACCAAACTCATTCACATTTTTTGCATTGCATGATCGAATTCCGTGTTTAATCGTATGCGGCAGTCAGACTGTTTACAGATTTTCTTTGGTAATGCAAAGTTAACGTATAATTTTTACGTTTTTTTTTATTTTTCCACTTTCCTAGGATTTATTTTAAAACTGTTTTCTTTTATGGTAGACACCACTGAATATTTTTTTTTACTGATTTATACAAATTGTTGTTGTTGTTTCAATAATAAATTATTGCCTCTTTTTATTTTCAATATTTATTTTCATTTCTGTTTTTCAGTTTTTCTTCGTTTGTTGTTCTTTTACTTTTTTTCCATTTTCGTTTGAATGATTTTTTTTCTTTTGTAAAGACACAAAAACGGAAATCGCCAACAATTTGGAATTTTTTTTATGATTGTCGTAAAATTGACTTGAAATGGGTAGGAAAAATTAAAAGAAAAATAAAGAAAATTAAACAAAAAAATATATTCCATCATCATCAGTTTAATAAACTACACAGGGTTATAAAAACGGAAAAGTCAAAAACCTGTAGTAACAGTTCATGCAATTTATTTAAGAGTAGCGCTACGCTAGTGCTTGAAATCCACAGGGTTTGGAATTTATTTCTTTTATTTATTTATTAATTACAATACAATTACAAATTATATTTTAATTATACCGAGCTTATGCTCGGTGTAGTGTCACAGACCAGAGTCTCTGGTGGGAATCGAACCCACGATCCTCACGCTAATAGTCTAGCACACCACCCACTAGACTACTAGGGCACCCAGAGTGTGTGGAATTTATTTTCGTAACACAGGGAATATTTATAGTAAATACAAGTGGCTGAAAGTTCCACGTGTATTACGTAAAAGTATGAAATTTTCGGAAACAAGTCCCTTTATTTCCCTTGTGAACATTCTGTTGAAGTGCATCAGCGAAATACAAGCTACATTGCAATACATTTGGATACAATACCGTCATTAATTAATACCTTCACTCTCTCCTCCACAAGGCCGACGAAAAGCCTTAAAATAGACTTTGGGACACCGGTCCATACATGCGAGCTAAAGAAGATCAGTTGAAGTGAAATATTTCTTGCACCGTCTTAAGCAAACCAGGCACTCAAATGCTTCTTTCGACACATTCCAGAATAAACTTCTGAACGTAATTGTTTTTGAGTTTTTCGTTTGGTTAACAAAGTCTAAGCAATGGCCCCCAATTTATAACATCGTTTCCAGTGGATATCCAATCGGACAATTTTTCAAATGGAAATTTATGCCATTGGTATAAATGTATAAAGTGTATGAAATCGCCGTAGTCTAATAGGTAGTGTAGTGACTTATTAGACGTAAAGGCCGGGTTCATATCCCAGCTCAGGCATCAAAACGAAATATAAAAAAAATATTTCTTAAGCAGATTTCTGGCAAAACCACTCTGAGAGGAAATAAAATTACCCTGGAAAAGTTTCTCAAAAATCTGTCGTTCGGAGTCGACTTTAAAACTGTAGGTCCCGCCACTCATGTTTAAAATTAACACACACAACATAAGTGGTTGTGAAAAGCTAGGTGGTAATCCTGGCTAAAGGGTTGTAATGGCCAATTATGTATGTATGTATGTATGGTATAAATGTATCAACATGAGAACGAGAGATACCAGCCTTTGTCCCTTTTCACTACTTGGTGTGGATTTTAGAAGACTTTGAGCAGGCGATCATTGTTAATGGCGAACGTTATAGATCGATAATTGTCAGATATTGGATGATTTGAGTACTAAAGACATGTAGTTACAACAAGATGGCGCTGCGTGTCACACAGTTCATGTTGCGTTGGATATTCTACTCGAGCGATTTGATGCCTTAAACGTGTCACGTGGAGATGGTGTGAACTAGGCATCGAAATCGATTGATTTGACCACGTTAGACTTTTGCTGGAGAAGATTTCTAAGTCAATGCAATTAAACAAGAAACCTCAGCGATCCTTAAAGCAAACCTTAACCATGCCGTCGGTCAAATTCAGCCCGATTTATGTGCCAAAGTCATGAAAAATTTGACTTTTCAGTTGCGCTTCACCCACATATATCTGAGGTCATTTGAATGTTTTTATATGCCACACATAAAAGCATCAGTAGGTCTTTCAATCGCATAAAAAATTTTGTTTAATTTAAAATTAAAGATAGGAAGCGCTTAAAAAGACCCTATATAATATATGAAGTCGCCGTAGTCTAGTATATAGTGTCTTGGCATATTAGACATGAGGCCACGGTTCAAGCCCCAGGCCAGACATTTCCAACAAAACGAAATATGAAGAAAAAATATTTCTTCGGCTACTGCCCCTCCGCAGATTGCTGGCAAAAGCTCTGAGAGTAAGATAAAAATTGCCATGAAAAAGTTTCTCAAAAAAGTGTGTCGTTCGGAGTTGACATTCAAACTATATGCTCCCCCACTCATGGATAAAATTGACACACAAAATTTAAGTGGTGTGAGAAGCTTGGTTGTAATCTTGACTGAAGGATTGTAATGATCAATTATGTATGTATGTTATGTATGTATAGAATATATTCTGGTCATAATATATGTAACTATTTGCTTCTGGTACTTTCTGGCTTCAAATAAATAAATACGACACATTTAAAATGAAAAAAAAGCAAAAGCTTGATATTTTCAAAATTCCCTAAAAGAACAGCTAGATCTCGATTATCTGAATTCACGTAAAACCCAATAGGTGTTGAAGCTCTCAGTGTTTTACGAAAGCAAAATCTCTGTAAATCGTTTGGAATTTTAATGCAAAAGCTTAATATTTTCAAAATTTCCTAAGAGAACAGGTAGTCCTCGATTGACTGAATCCAGGTAAAACCCGTAAAGGCATTGAATCTTTCAATGTCTTACGAAACTAAAATCTCTGTAAATCATTTGCAATTTTGGAGCAAAAGCTTAATATTTTCAAAATTTCCTAAGAGGACAGGACAGTCCTCGATTGTCTGAAACTAAAAACTCTGTAAGTCGTTTGGAATTTTAGAGCAAAAACTCAATATTTTCAAAAGGTATTCCTCGATTAATTGAATCCGGGTACAATCTGTGTAGGAATTGAAGGAATGAAGCTCTAAGTATTGTACGAAGCTAAAAATCGTTTTTAACCCACGAGATTATTTTAATTATTGTAGCAAATTTTTAATTCTAACTGATCTGAGGTGCATTGTATGACATTAGTTAAGATTTTGAATGTAAAAATATTATATTGAGTACCTTAATTGACTGTTAGGTTCTTTGATTTTCTTTCTTTTCTTTCCTTTACTTTCCTTTAAATTAGAAATCTTTTATACAATTTTTAATATTTATTGAAGACAACCAGCTGTTTAAATTATGTGGGAGTAAGATTATTTTTTTTATTAATAAATTCAATTTTTGGCAGTGACATAATAAAATCATTACTGTGCAGCATTCAAATTTCTAACAAATCAAATAAAAAAATTGAATAAAATTATGAGCAGCCACAATTTATGTGCACAGATGAAGCCTCAAGTCAAAAAGAAAGAAGGAAACCATTTGCTGTGTTTAGTGGGAAAAAATGTTTCTTTACTGACCCATAATGCCCATATGGTCTTAGTCACTCAAATAGTTAGAATTGGAAAGTAATTTATAATTCCATGGCAAGTAATTCATTCAAATTTAATATTTATTTACTAAAACATCACACATACATACATATTTCATAGGAAATCTTGTATGTTCAATTAATTTAATAATAATTGTTATGAATATGAAGCGTGCTTACTGAAAACCATATTGTAGGGAACAGTTTAGAAATGAGGAAATTTTTTTATCGCATTTAAAAAATTAATTTTTTTTTTGTTTTTTAAATTTATTTCATTTTTTTTACTAATCTTTGCCTATTAAAACATTCTACGCAAAAATCTATACACACGCACATACACACTTCTACAAAAACACTTAAAAAAATAATAGTCTGTCACAAAAGTAAAACTTTTGGCAAACATTTCGCAACATTAAATCAAGCCAAGCAAACCTAAACATTTAATGCTGCTCGTGTATACTCGTATATGTTTTAGATTTATTTGAGGCAATTTTTTTTCTTTGGTTTTCAAGTTTTTTTCCTTCATGTCTAGTGGAAAAGATTTTTTTTGTGAGACAAATAAAAATAAATCAAAAACACACACACAATAATAAAAAAAAAAAAGAAAAACAAACAAATGAAAATAAATAAAAAATAAAAAATATTCATCTTTTGCATATTCTACTGCCACAATAACGAAACATAACCAATAAATGGTTTTATAAAAATATTTTATTTTTTAAAATATGAAATAAAATTTCTCTTAAAATTTATAAAAAAAAATAAAATTAAATAAAATTTTTAAAAATTTAATCCAAGAGTCAAGTAAATCAAATTTATTTCATTGTTAAACAAATAAAAATGCTGTAATAAATAATGGAATTAAATTCAACACAATACACTTTATTACAGTCATAAGCGATTTAAATAAGTGGGACAATCTTCCCAACGGCGACAAAAGGACACAATAATTTAGAATATCAGAATTGAGTGGAAAATTAGATATTTTAAGTTCTTATTATTCTTTTTGGATTCAAACATTATTATAACAGCGTAGAACTAATCCAATTGCGTTTCAAAGGCATTAAAACTTACACCATCAAGGCAGTTCTTATTTACATAATTACTTACTTACTTACTTAATTGGCCATTAACAACCGGATTAACGGTTTTCGGCCTGCCGTAACACATCGTTCCAGGTACCTCTGCTTCTTGCATTCCTACGCCAGCTGGTCACACCAAGCGATGACAGCGGTTCTCAATTTGGTCCTTCCAACACAAACAAGGGCGTTCTCTTCGCCGAATTCCGTAAATTCCCGCATCAAATACCCGTCTCGCCGGAGCATCCTCCTCCATTCGAACGATATGACTGAGCCAGCACAGCCGCTGGATGTTAATACGCTGCACAACGTCAATATCATTAAGGAGCTCATACAGCTCAGCGGAAATCACCACCAACTCGTATTGGAACGAAGATCTTAAGTCTGCTTTATCAGTGCCTAATAGGGTCCATGCCTCTGCGCCATAAAGAAACGTGGGGAGGAGGAGTATTAGTTTTGTCGTACGGGAAAGGTGTCTGCTATTCAATTGCCTATTGAGACCATAGTGTCATCAGTTGGCAAGAGCCATCAATTTTGATGGTAACGGCGGAGCCAAGATAAATAAATTCCTTGACTATATCGAAAGTATAGTAATCGGCTGTAATCGGAGATCTAATTTGCCGCACGTCTCTATTTGTCGATAACATATACTTTGTTTTGCCTTCATTTACTGCCAGACCCATCTTACTAGACTCCCGTTCACTAAAGGCAACAGTAACATCTCGCTTAATACGCCCTATGATGTCAATGTCGTCAGCGTACGCAAGCAACTGCGTGCAATTCTTTAGTCACCTAGCTTCTCGCAACGCTCATGTTATGTGTGTTAATTTTATCCATGAGTGTTGGGACCTACAGTTTAAAGTCAACTTTGAACGACGGATTTTTGAGAAACTTTTCCAGGGTAATTTTATTTAGTCCCAGAGTTTTTGTGAGAAGACTGTTGAGAGGAAATCATTAAAAGAAACAATTTTCCATTATATTTTGCTTTGTTCGAGACATCTGAGTTGGGGTTTGAACAACAGGCTCTAGTCTAATAAGACAACACACTATCCACTAAGAGAGTTCTGCAGAGATAAATAAAAGATAACCAGGCTACATTAATAACCAGGATACATTAAAATTTTCCAGTCAAACTCTCTCAGTTTCTGTTGTATCATCAAAGTTGTGTGTGGTCAGACGTTGTAATGACCGAACATAACTTCGTTTTTGTCGATCAATACTGTCAGTTCCGTTAAATTGCTTATTCCAGTTTCGTTAATTGTCAACAGTAGAGACCGAACGATTGTTTGACTAGATTGGGATAGGGTGTTCCTTTAAATTTAAATAAAACAAAGTGTGTGTGGGATGTTAATGACATTTTTTATGCGTTTGAAAGACCCATTGATGCCATTATGTGTAGAATATAACATGAAATATAACATGCCATGACTCTAGCGCATAAATCATACTGAATTTGACCGCTCGTATGAATTTTATTGGTCTTGAGGACCGCTGTGGCTCATTGGCATGTACTTGCGTCTTTAGAAAACCTCACAACCTGTTACGTTAGGTTGTGGTGGTAGGAGTGGTAGCTTTTATACCAGACCTCACTTGAGCACGCATAGCGGCCCGTAACCGCACAAAAAAAGGTCCAACAAATTTAAATGATCTCCGTGGCCAGTTTATTTCACTTCCATGTGAGATTGCCATGCCACCAAATCACTCGGATAGAAAAAACCTATATGACAAGACCTGAGTATCACCTAGCGCCTTACGATTGAAATCACATATCATTAGTGTCCACATCATTTAATTCAGGCCAAAAGAAGTTGGTTATCATTGAACTATAGTGTTCACATTTGACTGCTTTGGCCTGGCGAACGTCGTTACCAAGGAAATATAGGCCTATGTGGCCGCCAAGCTAAAAATCCATAACAAACAGAGCATTGGACGCTTTGGATCCCTTTCGACAATTTTGTTTGTTTACATATTCATCACAGAAGATGATTTTTCGCTGAAAGTTAGGGTCAGTCGTCAACGTTTCTGGAATCCATTCAGCCAACATATGGTCGTTTATCTTCAGTTCCTGCATCAGTTGAATTTTATGCCGTTGCAGGTTCGAGCCTCGGTGTAAAATTCGCTAAGTAGTCATATTCTGTGATTATCCATATTGACTTGATAAACATACATGCATAATTGGTCAATACAACTCGTCAATCAGGATTACGATCAAGCTTTTCGCACCACTTATGTTCTGTGTGTTAATTTTCTACATGAGTGGCGGGACCTACAGTTTAAAGTCGACTCCGAACGACAGATTTTTGAGAAACTGTTCATGGCAATTTTATTTACTCTCAGAGTTTTTCCAGAAATCTGCTGAGAGGAAGAAATATATTTTTCATATTATCGTTTTGATATCTGGCCTCGGGTTTGAACCGTGGCCTTACATCTAATAAGCCAACACACTATTTACTAGACTAGGGCGACTTGCAGGCCCAAGTATCAACGTGAAATTCGCTAGTAGTGTTATGTGGTTGACCATAGTGATTTGTAAATAAATTATAACTATTTTGGCAGATGTAGCTTACACAATGTGGGTATTATCAACAGTTAAAATTCGGAAGTCCCTGCTGGAACGTACTGTATACATAGTATCACTCTGCAGTGTCCTGGTACCCAAGATAAGTGAACTCTATTTTCCAGTGTTAGTGTCCACTCAGCTAGTACAACGTACTTGATTGCTCTTGATAAAAATGATGCCTATAAGGTCGTTAACCAACTCACATTATCATTCAGTTTTTAAGCATACATACCTACATACGTAATTGTCCTTTGCAGTAATCCAATGACTACATCCAGTGATTACATTGTGCCACACAACATTTTCGATGTGAATATTCATTACAAAACGTCAGATGAAAAACAAAAAACATTTTTGTTTCGACTTCACATTCCAATACACGAGTAATGGACGTATACGTAATAATAATTGGCGTATACGTAATAGAATTATTTATTATCCATCATATCTGATCATAGCGCTCTTTAATCAACCAGTATTTATTACTATTTCTATCAATTGAATGCCATGTCTGGCAGGAAATTAAAAGAACGAAAAACTGCTTAATTTGCTACGGAAAATGAATTTTTTTATTTTTTTTATTCACAAATTAATTGTGATGAGATTCCGACCAGAAAATGTTTTTTTTGTTCTGTTTTATTTATGGAGCATCAAATTTTGTTGTGGTTGTTGTTCTTGTGTTTTTTTCCTATAATTTTAGAAAACAAATAAAAAACCAATGCTTACGCAAAATAAAATCATTAAAAATTTTTATTTGAAATTTTTTTTATTTATACTTCGATTCTGTTCATTTCGTTTCATTTCGATTTGATTTGATTTTTCTTCGTTTTCTTTAAACAAAAACACACGTCTTTGTATACATATATGTATGTATGTATAGAGGAACGTTTAGAGTTCCTTTTATTTTGTGTTTGGTATTTGTATGTAAATAGCTGTTGGGAAAAACGGCATAAAGTGAAATGTTAAAAATTATTCAAACTTAAGAAATGAAACTTTTCGATTAAGAGAGCAGTGTTCGGGCAATGTCATTAGGAAATATAAAAATCACAAAAAAAATATAAGGTGTAGTAAAAATGTATCCATTATTTTTGTTAGAAATCAAATGTACGGACTTTTTTTATTCGGTTTGAGGCTTTAATATTTTTGGTTTTTGCCTTAGAAACTCATGTTTGACTCAGTTGTCTACTGAAAAGAAAGAAAAGACAGAAAACTGTAACAATCAATATTCTAATGCTCCTATGGGTGCAATGCATTCGAAATGTCCAATTTTCTATGACTCTATCACATAAATCAGGCTAAATTTGACTGGTGTCAGGGGTTACCGCTGTTGTTCGTAGCTTATTCGCATACTCTTCAGAAAACTCTACTAAAAATATCAGAATATCCACTGTGGCATGAGCCATACTGTCTTTGCTGTTCAAATCATTCAATTTAGCATAAAGGAAGTTCATAATCATCGACCTATAGTGCTCACCGTTAACGGTAATAACCTGGCCAATGCCATTTTGAAAAAATATTGACTGCTGTCATCAGCCAGCACAAAGCAGTGACTTTGTGGGAATACGTTAGAAGTTGTGGGGTCTTATATGGATTGCTGGTATCTAAAATTCAACGATATTGTTGATTCATGTGCATGCGTAAAGAGATGCCATGGCTGCAGATGATTTTGCCATGATAATTAGGGTAGTCAACTGCCCCAGAGCCCATTTAGTGAATACACGTCGACGTATATGATGAAAAACAAAACAACTGAATAAACGGCTTCAATAAGATCAAAGCCTTTATCAATCGTAAAAGTTCTGAAGTCCCTATATAGAGTGTTGCCAAGACCTTCCTAGTAATTCATTTACAGTTTTGTTATTCAGTGCTCTGTAGTATCAGGGCACCTGAAATAACTGCAGTTTATTTCCAAGCGTTAGTTTCTGCATCATTTCCAAATGTCAACGACATTAACACCCTAACACCGATATTATTGTCTATTTTTGAGTCATCTGCAGATTAGTTTAGATATAAATTGTTCTTAATTAAGCCCCCAAAAGACCAACATTCTCGGTTAGTTAATTCGAGCTTCAATTTCAACCTTGAAAAGGCAATTCCAAAATTTTTGACAGATTAATTGTGCGTGGATTCTTTACAAGTGAGCCGGAGAAATTCCATTACTAACATTTGTAAGGCTTGAAGGAGCACAGGCCCACAAAACGCAATTCGAAGTAGATATAGAACCCGCCAAACAAATGGCAAATTCTGACTCGGGAACATGTCAGCAAAACCCTTAACAAGTTTGCCTTCAAGATTTAGTATATGTTTCAGGAATCCTATAACAAATACAAAGTGAAACTTTACTTGCAATTAATTTTGAGATTACTTTTTCAATTTTCTTTCTTTTTATTTTAAAAAATGTAATTAAATTTGGTTGTTTAAGACCTTTTTCACGCGTATTAAAATCGTTCTGGTTTTTGTTCTTTTCTTGCTATATTCCTTCAGGTTTTTCTTCTTTGTGAAAACAACAGAAATTTTTTTGTAGTAATCTTGATAAGAGTTTCCCAATTTTATTTTGAATCTATGTGGGTTTTTGTTTTCATTCTTTATAAAGAAATTAAGCAAATAAAACACAGCACTATGTGATACCCTACACTAAAGTGTAAAACTTTCCGTTGCTTCTCGTGGAAAGTAGTGAAACGCTTATATGAATAGGACTTTAATACTCTCAACATGGCTTCACCTAAGCAATTTTAAGTTTTGGAACAAATTCTGGGTTATTTATTTACTGGACCCTGAAAATTATTTCTGATTTCCCCAAATTTGAATTGTTAGCATATCTTTTTTCTGTTATTACTTAATTAGCAGTTTCTGTCAGTCTTCTGGCTTACTATACTTATACTTATATTTGGCCTATGCTTTCTCAATAATATTACGGAGATATCGTTGATACATTAATATAATTTTCGATGGCTTTGACGAATAAATCCCACAAGAAAAAGTCCAACGGGGTCAAAGCGCACGATATCATTGGACAGTTCACATCATTTCCATGTGAGATGATCACGCACTCAAATCGCTCGTACAGAATGTTCAATGTGGCGTGAGCTGTGTGGCACTTTGCTCTGTTCTGTTGAAACTGCATGATGTTGGCATCCAGATTATCTAAATAGAGCCAAAAAAGGTCGTAATCGTCAATCTATAATGCTCGCCGTTGACAGTGATGACCCGGCCAACGTCGTTCTCAAAAAAAAAGATATGGATCGATGACGGCGCTTTTCGTGATGCATTGGACGATCTTAGATTTTATTTGTTAACGTACCCATTCACTCAGAACTGAGCCTCATCGCTGCCAATAATTTTTCGATGAAAATTTGGGTCATTTGCTATCTGCTCCACATCCTCTTCAACGAACACATGTCGTTGTCTATGGTCGTTTATCTTCGGTCGAATTTTGTAAGAGTGCAGTTCCAAGTCACAGTGCAAAATTCTCTGAGTTGTGATGTGCGAAAGACCGAGTTTTAGTGAGCGAGGCGAAATCGTTTGTTTGCGATTCTATTGCAGACTCTCGCGTTTAGCAGCAATATTTTCGGCACATATCGTGTTCTGCCGGCGGCCGGTTATTGTTCAATCGTTTGCTGAACCAGTGGAATAGTTCTCTCGGTAGGACGAAAGAGAGGAAACGAGCGATACGCTGCCAGAACATAACATTTTGATAAAAAAAAATTACGTCAAGTGTGATTTGAATTGAAGTCGCCGTCTAGTATGTAGTGTGTTGGCTTATTACACGTAAGGCCACGGTTCAAATCCCAGGTCAGACATCAAAACGAAAATATGAAAAAATAGAGAGGCGACTTCCTCTCAGCAAATTTCTGGCAAAAACTCTCTGAGAGTAAATAAAATTGCCATGAAAAGTTTCCCAAAAATCTGTCGTTCGGAGTCGACTTTAAACTGTAGGTCCCGCTACTCATGTATAAAATTAACACACACAACATAAGTTGTGTGAGAAACTAGGTCCATAATCCTGACTGAAGGGTAGTAATGACCAATTATGTACGTATGTATGATTGAATAAATACCAACTCAGTTGAGAGATGTAGCTTTAACATATTGGCCGGTATCAACTGTCAAAGTTTGGAATCCCATATTGGAAGATCCGATATTAAATCGAGATAGCAGCTAGGTTTGTAGGTTCTCCTGTTGTATATTCTGGTTTTGCCTTAATTATGTGTATCAGTCTTGACAATCTAGTGAGTACTGTTTTCCTCTGCCAGTGAATCACAGGCTTTGTCTCTTAGTCACCCGGCAATGGTAATTTATAACAAGGAATACATATTTTCGTAGACATATTAACACAATTTGATTGAGAACATAATGTTGAGATGATTAATACAATTATATTTGACGTGTGGATTTATGTTTGTAGGTGATACAAACACCAGCTGCTATCCAATTTGCCTCATCGATAACACTGTAGAGTATAATTATAAAGAAAATGCTGGTATTTGTGAGAGACTATGTGTGTTCATTTTAAATTTTTCTCCTTTCGCGCAAACGCGTGTAAGGAATGGCTTTATACTCATACATACATACATTCATTCGTACACAATATTCTGTACGTCAATTTTGCCTCTGACTGCTAAGAATTGTTTACTCTTGATGGTCCCGTTGTTATAATTTTCAACATATTCAACGATTACATTTTCTCTCTTTTTCTCTTTCTTTCTGTGTGTTTATGTTACTCTCGCAATGAGTCGTATGTATGTATGAATGAATATGCAATTCGTAAAATCATTTAATGGGAGAACAGAATTTACAAACAAGGCCTCGGGAAACATGAAAAATATTGTTATTATTATTGTTGTTGTAATGGCAACAATTGGATTTTTTTGTTTGCTTGTTAAAGAGCAAGCAAATGAAAATTTATTTTATTTATATGAAAATGCTTTACAGTGGGCTGGCAGTGGCATACATAAGGTAGTTTTCTCTTTTTTTTTGACAAAAGATGAATGAAAGAAAAAAAATTTGTCTCTTTTTAAGTGGACTTTTTATGTTGACTTGTTCTTATTCGCATACATATGCGATTTAAGCAAACCCCAATAATAAATAAAATATTGAAAAATACATCCTCCCAGCCCACTGTGTGAGCCTTGCAAAACTCAAAAATGTGAAAACATGGAAAATAGAGAAAAAAATATTTTAAATTTAAATTTTTTCTTATTTTGCTGGCCCATTTACGTTAAAGGAAAACTGGCGTATAAACATTAACAAAATCGGATAAGAAAGAAAAAATATTCTCATGTGAATGCCTGATTGTACAAAATTGTTTTCATTACGTACGCCAATAATCCCTGTACCCCTCCATATGCTTAATAAGTTTTTCATTTTATATTTGTTATTGTTTTTGTTATTGTTATTGTTGTTTTTTTTTAATGAAAAGTAAAGCCCCAATAATATTTATGTTACCTTAATATAAAATTGTTTTGTTTGGCTTCTGGTTTTAATGTTTTTCGACTATTGCGATATGTGATTACAGTAGTGGACAAAATAATAGCGAAGAGTAGAAATTTAATAGACAATTCTGGGTGAAATGTCTTCTGTATGTTGCTTCTGATAGAGCTTGATCGCCATATGCCTCAATAACCATTCGATGTGAATCTTCAGCACTTTTCTTGAAATGAAAACAAAAAATTATTAAAATTGCTTTCCGCAAATCAGCATTTTCAAGTACAAAATTCGCCAATTTTAACACGATGAAAAATGTTGATGACGTTGTTTTCTCAACACAAAAACAAAAACATAAAAAAAGTTAAGTCTCGTTCACAATAACTGCTCCCTACGGAGACATATGTATCTTGATGCTCATTTCATACTAGTGCACTTGGTAAACTGGTTAACGTATTTCCGAATATTCAATACAGATATTCGGAGTTGTACAGTAAAACAATATCCATCACACGTCATCCATCTCACCTGGATGCATGCTTGTGTGAGCAATAAACGAAACCTCTCCTACAATTGAGGAGAGACGGATAGCCGGAAAGATCTGAGAAACCCCCGGTGATACAACAAGTTACGTTGGGTCAGTCTTGAGTTTACATCTGTCGAAAACCCTTTTTTCTGACGAATATATTTTTAAAATCTTTTGAAGATATCAAATATATGAAATATCAAAGATATGAAATGCCTTTCCTACCTTTCATACCTAGCGTACGCCATCTTAAACCGAAAGCTTAAAAACTATAAAAAAATGCTAGTGATATGAAAATCGATCATAAAAACATATATTCCCCGCTTATTCTTTTAATACACGAGCAGTCTCCTTTGACCTCTGTGTACTGTGCCCAATTATTCCGAAATTTCTTTCGAAGCCTACAAAATAGATATGACCGTGACATGATTATGTCGTTGGGTCCAAATCATTTCCGCTGAGCTATCTCTTCAGATTTGGAAACCAGAATAATTATAGGGTTGGGACGTTACTCTGCTTATTAAATGACAGGAGATAGATGTCAGATACCTATTGAGAAAAACAGGGTTGCGTTTTAAGTTATGAGTCTAGACATTACGGACTTCATCACTCACTTCCGCACAATATATGTGGTATGCGCAGAGCTAATTAGAATTGTCAGTCACCCATTTCTGAGTACTATACGTGATGATTGAAATTAAAAACTTCCAAAACAAATTTCGCAGATATGAGGCAGTTGAAATACTTACCTTATAAAGCTAAAGGTCTCCACCATTTTTTTTTTCATTTCTCAGCTAACGTGCTCCGATCAGGAATCGTCTTTCGAAATATAAAAATTTCAAGTCACCGCAGATAAGTTGTTTCTTTCCAAAATCGGCACAGTGGTAAAAGGTTCACAGACATGACCTCATTCAAGTTGCTCTCTTAAGATACAGCTGCCTTTAAAAAAATTGAAAATTTGAATGATACTTACTCGGTGATCCAGTATTTCCTAATTTCGGTACACGATTCTAAAATCGTCATAATCTAGCAGATAGGTTGTTCATTATGAGAAGCTAGGTTGTAATCCTCCTAAGTAAAGAGTTAAATTTCTCACTTGTTTTGCTATCCACTGTCTTGTGTATGTATTTATTGTGGTTTTCAAATACTTCTGTTTTGATTTTGCATTTGCACTCAGCAGAGTAAATAAATTCTTGTTGCCTAATTTAATATAAAATATGAGAGGAGAGTACTTTAACTGAAAATTTATAACAAAAAAGATCACTGAGAGAAAATTGTTTTAATAGTTCAGAACAGTGAAAAATTTATGAAAATTCATTGAAGAAAAGAAGAGGAGAGGGAGCCGGGGAAATTTCTATAATCATGGGTGGAAAGCATAAAATTGGAAAATTTATTGATGAAATCAACAAATACAGTTGTTAAGTTTATCAAGAAAACAAAAAACGAAAAACAAAATTAAATTATTTGTTTTTAATTTTTATTTCTCTATTTTCAGATCAGTATGGAAAAACGCCGCAATACTTTGGATCGTTTTCAACGTTTAGCATTCGGTAGAAAATCAACAGCCGCTACAAATGCTGGCGCCAGTGGAGATTCAGCAGCCAGCAGTTCATCAAAACAGCGCAAATCTTCGGAGAAAACGGCAAAGTTACGTGAATTAACAGAATTATTGAGAGTTGGAGAAGGAGGAGCTGGAGGTGCAGGTAATCGTTCTTCACCTACACCGCCACCAGTGCCGCCGCCACGTAAACCTAGAGCAGCCATGCAATCGTCTTCGTTAAGCTCAGATGCTGCTGATACTAATGAGCCAGGAGGCAATGGTGAAGGTTTACTATCGTTTATGTCATCACCCAGCGATGATATATTGCCTATGGATCAAGTTGACCAAAGCAATTATACAAGAAAATCACAGGAGCGCGAAGAGCATAAGAATCTCACTCATTTGAAAGAACACAATACCAACAGCAATAGGCCATTAACACCAACTCTTACCAATTTGGAAGTGATGCGTGAAAAATCTAAATCACCTCCGCCACCACCTCCACCTCCACCGCCGCCACCGCCACCACCAACTGCTTTTCCTCTAGCAGGCATTAAAAAACACAAACATGTGGCCACACACTCTGCCACGCTCTCTAAAGATGTGGTAGATGGCGGTGAGTGTGAATTTAATGATTCATTAAGCAGTTCCCAGATTGCAACGAAACTAGACAAACCAGAATCGCGCACGGTTATTGGTTCGTATTGCCAGAAGAGCATACCATTTCGTTCGGCTTCATTTTCTGCCATTGACTATGCAGCGGGTAAATATAAAAAATCCGCTTTAAGTGCCTTAAGAGATCGTTTAAGAAAAGAGAAAGCCGTGGACAATACAAGTCCCACTACATCCATATTTAACAGTGTCGTAGATAATCTTACCTGGCCGCGTAAGAAACCCGAGGAGAAGGAAGAAGAACCCTTAGTTTCAATAGCTCCATTAGCAAAAGCACAACCCGATTGGATTTACATACCACTGAAGGGAAAATCCGAGCTCAGTATTAATTTGTGTTATGGCCAGGACAAGACATTAGAGGATGTCATGGAGTCACCCGATATTATACCCGAAGAAGAGGTTTTTATGGCTGATACTGTACAAGAAGTACCTGATAAAGTTGAAGCTGCCTGTGTCGCCACTATGGTGGCAGCCCATGCTAAAATGGAGTCACTCACCGACACAATACATTCGGATAATGATTATATTATTGAGGATAGTCAAGTGCCTGTAACGGTAGAGTCCAAAGATTTGCAGGAGGCCAAATCAGATAGTATCGAAGAGACTATCCAAGAGGAAGTTAAACCTTTGTACAATCCTTTAAATGATATATTTGAGCCGAATTTGGCCACTTTAATGGAGGAACAAATGCCTTTGGAATCACCACCCGATAACTTTTTACAAACTGCCACCACTTGTCTAATACCAGTGCCAGTATATGAGTGTGCGGCCCAAGAATGGGGTCTAGAAAATCCTCCCCAAGAATGGGTAGAGGCTACGCCCGAAAAGTTTGATGTGGTGCCGGAAACTATACAGCCTTTGGTATCCCTAGACATGAAACTAAATGAAGCTATTGAATGCAAGAATCAAAACGAAACTGTACCCACAATATCGGTTTCCCGTTCATCTACTGAACAGGAAGTAAAGGCCGGCATAGGCCAGAAAATTCAAGAAACCTGTGACGATTCAAAAGTTGAAAGACGCCAGGCCTCTTTGGATACTGCAGATGTTAAGAAACGCTATAGCCATGATGACATGGAGTTATTAAACGAAAAACGTTCTTCTTTAGACAATATCACCACTCGCCATAGTTCGGATGAACGACGCAAGGCGGATATGTCCAAGAGACGTAAAGGTATTTACATAGAAAACTGGCATGATCATGACGAGTCTGTGGCAGATAATAGCACTGTTCCCAAGACCTTGGCCTTGGACATAACCATAGCAAATTTGAATGCTATTAAACCAGATACCCCTGAGGACAATATCATGTACATTAACAGTCCTTTAACGGATGATAATCGAACGCCTGGCTCTTTGTATTCCTTCGATTTGAATACACCTGAAGCGGAATGTCAAAACTCTCCGGTGTGGTCTACCAAAAATCCCATAATGGCTAGCTTTAGTTTACAAAGTTCAGAGGAAAAGGATGATATACCTTTGGCATCTCCTCCAGTTTCACTGAGTACTTCGCATATAAGTTTACCACGAAATAATAAAAGTTATCCTTATTTGCGTACCGATTCAATATCGGACAATGAAAGTGATCGTACACCACCATCCTCTAGGGATCGTACCAGTCCCGCATTAAGTGATTATGATTTTAAGCGTTACTCTAAACGCCCGCTGAGAGGTCCCTATGGTCAAATGCTGGAGGCAGAAATGAAAAAACCCAATAAAATGCATTTCGAAGAAATACTTGAGGATCTAAGAGAGTCCGATGTGTAAGTAGAAAAGTTTTATTCATTCATTCATTTTAAGATGATGCGTTTGGAAACAAAAATGTTCCAATAAGGGGGGTGGGGGGATATATTGTTAATAAAATTGCCATGAAAAAATTTCTGTCTTTCGGAGACGACTTTAAACTGTAGGTCTAGTCAATATGCATACGAAACTGAAATAAATTTTCGTTCAATTATCACGATTGGACTTCGATGAGGTTTATTTGTGTAATGTGATCCAAATAGAGCCAATCTATGGTCAACATGTATTTCAATAAATTCCCAAACAGCACTGTTATCGTTTTAATATTGATGATCTCTTAAAATGCTTTCAAATATTTACCCTGACACCAATGACTACTGACTGATTCGTTTGAAAAGCGGAAATATGCGGCAATTATTTGGCTCGGTATTCGCATTAATTTTACAAATTTTTTTTAATATTCCAACTAAAATTTAATTGCTTGTCTTTTAACACTCTCATTGCTTTTATATTTCATGCGAAACGTTTAGTGGCTGTTGTTGTTGGTTTTTTTTCTGTTCAGCATTTATTTCTGGTTTCTGTTCTTGTTGTTATTAAGCGTATCAATAAAAATGTATTTCTCGTGTATTTTTTCTGACTTTTTTGTATTTTTTTTTGCAGTTCCATACAACCAAGGCGCCAGCGTTCTACATGTGATGACGCAGGTGGTCGTAGTAATGTGCCACACTATTCCAATTCGATGCGTGTGCGTAAGACAGCGAATAACACATATTTGCCCGTTCCACAGCATACGCGTGCCGCCTCAACACCTTCGCAAATTGAAAATGTCAACGCAGGCAACCATAGCAGTGGCAGCAGCAGTGGCAGTGGCAGTGGCAGTAGAAATGGTGCCGTTGGCATCGAACACTTTGATGACGATGATGCTTTGATTAAAGTTAAGCCTTTGGAAAAGAAATCTCAAAGTACTCTGGACACTACCGCCATCGGACGAGAGGAATTGCTAACGACGACCACAACACCTGTAGCTGTTGCTACCACTGTAGCAGCAACTTCACCGAAGACAACAAAAACAAAATCTACGAATTTATTGCAACGCGAACAAAAACGTGCCTCTTCGGAGGCACCCGTTTCCAAGTCACACAATAAACGCAGCCAGTCGATGAGCTGTACCGAGAAGCCATCAACAGCCCACTTGCAACATGTCCATCAGCAGAAACGCAGTCTAGACGTATCGAATACAACGAAAACGAATAATAAAAATACAACAGCAAATGGCAAAAATAAAGCCACAAATAATGCTGCCACAGGTCCAGCATCAACAAGTATTACAGCGACAACGACAACGTCATCGTCAACGAATATCCTGCCTACGCCTGAATTGCTGGCACAATTGCTAAAGGGTTCCAGTGAAAAATTGGTATCCGAACAACGTCAGCAAATGTATGCGGTGAGTTTTATACGTCTTTTTTTTATTAATTTTTTTTTATTTTTATTATTATAATTGCTGTTGTTGTTGCCGTAAAAATCATGAGTATACAACCAACAACGTCAACGTTAACAGCAATTGAGTATACAAGCTATACGTACTTATGGCGTGTATGAATTTATAATCAAATCGATGTTTAACAAAACAATTTCTCTTATAAAAATAATCCATTGGGGAAGGTGAGCCACATGGCAAATGTTTCTTTAAGAGCATTTCTTATAGTTTTTTTTTTTGGGTAGTTGTAGTTAAACGTTTAAAATAATGACAGTTTCAACGTTTATTAAAGAAAATATTCAAAAACTATTCTCTAGGGCTACACATAAGGGATGTTGTGGTACAATATGTGGTACAGAGCTGATGGACAAGTTGCTGATGAAGCACACTTAGACTGCAAATGTCTATCACTGGCAGATCGTTTTAATAGACTGTAAAGTAAACACAAATTCTACATCGAAATGGTGCTAGTGCTTCTATTCCTCACCTTCTTATTCTATACATCTCCTGCAGAAGTTATTTGCTATGTGTCCAAGCTTATTGCACCTCTCATGAGTTACAACCATACAGAGCATACTACTTTGTAGTATGAGCAGTCTTTGTGTGCTGCCTATTCAGCTTGGGCTGGTGCCAAGGCCAATTTCTGAATGAATGGCATGAAATCGAAGAGTGTTCAATGCAAACCAAAAAAGACACTATTTCGTGTGGATTTTGGCAGCGTTATCGGTCCATATTTCTTTGAGAATGACATTGGCCAGATTACCAACTTCTTTTGGATGATTTGGACACTAAACACATTTGTTTTCAACAGAACGACACTATATACCGCATAGCTCATGCCACATTTGATATGTGATATGAAGTGGCCACCGAAGTCCCCGTTAAAGTGTTTTTGTGGGGTTTTCTTAAATCACAGCTGTATGCGAAAAAGATAGGATAGCGTTTAATGAAAGTCGCAATACATACATACATACAGCCGTTTAGTTGGGATTACGACCTAGCTTCTTACACCACTTAAGTTGTGTGCGTTTATTTCATTCATGAGTAGCGGTATCTACAGTTTAAAGTCGATTCCGAACGACAGATTTTTTCAGAAACGTTTCATAGCAATTTTATTTACTTTTAGACAGTTTTTGCCAGAAATCTGCTGAGAGGAAATCGCCGAAGAAATATTTTGTCATATTTTCGTTTTGTAGTCTGACCTGGGTTTGAACTGAGGTCTCATGTCTAATAAGCCAACACACTACGGCGACTACCCTATACATATACATATATAATCTATTTCATATTATGCTATGTTCAGATATGCACTTTTATTGAGTCAATATTCAGTTAATTGGGTACAATATTTTCAGTGTTCAGGCATAATATACGCAGTCCAGCTTATTCAATATTCATTTGATAGCTGGTAAACAAAACAGCTGTTTGTTTAAACAAATTTTTGTCAAATATCCACAAAAATTGTTCGGTTAATTGTAATGTGCTCATTAAACAAACTTAGGACAGTGCTGCATTTTAAGTTTTACTCAATATTATAACAATTTGCGTATTTATTGCGCAATAATTAATTGAAACTTTATATGAAATATTGAGCTCAATGATGGCGTTTATTACGACTTACGCAATAAAGTTGCATATCTGAACACCGTATTAGATTTATTTTTTATTTTATTTTGATGTCTGGCCTGGAGCTCGAACACTGGCTTTTCGTCTAATAAGCCAACACACTACCTACTCGACCGCGGCGACTACTAGCTTTCAAATAAACAAAAAAAAAAAATCTTAAATTCTTGTAATTCCTTGAGGTATACTTCCGCTTTTGCATTACGCCTATATAGAAAACCAGCAGCCAACTATAGTAATGTGTGTGTAAAACATTAATAATAACGATATTATTGTTGTAAGTGTGTGAGCACAGAGAGAGTAAAGGCATACAACTAGACAGCAACAGGTTTTTTGTTGTTGTATTAAAAAAATTCCTTTTGCTATTTGTTTTGATTTAAACAAATATTACTTCGAGTTATTTTGCTCTCTGGTCTCTTGGTGTTTTACACGGCATTCGCTCTTACTCTGTCTCTCTTTTATCTTTTTAATATCAAAATAAGAAATAAAAATATGAAAACATTCAATATTATATGCTATACATACATACAATACAATAATTTCGTAACGCTTAAATGATTGTGCGTGTTCGTATGAGTGTGTGTGTTTGTTAGCTTGCTCCCGTGGTTCTGATATACATACGTTATGTTGTACTTTCAACCCCCCATTAATTATTGGTTTGATTGTATAAAAGAGAACATGTACACAGAATTTTTGTATGTTTTTGCCTTGTCCCTCACCCTTTGTCTCTATCAGTTTTCTTTCTTATTCTATTTGCAATATTGTTGCGTGTGTATGTATTATTTTATTTAATTTTTTTCTTCAGTGTTGTGTTTGTTTATCTATTGGGCAATTTTTTATTTGTTACGCATGTTTTGTTTTTGTTTTCTATTTCTTTTCAATACAAACTTTTTATTTGTTTGTTTTCGAGCACTTTGAAATAAATTGACCCACCATTACAATTTTGATTTTCGTTTAAAAGTCTTCGGGGTTCTTCTATTGTTTTCAACATTCTTTCATTCAATAATTTTTCTCTCTTTGTTTATGTATTTGGTTTTACTTTCTCTTTTAATGGTCTGTGCAACTGAGAGCCAGCAAGTAAGCTAGTTTGTGTATTTGTGTTCGTTTTTATTTGTATTTTTACAAGGCCACTGTGTACTTTGCTCCATGTAGTAGATAATTGTATTGTTTTTGTAATTCAATTGAAATTCGTTTACTTTTCCCTGGTTTTTGTTTTTACTTTTGGTATTTTTTTTTTTTTTGTTTTTCATTTATGTTTGTTTGCAATTATTTTTCTGGGCTTTTTTTTAACATAAAGTTCGCTACTTCTCTTATACGTTTCATTGTTTTCCAGAAAAGCTTTTAGACTACGACACAGTGATTATTTTTATTGTCATTTACGACCGTTAAAGTCCGTTAAAAAGTGTAAATTCAATTTGAATTCAAATCTATGTTTCTTATTTCACTTCGTTGCATAAAATTCCTCAGCCACATTAATGTCTGTCAGTAACAACATACATATATGAAGTCGTCGTAGTATAGTAGGTAGTGTGTGGTCTTATTAGACATAAGGCCTCGGTTCAAACCCCAGTTCAGCAAACTAAGAAGAAAAAATATTTCTTCGGCTACTTCCTTTCAGTAGATTTCTGGCATAAACTCTGAAAGTAAATAAAATCGTCATGAAAAAGTTTCTCAAAAATCTGTCGTTCAGAGTCGACTTTAAACTGCAGGTCTCGCCACTCGTGTATAAAATTAACACACACAACATAAGACGTTTTTCGCAGTTAGATATGTAATCGTAATCCTGATTAAAGGGTTGTAATGACAAATTATGTATGAAGATATGTATGTACGTATGTAACTATTGGTCGTTTCTATATGGCACGTATGTCCTCCAGATTTGTCTATCGTTAAGCTCCTGGCTCAGAATCTCATAGGAGGCCATGTAGCCTCTGGATTGGCTATAATTTTCTAGAACTTTTTTTTGGCACTGCAAGGCAACAATCCGAAGGTGTGAATACACTGCTATTGTTCAAGTCTTCAAAAGTGTTAAACATCACTTCATAACATTAGGCTTGAAATCCGTTAACTATTTTCCTTGTTTTTTTAAAGACTTTCTTGGAGCACTTTTATTCAAAAACATAAAAAAATAATCAATTTTACTCCCCCTATTTAAGATTTTTAAAAGTCGCAATTAATTTTCAAAAGATATCCACTGAAAAATCGATCATTATTAGGAAAATCGATTCCCTTTAACACAAAGTGATCATAAAATTTCACATGAAAACAATGAAAAATTTCACCACATTTGCAACATTTCTTCACACTCCATTATTTAGAAGAAACACAACGAAACACAATGTATTCTGTATAGATCCCTGTGTTCGTGTCTACGCACACATACGTATAAATTTGAAAGTTTTAAGACCTTTACGTAAATAAATAAACAAAATAAAACAAAATGGAATAAACAAAGCTAAAAACCAACAACGAAGAAAACAAATAAACAGAAGCCGAAACAAGCAGACAGAGAAATCAATCGAAAGAGCCAACAGAACAAAAAAAAAAAATTCAAGTGGCACATGCAATTTACCATTTACCACTTGTCGAATGCAAAAACAGGCGTTCAAACTCTCACGCTCTCATTTCCTTATACTTTCTCTATGCCTTTTTCATGACATTTAGGAAAAAAATAACTGTAATAGAACAGCCAGATAGAGAGAATGAGAGATTGAGAGAATATTAGCAAAAGAAAGGAACTGTTATTCAAATTATAAACAAATTTCTTCAAATATATGGCTTATCGAAACGAATAAAAGCACAAAAGCGAATTGACAAAAACTGTTGCTATTTGGGTAGTGAATAGAAGAAATAAGCATGTATGTGTGAGCACAATATTATTATTGTGGAAAATGTGTGGGTTAGTAGTGTTGGCAGAGATAAGTTGTAAGTGAGAGGAGATAAATACAATCAGATTACAGCGCATGTTAAGAGCTTAACAGGATTATAAGAGATTTGTTTTTAACAGAAAGTAAAACAGAGTTGCCAATTAACAATTCAAATTGTTGTTGTTAGTTAAAGGATTTTGTTGGAGCAAATTTCAATTTTTAAAGCTGTAAACAGATTTGCAGTGTCGCTTTCAATTACATACACATACATATGTACATAATTGGTCAGGATTACGACGTAGCTTCTCACCCCACTTATGTTGTGTGTGTTAATTTTATCCATAAGTGACGGGATCTACAGTTTAATGTCGAATGAAAGACTTTTGAGAAACTTTTCATGGTGTTCTTGCCACGAGACTGCTGAGAAGTCGCCGAAGAAATGTTTTTTATATTACGCTTCGCTCCAGCTATCTGATTAGGGGTTTGAACATTGGGCTTGCGTCTATTAAGCCGAGACATTGCCTACTAGACTACGGTAGGCTACTTCTATTATAGGTATGCATTATTTAGGATGCATATACAAATATAGGCGACTGAAACTAGCAGTAAAATGAGCCTAAACATACAGCAAAGTGCACTAAGAAGTGGTTCCAGCATAACAATTTCTGATTATGACTGATTATGCCTTCCTCCTTTTCTCACTTTCAGAATAATTCTCTACATTGTAGAGTCTACAGATTATCTAGAGCAGCAGACTACTTGTGGAGTGGGCACAACAAGTCCATGAGACGAGGGGGGGATTTAGTGGGTGAGGGCCCCACCCACGGAGGATGTGACGACTTCCTCTATGGTGCGGTTAGGTACATTTACACCTCCTCGGCGAGAAAAAAAAAAAAAAAAAAAAAGAGCAGCAGACTACAGTGATAGCTTTATGTAAAGACTTAATGGAATTTTCATTTTATTCTGTGCAAACGAGTTTGTAAAATGAGCTAAAAGATCGGATTGGCTGGTATGAAGAAATGTTTTTATTAACCGAGTAATTGTTTGCTACGCGATCGATAAAAATGGAATAACTGGAGCGGTTGTCCATGCTGTAGAAAAAGGCACCGTTTTCCAGTCCGAGATGCATGCAATTTGGGTATGGGTGATATTTATTTTCTTTACTGACAGCAAGGAATAAGGTCTTGGACTTTTTAGAACAGTAAGAAAACGATGTCATGTGTTATATGCTCGTTTCCTTGGCACTGTCTCATTTTTATGTGCGTGGCAACTCTTTACTTTGTAGTATTTTAAGAGAGCAACTCATCATGTCGACAACATATGATGTTTAATGGAAATTAATTTCTTTTTTAAATTATTATTCAAACTAAATTTAAAAACCAAAACAAAAAATAAAAACAAATTTTCCTTTTCCAATTTAAAAATGTATGAGAAATATTCGTTCTCATTAGTTTTATTGTATTCGATAACGAAAGAGAGGGGCAGAAACAACTTGAAAGCTTTTACCGACATAAACAATGAGCTTAAGTGCTCTCCTGTTGCGTTCTGAAGTAGAAGAGTTTTTCCTTAAATGCATGCTAAAGTAGTGGTATGTACACAGGTTTTAATGAGAAAACAAAAAGAAAAACCAGGCAAGTGTTTATAATTGTAGTGGTTGTTGTATAAGAATAGTGGTAAAGAAACGGCACTAATTGTAGTAATGGTGGTGGTATGTAGTGTTAGTACGTAGTAGTAGCAGCAATAAAAAGTAATAATTTCCAGCAGCAGAATTGGCAGCAGCTGCTACGGCCACAAATCGAAATAAAGAGGCTGTTAAAGTGAATGCGAAAATTTTTAAACATAAAATTTATAACATTTGCTGGCTTTGGCAAAAACGTCGGAAGAAAAGCAAAATAAAAGAAAAAAAAAATAAAACACACATACACACACTGTTTGAAAGTACAAAATTTAATAAAAATTATAAAAAAAAATAAAAATGAAATAAAAATAAAAATTAAAAAATTTTTAAACAAGTTTTACGTTTTAGTTTAATAAACAAAAGAAGAAAAAAGAAAAGTATTTCGAAAATCATAAATCGAAAAAAATTTGTAAAAATTCTCTTGTGAGAATAAGAAGAAAACGAGAAAAAATATTAAATGAAATAAAAATGTTTTAAAATTATTTAAAAATAAAAACGTAGTGCAAAATTCCAATAACATTATGAAAAAATTATGAAATTTAAAGTAAATTTTTATTTAAAAAAAATTTGTGTTTTTTTTTGAAATAAAAAAATAAAAAAAGATAAGAAAAGTACGGTTATTAAAAAGAAAATTGTATATACATACATACATGTACAGATATATGCTTGTTACAATCTATTATTTAATTTTGTGTTGGTTTTTCAGTGCAAAATAAAACAAAATTTAAAAAAAAACAAATTTATTTGAAAAAGAAATCTGTTTTTCCAATTTTTCTATTTCTAAAAAATTATTTTTTTGTGTTTAAGTTTTTCGTCTATTCGTAGTTTTTTTTTTGGTTTTTTGATTTGTTTTTTTTTTTGCTACACAGTGTGTACACACAATAATAATTGCACCTGCGTATAATAAGTATATGTTTTTACTACTACATTACCATTTATTATCAAAAAAAAAAAAAAAAACGTTTACATACAAACATACCACTACACTTACTTGTATTCACAAAAACAAACTCTTTTTCCGATTCCCTTAAATACTTTTACTGAGAAAAACAGCCATTAAGGCTAACGGTACATGTGTTGAGAGAAATGGCATTCATAAATTGTTATTAGCTGAGTTGTTATTGTTTTTGTTTTTGTATTTCACATTCTCTATATGTTTTCTAAAGACAGCCAAGGCATGTATGATGGAAAAACTGAAGAGTTTTTGGTCCTTATTTTTTTGGAAACCCTTAACAAAAAAAAACTACGGCAGCATATATTTGGAGAAAGTAACACAATGGAATATGACAGACAGACAGTTATTTGTATTAATTCTCTCATTTATGTAACAAAAAAAAAAAAAATACACACACACTTCCAAAGAAAGGCTGTTAAATGCCTGCCTGGTTGTCTTAAATGTCAAAAATCACATGGCTTTTTATGATAGTGAAAAAGGAAAACGAAAATGTCAAAAAGAGAAATCTTATCAAAAAGAGAGCGTTTAGCGTAGATTTCATAATAAGACTCCGCTTTGTGCGTTACACTATCCCCTTAACTTATGCAGCAGTATTTGTATTTCGAATGTTAGTTTCTCACTTCATTCTCTGCAGTTCATTAAGGCCGTTGAAGTTTAATTTTCTTTATATTGCGAACAAAATATCCTTTAACTTTACTTTCAGTTTTTCTAATATTCGTTTTTAATATAAAAAGAAAGAATTTTTTTCAAATTTCATAAAATAATGTATTGAGCTAAACGTCTAACAATCAAGATTATTATTCCTTGATTAAATATTTGGTTTTCGTTGCTTTGATTTTCATATTTAAGCTGTAGAATATAAAGCCAAACCATATTTGTTTTAATAGTTCTTTTTTTTTGGTAAAAAAAGTTGCCTTAAAGAGAGAAATTATGGAAAATTATATAAGAAACTTGAAAAAAGCAAGGAATGTCTTCTACTTATATAGTTTAGCTTGTCAAAATTACATTTATGGATGATAGATTAAAATCTGTTTACATTTCGTCTGCTCCAGATACAAATTTATGTGAAATTTACTGCTGGATATGCTATATGTGACAAACTATTACTACATAATTATATTCCCTTTCCAGGTGTTCCTACTACTTTTATTTCATTTTTTCCCTTGAGCACAATCTGTTTAGGCATCAATAAAACAAATAAATACAAGCCATATTGCGATGGCTTATTGATTAATTTCTACCGGATGCAATCTACAAATATACTTTGTGGCATTTGCTTACACACGAGAATTATGTTCCATTTCATTCGTATTTAAAAAATATATACAGTAGGCAAGTCATAAGCAGTGAAGATACTGAAGTAATTGACGCTTCTTTCGAACTTAAAAATATACGCAGTATTTTCATACACTAACCCTAGTTACAGTTACAATGTATAACACGCAACTGTTAATTAGGTTTTTTCTAAAATAAAACCTATTCTGGCTGTAGTAATGTACGCTAGCACAGTATGCTGAAGGATGAATGACTAACATATTTTGCATTGAACACATGAAAAAAAAATATATCAAGAGCCTTTAAATTCATCACATTTACACCACCTATGGACCAATATGTTATGTGATTAAGAACCTTAAAATCGATTCTATTTACCCAACTCTACTCGACGTATATCACTGTGAGATATCACAGCTTAACTTCGAAACATAAATACATAATTGGTCATTACAACCCTGGATTACGACTTAGTTTCTCACACCACTTATGTTCTGTGTGTTAATTTTTATACATGAGTGGTGGGATCTACAGTTCAAGTCGACTCCGAACGAGAGATTTTTGAGAAACTTGTTCATGGCAATTTTATTTACTCTCAGATTTCTTGCCAGAAATCTGCTGAGGGGAAGTAGCCGAAGAAATACTTTTTGTATTTTGTTTTGATGGCTGGCCTGGGGTTCGAACCCTGGCTTTACGTCTAATAAGCCAACACACTATCTACTAGACTACGGCGATTAAATAAAATTGCCATGAAAAGTTTGAAAAAAAAACTTGTTTGGAATCGACTTTAAACTGTAGGTCCCGCAACTCATGTATAAAATTCCATGTTTCTACCGAATTTATAAGATGCCTAAGGATGTTTGGGAGTTCAAAAGGAGTTACTTACTCTCTTAATTGCTCATTACAATCCTTTAGTCGGGATAACCACCTAACTTCTCACACCAACCACATACATACATCATGTGTTAATTTTATCCATTCGATCCACACGATTCCGAACGATAGATTTTTGAGAAATCTTTCATTTTACCAGAAAACTGTTGAGAGAAAGTCGCCAAAGATAATTTTTTTTTTGTATTTCGTTTTATTCAAGATGGCTAGTCTAGGGTTCTAGTATAATAATCCAACACACTGCCTACTAGACTACAGCGACCAAGTTATCCTCCTCCCATAATCTGTCTATAATCGCAATTAATTTACAATACTTTATTAGTACAAATACTAAGCTCACGACTAGTATTATTAGTCCATATACTGAAAAATGTTGCAATTGTTCCCCAGGTTCTAAATCATTTTGCCAATTTATCGATCCGCCCGTCTATTTCCTGTTATGCCTGAAATTCTTGCCAAATAAAATTCGTAGTTAAATTTTCTTCTCTTTAACTGCGAGTGAATTATTCATAATATTGAAATCCTTTATTCAATAATTTCCAATAAATATGATTATTGTTGTCAATATTCTGTATTTCCATGGATTGTTTGTTGTTGTTGTTTCGCATATATAAAAAAGATATATACATAGAGATATGGATATACTAGAAGGCAACAGTTTGTTGCATGCAACACAAAGCAAAAAAGAAAAAAGATTAAAATTATATTTATACTACGCCTCTTCTGTCTGTCGCTGAGGTAAACAAACTAAGGCACGTGGGCAAACGGGAATACTTTTATAGAAGTAGACAACAGAATTTTATTTTTTTAAATTTTTTTTTCACTCATTTAAATTATTCATTGGCATAGGCAATGATACATAGTTTGGGTCTTTCAAGTTATGAATTTTCAGCATGTGCAGTGCAGGTTCAATTCAGATGGCCTTAATACTTTATTGGCATGACAATACCTGACCCTTAGGTTGTTCCACCACAATGATGAACTCAATCAACAACTGCCTTCAGGTTGACAGTTCTTGTTGTTTTTTCTCTCGCATTTAATATGGTTATACGCCAATAAAAATAAAAAAACGGTACAATATACATACATACATACGTATAGTATTGTATTGTATAATAACAACAATATGAACAAAAGAAAAAATATTTTTTCAACAATTTTTTTTTTAGTATTAAAATTGAAATTAAAAGAAATTAAAAACAACTCAAAATAAAATAAAACCAATAAAGGAAGAAAAAAAATTGGAAAAATTAAAAGAAAAAAACGGAAGCGAAAGACATATGAAATTAAAATAAAAAACGTGAGTGGGTTAAATGGCAATTAAAAAAAGAAAGGAAAAAATAAAAAAAACTGTTCTTTAAAATCAAACCTTATTACATGAAATTTATACTTGAATTGAAATTAAAGACAGTGTAGTGCAAAATAATAGAGACAATTTTATTTTTCTTTTAGAGAACATTATGAAATTTTGATGGCATTGACTGTTAAATTTTGTGTAAAATTTCAAAAAATTTAAATTCAAAAAATTCGTGTTTTTTGGATATGATAATAGGGACACTGAAATTAATTGTATTAAAACAAGAAAATATTTATAAACAATTTTGTTAGTGTGTCTAAACCAGAGATCAGCAATGAATCGTTTTTTCGCTACTCATAAGCACTCAGGAAATTTTGAATACAAGTGATTCATCAATATTGAAATTTAACTATGTACTCTGATTCATTTGTACTCACTAATATGTTGATATGAGTATGCGTACAACGTTGACATTAAACTCATACCATTCGAAATATGTTTGATTCATAAGCCCTTATATCTTGCGCGGATTATTTTCAAAGGTTTCATTTATTTTCACAATAAATACTGAATTGTTTTTAATTTTTAAGTCGAATATACTATTTAAACTATTCATAAGGCTACTCATTTAGATTCATAACTTTAGAAAAATACTTATAATACCTATAAATGGTTCGAGTAACTCAAATCATTCATCAAAATTTACAGTCTTAGTTGTTGTTGCATTTACAAAAATGAAAAAGACAAAGATAGCAAGCAAAGCAAACACACAACCTTCTAGTGATTATTGTAGTGTTCGTATGCGAATCATACTTACTTTGTGATTCTTGTAAATGTTGAGTCATGGAGAGTCGAAATTAACAACATCATACATGCTGTTAAGTATGAATATGATGAGTACTTCAAACTTTGAATATGAGTAGAGGTTCCATGATATTAAAATAAGTATGAATGCGTATAAGTATTAGAAATTATGAGTATGATTCGATGTTGCTCATCTTTTTGAATATTCATTGCTGATATCTGGTCTAAACCAAGTGAAGTGAAGTGAGGTCTGTGTCTGGCCTGTCTGCAGTATTTTTCTGCCGAATTTCACAATCGTTTTATAAGCGGCACTATGCTTATTGGGTGGTGGGATTATTCCCGAATGTCTATTTGATTGGTCAGGTAGCTAAACAATTCTCAAGTTTCTAACAGATGTCACCTCGACGTAAGTTCTCGTCAATCAATCTTGAGGATTACTCAGGGGAATTAGAAATCATTATAACATACATACATAAATACATAATTGCTCATGACAAACCTTCAGTCAGGATTACGGCCTAGCTTCTCACACCTAGCCTCTCACACCACTTATGTTGTGTGTCTTAATTTTAGACATGAGTGGAGGGACCTACGGTTTAAAGTCGACTGCGAACTACAGATTTTTGAGAAACTTTTCTGGGAAATTTTATTTACCCTCAGAGTTTTTGCCAGAAATCTGCGTAGAGGAAGTCACCGAATAAAATATTTTTCATATTTCGCTATGTTCGAGACGTCTCAACCTGGGTTTGAACCAACGCCGCTCGTCTAATAAGCCAACACACCATCTACTAGCGACTTCACTTGCATATATCCGACTAAAATTTTAATTGCAATCCTTGCAACTACTCTTCATGTCTTTTTAAATATAAAATATTTATTAAAGACTTATTTGATTTTGATTTCCAAGGATTTAAAACAATTTCGCAATAAACTTTTGTAATTATTTCTTAAACCTATTTTCTTCGACGCACGGTCTTGGCCACTCAAAGTCATGCTATTGAAATAAAAGATTGACGCTCATATTTCCTGTTATTGTAAGAGTGAAAAGGAAATCCTTTTCATTGATTTTAAGTGAATCAAAAAAGAAATCGTTAAGGTATTAAAAGAATTAAAAAGAGGAGGAAAAGAACTGAAGGATAACCGCTCTCATATTTGATGTTTTTAATTTCCTAACAAAAAAACAACAAAAACAATTAAGAAAAAATTTATAAAGAAAATCAGGAAGACTTTATGATTGAAAAATGAAAACAAAACAACCATAATACCACAAATGCATTTATTTTTAAAGAAAAACAAACTGTTGCTAACAGAAGATACGTTGCAAATAATAAAAAAACAGAACAACTGCAATTGAGTGTAGACAGTTTTTCCAGACAGTGGCTTAAAAGAATGTTTTCGTGCTTATATCGTCATAATAATATATTTAAAAGCTGAAGTCAATCAACTGCGAGATTGCAAGATTTAGAACAAATACTTGGTTTCTTATTTCAAGAGTACTTTACATCTGTTAGTCACAATTAAAGAATGTGAACATATCTCAATGAGAAGTATATCGACATACATACATACATAATTGGTCACTACAAGCCTTCTGTCAGGATTACGACCTAACTGTGTAATGTTAATCTAATTCATAACTATCGACACCTACAGTTTAAAGTCGACTCCGAACGATAGATTCTTGGAAAACTATTCATGGTAGTTTTTAATTTTCTGTCAGAGATTTTATTGGAGTTTTTATAGGGAAAAGTGGAAATAGTTGGAGAACACTCATTTTGAAAATTAAAATTTTAATTAAATATAACAAGTAAATCCACATCTTGACCTTTTTCACTGAAATCTTTACTAATATACTAACCATTTAATTCTTATTTATATGTGTGTTCTAATGTTTGAAACAATTATTCCATTATTTACTGGATAAGATGTACAATGGGTCAATCTGACCTCCGGGTACTGTACCTGTCTTGACTGAGAGGTACACGTCCTCTAACCTACTGGATAAGATGAGGTATTGTGGAATAGAATCTAAAAGCCTTGACTATAAACTCATTTAATTCAGATTCAAATTCAAGAGAAGATGAATATATTTTTATATCTGTTCTCCTAGAAGGGAAGATCGCATTGTACAAAGTTTTTTTAAACAATATTCACACAGGATTTTGTTATTGCACATTGGCAGCTGGGAACCAGAGATCAGTAAGATGAGTAGAATCGAATCATACTCATAATTTCTGATACTTATACTCCTTCATATTATACTCATACTACTTATATTCAATGTTTGAAGTACTCATCATAATCATACTTAACAACACGTATGATTTTGTTGATTTCGACTCTCCATTACTCAACATTTACTAGGATCACAAAATAAGTTTGATTCGCTTACGAACACTAAAATACTCAATAGAAGATTGTGTGTAGGCTCTGCTTATGCTTATGTGTCTTTTTTCATTTTTTGTAAATGCAATAACAACTAAGTCGCCGTGGTCTAGTAGGTAGTGTGTTAGCTTATTAGACGAAAAGCCAAGGTTCGAGCTCCAGGCAGACAACAAAATAAAATACAAAAAGTATATTTTCGGCGACTTTCTCTCAGCAGTTTTCTGGCAAAAACTCTAAGAGTAAATAAAATTGCCATGAAAAGTTTCTCGAAAATCAGTCGTTCGGAGTCGACTTTAAACTGTAGGTTACGCCACTCATGTATAAAATGAACACACACAACATAAGTGGTGTGAGAAACTAGGTCGTAATCTTGACTGAAGGGCTGTAATGACCAATTACTTACAATAACAACTAAGACTGTAAATTTTGATAATCACTTCGAGTCATTCGAATCATTTATAAGTATTATAAGTATTTTTCTAAAGTTATAAGCGATAAATGAGTAGTCTTATGAATCAAACACATTTCGAGTGGTATGAGTTTGATGTCAACGTTGTACATAGTTAAATTTCAATATAGTTGACTCATTTATATTCAAAATTTCATGAGTGTTTATGAGTAGCGAAAAAACGGTTCATTGCTGATCTCTGGTGGAAACTCTATTAGCATATAATCTACTACAGTAGACATGTTTTTGACGAAAAAAACTTGATTACAAAAAGTGAAACAACACTCTCCTTGAAAAGAATTTAAAAATTAAAGTAAAAATTTTTCTGTAAATTTTTAGAAAATCATGAGTCCTTAGAATATTAAACCAAATTCGCGATTACATACCTTTAAACACCTGATGCCTATATACATACATACTTCAGTATATTCCCCTATATAAAGTACAACATGAAATGATTTTGAAACAATAAATATTGAAAATTTTGTATAAAATAAATGGCACACTCTCTCATACAAACACACACAAACACATGCAAAACAACAACAACAAAAATACGATAAAATATTAATAATAACAGGCAGTATTGCTGTATGATTATTTAATAACAAAAAGAGATGAAGAAAAAAAAAGACGAGAAACAAAAGAATAAGATAATGTAGCAGAAACAGAAACAGATACAGAGGAAGAGGAAATAGAAAAACAAGCTCTTGTAAAAAAAGCCCTCATACAGCTCTCTCTTTATCTCATCATTGTATGTGGCATTCAATTTGCAATTGTGTTTGGTGTTCATACTTCTAACATATCCAATGTGTGCTAAAGAAAAGCTAAAGAGAGTGATAGACACAAAAGATGAGAAAAGGGGAGAGAGGAGGGAGGACAAGAATGAAATTGTATGAAAAGAAAAAAGAATTAAAATTATTGTCTTTATAAAGGAATGTTAGTGTCTGTCTGTCTATTGAGTTGAAATCAATTTTATTGAATATTGAATACAACAATACAACAACTATTTCATGGAAAACAATGTATAGAAGAATAAAAAAAATATTTTCTATTTTATATTTCTTTATAGTTCTTTAAGAATATAATGAATAACACAATAATAAATGAAAGAATAAAAAAAATAAAATATAAATATTTATGTGTCAATGATGTTAATAAAAACAAACAATTATACACACACCAATACGTACATATACATACATACATGTATACATGTCTAAAAATATGCCTGCATGCGTATCCGTGTTCTGTTTTTAATTTTTTATTTTTAAAGAGTAAAAACTTAATAGCGATGAGCGAAATAATCGAAAGCCAACAAAATCGCAACACTTTGTTAAAGTGCGATAATGTGCGTACTAGACGAGAGCTCAAGAGTTCAAAACTTACTTCTGTTTTCTAGAAAAAAAAATTAAGTATTAAAAGTATTAAACGTACTTTCGTGTACAAAATTATCGCACACAACCGGGCGTTTGAGAAGACAACTACATACATACATACATAATTGATTATTACAACCCTTCAGTTAGGATTATGGATCTAGACAACACCATTACGAATGCTTAATTTTCCCAAAGTTTTGATGAATGATTCGAATCATCCGTTAATGATATGAATCTAAATGAGTAGGCTTATGAATCAAACATATTTCGAATTGTATGAGTTTGATGTCAACGTTGTACTCATACTTATTGCAACCTGTACTTATAAATCAATGTTGTAGTGAGTACGAATGAATCAGAGTACATAGTTAAATTTCAATATTCTTGACTCACTTATATTCGCTTATGAGTAGGGTATAAACTATTCATTGCTGATCTTTGGTCGGTACGCGAATCATACTTATTTTGTGATTCTTGTAAATGTTGAGTCATGGAGAGTCGAAATCAACAACGTCATATGTGGTGTTAAGTATGAGTATAATGAGTACTTCAAACTTTGATTATGAGTAGTATGAGTATGATATTAATATAAGTATGAATGCGTATAAGTATCAGAAATTATGAGTATGATTCGATTCTACTCATTTTTTTTGAATACTCATTGCTGAACTCTGGTGTAGACACAATTGCCATGAATAGTTTTTTTTTACTCTTGCATCATGAATAAAATTAAAACACACCACATGGTGTTGTAATGGTTAGTTTAGTAAGTAAGTAAGAATTGCGACAAGTAAATTGGATGGATCAGAGCTGGACTATTGTAGAGAACACCTTCTCATTAACCGTCTAGCCCTTAGATACGTGGCTCTCTTTTGGGGCTTATAACGCAATTGCGCTGGCTGAACGGTGTACATACATTCAGTCTCGCGTAGCTGATTCGTTGTCTTGTAGTGCTAGTTTGCAATACTTATCCTTTATATGCATCCCTGTCGCTTTTCTTTCCTTTTCTTTATCTTCTATTCAATGGTAATCACCATGGGTCTAATGAGCTCTTAATGTAATTGTACTTGCCATCAAGGCGTTGCACATCCTCATACCTTACCAAACCTAATCTATTTTGTTGATAGATAAACTCTCTTCTCTTAAGTTTGTGAAGTTCCTGTAGTCTACCAGGTAGTGCAATATCAGACCAGAGCCCGTGGTTCAAATTTCGGTAAAGACATCTCAAACAAAATGAAGTATGAAACAATGAAAGATTTTTTTTTTTGAAAAAAACTCCTAAAAAATATCGTTTGGATTCTACATTAAACTGTAGGTCCCGTCACTCATGACTGAAATTAACACACACAGCTAGATAGTAATCCTGACTAATGAATTGTAGTGTCCAGTTATTTAAGTAATTAGTAGCAGTGTCAAGCCGCCATAGTCTAGTAGGTAGTATGTTGGTTTATTAGGAGTATGGCCACGGTTCAAAACCAAGGTCATACATCTCCAACAAAACGAAATACATATGAACAAAATATTTCTTCGGCGACTTGCTCTCAGCAGATTTCTTGCAAAAAACTCTGAGAGTTTAAATAAAATTGCCATGAAAAGTTTCTCAAAAATATGTCATTCACACAACATACGTGGATGCGATAATCCATAATCCTCACTGAAGGGTTGTAATGACCAATTATGTATGCAGGTAGCACTGTGAAGACCATGTTCGAACTTTTTAGAAATTTAAATATAAGTAAAATATTGAGTGTGTTCCTATCATTTCTTTCATTTCACGCATATTAAGAGAAAAAAGACGTAACAATTGATACCCAACCATTTCAATTGAAAAAAATTCTACAGCAAGGCCCATCAATAAGAATTCCTCAGTATGCAAAATTTTATTACATGAAGAAAGTGTCCCTATTAATACCTCCACAACTGTTTATGTTATTGTATACAGTAGATACATACATATGTACATACATATATTCAATGGAGCAGTAAATGATTGCGTATGTGAAATGTCGCTGTTGTTTTATTTTTTTTTCTACTAAAAATAATCATACGTCTACGTGCATTGAAAAAACTGTGTCAGTAACTAACTCGTTATAAAAATTACAAAAAATAATAGAAATATTAAAAATAATTTGTTAGAAGATAATTATTAAGATTAGTTTATCGATCTAAAAATGAAAAAAAAAATGTAAATGAAAACAAAAATAATCATTATAATCGAATATTTATAAACAGCAGTTCATAAACGATAATATTTATAACACTTTCTGATATGTTTTTATTCATTATTTTCATTACATATTGATACGTGCTTATGTAATTGACAGATTGTTAAGGGCTTGGATTATAGCAGGAAAATATTTTAGTTACTAAAGAACACTTTTTCTGACATATTCCCACGGATGTCAATTACACTTGACATAACGTTTTATACAGTCTGTTCTAGTGTACAGAAGTATTTAAGAATATTGGGTAGGTACACTTTGTATGTTGCTAGCCAGTTTTTGGATCGTCAAATTTTATGGATGGCACTTTATTAGACCTTACACATTGAAGAAATATGGATTGAAATAAATTGGGAAAATGTGCAGCAATGTATCGTTTTTTCGCTACTCATAAGCACTCATGAAATTTTGAATACAAGTGAGTCAACAATATTGAAATTTAACTTCTCTGAGTCATTCGTACTCACAACAACTTTGATTTATAAGTATGAGTACAATGAGTATGACAACGTTGACATCAAACTCATACCATTCGAAATATGTTTGATTCATAAGCGTACTCATTCTGATTCATAACTTCAGAAAAATACTTATACGAGTGATTCGAATCATTTATCAAAATTTACAGTTTTAGTTGTTGTTGCATTTACAAAAAAGACAAAGACAGCAAGCAAAGCAATCGCATAACCTTCTATTGAGTATTGTAGTGTTCTTGTAAATGTCGAATTATGGAGAGTCGAAATCAACAACACCATACGTGTTTTTAAGTATGAGTATGATGAGTACTTCAAACTTTGAATATGAGTAGAGGTTCCATAATATTAAAATAAGTAAGAAATTATGAGTATGATTAGATTCTACTCATCTTTTTGAATACTCATTGCTGATCTCTGGTATGTACATACTCCGTCAAATGTCATTTTCACAATCTTACTCTCATCAAATTGTTGATTAAACTGATACTATCTCCCGAAGATGGTAAATTGGTCGTGAGTAAAGCGAGAGTTATCAAATTCCCTGTCGCTTATCAAGTTATTCGAGTCTAAGTAGTTCACCAGGTGATAATTAAACATTCAATCGGGTCTGTTATTCAACGCTTTCTCTCTTAAATTTTGTTACAGCAAATTGCGTGTGAGATATCATGAAAATATTTTATTCGTTTGAAAAAACTATTGATTCCATTATACATATGTGGAGATGCCAGCCACTGTTTCTTTAGAGGCAACGTGTTTGAAATGTCAAGTTTTCCATGAATCTAGTGCATGAATAGAACTGAATTTGACTGATGGCATGGGTTAACGTCGAGCACCGGTGAATTTATGGATTATCCCCATGCAACTTAAGAAAATTGGGCGATCTCGGTGTTGAGAGCTATCATGGGAGATGACCATGCCCTTAAATCTCTTGCACAGGATAACCAACATGAAACTTAGAGTCGTCCTAATTAAACCACGTATCGTTGGTGTCCAGATTATCCAATTAAGGCTGAAAGAAGTTGTGTTATATTTATAGTGCTCGCCGTTGACAGTCATAGTCTGGCTAACATCGTTCTCATATGAAATAGGGATCGATGACGCCACCAGCCATAAGTCCACACCAAATGGAGACTTCTTAGGGTTGCTAACTTTACACATTTTAAAAATTTTTACGTTCACGTAACTATTCATCCAGTAAGGGGGCTTCATCGCTGAAGATGATATTTCGTTGAAAAATTAGGACCAGTCTCTGTCAGCCATTTTGTTAAAACAATTTTAATATTTGCACGTATTGCTGATTTGGTTAAACCGAGTCAATAAATGGCGTCCATTTCAACAAGATGGTCGTCATAAACAGTTACATTTCAGAAGTCCTTGTTGGAAAACACAGTATAAACTTAGAAAGAGCAGAACAATAGTTGTCAACGTTATTATCCTTACTTTTTCAGAGAGTTTTAGGTTTTTTTGTGTTTTTTTTTTTTGCAAACAATTCAGTGAATCGTTCGTTGTTACCTGTGCTTATCGGTTTGTTGACAATAATTTTGTTTTCATTTTATTTGTTGCCATGATGTGTTGCAGTGCTTATGAAAGTGTACAATTAAAGCGTTTGTGGCACATCGATTTTGTGGCAGCAATTAGTCTCTCAAAATTTTTTTCTTTGATAAATAACACCATAATCGTGCCCCAACACTCACAATAAAGGCTTAAATTGCCAAACAAAGAAAGAAAAGTAAAATAATTCTTTTAATATTCACAACAAAAGTATTCACAACTTAAATATTTAATAAACGTTTGATAAACAGTGTCTAGATTAAGAATTTATTTTTCTCTGTTAAAGTCTTTAAATAACTTTGTTTTATAGTCATTTTATTTTATGCATTTCCTATGGCTTTACTATTATTATTATTATTATCGGACAGAGGGCAGTTTTAATATCTGCCTGGAGTGTTTTATTTTTACTATCGGTAGCAGGCTACTCCACTTTAATTACCTCCCCCTTTAAATGTTTATGGTTTAATTGTTTTAGCCATTAAATACGTTTTAGTCCGGTGGGCTTGTTCTAAATGTTTTCATACATAATTTTAGTATTTTTTTTCTTTTCTTGAAAGAACTTTGGTATTTATTTGCTGTTGCCATTGCCTATCGAAGTGTAAGTGGGTCGATAATGTCGTAATTAAATTTACAGTTATTCTAGTGGGTTATAAAGTATAGGCTTAAATAAATAATAAAATTTTAATTAGAAATGAAATATTTTTTTAATAAAAGGAATGGAGGTATATTGTGTATACTATGGTCTGATTTGATCTCAAATATTAAATTTTAGGATTGAAAAATAAGCAATTCACTTAACAATTGACCCTCCGTAAGGGTAGGAGATCCGTCATACAGTCGGAAAATCGACTGGTAGTTTTAGACGAACAGTGCTGTAGACTAGGAAATATACGATCCAAGAATTTCCTAATTTGCTGAAGCGAATGTATTAAAAACAGGGTTTTGTTAATTTTATCCATGAGTGGCGGCACCTTCAGTTTAAAGTCGACTCTAAACGTTAGATTTTTAAAAAAAACTTTTCAGGGAAATTTAATTTACTCTCAGAGTTTTTATACTGGACTGGGGATTGAACCACAGCCGCACGTCTAATAAGCCAACATACTACCTACTAAACTATGGCGACTTCATATCACATCTATTATTGTGGGATAACGACAGAGTAGGAAGAATTGCGAAAATACTTTGGGGCGATTCTAATGAGACGAGTATCATGACTATTTTAAAACTAAATGAGGGCAACCTGAGCACTCAAATGTGCATACTCTCGAGACACTACGCCTTACATGTTTACCTGAATTGTATTGACGTGGCGGAAAATGATAAATCCAGGGCACGCTTTGAAGGCAATGAAACAATGAAGCATTTCTTATGTCATTTTGACGATGATACTACGCCAGACCTAACTCTCATCTCAGTGGAATGGATTGGAAGTTGTTAAGGAAGTTTGTACAAGATACAGATTTCCTGTCGAAAGTAAGGTAATATTCCGAATGATGAGCGCACAACAAGCCTACATGATGGCTTATGTGTATACCAATTGGCATGAGACCCTTGATTGAACTCCTCTCTTTCAACCTAGCTATCTAAGAGGCCTAGTGAGCAAACAACTCTATACATTTTTCGTTCGTTTCGCACTAAATTTACTCTTTTCGATTAAAAGCCGTCAACAAGTCAAAGAAATCTTACTTTTGCGTAAAATTTCCAAGCCAATCTGTGATATGAATACCAAAAGATATTTTACGTGCAAATGTTGAGGCACAATTTTCTTAAGTATTCGAACTGTGGGTCATGTTTCCCATCGTAAAGCACATTTCTGTTAACTCACTTTAATTCTTCAGAGTTTTAAACATTTCTTCAACTAGAGAATGTATTCTTTAAGGTACCAAAAATACTTTCTAATAATTCTTATGCGATCAAAGGAAAGCATTGCCTTCAGCAAGAGTGAAAGAGCATACTATTACTCCAGCTATTAACCATCACTCTATATGATATTATGAACAAAGTCTGTTCAGGGAGAAGAGGAATTAGAAGAAACTTGAAGACACGGAAATATAGCCTGTTTCTATTGTAAGGTCGCACTATTCAAGTTCTTCGATTATTCTCCATTCTTAGTACATTATCATGTAGTCCAAGGTCTGCAAACGCTTTGAAAATAGTTGTCAAATCAATAGCTTCATAACGTTAATAAGAAATGTCGTAAACTTAAGAAAATTTAATGAAAAGCATAGAATATTCGAAATAGAACAATTTGAACTAAAGAATCCCGAATGAGAATTTGGTAAAAGTTTAGAGATGTTTATTTTTATACAAACACTCGTAACATGAAATGAAACCAGGTGAGGTATAACATAACATAATTACACGTAAAATAATCTATTTCAACTCGTTCTAAAAAAGAAAAAGGAAATAATACGGGTTAAATCATGTATTTAACAAAATTAAAAAAAAACATTTTCTGTTGTTTTCCTTAACAAGGACTGAAAACCTTGACTTTCACATACAATACACATACTCATGTATAAAATAGAAAACATACACTAACCACTCAAGCACATATTAATGGCCATACATACATATACAATTACTGCAGTAAAGAAAAAAAGGAGGACAAGAAAAAAATACAAAATAAATAAAAGAAAATACGTAAATTGTAGTCTTACACACATACATACATATACACATACACATATACAAAAAGTCATGTTTTTGTCCATGAGAATAGAAATGACAGAGAGAAAAAGTGAAAAGGGGGAAAATTAGATGTCAAAACTAAAACAACATTGCCCTCTAAAAACATCAAAAACATCAACATATTCGTCATCAACAGAGGCCAGCAACAATAACAAACAAAACTAAAGGCCATGTTAAAAGTCAATAAAACAAAAACAAAACAAAAACAAGAATGGCGACAATAAAAATAAAAGGTAACAACAGCAGCAACTACAATATTGCCATAGGGAGATAGAGAGAGAGAGAGTGAGAGAGAGGAGAGTGAGATTTTAAAAGAAGCACACAAAAAATCTTGCACATGAAATTGAATAATAAAAATGCCAACAACAATAGTATGACAATTGATTTATAATAACAATATTATTTTATTGAAAATAACAAAAACAACAATCAAGAAAAAAACCAACAGAAATTCCGTTTTTATTCACTTTTACATACATGCCCTCTTGCATTTGCTTACGTACATACATTTGTAGTTCGTAACAGACTTGTGCAATGCCCTTATTTACACAAAACACAACACAAACAACAACAATGGCAGTGTCATTGGCAAAATAACTACGATATCAGCAAATGACAACAAAATAATAACAAGAACCCACTTGTTGATGTTGTTTTGACATTACACGCAGACACACACACACACAGCCACTCGCATTCAGAGCAAAACGAAAACCTCTGCATTTAATTTAACGGCCACTCTCACATACACATACAAGGAATAAAATGAGTTACAACTGATAATATCGACTATATGGTGGTGTTTTATACAACGAAATACTTTTTACTGAAGAATGATCGTAAGATTCGTTCGGTTTGGATATGTAGCAGCGATGCTCTATGCGTAAATGAGTACTTAGTATTCTAGGAGTTTATGAAACTTAATCCAGTTTTTGATAGAATTACTTATCTTGTGTCACAATACAGAATTTCCAGTTCTTTACAACGAAAATATCATAAGTTTTCAAACGTTCAAGTAAAACAATCAGAATGCCCCGTGTTATCTCAGCTATTCACCATCATTCTGGATCATATCAGGAACAAAGTCTGTTCAGGAAGAAGAGGAATTACATGGCGTTTCTCTCGCCAACTTACGAATTTTAATTATACGGATGACATTTGTCTACCCTCGCACATGATCTCCAGCACACATGTAAAACCCGAAGACTGGGAAAGATAGCCTGTTTTATTGTAAGGTCGCACTATTCAAGTTCCTCTATTATTCTGCATTTCTCGGTATTCTCTGGTTGTGGGATAAATAGAGTCGCCGTAGTTTAGTAAGTGGTGTGTTGGTTTGTAGGACGTGAGGCTATGATTTAATCCCTGGCTCAGCCATCTCGAAGAAAACGAACTTTGACAAATTTTTCTTCGATGACTTCCTCTCAGCAGATTGCTGGCAATAACTCTCTGAGTGTAAATAAAAAATTGACATGAAAAAATTTCTCAAAAATCTGTCGTTTGTAGTCGACTTTAAACTGTTGGTCCCGACACTCATGTATAAAATTAACGCACACAACATAAGTGGTGTGAGAAGCTAGGTCGTAATCCTGACTGAAGGGTTGTAACGACCACTTATGTAGGGTAAGTTAGGTTAGGTTGGAGTGGTAGCTTTGATACCAAAGCTCACTTGTGCACTCATAGCGGCTTGTTGGGATGCCACGGGTGAGCGCAGTTCCTGTACTGACTAATTATGTATGTTTGTGGATGTTGTATAAGCTCTAATGCCGTACTTGTGATAGGATCGGGATTCCTAAGGCTCTTTTATGTTGTTCAAAAACATCGGTACAAATACAAGTTGACAACATCAATACGTTAAAGCTGGTGTAAGGTGTACACAAAAACATGTTTTAGTCAACCAAAACAATACCTACTCACACATATTTTCAAAGTCATAAACGCCCATTTATTTAACATATACTTGAATTACTCATACACTTACACTCCTCTCATGCATTAAAACATACACACATATACACAACAGAACCAAACAAAGACAGAAGTGTTAGTTTCTACCATAAAACAATACAAGTTTAGTAGCCTGCATGTAATTGTGTTGGTAAGTTTTTATGCCAGTGTACATACATACATACATATGCCAACAAGATGCCTCTTGTAATATTCGAACATACAGAACAGCAATGAAGGCTGGCTGCTGTCATTGTTCGTGCATATTAAGGAAGTGTGCGGGTTTTGTTATTGTGTTCTCTTTATTGCCATTGTTGTTGCTGTGGTTACTTTAGTTTTTTGTTTTCCATTTTCTTTTTGTCTCTGTATTGGTATAATTTAAAATGCTTTCGGAACAAAATTGTTAATTTTTAATCTATTTTTCGTAATAATATTGTCTTTCGAAGGAAGACATATCAATTAAAGGTAGATAAGGAGCCGTAGGAATGCATGTGATAGATAGTTCTTATTAAATGTACCTTTACAGGCAATCTAAAAGGGCTGTCTTTGCACATGCATACATAAATTAAAAGGTAACAACAGGAAACTTAGGAGAGTTAATTAAGGCTTTCTCTCTGAAATTTTCATAACAATTATGTAGTAACTCTGTAGTATAACGAACAGGAGGCTTACAATAATGACAATCTATAAGGCAGTTAAAAAGGACTTTTCTAAGTGACTAACACAACTTTCTAGGGAATTGAATATTAAATCTAAGTGTGGGTCACAGAAGTCGCCGTAGTCTAGTAGGTAGTGTGTTGGCTTATTAGACGCAAAAGCCTGGGTTCGAGCCCCAGGCCAGGCATCAAATACAAAATACAAAACGTATTTTTTCGGCGACTTCCTCTCAGTAGATTTCTGGCAAAAACTCTGAGAGTAAATAAAAATTGCAATGAAAAGTTTCTCAATAAATAAAAATCTGTCGCTCGGAGTCGACTTTAAACTGTAGGTCCCGCCACTCATGTATAAAATTAACACACACAACATAAGTGATGTGAGAAACTGTACTTGTCTTAATTGACAAGTACACGTCCTCTAACCTAAACCTAACCCTATGAGTCACAGAATTTATACAACTGCGACTGTATAGCTGAAAAACCTTAAAGAAATCTTTCTTAAGATAGTTTTTTGAAGGAAGATGTGATCCAAAGTAATGTCCATCGGATGCTACGACTTTTTTCATCCTTTTTTTTGATACCAAGAATAAATGGTTTCAATTTTTGATGTCCTGCTCTGAAGTGAAGCTTATTCCTGTGAGAGTGTTTTGTATCCATCGAAAGATATGGTAGTCAGCAGGGCTAAGGTTTAGACTATAGGGCTAGTGAGGTAAAACTTTCCATCCTCATCAATAAGAAAAATAAAAATAAAGAAGGATATGGAGGAGCATTGAAGTAACGAGTTACAAGAATGAAGACAAGGCCACTTAGCAATTCAACCACCGAAATTACGTATCTTCCATGGCAATAGCTTTAAAATAATGGTGGGTGGAGCAATCTAATAAATGTTCAACACTTTATTTATCATTCTTGAATTTGAAGTAGACAGCCTATTACACGATGCTGGCCGTCGATGTTAATTGCAGAGCCTTTAAAGAGAACCAAAAAGGGGTCACAGTATTATTATTATTATCACTGTTATGTTCCATCTTGTGTGTGTGAATCTGGTGGTGCTATAGAGTTCCTTAAAATTTTCCACTGGAACAAAGACATAAAACGCCAAGGAACTAGAGTGTATCTTTAACTTTCAATCTATTGAAAGCAGTTGCCATTATTTGGACTGTTGATATCATAACTTATGTTTCGCTGTGCTACTCCTAAATCCGAACATGTAGTTCGGATAGGTCGTCATACACAATTGAAAACCAACTGCCGATATTGCAATAGCTACCCTGAAACTGGAATTCTCAAGTTCAAAGACATGTTAGAAGATCAGTACCCATATGGAGAGCCATCTGAAGAGAAATTTTAGACTATCAGACGGATGGTGAAAGGAATAAATATTTAAAAAAAACTATTCCTGTGTTTAACAAGGTTCACGCCGGCGCGTAACACCGGTGACCCGCCATAGACAGCCTCAATTGGCGGTGCGTACCACCGATGACCCGCACTAGACTGCCACATCGGGTGACGTGTACTACCGGTGGTACGCATTTGATTATGCTATTAGACGGTACGTAACACCAAATATTTAAATCTTTAACACTTCTACTGCCGAAAAAGAATACTTGAGAGTCAGGCTCTATTAAAAGCATTTATTTTTAATAACAATTATAATTACTAACGTAATAATTGAGTTCTGTTTGATTTTCACTTTAAAAATTCAGAATATTTAGTGAGAATGAAACGAATTCATGAAGAATTCGCACAAAATTAGGATAAAACTTTATACGATACCATTGCATTGTTGAATTGTCTATGCTGCATAATAGCTGCCGTCCGATAGAAATAAAAGCACTAAGTGCAGCCGCCAGTGGAAGACAAGCATGAATTACAGGGCCGGCGTGAACGTGTTAATGAAATTTTTCCTTTTCATAAGAGTTTCGAGAGCGATTATAAACGATTCTACCAACATTTCTGCCTATCGGTGCTTAAGGGATTATAATTTTTGATTAGTTTGAATACATAATTACATACATGTTGGATTTAATGGATTTAAAGATTTTATTTTATTTACTTTTCTATTGTAATACTTTTCTAAGATTTTTTTTTGGTTTTCTATATATGTATACCTCTTTCGTGTACCTTTCTCTCTGTGTCAATGATTCTTTTGGTATTTCTATTGAGTTCTATTAATTCCTTAAAATTCACGGCTATCCTGTTGCCCTCTTCTACTTTTGTTTATGTTTTCAAATAAATTTTCAAATGTAACATTTTCATCTCCCTCCACCCACAAAAACAAGAGCTCATCAAAGGAACAATGCTGTTAAATTAAATTGTTTTCAAAACAAAACAATACAATATTTATTACAAAATACGTTAAAAGTTAAAGAAAAAAGAAAAACATTACAAATAAGAAATCAGAAACAAAAAAAAAATTCATTTAAAAATTCTCAGTGTTTGAAAAACAATATTGGAAACGAGTATCAATCATACAAACCTTGCGAACATTTACGAACAAACAAACAAAGGAAAACAAAAGACATTTTGACAGTTAAGGATACCTACATTAAGACAACGTTTATCGAAATTCGAAATTCGTAACACACTTTAAATCACCCACCTACCACGTACAAATCACAAGAATCAGTAGAACAATAATTATTTAGAAATAAAAACAACAACAACAAAAAACAAATACAATCATAGCAAAAATGACACATAATCGTGAAAATTTACGCTTAAGTTTGCACGATTTGCAACAGACCACAACAGCACCCATTAATACATCATCCAGTAGCTCTAGTGTATCGCAATCGATGTCAGTGATAGCAAATCAGGCCATAACGACAGTGGCCAATAAATTGACAAAAGGCAGTGGTGGCGGTGGCGCTGGTGCTGCCTATCAAAACGATAAATGTGAGCGTTTAAAGAAAATGACATCGATAACATGTTCCGATTCCGAGGATGATTCGGAACGTCGGATACAGTTGGACGGTGGTGGTGGTGGCAGTAACATTGGCAGTGGCGTAGGCAGCAATGCTGGTGGTAGCATTGGTGTTGGTTGCCTAAAATGGAGTATTGGGGGTTATGAAGGTGTAAGTTCAACTGGATGAATTCATAAAAAATTACCCAAAAATTATTGTTATTTTTTTTATTTTTATTTTTTATTTTAAAAGTATCCTTTTAGTATCCATTTCTTTACATCCTTATTTTTCATGATTTTTAATTCCGTGTTTTTTTCTTTCCTTTCAGGATACACGCACTCATATTGTACAGGAGATCTTTCGCAATGAGCAGTCATATGTTGAATCATTGCAAACCATGGTTAATCGTTATCTAAAGGTTTTGAAATCCCCCGAAAATACTGGCATCATTGAACCTCGCACTGTGGATGAGATTTTCTTTATGGTCCCCGATATTTTGGAAATCCATGAAAAGTTTTTAGCCGAACTACGCAATCGTTTGGACAACTGGGATACCCAACAGAAAGTGGGTGATGCTTTTATGGAAACGGTGAGCTCAAGTTTATTTTTTTGTTTTTTTGTTTTTCTTTCCTTAGAGGCTTATATTATGTTTATTTTTTTTTTTTAGTTTTCAAAACTTGAAGTTTTAGAAGTTTATACCTCGTTTGTGAATAACTGCAGTCGTGCCAAAAATGCCATACGCAATACGAAACATCAACGGCTAGCCTTTGCCAAATTTCTGGAGACAACAGCTCGTGAGCACAAAGGAAAGTTGACTTTGGATTATTTATTAATAAAACCAGTACAAAAGTTTCCCAAGTAAGTTTTATTCGAAATATGAAATGCAACTCTGCACATGCCATTGAAAGCGATTAGACACACGGCTCTTATGAGTTTGCAACTGTAGTTATTAAATCCATGCATTGAAATTATTTTTGTTTATCTTACAGTTACGAGTTACTATTTCAAAGACTTATTAAACACACCGATCACGATCATCCCGATCAGAAACACTTGCAGGATGTCTTAAAGCTGGTGCATGATATACTCGTGCATATCAATTGTAAAGAACGTGAAATCCTAGAGAATGGTCTACGAGAGGCAACACTGCGTGAACTGGAGGGCGTCATCGAAGGCATAACAGATCTCATAGCACCGGATCGGCAATTTTTACTATTCGATCTGGTGACAATGCCTTCAGGTCAAGGCGCACGTAAAGAACGTGGTTTCTTTCTCTTCAACGATTTACTGGTATTGACGAGCATTAAGAAACGCAGTGGCACAATACGAAAGCCCAATCCGTAAGCATTTGTTACAAGTAAAAAGAATTTTTTCCTTTTTTATTCTTATTTTTTGTTTGCTTTTGAAATAGTAGCACTTGCCCCGGTACTGTCGCCTCAACCTTGGACACAAACAAGTATAAGTTTTTAACAAAGATCTCTTTGGACTGTTTGGAAATTGTGAAAAGTAAGTAGTATTTGCGTTTGATTTGCCTGAAAATGATTTTGATTTCACGCCGTCCCCGTTTAGCGAAAGATGAAAATTTGAAGCGCATTATGACTGAAATTGAAAATTTAGCCGAAGACTGTAATAAATTGCAGCAGATTAGCGATATAACCGCCTCTCTTAAATATCCTCATCAGTATTTGGAAGATGTTGTCAGAGAATTGCATCGAGATGTACAGCGACAGTTGTCCGAGAGGCAAACGAATGATGCTCAACTGAATATGCTCGAATTAACGGTAAACTCACCGTAGGTTTCGTTTCTCTTTTGACATTCTTTTTTAAGCTTTAAAAACGTTTAAAAATAAAATATTTTCTTTGTTTTTGTTTTCGAATAAATTTGCAGTAACGGTAGCCAAAAATTATCCGTAGTGTTTAGTAAGTCTGAGAAGAGAACCCAATGGGAGGAGACATTTAATGAAGCCAAACAAAAATTAGGTGTGAAGAGCCTTTACATTTTAATGCATTTCTTTTTGCATCGCTAATGAAAATATTTTCATTTTAGCCGCCACGTTGGAGAAACATCCGATACCAGAATTTTTAACCTCCATACCCATACGTAAAACTAGAGCTGGTCTCCAATTTACCTGTGCCGCCGCTACATTAAGCGAAAAACGCGATGTATGGGTATGCAATAGTGATGGTTATGTGGGCCAAGTGTGCATAATGTCGCTACATCCCGAACCGAATGTCACCAGTTGCAATGGCGTCTGTAATGCTCGTATTTTATGCGTTGCTTCTGTACCTGCTTATAATGCTCATAAAGCCTCCATTAAGTCCACATCTTCCAACGAGGATCAATCGATGCAACAGCAACGTTCCTCATTGCCTCCCAATAGTTATACTCAACAGTTGTTGGATTATCGCAAAAGCATTTCACCCAACTATTCCACACCCAATTCAGCCATTGGCACACCCGAAAAGAAACGCAGCGATAAGTGCCAAGCCACGTCAGCATCATCGTCTTCAGTGTCAGCTTCAGTGGGTGGCAACAGTAGTGATATTCAATTAGATTTAAATTTAAGTTCCAGCGATGAAGAGGCTGATTCAAATACTTTGACTGCAACAAGTCTGGGCGTGATTTCAACACAGTCGCATAACTCCGGTGGTGGTGGTGGTGTTAGTGGTAGTGGTGGTGGTGCAAATAACAGCATGAATTGTGAACGTGGCCCCAGTCCAGCGCCTTCAACACATACAACAGGCTCAACATCGACTGCCTCAACAGCCATTGTGGGCAGCAGTGGCACTCTATATCATGGTCATCAGGTAGGTTTACTTTTTTTTTTTTTTTTTAGAAATTCATCTAATAAGTGTGATGATAATCTCTGAATCTTACGTGAATGCTTTTAGTACTTTTTACACTTCCTTTTTAGTGAATTTTTTGTTGATTCTCATTTTAAAAAATACTATTACAACGAATCAATAACTTCATAACCTTACCTTACGTTTCTTACTTTTTGTTTTCACACACATTCTAGTACCCATAGTAGTACTAATTTTAGCATAAATATTTCCATGACGTTATAATGTTAAGTACTTTTGAACAGTACGTATTTGTTTTTAAAATTTGTGTTATTAATAATGGAAATATGGATCGTTTATGGATCGTTTAACTATTAGAGATGCAAAACCATAACTTTATCATTTAAAAGTACTTTTTATAAAAGTACACATTTTCGATAAGATATTCTCATATATTTGTGAGGTAAATTTAGGAAAAAACCATAACCTTAAAAGGCATTTTAGTACCATTTTTTTATAATCAGACTACATCTTTTAGTACCAATATTTAAATTTAATATAATTTTTTTATTAACAATTTACACATATTAATTGTTCCAGGATTCAAATCCCGAAGAAAGTGATGGCAATCAGTCGACAATGTGGATTGGTACTGAAGATGGTTGTATACACGTCTACAATAGTACCGATAACATACGCATTAAGAAGAATCGCATCAAAATTGAACATCATTCAGCAGTCTATTCCATATTGTAAGTAAAATTTTTCATTTTTTTCTTTCTTTAAATAATTGGGAATAAATATTTTCAGGAAAAAGTACCAAAAAGTACTTTTTCTTTATAAAATATTAAGTAGGTACTTTGTTACATATTTTTTATTAAATAAAAAAATCTTACTTGGCAAAAGTATTTTTTCTATTAAAAGAAAAATACAGAATGTTATATTTCACAAAAGTACTTTTAAAAAAATATTTTTCTATAACAGAATTGCTTAGCCTGCAAAGGTACTTTTTTGTTATTTTATTTTATATAAAACATATATAACAGATTTGCTTAAAGGTACTTTTAGAAATTGATGTTAAATAAAGGAACAAAATTATTTATGTGACAATAACCCTTTTTATAAAGTACTTTTGTGCAGAAACTCAACAGATGAAAACTGGGGTATTAGACCGGGTACGGTAAATTAAATTTACCGCCCTATGGATACAAGGTATGGTGGGATTCCTTCTATTCTGTCGGGTATTACAAGTACCAGGAGAAGCAAGCTCAAGAGAGCAGTGTTACGTCTGATTGAAGAATATGTAAAGAAGCTGATGGCTTGAAATATCTTTAAATGTTTGCAATGGATTTAGTGAGCTCTTGTAGGGTAGGACACTTGTTATTGCTGAAGACTCTAACCTGGCTGGATTAAGTCATTTTGATTGCCGGAAGGACAGTTTATACGGCCATAAAAGTTTACTCCTGTGATACGCCGAGTTTAATAATACTTGATAGAGAATTCTGAAAAGGCTCGGATAACCTCTTCGAAAGCTTTGCTATCTTCACGGAAGGGTCCAAAAAGGAGACGGGCATTGTAGCAGGTATCTTAAAATTTTCTACGGGTTTCTAAGGCCACGGTAGTAGTCCAGAAAAGCATAGGAATGAGCTTAAGATTTAACAATTAACGTGGATAATGAAGCAACACTGAAGGCTTTAAAGGAACGTACTTTTAGGCCGCCTCTTATTTGAGAGTACTAAAGTTCCTAAGCGTACTTATGTCTCATTATCAAATAACATTATGCTGCATACGTAGTCATTGCTTTGGTACTGACAACGAAGTTCTGGATGAGCTGGCAAGATCAGGATCAGCTTTGAAAGAAACGATAGAAGTGAAGTTGATAAACAAATGAGTCCTTTAGGTCACGGCTCTTTTAGATTTAGGACTTACAGAGGGAACAGGATTATTTCTAATTTCTGTAGGTTACATGAAGAGGCAGAAGAAACGGTTGACCATATTTTATGGCACAGACCTTGCTTGCTACATACATACGTGAGAAGAAATGGCTCGATAGTCAGTTTTCTTTAATAACTTGTAGATCTGAAGAACTGTAAATTTGGGTATGTAATAGAGTTTGTGAAATCGATTGAGTGGCTAGTACCATATTTATCTTCAAAACATGGTATCACCTCGAGCATAATGCATGGTAGACGTAACTTTTTTCTGTCGAAAACATTGTCGCTGGCCGAAAGAGTGTGCAGAAGAATCCGATGAGTTGCCCATACAATTGACCTTTGGCAGCCCACAATTTGGCGAATTTTGGGATGTAACTTGGCTCTGCACCCGTATAAAATTTAACATATCCGAGGGGTAAGGTTAGCGACCATAAAAAACGACGGATATTCACTGAATACACCGTGGAGCAGTTAATAACATCGAAAAATCATTTTTAAAAATGAGTTTCATTTCATGTATTGTCCTTAAGGCAAAGATTTGTGTGTAAAAGTCACAAACCACAACGGTCCTCAAAGTTAACATCACATTTGCCGTCGGTCGAATTCAACCTGAGCTATGCACGTGAGTCATGGAAAATTTGACATTTCGGATGCGTTGCAAACAGAGGGGCTTTGGCAGACATTTAAACGATGTTATATTCCACACATAATAAGTCAATAGGTCCCAGGATACCTCCCAAACACTCTGTTTTATTTAAACTTAAAGATTGTAAACGCTTAATAAAAGAACCCGACACTTTTCTTAAACAATTTTTTTTTTTTTACAAAAGTTCCTATAGACTGTATTTAACATAAAAAATTAATTTTTCCCTCCTCTACGAAAGGTACCTGGACAATCGTGTTTTTGTGGCTTTAGCCAATGGTGATATTTGTGTTTATCTAAGGGATGGCGCTGCTTGGAATACCACTTCATCACACTGTTTATCGGTTGGTACCGTAACAAGTCCGGTAACAAAATTACTCAGTGTACACGGTAGACTGTGGTGTTCAATACAGGGCATAATTAAAGTATTGGATATTGAAACATTAGCGGTAAATTGAAACCTGTTGCCAACAACAAAAACCACAAATTTCAATTTTTATATCTCTTTTCTGCAGGTAACTAATCAAATACAAATTTCTTCGGATTCCAAGCCCATAACCAATATGTGCGTTTCGAATAATTATGTGTGGATATCAATACAAAATTCGGCTCATATTAAATGTTTTCATTCCAATACGTAAGTGAAAAAACCTCAGGGGAATTTTTTAATTAAAAATTTTCATTTTTCTTTAAATGTTTTTGTTTTTGTAGTCATCAATTAATAACCGAAGTTAATTTGGCTCAGGCTGTGAATAAAATGTTATCAAATTGTGATGAAATTATACGCCAACACAAGGCCGCCTGCTTGCGGGTGACTTCTTTGTTAGCCTGCCGCGATCTTATTTGGATAGGCACCAGTGCTGGTGTCTTACTTACCATACCGGCTCAGGGTTACGATAAGGGCACTACCAATGTGGTACCCACTGGCATACCCCATGGCCATACGGGCCATGTAAGATTTTTAACCTTCGTAGAGACTTCGGGTACCTCCACCACCAATTCAAGTACCGAAAGTACATCGAGCAGTAAAACCGAAGCTGAATCCTCATCTTCGGCTGGTTCGAAATCTCCCAAACCCCAAAAGGAGACAGCAGCGCAAATGCAACAGGCTAATCAAACGAATGCAGCTGCCGGCAGTAGTAGTAATATTTTGATCATATCAGGCGGCGATGGTTATGAGGACTTTCGTAATTCGGGTGCCAATTCATTGAGTGAAATTGCTGGACGCGAAGACAGCACCAATCATTTGCTTATTTGGCAAATTTGAAGCCGAAAGCGTAAAAATCGTTGGCGGTGTTTACTCAAACGTTGGAAGAACAACAACTAACACAGGCTGGCCGGCTCTAAGGATGTGGACTTAAGGAGAAAATATTTCATGTGAAGAAAAGAAAACAAAACAAAAGATTTGTTTCAACTTAAGTTTAACCTGTTGCAAGATGTTTACAATAACAAACATAACAGAGATAAGAGTAATGCATTTGTTATCGATTTAAAAAGGAAAACACACTCAGACACACACATACATACACTTAAACACACACTCAAACACTTGAAATTATTTGTAAACTCATAAGCATTATTGCAGAGTTTGTTTTAAGAGAAGAATTTTTCTTTTTTTTTTTTTTTTGTTTTCTCTTCAAGAGAAGAAACATTGAACCGAAAATTATGTGCCAAAACCTGTTTTCCTTAAATGTTATTTAAAGTTTTCTTTTTGTGGTTTTTTCGTTTATTTGTTTCTGTATACTTATAGAAAAGAAAAGATTTTTTTGAATGAAATTTAAAACAATTTTTTATAAAACACGGAGAAGTATTTTAAAGCCCAACAACAACAATAATGTATAGTTAAACGATGGTTTCAAAGGATTTATTTTGTAACAGAGTTTATGTTTTCAAAGCAATATATTTGTTGACAACTAAAAACAAACAAAACAAAAAAACAATTTATTTTTGTTAAGGGGGAAGTATACCAAACAAAAAAAAAATTGAAATCCTATGTTTATAAAAATAATTATAAGATGTATTTATATTTACATTTAAAGAACGAAATTTATTCTCTTAAAATGCTATGTTATATTGTATATGGATCTGACATCCTTATGTTTTCCTATATAATACTCATCTTATCAAATCCTTATCAAATCCTCTTTACATTTTAAAGATTTTTTTATGCAAATCAACTTCATTGTTGAAGGTGTTGTTATATCTGAAAACATGATTGAACTTCTTAAGAAACCCACCATCAGTATTTTATTGAGTGGGGACTTGCCTAGTCTTTTTTTTTTTTGCAGCCATAGGAAAGCAAATTGTAGTCGCCGTAGTCTAGTAGGTAGTGTGTGGGCTTATTAGACGTAAGGCCATGGTTCAAACCCCAGGTCAGACATGAAAACGAAAATATGAAAAAATATTTTCTCTGCGACTTCCTCTCAGCAGATTTCTGTTAAAATATCTGAAAGTAAATAAAATTGCCATGAAAAGTTTCTTAAAAATCTGTCGTTCGGAGTCGACTTTAAACTGTAGGTCCCACCACTCATGTACAAAAATTAATACACACAACATAAGTGGTGTGAGAAGCTAGGTCGTAATCCTGACTGAAGTATTGAATATGCTGTCGTCATAATATGTTTGATTCATTGTTGTTAAACGTTTAATAACAAAGAAATTGCCCTAAGGCTGGCCACTGATGTTCGTTTTTATTTAAAATTTGAAAAGCTGTGGGTATAACGTTCAACCTTCAAATAGTTTCGAAGCAGTGGGTTCCACTCAAATGGAAAATGGCAAGTCTCATCATAAGGCGTTGTTAGGGTGTGGTCCAGCCATATCAATTTTTGGCATTGTATTTGAAAATGAATGTCGTCTTGATGTGAAAGTTCTAAATCGTTTAAATTCAATTTGGAATTGAATTGCCGAATCGACAAACGTCTCAAACCCACGCAGTAAAAATAAATTTGAAACATGCGTTATAGTGTACAGTAAGACAGTACAGTTCATTCGAATTCGAATTGATTGGTAGCTAGGTAGGTGTATCCACCTTCTTAGAAAAAAAAGCTATTTTATTCAGCAATTCTTCAACGACCATAAGGAACCAAGGTTTAGGCGCTTTATTACAGGAACAATTATGGAAGCAATTTGTAGTCTCACTATTTGTATTCACAACGCAGCGCATGATAAAAAGTCTGCTGCGAATTATTAAACGTTACTACTCCTTACGTTTCATTCAAGTGGATGACACACATTTTGGACATTTTATTAACGTTTGATTACATATCCAAACGGTTAGCTTATTTAAAACAGTTAATGATAGCTCCATATGTGATTAGATCCAGTTCATTAAATATATTGATATCCATCCGTCAGTAGATGTTTCTTAGTCCTAACCTATGTCTTCCATAAAGTATACCCATCTTAAATGATTTATTTCAGTATGTTTCCGTCTATTTCTTGAACTATAGTACACCGCTCGTTATTCTTTTGGTTGAACACGGCTTCTTGTGCCTTAACTATTCACCTCTAGTGAAACTAATAGACTTTGTTCTGATAGTGGTAGCGAATCATTTGGTTAAGCTTCAAACATTCTTGTTGCTGATGTTGTTCGGCCAGAACTCTGAGGTACTAACGGATGAGCTGCAGAGAAAACTGTTTTGTTTCTAAGTATTGATTGTTATCTTCAGAAAAAATATTGTAAACAAGTGGTGTTCCTTTCGATCCATTGCCAAAATAGCCCTTGTTTTCTTCTATTGTTTAGCGGATTTGTCAACAAATTTGTTTATGTCCGAAGTAGTTTCATTTATTTTGTATAATTCGTTCGATTTAATAAGATTTTGTATGGATTTCAGTTTATTTGAAGAGTAGAGTCATAAAGAACTCTTGCATGGTAAAAGGTTTACTTTTTTGGATTTGTTTCATAGATTTCTTCTATTTTGCTGAAATAATCTGAGCATTTCTTTTAGCTTAATTTCTATGTGCCAATATTTACTTCTATTTTTTTAACTTTAACCTGAAGAACCAATATTTATCCAATGGTATACTTCCCCAATTTGCATAAAATAAAAAAAAGAAACAGGAAAATCACCCCACCCAATAAGCAACAAAATATGATTTTTTAAATAAATTTAAATTTAAATGATAAAATAATGGTTTTTATTAAACAAAAGAAAGATAAAAACGTAAATAAAATAAAATATAACAGAAAATAAATTATTAAAATTGTTGAACAAATTCTTATTTTTAAATAAAATAAAAAATAAAAAACAGAAAACAAAAATTATAATTAAGTTTTAAATGTAGAAAATCATTCTGTGGCAACAAAAAAAAGGCATTTTTAGGAAATTTTCAATGGAAATCTGAACAAAACCATGTCAATCTATTAAAACAAAATTATTTTTAAAAAAGTAAGCTACGATAAAAAGATTTTAAAGTTTGTAAATAAAATTTATTTTTGCGATTTTTATAGCCTGATTGCTGCAGAATATAAAACAATAAACGTGTGTTTTTTTATTTGTTTTTGTTTTTAAATTACTGGTTAATAATATTTTTAGAGTAAATTTTTGTAAATTGTGTTTTATGGAATAATATTAATTATTAATTCTAAGAAATTAATAAATGAGAGTATATAGTATATTATTAAATAAATATGTTACAATTTTTATTATTATTATTATTATTATTATTATAAAAAACAAATAATTGAAAAATTTTAAATGAATATCATTAATTTATAAAAAGTCTTAAAAAGTAAAATAAAATTAAAAAAATTAATTATTTTGTTTTTAGTTGCTAAAATAAAATGAAAATAAATTGTATAGTATAATTGTGTTTACATAAATAGAGAATAAGTTAAGTTACTGTAACTAAATTCATATGTTGAATTAATTATTAATACAAAAAAACATTTAAAGTGTATATTTTATTGCTAAATTCCATTAAGTGAAAAAATATATATAATCATACGTTTAAAGTTATTAATCTTTAATTTATATTTAAAAAAAAAACAAAAACAATAAATAAAATACATTTAACATTTTCCTTTAAATAAGTTGTAAACAAATAAAATAAAAAATTAAAAATAAATAAAAAAAATTAATTTTTTAAAGTAAAAGAAAAAAATTTGCATTAAAAACATATTGTAATTGATTACTTGTAATATCTAATGTTAACTAATGTTTTACCTCCCATTTTCTATTTCAATTTTCTATTTCTATTTCTCATTTTTGTTAACTTTTGTATACACAATCTAAACAAAACAAAAAAACTAAATTTATATGTTTAATAATGAATTAAATTTAATAATAAATAAATTGTTTGTTGTTAAAAAAATATATAAAAACAAAAACAAACAGAATAAAATGAATCAATAGAATTAGCAAAAAAACAAATGATTATTTAATATTTACAAAAATTTGTTCGAATTTATTTATCAAAATCAAATTAAATTTTAAAAAAATTTAAAAATAAAACTTAATTTCTGTTAAATATACATACATATTCATATTTTACATATACTACATATGTATTTATTTTGAAAAAATAAACAAACAAAAAAAGTCTAATGTTAATAATTAAAACAACTACAAAATGCTAAGGAATTAAATTAAAACAAAAAAACTCAGCTAAATTCTCATGTTCTATAAGAAATAAAAACAAAACAAAACAAAACAAAACAAAAAACAATTAAAAAAACAATTAAATTCTTATATATTTAGGAAAAAATAAAACTCAATAATTAAAAAAAAAAACAAAAAAAGGACGATTAAAATTAATTGAATTCGAGCTCATCGTTGCATTTGCAGGTTTTCTTAAGGCGGAGACATGGAGGGATAAAATAAAGTAAAATTTTAATTTTCAATTTATAAGGTTATTGTGATAAAACCTTTAATTCTACTTGGCCATAAGTCTAGTAGTCCAGTAGCTAGTATGTTGGCTTATTAGGCATGAGGCCACAGTTCAAGCCCCCAGGTCATACAGCTCCATCAAAACGAAATAAGAAAAAATAGTTCTTCGGCGACTAACTCTCTCTTATTGTTGTTGTTGTTACTGTTTTAGAAATAGTTTTATATTCTCTTTAATTGACTGTTATAAGCCCTTGTTGTTGTACGAACAAGAATTTAAAAATGCAAGAACATTAAAAACTTTCTAAGTACACTTAGAACGTTATAGAATGGAGGCGTCGAATTGATTTCTTCTGTCATACAGACATTTGCCACAAAATCGCTTGAAATGAGACTAAATTGCTCCTGATTACCGTAAAGATTTGTGCTTAAAAATCGTACAAAGTCACGAATTTCCAACTCGTTAATCGAGTGAATTTCAATTGAGATCAAATTGACCCCCGATAAGCTTTTTACAATACTGATCTCAAGTATTTTTCAAACCCAAAAAGTCATGCACAATTGATTCTATAAACTGTTCAGCTTCTTCTACTTTTATTCAGTGCTTCCTTCCTGTACTTGTTGATGATTCTTACAAAGTACGCTTCTGGTGTTGGCTTAATTGAGAAGAGGCAGCTCAGACATCTCCAACAAATAAATACAAATATCTTCGGCAACTTTCTCTCAGCAGATTTCTGGCAAAAACTGAGGAAGTTAAATAAAAATTGCCATGAAAATATTTTTCTAAAAAATCTATCGTTCGGAATCGACTTTAAACTGTAGGTCCCGCCACTGAGCCAATTCACACGACAACAATTGTGGTGGCATAAAATGGTAGTTTATAGGCAAGAGGGGTGAAGAGAATGGTTTTTCGGTAGCGTAAAGTTTCAAAGCGGCTACAACGCCGCATTGCCAGTACAAAACTAATACATGCACATTTTTAAAAATCAGCCAAACATCAAATGAATGCAAAAACACTAATACATACAAAGCTGTGTATGCGTATACATTTCATGCCAAACTAAACAATATTCATCCCGTATGATTTGTAAAGAACAAAAATTGTGCGACTAAAAATTGTTCTCGTGTGAATTGGCTCACTCATGTATAAAAATTAACACATACATACATAAGTGATGTGAGAAGCTAGTTTGTAAACCAGAATGAAGGGTTGTCAATGCGCAATTATGTAATCGATTTCCTGTACAAGCAATTGGCAAGAATATAAAAAAACATTAAAGAATCTTAAAGCGTTACAACATGGCATAAAGCTGGTAAATTGTCATGTTTAATCACCACTATTGTAGAAAGTCCATGGTAAACATATTAGCATTCTGTAATAATACTTCGAATATTTAACATCTAACAGCTTTGCCAGACCGGTGGTATTGAAATCATTGAATGGATTGCCAGATATTTAAATATTTTGGTGAGCGGCAGACAGAGACTGTTTGCTGCTTATTTAAGGCTCCTTTTTTGAGTTGGCTACTATTCTAGGGAGATTTTTTGTAGATGAAATTGTTATCAACGAAAAAGCTTTCTCAGTTATAAAATGAATAATTTAAAACATTATCTCGGCTAATACGTCTGTACTCTAGTAGTTGAACACAATGCTTTAGCAGTTGTCATCATATTTTAAGTATTAAAAGGCTGTAGGGTATACCTTTTGTTGTTCATATACCAAGCTGACCACACAAAACTAAGCTAGTCTCCTTAAAGCCTTCCAGAGCATGCAATTCGTCAACAGTACAGTCGCCAATGTTGCTAATATTAATGAAATTGAGCTTCTTTTAGTTAGTGCAGCCTCCACAAATACTATGCATTGGAGTACAATTTCGATATTTCATTCCTTCCTATCCTAAAAGGGATTTTTTTAATTTTTATAGAACTCTTTATTAATGCGCACATTCGCCTTAAAAAATATATAACAATTGTTTTAATTATAATTTATAAACAGCATTTCTATCATTCATACAAATAATTTATTCTACTCTAAACTTTCTATCTGGACTTTCTCATTCATTCATCATCATCATAATCGGAAAAATTGAAAAGACCTCGATTGGTAAAGAAGGGAAATAGATCTCTCATGGCCTCTACGTAACGAGGATTTGTAAATGTTTTCAAGCGAAACTGTTCACCGATTTCATCTGGACGTGAAAACGAATGAATGTTTGAATCCTTATCGCTGGGCAACATAACAGCACCCAAATGATTGATGCAAGCAAAGAATGCTGAAAAGAAATCATATTTTAAAATTAGTTGGATTTCATTACATTAGTAAAACGTTGATAACCTACCATAAAATGTATTCTTTTGATCGAACATATCCTTCTGTAAATCCCTTAGCTTAGGTATACGCCCCTTAAAGCCTAAAACTTTTAAGCATTCCACTAAACGCTCGTGATAAATGGCCACAAAATGATCAAATTCTTTGATTCTAATATCTTTGGCTGCCGAAATAGTAATGAAAAATAACAGGTCTTCTGCAGGACTGCCCCATTTACAGATTTGATAATCCAAAAATAATACTTCATTTAATTCTCCTGAGGCCAGGTAGTTGAACATAATATTACTCGACCAAAAGTCACCGTGGGTTAAAACATTAAAACTGTTTGTCTTTTGCTTTAAAGTGCTTAAACAACATTTCCAAAATTTCTCGTAAGTAGGCTAAAATAATAATAAAAAAGAAAATCATAATCCTTGTTGAACCACGTTTGGTTTATTCTCTGAACTTACAAAGTTATCCACATATTTTTGTGCATCTTCTAGGCCCCATTGTAACATGGATTTCTTGTAAGCGTCTACCTTTAAACTGAACATACTTTTATGAAATTCTTCACCATCTTCTGAAACGAATCCACTTTGGAAGTGTTCTGGATATGAGCCATTTTGCTCTTCGTAAACCGCACTGGCTGCATGTAACTCTGCCAGCCTGCGTAGAATACGTTTCATATGTACCATATCACAGCCATCCAGACGATTTAAATTCTTAAACTTCTTCTCACTTAAGTCTTCGAACACCAGATTAATGCGATTATTATTTTGCTCAACGTATAAACATTTTGGTCCCAATTGTATATTCCAACCGACGTCCTTGTACAGCTTCTCAAAGGCGGGCAAATATTTTTGATACATTTCCATTTCCTTGGGAAACAGCGACAGCTTGTTAATCAGCTCACCACCTTTATCATCGTCCAGCATAGTTTTCAATATGTATGTCTTACGTTTGGTGGATCCATCTGAAAAAGATTCAATGTGATATACATACGTTATCGAAATGTTTTAAGACAAGTGCCTAGGTTTTCTTGTCAAATCTGTCGCAATAAATAATTCCATTTCGTCTCCCTGGATATCTATCATACGTACATAAATCTTGTACGAGTAGATGCTACAATGCCTATTGATTTCTTCCTTCATGGGCTTATCCTATATCCGTTAGACAGAAGGAGTATAGAGCCCATGAAATAAAAATAGATGGTAAATCTGCGGAAACATATGCAGCCGAGGATATAATAAAGGTCACCACAATCATATGATGCTCACAGGGTGAGGAAAATGAAGGTAAAATATCTGGCAATAGTCTTGGATAGTTAATCCACATGGCTGGCCCATATATGTCAGGAAATGTCAAAATGATATGCAAAAGGTTTGCTGGAAAATCCTGGGGATATAACCCGGGGCTTATATCATTATGGTCAGATCAAATGGTGACCTATAGGGCATTGCCTGGGCAGACAGAAGAAGTCTGAAAATAGCTTAAATGGAGTTGGATAAGATACCGAGACTAGAGGTTGTTAATATAACAGGGGCAATGAAAAACCTGTTTTACAGTTGCGCTGGAAGTTCTGTTCGATTTAAATCCGCTGCACATGACAGTGATGTCCAAGGAATTGGATACTATAGTCTGGATAACGGGAGACAAGTGCAACATAAAATTCATCAAGTGGCTGACAGCTCCATGCTTAACTATCCGCCGGACAGAAGCAATAGACTTTTCGATTTTGGCAAATGTTTCGCAATGAGAGTTAGGAATAAAAGTGAATGGATGAATCTAGAAAATACATACTCTTTTAAAAGCGGGGTCAAAAATAGATTTGGGGACAGAAACGAGAATTTTTGGCCTGAGAGTGAAATATTCCGATACCATGGTATCGAAACATATGCTCAATTCAACTTGAATTAACGGTACAAAAGATGGGACTCATCAATAATATCTGATAGTCAAGCACTAGCACCAGAGCACTAGGGTAAATTAAATCGAAGATAGTATGGGCCCGTCTCCAGTAACTGAATCCCAGGCAACTTTCTGTGATGTGGGCAGATTTTAATTTTAGATTTTTACGTAATCTTATCACATTTAGTGTTAAATTACCCACATTCTGACCCCGTATTTTATCGAAACATTTCATTTTACTGCGTGTATTTTATTGCTCGTTGGAAATAGGATATCTGTAATCTGTATAATGACTTGCCGATATACATATATACATACATAAATATGTGATATAAAGATCTAACTTCAGGGCTGATAACACTACACGTCGTGTTGCTATTCAGACTATGCCAGACTATTAAAATTCTATGATGCATTATTTTGTCTAGTACGAGATAACAAACTGACATAATAACAAACTGTCTAATAATAATTATAATAAATTGTTTGCTTAAATATTTTAATATTCAGAAATTCAATTTGTCAACAATTATTTGTGCAGCAACGAAAACCTGACAATAGTTTCGTGGGTAGTTTGATTTATTTTATATAATGGAGTATATTTTGTGAAGTATGAAAAATAAAAAAGAACGTTTAACCCTTCCTCTGCATGGACAAATATATGTTAGAACATTAAAGTCTTAAGTTATCATCATATCAGTTTCGTTAACTGGTTAAGAGAGGAAACCATTTTTGTTCAACTGCATAAAAATTCATGCTTTCAAAATATTTACGGCAAATTTCCATGACGAAAGAGGTCGTTATCCTCATTACAGAGGTACTTCGTGCATGACGAAATATTTACATTTTACAAATCCATATATTGTTATCGCACTTCTAAGTGTAAAGTGATAACGCAAAAATTGTTGACATAGGTTGCATAGGTCATTACAACCCTTTATTCAAGATCTGCCCATGTTGTGTGTGTTAATTTTATCAATTGAGTAGAGGAACATTATAGTTTCAAGCGAAAGTTTGACTTGAGAAGTTTTATCATGGCAATTATTTACTCTTTGATATCTTCTCCCAAAAGATTGCTATCTCAACAATAATGAGTAATATTAAGAGACACCGATATTATTGGATATTGTTGTCGCCGTAGTCTAATAGGTAGTGTGTTGGCTTATTAGACGTAAAGCCAGGGTTCGAGCCCCAGGCCAGACATCAAAACAAAAATACAAAAAGTATTTTTTCGGCAACTTCCTCTCAGCAGATTTCTGGCAAAAACTCTCTGAGAGTAAATAAAAATTGCCATGAAAAGTTTCTCAAAAAAAAATCTGTCGTTCGGAGTCGACTTTAAAACTGTAGGTTCCGCTACTCATGTATGAAATTAACACACACAACATAAGTGGTGTGAGAAGCTAGGTCGTAATCCTGTCTGAAAGGTTGTAATGACTAGTTATGTATGTATGTATGTATGTATTTTACTTACTAACGAAGTCTGAAGCTAGTTATGTAGAATACAGAGTACAGAACTTTACAAACTTTGCGGTGGCAATATTATGGTTGCGGTAGCAATGGCTTCAACTCGGTGAACTCGAATATTTTTCGTTGAAAATGGATTGCTATAAGTATATGCTTTTGTATTGACCAAATTTAAAAGCTTAGAATTGGAATATCAATGGAATTTAGTAAAATGTGGAGACCAGTAATTCCTACTACAATATTTAGGCTCTGGTTTTATGCGGCTATATAGCTTAATAAATTACCCTCGTCGCTAGAACTTAATCCTAACGATCATGTTTATGATATTTTTAAAATAATGATAAGAATATATGATATGAGGAGTATTATTAAAAATTGCACGAAGAATTTTTTTTATAAAAAAAGTAATTTTTAAAGTTTTTGTCACTTTCATTGGTTTTTTATTCCATTGAGTTAATTTTTTCTTAGTTTAGGGGAATTTATTTATTTATACCTTGAAAAAGTCGTACAATTTGCGTGGGTGTACTTAAAGATATCTGCCGCATTTTGTTTTAATTTCTTGTGCCTTAAAAAGCCTAAAGATTTTTAACATTCAGACTATAATCAGCATTAAAATCCAATTCTGGGGCTTTAATAATATTGAATAATGTCTGTCAAAATTTAATTTTTTTTCTTCACCCCTTATTCAAACATTTAATTTACTTTTACGGAATGTTTATATCTGTTTTAATATGTTTTCAATCTGTACAATACAAACCTTTCATTAGTAAATCCATATGTATACGCAGCATAACCGAAGTAAAATTTTCTCCGGGTGGTATGGCAGCAATTGGTGTAAAATTTTTAACTTGCACTGCATCTGGTACATCGCTAGACAAAATGTCTTTAAAATACTCGGCACTAATCCAAGTGGGTATGCCTAGATTTTCATTTGGATTCACTATGTCTGTATTGGATTGCATTTTGTTTTTATCGATGTTTTGTTTTGTATATTTTTTTCTTCTGTTAAAAACTAAAACACTTGCTTATTAGCGGCACTAATTAAAAAATAATAATTTAAATTTTTAATATTTTTTATCCGTTACGAACTGATCGTCTTCATAACTTGTTTCACTTTGTAGGTGCTGATACAAAATGCGAACGTATTTAAACATGCGCGCTCACTCATAGAGTTTCTGTTAACCGCCGAATATTTATGCGAATAATTCATATTCATATCTGATGAAACTCTCTTGTGTATTGTGAACAATTTGTACACACGTTTCTTATGTGAGAATATTCACTGAAATTTGTCCAAAACTCTCAGAAATTGTTGTTTATTTTTTTAAAACAAGTATTTTTTTTTTTTGTTATTTCATAAATCTTTTGAGAGTGTAATCATTATCATTTTAGAATTGAGTACATATCATACATACATACATACATACATAAATATGTATGTGAATTAACTCAAACGGTTCTTAACTGTTATGATACAAGGGTTAATATTGTTTTAAAAAATTCTTAGTAGAATATTCATTATCACAATCATACAATGGATTTAATGATAACGACTAAGTAATTAAATCGTATATTTCATAATATTTTTACAGATGTTGTCTCTGTTGTCAGTTTAATTAAAAGTGCACGTCAGTTTAGTTTTTGTTTTTGTTTTTTTTTGTTTCTAATTTGAAAATGATAAGCCATTTCGGTTAGTTGAAAAAGTTAAACATTTAAAAATGCCAAGTCACTGTTTGAATCACAAGTGTTTGGGGTGTGTTGATTACGTCGTTAGTTTGTTGCTACTGTTGAACGAAACACACACGCACACACTCACTTTGCTTCGTTGTATGCAATTCTTTCAATTCCCGATAAGAAGTTCTGAAGTACTGCTAAGTGCTCATAAATATTGGCAACATCATGCCAATACAAGGTTAAAAATTAAAAATAATAACATTTTGTTTTAAATACTAAGAACTGTTGCTCATCTTAATGGCTATTAAAACATACCTACATGCAAACATACCTACATAATTGAGCATTACAACCATTCAGTCAGGATTACAACCTAGCTTCCTACACCACTTATGTCGTGTGGAAACTACAGCTTAAAGTCGACTGCCAATGACATTATTTTAAGAAACATCCTCATGGCTATTTTATTAACTCTCAGAGAGTTTTTACCAGGAATCTGCTGAGAGGCAGTGGTCGAAGAAATATGTTTTCATATTTCTATGAAATTAGTTGTTCTATATTCGGTCTGTCATGTCATATCAATATAGACGATCATAGGCAAGTAGGTGTGTTCGCTGAATGGACTCTGGAGCGGTTGGCAACTGACAGTAATTTTCATGGAATCATCATCTTCAATGATGGGGCATATTTCTGAATGAATGCATATGGGAAGAAACAAGATTATCGAATTTGTTACTATGGATTTTAGGCTGGCGGCGTAAGCGGTCGATATTTCTATGAGAAGGTTGTTGGTTGTTGTCACTGTCAACGGTGAGCATTAAAGGCCGAAAGTTACCAACTAATTTCGGCATGAATTGAATGGTATGGACGACAACGATATGTGGTTCAAACAGTGCCACACATCTCAAGCCGCATACGGATACTCTACATGAGTACTCTGAGGGCATGTTAATCTCACGTGGAGGTGTTGTGAACTGGTCACCGAGATCATGTGTTTTATTCCGTTGGACTTTTTCTTTTAGGTTTTTTTTTTAAGTCGCAGTAGCATGTGATGAAGCCTTGAATTACAGTGCTTTTCAAAGCCAACATAATCCATGCCATCGGTCAAATTCAGTCTGACTTATGCGCCAGAGTCATGGAAAATTGTTCATTTTGGATGCGCTCTACCCAGAGAAGCCGTCTTAAGTATTTTAACGATGTTATATTCCAGACTTTATGGCATCAATAGGTTTCTCAAATGAATAAAAAAGTTCGATAATATCTTACACACACTTTGCTTAATTTAAATCTGAAGATGGGAAATCCTTAATGAAAGACCCAGAATCAATCATTAAGTTGAGTACCACTCCACCGATTTACAGCAGAAAAGTTTCTCAAATATCTGTCGTTCGGAGTCGACTTTGAACTGTAGGTGCCGCCACTAATGTATGAAATTAACGCACACAATATAAGTGATGTGAGAAGCTAGGTCGCAATTCTGACTGAAGGATTGTAATGACCTATTATGTATGTATGATGGATAAAATTAACACACACAACATGAATGGTGATAGAAACTAGATTGTAGCCTGGGGATTGTAGGATTGTAATAACTAATTAAGTAAATAAGTGTACAGGAGACAAAGTAAGTTGTCAAAATTAATTGCTAACCGTTTAAATTAGTTTAAAATGTTTTGTTTTCTTCATCATAAAGTAAATGCGATTAAAATGAGATACATTAATTAAATTATAAGTTATTATAAATTAATTAAGGTTTTATTACATTTGTGTGGTGATATCCACGGTATATATTACGTAATTAATCTTAAATTCAAATATTGCGTGTTTGTTTCAACCGAGTGCATAGGGGGAGATAATATTCTAGAAGATTTGCGTTTAAAAACTATGAATTATTCAATTTAGATGTCAACAGACAACTAACAATCAATTCGTTTCAGTTTTCCTAAAGCACTATCATTCAAAGTAATTTAAATATTATTTTAAAAATTTTAATATTATAATTCAGCGAGAGAGAGAGAGAGAGAAACACGCAAATCCAATATTAAATGCTACAGTTAATGCGGAAAACAGACAACAGTTAACATTGAATTTAAAATTTAATTAAATTCGAATTATATCAGCGCACCAACGTAGGTACAAACGATACGCTAAGGCTTAGAACGTAAGTAACGTATAGTTTCAAAATATGAAATAACTTTCTTAACAGAATTAATTTTGTATTCTTGTGTTGCTCTTTAATTCTTTAACGTTCCGTTGTAATCCAAATGATGCTCTTTGAAAAAGAATTTCATGAAATTTATTTGTCTTAAGAAAATGTCATTGGTTATCGATTATATTTTTAATAAATTATCTTCTGGCAATTCCTTCACTGTTCATAACCAATTTACACTGCCCGCGTATGCTATAAAGCTTAATACCTTATATACATACATACAGTAGATTTATTTACTTTAAAAATTCACTTCAACCGAGGAGTTCAATTGTGCTCTATTTTTATCGAAGAGTAATTTAGCAAATATTTAAATTAGTGTTTACAATACAATTTGTTGTATCGTGTGTCTTAAATACTGATTGATTTTAGGATCTGGATCTTCTTAATTTTTCTGAATTTTACATACATTATACATTTGTAGTACATACAGTTGCAAACGAAATAATAGCAGCAATTTGTATTTTCTCAATAACTTATTATGAAACGTTCGATTCTCAAATAGATATTTATTTTTCACTCGATCTTTATGCACATACATAACATACATACATAATTGGCGATTAAAACCCTTCAATCAGGATTACGGCCTAGCTTCTCACACCACTTACGTTGTGTGTGTTAATTTGATACATGAGTGGCGGTTTTCGATATACTTTTCATTGTAATTTTGATTCACTCTCAGAGTTTTTGCCAGAAATCTGCTGAGAGTAAATCGTCGAAGAAATATTTTTTCACCTGGCGTTTGAACCAGGGCCTTACGTCTAATAAGCCAACACGCTACCTACTAGACTACGGCGGATCTCAGAGTTTTTGTCAGAAATCTGCTGAGAGAGGCAACCGTCGAAGAAATATTTTTTCATATTTCGTTTCGTTGGATGATGTCTGACCTGGGTTTTGAACTCTACCTACTAGAATACGGCACCTACAGTATATCGATGTTTATTCGTTAAACATGTGTAGACTGTATTTCATTTAGTACTGTTTTCTACTTATTCCATGATGTGATTTTTTCATTCTTATTGCATACATTGATTTTCGTCAGTCTCTCTATCCACAGTGAGTCCAGCGATTTCTTTACGATTCTTGTTCAATCAACTGTACATCGTTTGGATTCTTTGTATTCCACATGATTACCAATTGGCCAAACTGTGATCAATCATTTGGCCTTATGTAGATAATAATTGTTTGTAATTGCTGTTTATTCGCATTATTTTTGGCCTTATAAGGTTAGTCGTATGGCAGACTTTCTATACATGCCTACTATCATGGCTTTCATATCCGATAAGATATGGAGAGACTAAACAAATGTCGATGACATTTGGATCAATCTTGGTGCCCCTAAGTATTAACACTTCCAGTTGTTTACTTGTTTACTTAATTGGTCGTTACAACCCTTTAATCAGGATTACAACGCAGCTTCTTACACCACTTATTTGGTGTGTTTAAAGTCGAACGACAGAATTTTGAGAAACTTTTCATGGGTATTTTATTTACTTTCCGAGTTTTTGCCAGGAGACTGCAGAGAGCAAGTAGATGAAGAAATATTTTTTTCATATTTCGTTTGAATCACGGGCCCACGGCGTTTGCAACTTCTTCATCACAATGTCTACAATGCGATTAAAAACCGATGTTGTAGCAAGTATTTGGACAAACTATGTAGATCAAGCGAAATGAGAACACATAATAAAATCAATGTTTGAGAGAAAAAGATGTAAATTGTGATGTGAATATTTAAAGAGTAAATAAATCTAAGCGTACTACACTATCTTGCTCTCGTCATCTGTTTATAAAAGAACAATACTGAGAAGATTTGAGCTTTTCTTTGCAAAACAATCACTCTCCATTTAGATCTCATGTTTGATAATCAAAGAGTAAATTTATTTCTTCCATACAATCATGACGTCATTATCGAATAAATAATATTCTAATGTTTTGCCAAAATGCTATCTTTTGTTTAAAAATTCATTAAAATATTATCAATTGGTAAGCATTAATGCATACAAATTTATTCATATAAAAAAGAAAACAAAATCATATGAAATAAAAGTGAATTTAAAAACAATTATCATCATGACACACTTAAACACTTGACATAAATGTGTTCATTAAAGTAATATTATTAGTTTATCCGTGACTTTGTAACACAAAATGATTCAGTGACTTGAATTTAAATTAATTTGAAATTTTCTTCAAAAATTGTTCTCGTTTGAAAGTATTTACTTGGTTTTGAAAAACTTTATAACATATCCGATACAACTATTTTGTCGATACCTAACGGTAGTTAGCAGTCTTGTTACTCTTCTTTATTTGCATATACTTTACGGGATGTTCATACATACATAATTGGTCATTACAACCCTTCAGTCAGGATTACGACCTAGTTTCTCACACCACTTATGTTGTGTGCGTTAATTTTATACATGAGTGTCGGGACCTACAGTTTAAAGTCGACTTTTTTCTGTTGGAGATGTACTCGTACGATAGGGATTTGAATCACGGGCCCTCGTCTAATAAGCTGAAATCCTGCTAGATACTAGACTACGGCGACAATATGATCACTATTACTAGGTGCCCATATAATGCGTGCCGTTTCATGCCTGGAGTAGTTGTTGATTACCTTTTTACACTCCAGAATGGTCTTTAATTCCGTATTCGCAGATAACATGGCTAACAATATTATAAATTCCACCGATCTGGATTCTGATTTGGATCTTATTCACACTGCTAAATACTGTGAAACATTTAATCACACAGTTTATACGAATAAAATACAACATATCGAGACGCATCAAACTTAACATTTTCAACTCCAACGTTAAATCCACTTTACTGTATGGTTGCGAAACGTGGAATATGGCATCGCGCGATTACCAGTCTCTTCAGGTATTTGTTAACAAATCTTGCATGTTTACTGGCTGCCCAACTCTGATTAGATACAAACCAGCAACCAATTGAGAGAGAAATAAGAAGACGTGAATGCTTGGGCACACCCTTCGCAAGCCATTAGATGACATCACAAAGAAAGCTATAGACTGGAACAACCAGGGAAGCAGGCGCATCGGACGACCATCAAACACCTGGAAACGCCAAATCACAACCTACGTCTACAATCCAAACTACGTCTAGAATGAAACGAAGTCAAACACCGCGCTGATGATCGTACTCATTGGAATCAACTTGTTGCGTCCCTATACTTCCTAAAGGAGTAAAAGGAACATATATGTATGTATATATATATAAACGCCAACATCCAGTAAGATGTAAGTCGCCGTAGTCTAGTAGGTAGTGTATTGGCTTATTAGACGTAAAGCCAGGGTTCGAGCCCCAGGACAGACATCAAGACAAAATACAAAAAAGTATTTCTTAGGCGACATCCTCTCAGCAGATTACAGGCAAAAACTTTGAGAGTAAATAAAAAATTGCCGTGAAAAGTTTCTCAAAATTCTGTCGTTCGGAGTCGACTTTAAACTGTAGATCCCAACACTCATGTATAAAAATTAACGCACACAGCATAAGTGGTGTGAGAAGCTAGGTCGTAATCCTGACTGAAGGGTAGTAATGCCCAATTGTGTGTGTATGTAATGGCATTGGAAGGAATAAAAGTAGTGAATGCTTTAGAAAAATATAAAATAATTTTGGTGATCGTCCTCGTAGTCCCTCAATACAATGTATTTATAATTCTTAATTAATAAACAAAAACATATTGTATGTAATAAATATATTGAAGTACGCCTCTTATCTCGCATAGAGGACCATGAAAGCAATTGAACCAATTAATTATTTCTTATTTAAATTGTAATTAATTTGTATTCATGCATCATATTATACTTGATAAACTAACTGAATAACTTTCAAAATTAAATGCATTTAATCGTTTGCATTTCATTGCTTGTTTATTTTGCTCATCTCCAAACTCATGTCATTGCTTGCTTATGATATTAATTTAGCTCGCGCGTAGCGTACATATTGTAATGAACTTGATCTCTACAGCTGTGTAACTATACCAAGTACAAGACATCACCATTGCTATGTATGGATTGTGGTTATTTTTTAATACTTGACACTAGCTCTCGGGGGATGTACCCAACAAATGCTGTGCATTACGTAGTTTATGTTGGTTAACATGACTTGAAATATTTTTTATAATTTTTAACATAAAACTGGTTTATGCCGTCATATTATTATGCGACTTGTTTTTAAATGTTAATTTTTTTATTTAACTGCTCTTTAAGACAATTTGCAATTTTGTTGACTCACAATGAGTTGGCAAAAAAATTTGGAAAAACAAAATAAAACGAAAAGATAAAAAGAATGATTTTTTCCTTAAAATATGCGAATAAACTTTGAACACGATTTAAAAATAAAATTTTTATTGCACAAAAAAAAAAATTTGTTAATTTGTTTGCAGTTATAGGCCTAGGTCGCATAGGGTAGAAGAAATTTTTAAACTTAACTCAGTCTTGATAAGAACACTTCATTGACTCTGATTGTATCAACAAATTTATGTTTAAAATCCAGTTAAGCGTAAAAATTTTGCAAACTTTTCATTTATCTCGTCTGCGGATTTTGTAAATTTTAAATAAAATTAATCCCGCGATCATGATAAAAACCAGAGTCATTGATCTGGTATACAAATGAAATACCTTTGATTCTTTTCCTCAATTTCTAAGTGATAGATCTTATATATCTTATACATATATGGTTAGTAATCATTCTAGAAACTCCAAAACTAAAGCTAAATAATCATCAATTGCTGGTCAAAAATAACTCGGTTATGATGCGGCGTAAGCACGCATAATTTTCCAAACGAAAATATGGCTCGATGACACTTTCAGAATATAACGCGCACCTAAACAGTCACTTTTCCATAAACACTTCTTTATCTTCAGTGTGTAATATGCAAAAACTTTGCTCACTGACATAACCGCCTACACTGCCTCGAAAGCCTTTTGCTTTAGCACTCAATAAGGATATCTATGGTGTTGAAGTCGCCGTAGTCTAGTAGGTAGTGTGATGGATTAGACGTAAGGCCACGGTTCAAATCCCAGGTCAGACATCTCCAACAAAACAAAATGTGAAAAAATATTTCTTCGGCGACTTCCTCTCAATAGATTTCTGGCTAAAACTCTGGGAGCTAAATACAAAATTGCCGTGAAAAGATTGCCAAAATTCTGTCGTTCGGAATCGACTTTAAAACTGTATGTCCCGCCACTCATGTATGAAATTAACGCACACAACATAAGTGGTGTGAGAAGCTAGGTCGTAATCCTTATTGAACGGTTGTAAATTCCAGCTGAATTTATTTGTTATGTGTGTTGGTCGAACTATCCGCCACGATTTCGCTAACAGAAGCGGTATTTTTAGCAAAGATTACATTGCGAAGTTGTACAGGCCTTTTTTTACGAGATGTAAAGCAGTTGTGGAACCTTCAACCACCAAAATTACTTCGGTGACCGACGATGAAATCCTCGCAGAACCACCGATTAAGTATTACGTCTGGAGGCCGTCCAGATCACTATGCTCAAAATATCATATCCGTTACACATATCCCTGTGCACAGTATTTATCGCCTTCCTGCAACGTCCACCTGGCCAGCTCTCACTTGTTGTTTTCCTCTTGAACATGCCGAGTCTGCGTAAAGAGCTGGCTGGCATTCCACTTGTGATTCGATAATTAGACTACCAACAGATGGTCTGTAAGTTCCTCTAATGATCAACGTTGTTCTGGAAATCTGTCGCACACGATTAGCGGACTATCTGTTAATATAAGATACTTAAGACCAGTGGCTTTGAAACCAGCAAATGTAGCCCAGTATTATGAATTTTTTGAGGATGATTACAAAAAATGTCCAATCAACAAATAATTCGTATTTTAATTGAATTCAAAGAAGGAAACGTATTTATTGTGATGGAGATGTCTTTAAAGCTTAAAATACTAAATGGAAACCTTAAGTTTGTTGTATTTTTAATACTGTATAGAACACAAAATAATCACAGTAGTAAGTAATACAGGCGATACTATTTATAACGATAATGTTAAACAAAATATTAATCGAATAAAACAACAATTACTTCCAGTTAAGTAAGCCACGATTATCCAGCCACGGTAATACAGCGCACATCACTTGATTATACTTGTAGTTGTTAAACATGGCTTCTTTCATCTTCGATTCATCTTGTTTATAGTGATCCGAATTAGTTTTTTCGTTCGTTTCGAACATCACCACGGGTAGGACTTTCGAAACAACCAAATAGGCTGTAATACAATAGAAATATTTTAATAATCATTTAGGACAGAAAGAGAGAGAAAGAGAGGGGGGGAACTTACCCGCCAAACCATTTCTCAATAGAGAAATGTGAATATTCTTTAGCTTTGGCAATGGACGATGATATTGCAATAATTGTAGATTCGCAATTAGATGCTCATAATAGAATCGTATGAGATAGTCAAACTGTTTCAGTTTTATATCTTTATGAGCCGAAGATAAGATCAAGTAATACAGATCATTAGCGGGTGAACCATATTTGCTGACTTGGAAGTCAACAAAGAGAGTGTCTTTGATTTTACCGAAGGCATCATATTGGAACATAATATTATTTGTCCAACAATCGCCATGATTTAAGACATTAAATTCCGTAGGCTTGACACGCTGATCCTCAAGCAAACGATCGACTAAGTATTCATCGCTATCAGCCTGAAAAAAATTAAATAAATTTCGGATTTCAAAACTATTAAGTACGGAACTCAAAATGTAACACATAAATTTGATCAAATGCGATACGATTGAAGAGAATTATTTTTCTTACCAATTTCTCATAATACAGTTGGCAGTTTTTCCACTTTTTCAATTGACTTAGAAAAGCATCGGATGCATTTAACTCTTTCAGCAAGGCCTTGTGCTTGCCATTGTAAATACCCACCGTAAAGTCTTCACTAAACATGCCGTAATGTTCCACATAACAAGCGGAGGCAGCATGAAATTCAGCCAGTTTTATTAAGACTTTCTGCAAATGCTGCATGTCCAGACCTTCAATGCGATTGGCATTCTTATATTTCTTAGGGCATAGATCCTCCAGCAAAACATAATCGATTCCAACGTCACGATCAAATGTATACGATTTTGGTGCGAATTGTACGGCTTTGCCTGCTTCTTTATAGAGTTTTTCGAATTTCGGCAATATTTTCTGATAAATTTCTTCTTCTTTTTGATAGAGGCGTAGAATATTTAAGATTTTTGCCATGATTTCATTACCCTGTTGAGCTTTCAAAATGAATGCAGCCACTTTAGAGGAGCCATCTATTAGGGAAAATTTTTACATTGTAAGGGGTACGTACTATGCTTTCAATTAGCGTGACTTACCTTCCAATTCAACCTTTGCATTAAAGCGTGTCATTATAGAGGAATAATCAGCATTTTCTCCATTCACATTTTCTGTTTTAATTTCCAATATTTTTTTGAAATCTCCCACCTGTTCCCTGATGGCCTTGTCTAAGGTTACACCATCGAAGCAGGGCGGTAAAACGTAACCATTTTCCGTATCGGTTTGTTGTGGTGCCATCGCTAATGTATGACGAATAAAAAGTTTTACAATATTCTTGGGCGTTCTTTTAATTGAGAAATTTTATAATAAAAAAATGAAAATAAATCTCATACCAGTAATGTTCAAAACCTTTTATTATTAATCTTATCTAAGAAATAGAGTGCTCCATCAAATTTTTTTTTATTTTGAAAGGTAATCACACTTGGCTAAATATTATTCATCATTCGAAACATTGAGTGAAGTAATGTTATCAAGAATCCAACTCCTTTTGGCACGTTTGATTTATCAAGATTTTCCATTTTCATTTTCACTGAACCTTCTAATTGAGAAACACCTAACAAAGCAAAATATAACGAACTCTTGTGAAAAAAATAGAATCCAGAAATGCTTTTCCATGACTATGATGCATAAATCGGACTGAAGTTGACTGATAGCATAGAGTATGTTGGCCTTGAGAACTATTGTTGTGTGTGCAGCTTATGCAACTTTAGAAAACCCCACAAGAAAAAGTCTGAGTTGTTAAATCAAACGACATCGGTGGCCAGTTCACATCACCTCCACATGAGGTAACCATGTCTTCAAACCGCCTATGCAGAATATCCAACGTGGCATGAGCTGTGTGGCGCGTAGCCACATGTTGTTGGTATCCGTACATACATATGTACATACATAATTGGCCATTACAACCCTGTAGTCAGGATTACGACCTAGTTTCTCACACCACTTATGTTGTGTGTGTTAATTTTATACACAAGTGGCGGGACCTAAAGTTTAAAGTCGACTTCGAACGACAGATTTTTGAGAAAGTTTTCATGACAATTTTATTTACTCTCAGAGTCTTTGCCAGAAATCTGCGTAGAGGAAGTCACCGAAGAAATATTTTTCATATTTTTTGATGTCTGACCTGGGGTATGAACCGTGGCCTTACGTCTACCTATTAGACTACGACGACTTCACAGAAATATGGGCTAATGACTTCGCCTGGTAGAAATCCATACCAAACAGTGACTTTTTCGTGATGCATTGGACCCTTTTGGATCTCATGTGGAGTGATATCCTCTTATATTATTAAAGTTGTCGTAGTGTAATAGGTAGGGTGTACGACCACAGGTCAGATATTTTCAACAAAACGAACCCTACAACCCATCAGTCATGATTACGCCGTACTGATGTTGTGTATGTTAATTTCATACATGGGTGGCGAGACCTACAGTTTAAAGTCGACTCCGAATGACAGGTTTTTGAGAAACTTTTCATAGTAATTTTTATTTACTCTCTCGGAGTTTCTACAGGAAATCTGCCGAGAAAAAGTCAGAGAAGATATATCTTTATAAAATTTCGTTTTGTTGGAGATGTCTGATCTGAGGATGTCTGAACCATGGTCTTGCGTCTAATAAGCCAACACACTACCTACTAAACTACGGCGACTTCAACAATATTACTTTCACTTTATTTATAGTTTTATTTTATTTACGATTTGGTAACTTCGAGAAATTTATTGTTGATTTGTATGTTTTTCTTTTCTTCATTTCGTAATCTCTCTCTACAGTTTTGTTATTATAATTTCTATGTAGTTTCTTTTTATTGTTATTGTAATTTGTTCGATTAATCATCTGGTGCGTATTCTGTCTTTGCAAATATATTACAATAACTATACCCTAGGAATACACTTATTGTCCTCACACTGCCTACTAGACGATGGCAACATTCAAAAATGTTTGATCAAAATCATCAATTAAAATTATCAACAATTTAATTGAATCAATGAAAAAATATGTCGAGCAATATAACAGTAATAGAAGTAATGGTTTGCCCCTAGTGATTAAATTCAGAAGTTCGTTTAGCTTCTTATGCCGCTTGAACACATACTTTTCGAGAATGTTTAGGTTCTTTATCAAAAAATATTTGTTACTAGTTTTTACTGTCACTGTACATATGTATAACAATTTAATTGTTTTAAATTTAGCACAATTCTAGAACACAGTGTGAGTTATTTTTAAGCAATTAATTAATTTATAAAATAAAAGTATTTGAAATTATTCTCACTTTTTTTTTAAACAATTTATGCCGCAATTGACTGAAATCGATTGTTTCTTATATTCGATTAAAATTTTTTAATGTTTTAATTTCAAAAACAATAATTTTTTTTTAATATTTAGTAGCGACAAAACGACAACTGACTATCGAAAGGGAAATGTTATGTTAGCTATCGTCGTTTACTATTTTTGTTATTAAAAATGTTTTATATTCCGTATGATATTTACCATATGCACACACAAGTTCAACAATGTTTGATAAAAATTAACAGCAATTATTGATGTTTTCAGTGCTTTTATCTTAATCGATTTCCAGTTCCTTAAAAGAATGCAAACATTTTGAACACAATTATTATTGTCGTACAATATGAAAATACATTTCATTCAGATTTGATTTTGAAAAAAAATTTTTATTTTTATCAGCATTAGTTCTATATTTAAGGAAGGCCTTCCTTACTTAAATTTAAAAACACATTTTAATTGATAACAGCATCCGCCAGGACTCTGGTCTGACAGACCATTACTGTTTACATGAAATTTTTCATGAACTTCTCACAGAGCTGTCGCTGAATGTCACCGAAGACGATGCGTAGTTCACGTATTTAAGGTCGGAAAATGTGTCTGGTTTTTTAGCAACAAAATCGGGGATTTCATAGACAATCGAAGTGTGTTGTGGAAATTATTGCCCCAATAAATCGATAGTAGCACGCTCGGCAAATAGCAAATAGTGTCGACTTGATTAATCCACATGTTCAAATCCACTTGAGGCCACAAGAAATCCGTTATAATGTGGACATATATGTAAAATTGGTCATTACAATCCTTCAGTCAGGATTACGACCTGAATTCTCACACCACTTATGTTGTGTGTTTTAATTTTATACATGAGTGGCAGGACCTACAGTTTAAAGTCGACTCCGAATGATAGATTTTTAAGAAGCTTTCCATGACAATTTTATTTTACTCTCAAAGTTTTTGGCAGAAGTTTGCTGAGAGGAAGTCGCCTCAGAAATATTTATTTATATTTCGTTTTTTGTTGCAGATGTCAGACCTGAGGTTTGAAACCGTGGCCTTACGTTTTATTAGCCAACACATTAACTACTGGGCTATGGCGACTTCATATTTTCATGCCTTTCATAGTCACTGAAATTTAGACTTGATCTCAAAAAAAGTAAGACCCAATCAAGCCGCCTGACAAAACTCGACACCAAACAGCTGCCCGTTGTGGGTGTATTTCTTTCTCATGCATGAGGTTTTTCTCCGGACCAAACCCTAAGCCATTGAGATGAAAATGGGCTTCAACGGAGAATATGCCGTTTTTAGAAAAATTGTCCTTGGTTTCACTTTGCTTCATTACTGAACGAATTGCCTTATAATGTGAACTCCTGAGTGTAACTTAAATTTTGTTCGCTTGTAAATTGCATTTATTATCGATTTGGTAACTTCGAGAACTTTACTGTTGATTTGTATTTTTTTTGCTTTTCTTCATTTCGTCATCTTTCTCTATAGTTTTGTTATTATAATTTATTTGTAGTTTTTTTTTATTGTTATTGTAATTTGTCAGATTAATCATCTGCTATTCATTCTGTCTTTGCAAATATATTACAATAATTATACGATAGGACTGCATTTATTGTCTTCACTGCAACTTTTGTGACAGCTAATGTGTTGATTGATAACTTCTATATTTACTGGGTATCTAGATTTCGATATGGGACTTTTTGTTTCCCACTTTTTGTCTTTTTGATAAGCATTCAACGAAGATATCATGCCCGAAAGTGCATGTGAATTTGTTTAATTAGCGTTTTATACCCGATATTGTATGTATTTTGTTTGATTAATGTTAGACAAACATGTGACATGTGCTTTAATGAGTCGGTTAATTGACAATAATAGCTTTCTATAGAAATTTTATGGGTTCCTTATCACAAGCAAATACAAATGTTTGCGGTATTAGAACAAAAAAATTCTTTAAATTTATTTCATTGCATAATTAATAAAATAAACAAATAATTCCGCAATAAAATAAAATACTTTTTTTTTAAATTAATAGGGTCTTCAAAATTGGAATTGGAAACTATAGTTATTTCGCCAAAGCTTCATTCATTTTAAAAGAACCACCTTCAGCGAAATTATATTTTCACTGTTATTTTAACTCCTCTTCCGGAACTCACTATTGTAGTTCATGGTATTATGATTCAATCGATTCAAAACTAGCTACTGTAGCGGGGAAAATAAATAAAAACAAACCAAGTTCGTATTGATAAAAGTAAGCTTTTCTGTTAAAACTTTGACTTTTCTAGTTATTACGCATAATCATGAAATTCATAACGAAATAGAAAGATAAGCTGATAGTAACTATCGTGTTGAATATGAAATTAAATTGTATCTTCAAACAATCATTAATTACGAAAAATCGAACGAAATTTTGTTCTACAACCTCTTCTCGTCCAATTTCTTGCCCAGACGAATATTGTCCAGTGACACTAAAAATATATCCCCGTCTGTAGATTTAGGTCTCGGGTGTTTACTTTTGAAGTAAATTAAAACCCTTGCAAATGAGTGCCCAGGTGATTTGTGGTCCTCATTACGGAATGGAAACATTGGAATTAAGGCGATCCTCTTCACAAAAAATATTACTTGGGTATGCAATGATCAGTCGGAAAGCCAATTAATATCCTCAAACCCTTCCTAGATAGTGTGAAAAATAAGCGGCCCTAATCTCTTCCTAACAAAAGATAAGATTGTTACACCTTGTCTGTATTAGAAAATTTTCGCTTCTTTATCTTTCCTTCCGCTATCTTTACTAAGCTGATCTTTCCATTTAATTGAAAAATTCAGGTCCCATCAGTAGCATGGTCCGTAATTCCCACATGGTCAGAGCAGAACATTGAACATAAACTGAAGAGATCGATTCACAGTATAGCTTGGGATATCAATGGATTTTTAAGCATGTCAACCAAACTATTCTGATGTTTTGGGATAATTCATGTGATGAAAGTTCCAAGAATGTATTCTTATGATTTGTTCTTATCATCACATAATCTACAATGTTGGGCTGTACACCATATCCATGCTATACAAGTGTACCTTGAGTCTATAGTGCTCTATCGACATACCAGTTGGGTGTTGGGGTTTCGTTGGGGTACCCTTCGAAATATCTTTCCCCACTCTACTGAAACGATCTGGCCTTATAATCTGCCTGTTCAGTGTTGCGAATTCTCACACGGTTAATTTGGATGCCGCAGACAGTGCCATACTTTCTTCGATTTAAATTTCTAAGATTCGAATGCTCGAATAGCGAACTGACTGTCATTCACTATTGCTATGTCCTTTGTATCTCACTTTGTATTAAACACATCTTTTGATGGCATACACTTTGTTGGAAAATACCCACGGGGTTGGGTGTGTTAATTTTATACATGATCGGCGGGACCTACAGTTTAAAATCGATTCCGAACGACTAATATTTGAGCAACTTTTCATGGAATTTTATTTATTCTCAAGAGTTTTTGCCAGAAATTTTCGGAATGGAAATCGCCGAAGAAATATTTTTTTGGGACACGAACCCGGACTTTACATCTAATAAGCCAACACACTACCTATTCGACTACGGCGACTTCTCCATTGGAATATTTCATTCTGGAACCAGGATCCAGTTTTGACGAACCTATTATACCACCGTTTAAAAGTGTATGTAGCTTGATTCACTTTTTCACTAAGTCTCATTGCAAAGTAGTTACCCAACATGACAGTTAAATAATTTAATAACTAAACCTCTACATAAAATAATACCATCGTTGAAACTCAGACTCAGTTTGTTTATAAATTTTTTAGTACAATGTTTGACTCTACAAAAGCCAAATAATCCTAACCTTGAGAAAGTTTAGGTAGGCGGACTCACATTTCATTTTACATATACAAACATACGTATGTATGTATATCGCCGAGAGATTTCTATGGCGTTACAAACATTAGTTTTACAGCGAGATACACTTACTATACGTGGGTAAACAAATAAACGTTATTTGACAGCTTTTTAATGACAATAACGCTGATATTAATTTGAAAAAAAAAAAATTGCGCTCCAAAACAAATCAAAAACACTCAGACGTATGTATATAAAAACAAAATGTAATTATCGTATATCGTATTAACAGTATAAATTTAATTCTTGACATTGATAATGAAAAAAACTTGACAATTTCAACTAAATTACGACTAAAAGCTTCAATAGTAGATAATTCACTACAAATTTAGTTTTTGTTTTCAAAAACACATACCCCCACGATTATGTAGCCAAGGCAGTACAAGCTCAGCATGTTTACGATAACGATCGTTCGAGAACAGGAGTTTCTTAAATGACATGCCAGCATCTGAGTCACTTAAGAAATTTTCGAAACTTGCCTCCTTAGTTGGATCCAATAGTACGACACCCATAACTCCACAAACAGTCGTAAAACCCCAAATGCCATACTTAAACAACATTGCATGCAATTCCGAAAGTGAGGGAATATTTTTAGGATATTTTAATAACCTGAGATGTTGCACTAAATGATCGTGATAGAATTTAATGAAATAATCGAATTCTTTGATTTTAATGTCCAGCTTTGTAGAAGATAAGAGGAAATAATATAAATCCTGGGCAGGTGTACCGTACTTGGGTATTTGGTAGTCAATCAAATAGGTTTCTTTGATTTTGCCAAAGGCATCATATTGGAACATAACATTATTGCACCAACAATCGCCGTGATTCAAAACATTAAACTCATTCGGGTTTGGTGTATTTACTTTTGCAAATGCATCAAACAAGCCAAGGCTGGCCGATTTCTGTAAGGAATACAAATCGAAATGAGTAAAACAATATTCCCTCGGTTGCTAGGTTCCTTTAATACATACCAGATCCTTGCCATATTCATTGAAGTTACTGTATTGCTCTGCACAGCTAACAAATGGTTTTCCCAAGCCATCAAACATTTCTTTTATTACTTGTAAACCTTCGGTCTTGAAAAAACCCTGAGTATATTTCTTCTCATAGGGGCCTTTAATGGCAACGCGATGAGCTGAGGCAGCATGCCATTGAGCCAACTTTTTCAACACATTTTCGGTGTGTTCCTTATCAAGACCCTCTAGACGATTGGCATTTTTAAAACCTCGTTGACACAGGTTTTCCAACAAAATATACTCTTGTTTGACAGGCAAATTATAAGATTTGGCGCCAAATTTAACTTCCAGACCAGCATCAGCATATAATTTCTCAAATTCCGGTACAATATCATCGTACATGCCTTTCTCAATCTCAAATACATCCTGATCCTTCATCTTTTCACATACTTCCTCACTTTGGTGATTAACCTTCATCATGTATGTTAATTTTTTGGTTGACAAGTCTAGACATAGTAAATGTTTATTAAACAATACTATTGTTTATGTTTATAATGCTGGCTTCTTCATACCTTTTAATTCTGCTTCAATTTCAACTTTCAATATAACCGTGGCATAATTTTCACCTTCTGCAGTGCCAGGTTTCACCACGAATTCTTTTATGTTCTTAAAATCCTCAACATTTTCTTGCAAAATATTCTCAAACAATTTAGCCTCCATCCACTTCGGCATACACGCTGTCTGCGTGTTATTTGTCTCACCCGGCATTGTGTATTTAAATTCCACTCTCCTCTAAAGTTTCTAAATGACTGGCAGTCGATTTGTGAATTTCAGCTCACTCTAGCTAATGTTTTTATTTCTTCAAAAAGAATTCATTTTTATGCTCAAAATTTAGAAACTTATTTGTAGTGTTCTCTACATTTCATAAAAGCTTATAAAGCTTTTTTTTAAAGCAATTGCTTTGAGCATGGATTTTCCTTTTTTTATCAAATAATTCCAGACGGTAGAACATTTATGCGTAATACACTCAATTACTCAATTATTTGAGTTATTTTATTCAAATTTTTACAGGATCATAGGGTAGCAAGTCCTAGGATAGTAGGGCTATCAAGAAATGACGATCTCTCTGCGAATATATAGGGTTGTTGTATTGGGTTTGTGGACATGGAATTTTGCTACTCTCTCTGTCGTGTTGATTTTTTCTCCGTGTGATGGTTAGAGATCAGCAGACCTCCTAGATAGATTATTTTGAGGGCAATAGAAGTCTTGTAATTTATAAAATTCAAAAACTCCTTTCGAAAATATTACTGCCTTTATCCAAAAAACACTTGAAAATAATTGCTTTTTTTCTCCTCATAAAGTAAGGAGTCCCTGGGTGGAACAGATTGATACACATCTTCCCTATAACTCACGGACAGAGAATGTCTCAACATAATCGGACTTGTTCTGATGCGAAAACGTATCTGATGTTCAGAGCCACATTTATATTAGACCCTTAGAAGTCTCCGGGGCCTAATAGTGTTTTACCTGTAAAACTGTAGAGATATTCGATCATTTTAGGACTTAATATAGTAAGTGCCGCTGTAAGTAGTTTATTGGCTTATTAGACGTGAGGCCACGAATCAACCCCCATGACAGACATCTTCAACAAAACAAAATAGGAAGAGAAAATATTACTTCGGCGACTTCCTTTTAGCAGATTTCTGAGAGTAAATTAAAAATTGCCGTGAAAAGTTTCTCAAAAATCTATCGATCGGAGTCGACTTTAAACTGTAGGTCCCAGCACTCATATATAAAAATGTGGTTTGAGAAGTTAGGTCGTACTCCTGACTAAAGGGTTACCAAGACCAAATATGTATGTATAATGTGCATGTGTAGTATGCTGATCTTTTCCCCTTACCTAATGCTTAGGACACATTTCGGTTATTGCGGAAAGACACAATTGTTCTTTATTCACCAAATATTTCGGGCCTATTTGTCGGTTACCTACCATTCCTATTGAAGGTACTGGAGAATTTGGTACAGCGCTATCGTGGAAGGAGTATACACGTTAGAGGCCAATCAATCCATCCCTTTGATTAAATACAGCCAAAGAAAAAAGTCTACATACACCGCCGTATGTTGACTTTTTTCCCCGGAGATTTTTTTATCAAATTGAAAAAGTTGTTATGCTGTTGTTTAAGGCCAGTTACAATTAAGAATGTTTGAAGACGAAAAAAAATAAATAAAAAAAATATAACCTAGAAATTATTAAAAAAAAATTAAAAAATTAGAAGGAAAAAAGTCTACATACACCTTTGTTTGTAGACTTATTTCTGTGACTGTAGTCTTAAGGCAGCTCTCATGTTTATTGAGGGTGTTTTCAAGAACTTTACTCCGCTTCCTGTAGGCTCTGAGAGCAGATATGGCACTAAGCAATGACGGATTGTATAAAAATTGCAACCCTGTACAGATTCTGTTCGTCTATTTTTCGTTCATTCATTTATAAATGAGAATCGGAAAATGTGCAATTTTTTACAGTAACAAGAGCGTTCCTATTTTAAAGGGCGTATTTGTATGTCATTAAAATTTGCAGGTGAACTATTGATCAGGGTTTTTTTTAGTGTATAGTAAGGCATACTTCGACGTATCACAGTCAAGATATGGGCCACAAAGTGTTTAAGCGTTTGGTTTTATTAGTGACGTTCTATCAGTAAGTAGTTGTACTTGCTATAAAACAGGTATAATTTACCAATCATAGATAAACTTGTATAGATTTAATGGCAACAAAAACTTTATTTATAAAAAACGTATTTTTTTTTTAAAGATAATAAAACAGAATAAGTATAAATAATCAACATAAAATAATTATTTGATAATGACAATGAAAAAATAAAAATTTTAACTATATTACGACAGCAAATTCTCTATAAAAACGATTCAGTGTATTCAGTATGACAGAGCGCCGCGATTATGTAGCCAGGGCAGTATAGCCTCGGCATGTTTACGATAACGATCGTGTGAGAACATTAGTTTCTTAAATGACGTGCCAGCATCTGAATCACTTATAAAGTTTTCCAAATTAGCCGATTCGGTTGGATCTAACAGGACTGCGCCCATAACACCACAAACTGTCGAATAACCCCAAATGCCATACTTATATAACATGGCATGGATTTCGGAAAGTGAGGGTATTTTTTTGGTATAGTTTAATAACTTAAGGCTCTGCACCAAATGATCGTGATAGAATTTAATGAAATAATCGAATTCCTTGAGTTTGATTTCAAATTTTGTCGAAGATAACAGGAAATAAAGTAAATCCTGAGCTGGCGTGCCATATTTGGGCATTTGATAATCAACTAAATAGGTTTCTTTGATTTTACCAAAGGCATCATATTGGAACATGACATTGTTGCACCAACAATCGCCGTGATTCAAAACATTAAACTCATTAGGATTTGGTGTGTTTATTTTGAAAAATGTATCAATCATGGTAGAGCTGGCCGCTTTCTAAAAGGAATACAAATCGAAATGTCAATATTCCCTCGGTTGCTATGTTGCTTTAGTACATACCAGATCCTTGCCATATTCATTAAAGTTACTATATTTCTCAGCACAGCTTACAAATATTTGTCCCATACCCTCAAACATTTCTTTCATTAGTTCGTGGCCTTCACTCCTGAAATAACCATCAATATATTTCTGATCATAGGGGCCTTTAACGGCAACGCGATGAGCTGAGGCAGCATGCCACTGAGCCAACTTTTTCAAAACATTTTCGGTGTGTTCCTTATCAAGACCCTCTAAACGATTGGCATTTTTAAAACCACGTGGGCACAGGTTTTCCAACAAAATATACTCGTGTTTGACAGGTAAATTATAAGATTTGGCGCCAAATTTAACTTCCACACCAACATCAGCATATAATTTCTCAAATTCCGGTACAATATCATCATACATGCTCTTCTCTATTTCGAATATATTGTGACCCTTCATCATTTCACGTAATTCCTCGCTGTCATGATTAACCTTCAGCATGAACGATAAATTTTTTGTGGTTGAATCTGTTAAATGAAAATTTTTAAAAATTATAACTCTTTAGTGTTCGTGATCTTAGTTTTACAAACACATACCTTGTAATTCTACCACAATTTCCACTTTCAACATAATTGTGGCATAATTTTCACCTGCTGCGGTACCCCGTTTTACCTCGAATTCTTTTATGTTCTTAAAACCCTTAACATTTTCTTGCAATAGCTCTTCAAATAGCTTTGCTTCAATCCATTTTGGTATAAACGTCTGCTGAGTACCGTTTGACTCACCACTTGCCATTGTGTTTTTGAATGTTATGTTCTGCTCGCTTTGAAATGTTCGAAATGACTGTCCAACTAACTGAAAATATTAGCGCACCATAGCTTGTATTTAAATTTATCAATAAATTAACGTTTTGATATTCAGCAAATGATAAATGTTTTCGTTTTTTTTTTGTTTGTCATTCTCTCATGCTTTATTCAATAGATTGACGCTCAATTTTTAATGGAGAAATTTATAAAGCGTTTCTAAAGCAATTACAATAGTTTTTATAGTCAGGGATGATCATATCATACCCTACCGTATTTATATGACATTGTAGAAGATTTAGAATTTTATTCGTAGATGGATTTAGATTTGAACGTAAACTTTTGTTTATTTTGTATGTTTAAAGGATGTACACTGTTTAAGGGCCCCTACCACTTTTGCAATATTTTTAAAATTTGGATACGTTCCCTGGTTTTAGTATTGTGAAGTAAGAGGGCTCCACTCACAGACCCTTATTATGATTGTATTGCTGTGTTCATCTAAACAGCTAGCATTTTATAACTGTAAGTAAACACCCAAACAATAGGCGTGGCGCCTCCCACATTGGTTGCACATTATACTACAGATATGATTTAAAAATTTTGTTGGAGGACTTACACTGTCCACACTTAATACTTGAGCGTTATGCGGTGTCTCGCAAACAAAGTTCTGATCATTATCCAAAGTTTAGTAGAAAACAAAAAAATAATGAATACTATGGTGGTTCATAACTCCTCAGATTTTCGAATCGAACAGATTTTTGTATAAAATGCCACTGTAATTTCCAACATTGTCTCTTTGACGCACCTAGCAAATCTCTCAAAATGTTTATATGCCTTCTGTAAAATAAGATTTAACGAGTTGATCAGAATAGACTTCAGTTTTGAAAACAATCATTATCTGCACAAAATTTTCTTTGCGCATTTGTTCTCAAGCCACTCGGCTGGCTATCATTAACACAAACGAAATGGCACAGATTGTTCAAATTTTGACAGCAGTGTTTCATACATACACTCATACATAATTGGTCTTCACAACATTTCAGTCAGGATTACGATCTAGCCTTCCTACACCACTTATTTTGTGTGTGTTAATTTTATACACGAGTGGCGGGACCTACAGTTTTAAGTCGATTTACAATGACAGATTTTTGAGGAAGTTTATCATGGCAATTTTATTTTACTCTCAGAGTTTTTGCCAGAAATCTGTTGAGAGTCAGTCGCCTAAGAAATATTTTTCATATTTCTGACCTGGGATTCGAACCTATTAGACTACGTCGAGATATCTTCAGGTATGCCAGACTTTCATATACAATCATCCATGTGGCAAACACACTGTTTAGGGCTATACAGTGCAGTTTAAGCACACATCAAGTGTTTACACAATTTTTTCACACATTTTGGCTGGTATCTCGGCGGTAGCCTATCGAATGTTGGTTTTCAAAATAATTGAACGGTAGGCAGTTTTTTGATGTTACGAAGCCCTACAAAAAATTGTGCTAAAGGCATACGTAAAATTATTCTCTTTTTAAACCATCTTATGAGCTTACCTGTGGCATCAAAACGAGTTTTGGTAATGAGAACTGCCACTTCGACCTAACCTAACCTATCTTTTGCCTATCAATTGCGTTGTGTGACTTCAAGTACCGTCCTGTATAAATCACACACGGTTCAGTTAATAATTTTAATGGACGGTTAACCAGATTCCGTTATAAAATTTCTAGAGGGCTTTAAATTAAAACTAACGGTTCTTCCAAGATCAGTCAAAAAAAATTAAGATACGGTCGCAGATCATACTGGTTTTTCACAATGACTTCTGGGTTCTTCAAGTCTCAGATGCAATAATTTTGTTTTGCGACGCTTAATTGTTGAAAACAAGGACATATTTTTGCTCTCATCAGATAGTTCGGAACCGGAACCACCTATTTCTGTATATAACAAATAATTTTAATGATACAAAACTGGCGTCAGTAGTCGCCAAGCATTTTGACAATATGGGTGATATTTTTGTGATAGACACGCAAGGGATTTGGTGAAAAAGTTGTTTTTGATAAACAGAAATAATTCTTTTTATCATACCTTATATAAGAATGTAGCGTACATTTCTAAGAATAGAAAACATATACATTTTATCGTAGTGGTCTAACCAGATAAGTTCAAGATTTTGCACCACGACTTAACAATTAAATGATTATCGATAATCAACACAATGTACATACATACATATGTATATATATTGGTAATATGCTTCAAACTGTATTTATTTTTCTTGTTGTTGTTTTTTTTAATTAAAACTAATTATTAATAATTTTATACTGTTTACGTCATCAATAATGTTAGTCTGACTTTGCATATTATTTCAGTTATTTTTTTAAGTCGATGTATTGGTATTCAGCAATTGCTAACATTAGAGTAGAATTTTAGTTCAGTAGCTTTCCTGATTAGAAATCTTACTGGTATTTATTTGCAACTTCAAGAACATTTTTATCTTTAGAAATTCTAATGCCAGCTGGTCACCCTTTATAAAAATGTGTCGATTGAATTATTTATTTACTGGGATCCACCTTTTTTTTAATAACAATTAACAATTAAAGAAGAAAAAAAAAACAAATAAATTTTCGTATGAAAATTGTAGGAATTTAGATTTTAAATGCTCCACGATTGTAGAGCCATGGTAAGACTTCTTTCATATGATAACGATAACGTATATTGGCATACAATTCTATTTTCGATTGGATATCATCTTCAAAGTCTGCATCAAAATTCTCAAAACCAGTCTTGCCTCTGGGATCCAAAAGAGCCGTAGCCATTGTAGTGGTAGCTGCTGTATAACCTACAATGTATAGGAATAGAAAGACAAGTGATGGTCAATGACCATTTACTGTCATAATTCCATTGATTAATAGACTTACCCCATATACCATATTTATACAACATAATGTGAAGATCTCTTAAGGTGGGTATTTGCTTTGTATAATTCAATAATGACAATTGTTCCTCCAACTGTTTGTGATAGTATTTGATGAAACAGTCAAAATGTTTAATTTTTATATCCAGTGCCGTTGAGGACAACAGGAAACAATACAAATCTTGTGCCGGAGAGCCATATTTGGGCATTTGAAAATCAATGAAATAAGTTTCGCGTATTTCATCAAAGGCATCATGCTGGAACATGATATTATTCCACCAACAATCACCATGATTCAGTACATTAAACTCATTCTCATCGACTTTAGTGCTTTTTAAAATCTCATCGATCAGATGCTCTTGCGTATTACACAAATCATCATAGTATTCTTCGTCTTCTTCGAAAACCTTAGTGATTTCAAGGAAAATTGGATGCATGTCACCGAACATGGAGGATCTTATTTCACGCATTTCGTCTTTGTACGATCCCATTGCAATCTCTGGCTTAAATTCTCCTTTATTGGTAACATATACCGCGGAGGCAGCATGCCATTGTGCCAGTTTTTTTAAAACCGCCTTTGTATGCTGCACATCCAAACCTTCGATGTGATTATGTATTCTAAAGCCCCTGTCGCAAAGATTCTCTAAAAGTATGTTTGGATATTCCATATCTTCTAATTCGTAATATTTTGCACCAAATTTGACTTCAACTCCTGCTTCCCGATACAATTCTTCAAATTCTGGTATGATTTCCTTGTACATAATTTTCTCAATTTCGAAAACATTATTCACTTCCATTACCTTACGACACATTTCAGTATCCTGGGCTGTCTTGAGGATAAGGGAAACCGGCTTAATCGTTTCATCTAAAACGGAAAAGGAAACGAATTTTTTGATTAAGGGGTGAACATGAGTAAATCAAAGCATTTTCGGCCCCAAACCCCAAATAAATTCGCTAGAATCCTTGGTATGGTATACCTAGAGATAACAATAAGCTTTCCTGGAGGAGAACAGATTCCTATCCTTCATTGTGTCATCTATGGTCAGAAGTAAAGTTTTCCTACAATGCTTAGTTTTAATATTCTACACAAGCTGGAATATATTTTTATTCTTTAAACTAATGCTGAGGATCGTGAAGTTAATGATGTTCCTGCTACATTATGCACGTTTTGCGTTGTTAAATTAACTTCAGCAACAAATTCTACAGACGATCCCATGCAGCTTTAAAGCCTAAAGGTCACCCTAAAGACTATTATCACTTATTCGCAGAGTTGATAAAACAACACTAACTCTTCACTAAAGGGCTCTGTTATTGTGATCAAGAGGTGCCCTAGTGCTGTGATCTTACGATCTATTGTACTCCCTTCATACTTTGTTTATTATCACCTTCATCATAGGATCAAAGCATGTATTCCAACGATGCATTTACATCGTCACAGAATCTACGTATATATAGTGGCCTCGAAACAAATTACATTCTGAATATGTCTACACTGAGTCTACCCTAAGTTTACAGTGTCCTGTGAAAAGACGGGCGCTATCAATCTAAAATATATCTTGATAGTCTGATGCAAGACTTAGATCTCCTCTTACTGTAATTTGTTAAAAAAAACCTTTGCTTGACATATTCGTTATAGCTTTCTACTGTGTTCAAGTTCCTGTTTCTGTCCCAATATCCTTTGTTGACCTATGTTTATATGCCATAAAGTAGTTACTAAGTGTTCTTACGAAGCACGTAGCAAGTTACTTACTGTCCAGAGGACAAAAGCTCTGTAAATGTGTCAACAGCAATGTAGTCGCCGCAGTCTAGTGGGTAGTGTGTTTTTCGACATGAGGCCTAAGTTCAAAGCCCAAGCCAGACATCTCTAATTCTTCCGTTACTGTTTCTCATCAGATTTCTTGCAGAAACTCTCTGAGAGTAAATAAAAAATTGTCATGAATAAATTTCTCAAAAATCTATCGTTCGAAATCGACTTTAAACTGTAGGTTCCGTCTTTAATGTATAAAAGTAACATAAGTTGTGTGAGAAGCTAGGTCGTAATCCTGTCTGAAGGGTTGTAATGACTATGTGTGTATGTCTTATCACCTTCAATATGTTAAGATTTATTATTTGTCTTCAAAAAAGAAAAAAACAAACTAACCTTCACTTTGATCGGAATGAAAACGTTAATTTTGAATCGATCAAGAAACTCGCTGGATTGCTGCAAGTTAAGTGCCGAAATATTGTGGTCATCAACTTTAGTGATAAATTACGAAAATTAGGAGTGTGGAAATATAAAAATAGACGCACCCTTTTCACAACTGATATGAAATATAATTAATATCGTACAATTCATAATCAAAATTCAAAATTTAATTATTATTTATCATGAAATTTATTTCTACGTCAAATAACACGCTGCGACAGTGAAGATACACCCGAGTAAATACATAATTTAAGTTATTCACTAAGTTGAGTAGAACTCAAAAATACTTTTTTTTATACATATTTCTCGAACCCTCCAAACTTGTTTTATTTGACAAAAACGGTTTTTTTGTTCTTTTCACACCAAATTATTGATTACCCAAATATGTTTGAACCTATTTTAAAAATTCAAAGCTTTTTAGAAACGGGATAGATTAGCCTTTAAAATGGTAAACATAAACATTTTGTTCAAACTTATATGTTATGAGTTTTGATGGGGTAAACTTGGAAAATATTATTATTTTTCTTATTTTTTCAAGTTTGGGCTTTCTTAATTGTCTATAGGGAATAGGAGTGAAAAAAGCTTGATAAAAATGGATTTTTGAAATAAATTTCGTAAGATTAAGAAGTTCACCAGTATTTCTTAAGAATTAAAAAAAACAAAAATTACCATCCAATTCAAAATCGCTATTCAGTTCCAGTACCAGAGATTTAAAAATTTCACCAGAACACCAGGATTTTTTTGCTTTAAAATCTTTTATTTCCTTCATATTCGGCACAATATTTTGCAATACCGGTTCAAATAACTGCTGTTCAACCCATTGTGGTATATCACTGTCTTGGCACATTTTTCAAAAATTAAATGAAATATTTTTTAAATTTTCTAAATGTTATCTTCTTTAACTTTTGCAGTAAACTAAACGGAATTACTTCGATATGAAGTTTATATAACTTTTTTCCCAACTTGAGTTGACTCAAAATAATATTCGTATGCCGTACCCAAAATTAATTGCAGATGACAAAAATTTTTTTTGGCGAAATGGGCAGATTTGTATGGAAATAGAAAATTTGATAACCAGTAAAAAGTCAATGAAGAGTTGCAGTTAAGAAGGAGTATATTTTGATTTTCACTAGGCATTGGAATATTAATTCAATTCGTCATTGCATAAAATCATTTCCATGAATTAAGAAAATATATCGTTGGTCTCATGCAGAAAGGCCGTAACTCACACTTTTTCTTCGAAATTGATTTTTGTAGTGATTACAATGCGATGCAATATGGCGATGGAGGTTTATAAAAATTAATCAGTTTAATTGACCGCTATATTGGATCCGCCATTTTCAATTTTTTAAATCTGAATGAAGATCTGTAATCAACGACCCAAAAAACCCCTGAGTAACAATATTCAAGTAAATCTGATTAATTTTTAAGGACCTCCGTAATGTGTTTCTTTTTCTCTTGTACCCCTTGACATAAACCCACCCCCTACTTTAGGGGAGCATGCAAACAATTAGGCTTTGGGCTCATTTTAAAGAGCAAAGATCAATTGTCAATTTCTGACAATAGCGATGGTTCTAGTACGTCAGTGTTTAGCTCTACAATGTTTCAAAAATGGCCAACAAACGCTATTTTTAGGAGTTTCAACACCCTTTTTCTCGAAAACCTGACGTGATGGAAAATTTTTGAAGCCAGATTCAGCGCCAAAATGCCTTTGGAAACACCTGGAGCCATCTTATTTGCCCAAAAAAAGTTCAAATTTGCAGGGCTGTGTAATTTACTGGGGTTCTTTATATAAATGATGTATACATACGTCACTTGAAAGAGCAATTCTGTCAAAATCAGTTCGAGGCAAACATGCTCAACCACACAATAATTTTTGTCACAACAGAAAATCTTTCAGAATGCCGAAAAAGCAACATTTGTGGCATTTTTTGAAGTCGCCATAGTCTAGTATGTACTGTGCTGGGTTAATAGACGTGAGGCCACGATTCAAACCCCACGTCAGATATCTCCAATAAAACGAAGTTTAAAAAAATATTTCTTCAGCGACTTGCTCTCAGCAGATCTCCCCTCCGCCTAAAGCCTTCTTGACCTTAAAGTCTTTTATTTGCCGATGGCCACTCACTATTTCCTTAAAAACTGCTTCAAATAATGAAGTCTGAACCCATGATGGATTCTCAGAGTTATTATTAATTTAATGTTTATAAAGCAAATTGTTTTTCTAATTTAAAAACATTAGCAATTATCGTAATTAAACAAATAATAGAATGAAAAATAAAACAGTTAAGCACAAAAGTTCTCACACGCTTAATAAATATGAAATAAGTTGAGTAGTATTTTATGGATAAAAAAAAACATTTTCATTAGATTTTGTGGATAAACAATGTTTAATGTACTACGATGAGAAAAAACGATTGAAAAATTTTATAAATAATTACAATTTTCTATGTAAAGCTTTCTAAATAAACTAGAGCTTCAAGTACTATTGCGATTTTTTCATTATTTTACCTTTTAAATCTGGTATGAAAACAAAGTTTTCAAATGTTATGAAATAATTTGATCATAACACTTATTTACATTACTGGTGTCACCGAACTGTTCTCCAAACGGCAATCATAAAACCAAATAAGGGCAGGTAAAAAAACAAAATAATTACAATTAAAAACTCTCTTTTAATTATTATGAGTAGAGTGGCAAAGGCCCTTTTGCTTGGTGTACAGTAATACCGCTGAATTTCTATTGACAGTTAAAGTTACAACCTTGACACTGACAAACTTTCGTGCTATACACTGGCCTATCAAATTACCCTGTATTTTAATAATTGAAATATAATTGAATAAAGAAAATAATTAAAGTTAATGCTAGGTTAGAGCGTTAATCACCCATGAAATAAGTTTTTTATTATTTATACAGTATCGATCAAAACATAGTGGACCTAAATTATAACAAACAAACAAATTTCTGAGTTTCAACATATTTAATCGTGATTAAATAAAATAAATGTAGGTTAGGTTAGCTGGCGAACCCCCACGAAGGAAGAAGTCCCACTTAAGCCAGTATTTAGGCCCATTGTCATACCACAATTAATTCCTCACTTGGGTCAACCATTACGTAGAGAAAACCATTCCAAACTGAGTCCAAAATAAACCTTGCTATTGCAGCGATGCCAGAAAATTGGAGGTCAGAAATCTCCGTCTATTCATGACAAGAGCAGGGCCCTGATACATGACATTCAGTTCCTCCACACAACACAGCCCTTGCAGAAGTCATTAGTTGGAATGCCGAGTCTTTCGACGTGTCTACCAAAAGCACAATGGCCCATAAGAATCGCCATTGAGCGATGGATGGCCATACGATTTAAGGACAGAAGTGAGTCAATCGTCTTCCTGTCCATACCTGTCCAGCAGAGTCTGGCAATATTGCATGTACCCTCTTGCTGCCTTCTCCCTGAGATTGAGCTTCCTCGTAGAACGAAGCAATGAGAATACCTATGTCCTGTAACATGTCAGAGATTACTGGCTTTGTACCAGCATTGGTCAACTCGTCAGCAATGCAATTTTCAACGATATCCCTGCGTCTCGGAATCCATATAAGAGTTACCTTTGTATGACTCGATATAAGGACGGAAGTTGGAACGAAATTCGTTAGGGACTTAATCGCAGCTTAGGTATCCGAGTAAATGAAGAGATTTTCGAGGAAAATACCGCCAAAATAAAATTAAGTATTAATAATAATTATTAATTATTAATAATAAGTAGTTAGAAATTGGATTATTAGACGAGAGCCCATGGTTCAAACCTTAGCTCAAACATCTCTAACAAAACGAAATATGAGAAAAAAATATTTCTTTCAGCGACCTCCTCTCAGCAGTCTTCTACAAAAACTCTGAGAGTAAATAAAAATGCCATGAAAAAGTTTCTCTAGGTCTTGCCAACTCATGTATAAAATTAACATACACAGCATAAGTTGAGTGAGAAGGTAGGTCGTAATCCTGACTAAAGGTTTGAACAATTAAGTAAGTAAGCAAAGTAATAGTTAAAATGGCAATAAAGCCAAGTTAAAACACAAGCTACGAAACATATTAAAAGCAACTGCTTAGTCATGCAAAAATAAAATTAAAAACTAATTTTAATTTTGAATAAAAAATATCAACGGCAAATGCAATGAATGTCATTTAATGTTACACTGAATAGAGAGTTTGCGTTTTGTTCCTCAAATAAATTAATTCAAGACAAATACAAAAAAAAAATTGATGAGCACTCGTCTGTAAAAGCTCTAGCAGCTTAATAGGCAAAATAGGATAACCCTCTGCCAGGGTTCCAGGTCATTTAGCAATTCACAGAAATGATGTCGCAAGTGAGCTTGCTGGGAGGAGAGTTTGCGCGCTGCCTCGCCCAGAACCTTCCTGTGGAGGTATACCTAACGAAAGGGAAAATAAAGAGAGGCTTTCAGACCAACGAAACTTTTATAGGGAAATTACAATAAGAGGAGATATGAGGCATGCATCAGGCTATATAGGAAGAATCTGAGCTTAGAAACCGATCTTGTGACAGAGCAGAGTATAGTCAAAGTACAATTGTTTAGAATGACGATCACCTCGCACCCAATATCTGCATTCAGTGATAATGAGAATGAATCATGAGAACATATTTATTCTTTGAACCCGTGAAGCATTAATCCATCTGAGAAAGAAACACTCGGATGCATGTGAAACGCTGAGCAGGGAATTGTCTTTGCTGACACCGACTACTCTGCAGTTTTTCAGGGCAATAGATTTAAATAAGTTAAGGTAAGGTTGCAGTGCTATGGCACCCACTCTCCACTGTGATAATAACGTTACCGAGAAGTATTTCAATGCTTCCAAAACAACACTTTAAATATAGTTGCATCAATAGGTCAGACACTGCAAAACGATCCTAACGTGATATCGTTCGGTCAAAAAGAAGATTGAAAAATAGGTGGTTATGCTACTCTATCGTCCAGTAAGATATACAATTTGTAAAAAAAGAATTCTTAAGGACCCCTTACATAACATAACATAATTGCCCATTATAACCTTTCAGTCAGGATTACGGCCTAGCTTCTCATACCACTCACGTTCTGGGCGTTAATTTTATACATGAGTGGCGGGACCTACAGTTTAGAGTCGAACGACAGATTTTTGAGAAACTTTTCCTAGCAATTTTGATTTATTCTCCGGTTTTTTTCCAGAAATCTGCTGAGAGGTATTCGCCGAAGAAATATTTTTTTCATATTTTCGTTTTGATGTCTGACCTGGGGTTTGAACCTTGGCCTTACGTCTAATAAGGCAACACACTATCTACTAGACTACGGCGACTTGGAAGTTAGACTGATGGAGATCATCATCTATTAATTACAAGTGTTTTAACCTGTAGAATTATGAACTGCTAGCTATGCTGTGTAGTTATCCGTATTCCTTTGATGCTTAATAAATCAAATTGGAGAACGATTTCTATAATCGTCAGCCACAGAGGTCTTCAGAAGACCACATTTAAAACACCGTGTGCAATAGCATTCTGCTCTTAGCACTTGGCTGTGCAATAGCCTTGAAAACCCTCAGGCGATCTAAGTTAAACTTTTTATCCTCACTAAAAAGAAATTTAAGCCAGTCTTTCTTATTCGAAAATTTTAAACAATTTTTTTTTATTTTTACATGTTAAAACAATGAAATTACAATTACCCTCTTAAGAAACTAAATTAAACTAAGAAATCAAATTTTTTATACAACCCGGGAATATTATTTATATGGCCCCACGATTATATAGCCAAGGATAAAGCATTTCGCAGTGTTTGCGATAACGTGGATTCGAATACATTTGAATTTTCAACTTAGTGCCAGCATCTGATTCACCAAAAAAGTTATCCAAATTAGCATTCTCTTGGGGATCCAGCAGCACGGCAGCCATAACGCCATTAACAGTGGATAAAGCTACAAAAATAATAAAAATATGTGAAGTTTTTTTTGGCGATTTTGAAATAACATTATTTACCCCAAGCATTGTATTTATGCAACATGATGTGTATATCCTTTAAGGTGGGCATTTTTCTATTGTAATTCAATAGTTTTAAATGCTCGCTCAGTTCATTGTAGTAAAACTTGATGAAATAATCAAAATGTTTGATTTTCAATTCATAACTCGTGGACGACAATAGGAAATAGTAGAGATCTTGGGCTGGCGAACCATACTTTGGCATTTGAAAATCAATTAAACATGTTTCTTTAATCTTGCCAAAGGCATCATGTTTAAACATGACATTATTGGACCAGCAGTCACCATGATTTAAAACATTGAAATCATTTGGATTCACTTTGCTGGCCTTGAATAGTCTATCAACTTGACAATCTTTTTCTTCCAACATTTTTTCATAATACAGCTCACTACCAGTGAAGTTCTTCAAACACTCTATTTGGATGTTGGCTACCGTCTGGAACATACCCTTCATCATGGGCAGGTTTTCTTCTTTGAAGTAACACAACGATATTATGGGTGGATAGAGACCTTTAGTGGCTACACGTACTGCAGAAACCGCATGCCATTGTGCCAATTTCTTTAACACTGCATGTGTATGTTCCATATCTAGGCCTTCCAGACGATTGACATTTATAAAACCTTTGGGTTTTAAATCTTCTAAGAGTATATAGTTTTGCTCGGTATCGAGTGTATATGACTTGGGACCAAATTTTACCTCTACACCTGCCTCTGTGTAGATTTTCTCAAACTCAGGTATCACCTCACGATACATGGTGGCCTCAGCTTCGAAAACATTGTGACTTTTCATCATCACCTGAAACATTTCATTGTCATGAGCAGTTTTTAAAATCAGAGAAATTGTTTTGGAAGAGCCATCTGTTTTAGTTGGGAAGAAACAAAATGAATTTATTTATGAAGCTTTACAAGTTTAACGTTTCATATTTACCATTCAATTCAACTTCCGCTTCTAGACGCAGTATTATTGTGGCATAATTTTCCCCTCCGCCCAAAGCCTTCTTGGCCTTAAAGTCTTTAATTTGCTGATATCCGCCAGTAATTTCCTTCAAAACTGGTTCAAATAATGAAGCCTGAATCCATGATGGATTCTCAGAGTTATTAGCTGTTTCATCGTTGTTGTTAGCCATTTTTCTTTTAATATACAAACGTTAACAATTATCGTAATTAAATAAATTGAATTGAATGAAAGATAACAATTAAGCGCTATGTTCTCACACTCTAAGTTCTAAACTATAACTGAGCAAATTCAAATTCTTTGTCTCATATAAAATATTTGTGGATATAAAAAGCAATCAAAAAACAACAACAACAACAACAACAGCAATAATTTTTATATAAAAACAATGTTAAACGTTCTATCTCTACGAAATAGAGCGCCAGTATAATTATTAAATTATTATTCTCTACTGTTTGAGTGCGATCTGTAAAGCTTTCCAAATGAAATAGAAGTCTTTGTTGTTACTTTTCTGATGATTTTGTCAGTCGTTATCGCTCTCCTAAATATGAATTGAAGAATTTTTTTATTTCAATATTATGAAAATGACCATAAAAACTTATCTTACTGGTATCGTGAAGCTTATTTAAAAATTATTGTAATTAATTCCTAATTATTGATTGAATGATACGAAGTTCAACAAATATCTGCAGAAAGACTATATGGTTTCAAATATATTGTTCCATCTAACTCCTTTGTTTCACCTTTTCCGGATTTTCAATTTCCGTTCGGCTAATGATACAAACTTTAAATGGGCATACAGATCGTTTGAGAACTTCCTGTATTATTTAATGCTTCCAATAGTTGGCACTATTTGTTTTATTAAGCTTCGTAAGCAAAACGAAAACAATAATTACACAAACGGTGTTTTAAAAACACTTATCCATTGACTAGAATGCTTATTCTAGGTTTTAGTAAAACTTTCGTTTGACCGCAGAAGTTAAAAAGTTCATTAAATATAAAACAGTAACAATTATTAGTCTAACGGCATTTTTATAATAAATATCCATTGATTAAGAAATCTTATTCTAGGTTTTAGTAAGACATTCGTTTGACCGCAGTAGTTAAAACGTTAATTAAATATAAAATAATAACAATTATTAGCCAAACGGCAATTTAATAAATAATATCAATTGATTGGAAAACTTATTCTAGGGTTTAGTAAGATATTCATTTGACCGCGGTAGTCAAAATGTTAATTAAATTTAAAACAATAGCAATAATTAGTCAATAGCAAATATCCATTGATTAGAAAGCTTATTCTAGGTTCTAGTAAGAATTTCGTTTGACCGCAGTAGTTAAAAAGTTTAAATTATTAACAATTATTAGTCAAACGGCATTTTAGGAATAAATATCTACCGATGAGAAAACTTATTCTAGGTTTTAGTAAGAATTTCGTTTGACCGCAGTAGTCAAAATGTTCATTCAATGTAAAATAATATCAATAATTACTCAAACGGCATTTTTATAATAAATATCCACTGATTAGAAATCTTATACTAGGTTTTATTAAGACATTCGCTTGACCGCAGTTGTTAGAAAGTTTATTAAATATAAAACAGTAAGAATTATTAGCGAAACGTCATTTTAATAATAAATATTCACTGATTAGAAAACTTATTCTAGGTTTTAGTAAGACATTCGTTTGACCGCACCTATTGCCCTTGTTTTATATGCTATCACATCGATTAAAAAAAATAAATAAATAAATAAAAAACAATATGTCTTCGGCCGTTGAATAGAAAAAGTAATTATTTTCGATGAAAAAAGTAAATCATATCTTTACTGCAGTGGTCCAGACTGCTACAGTTGTTGTTGACATAATGTGGACCAAGCAAAATTTTGTTAAAGGAAGCGTTATGATGTGGGGAGTTTATAATCAATAGCTACAACTATATTCGACTCTTACCACCAACACAATTATTTTTGGTTTCAATTAAAAAATTTCCAGAATATTCCATCGTGATAGGGTAACAAAAATTCGTTATTTCCCTACGTTTGATATTGAATTGTTCTGAGACTTTTTTGTCTGAGATTAGTGTGGAAATCTTTATCATTAAAAGCTCTCTCTCTCTCTCTCGAAGCTTAATATACATACGTACATTGATTGTTTATCATTGTCAGAAATACAAACATATGTATGAATAACAAACCATAACGTATTCATTTAAATGGAAAGTAAACGCAGACAGACAATATAAAAAAGAGCGCAAAGCTAAAAGAAATTTCATTTAATTTCCTACTATACACTGCTGCCGACACAGAGCGATCATTTAGTTGTTAATTTAGCCGGGAATAATAATACAAAAAAATTTTCGCTGCCTTAATAAAACGCGTAAATTTAACTTAATTTTGTTTTATAAACATTTCTAAAATTCATAACAACAATGTCAAGTGAACAGTCAAAGTCAAGTACAAAAACAGCGCCCGTCATACCCCCCTGGGTAGAGGCTTCCTTATTTGAACCTGTATTCAAAGAAATTGCTACGGATTTTAGGCAAATCAAAACTTTTAAAGCCGTGCCTGCCCTAGCAGCTGGCGAAAATTATGCCACAGTCATGTTACGTGTGGAAGCAGAAATCGAACTGACAGGTTAGTATACCACGATGTAAAAATAATGATGTGTGAGTGTGTAATTAATTAACGTAGTAATTTTGTTTTGTTGAATAACTTAAAGGCACAAAGGTCAACAATAATTGTTATTTTTGTTCTTCATTACATTGTTTTGAAAAATTTCTCTTATAGAACGCAGAGATTTATTTACGTTTGTTTAGCTCTTCAAAAAGTATTGCAGCTTCGTACACATCGATTTATAAATATTTTTAGAGTCAAAGTAAATCCCCAGAGGTGAAGTACAATTTCTCTGTGCAAATCAGCTTTTGTGAATTACAACTGCTGGCACAAAACGGGGTTGGGAACATTAATTATAAAAAAAAATTTGAAATTCTGGATTGTAATTGAAGATGGCAATATATGATGATGTAATAAATCCATGACATGGTTTATATTGGGTAGCTTATCTGCTTATTTACCTTAAGAAAATCCCACACGGAAAGGTAATAATCTCGGTGGCCACTTCACATCACTTCCACGGGAGACGACATACATGCTTGGTCATTACAATCCTTCAGTCACGATTACGACCTATCTTCTCACACCACTTATGTTGTGTGTGTTAATTGTTTACACGAGTTGCGGGATCTTCGGTTCAAAGACGACTACGAACGACATGTTTGTGAGAAATTTTTTCATGGCAATTTTTTATTTACTCTTCGAGTTTTTGCCAGAAATCTGCTGTGAGGAGAAGTTGCCGTAGAAATATTTTTCAATATTTCGTTTTGTTGGAGATATCTGGACCTGGGGTTTGAACCGTGGCCTTACGCCTAATCAGCCAACACTTTACCTACTAGACCACGGCTACTGCTTGAGATGACCATACAATCAGTTCGGCTAAGCAGAATATCACAAGTGTTATGAGCTGCATGGCACCACATGTTGTTTGTATTCAGATCGTGTAATGCACATCAAAAGTAGTTGCTGATCAACGACCAATAGTGCACTTTGTTGTTACAATGATGGCCTAGACAATGTCGTTCTTAAGGAAATATGCAGCGGCTTCAGTCCAAAAATTCACAACAAACAGTGACTTTTTCAAGATGCATTGGACGCTATTGGATATCATGTTGTTTGAACCAAAATTCAAAAATCCAGAAATGTGCCTGAAGATGATTTGTCAATGAAAATTAGGATCCGTTGCCAATTGCCATTTGAAAAGGTGTTTACCAGTATTAATTGCGACTGACTAAGGTCGCCGTAGTCCAGTAGGTAGTGCGTTGGTTTATTAGATGTAAAGACAGGCTTCAAACCCCAGGTCAGACATCAAAACGAAATACAAAAAAGTATTTCTTTGGCGACTTTCTCTGAGCAGATTTCTGGAAAAAGTTCTGAGGGTAAATAAAAATTGCCATGTAAAGTTTCTCAAAAATCTGTCGTTCGGAGTCGACTTTAAACTGTAGGTCCCACCACTCATGTACAAAAATTAACACACACATTATAAAGGGTGTAAGGAACTAGGTAGAAATCCTGACTGAAGGGTTGTAGTGACCAATTATGTATGTATGTGTATGCATGTGAATATGAAGCACACTATAAAGGCGAGGTATACCCCCAAAACTTATAGCGTTGATAATGCCAACTTATTCCACACAGGAAAATTGTCACAATCTTCTCGACTGACTTTCTGTTTGTTTTCCTTTTCTTGCACGTACTCCAGAGCACAATATCGTCAACATCTTTCCATCGAAGAGTCATTTAAGGTCATATACAATCCTTGGCCTTCTGTGGAGCCGACTTCTTTTTTGAAAGTCATTTTTCCAACTGGTTTTGGCTTCTGAGAATTAAGAGGCAGGAAGTTAAAAAATAAACCCGCTTAATACCTTTAAAATAATGATGATAATAAATTAACTGCCTCCATAGTAAGATAATAATACACCTCAGGTGATCCTCGTTCGGTTTACATGGGAATATAACAAATTCTAACTATATTACCTGGGACCTTTTGCGTTGTATCGTCAAAGCACAGACAATGTGATTATAGTGCCCTAATCAATCAGTGTCAGAATTGTCAGTGATTGTTTTTTACTCTTCAGTAGTTTTGTAAATTTTTTCTGATACCATCTCCAAAGTATGAATCAAACACGAATACATCTTGGTTTGCATTCTATTGGATTCGTCTAACATTCCCATTTCTACACCACCTATATGACGTATGGAATGATGATATATTACGTCATGGGTTATGTAATTAGTAGGCAAAAGTAGTCAACAGATAACATAGTCACGTAGCTTATCAATAAAATTTTTATCGTTTTTTTTTCCTGTTTTACAGATAACTCTACCAGAACAATAAGTCTCATGTTGAAAACTTCACACGATAATGCAACGTTTTCGGAAATGACCAAAAATCATGATGTTTTTCAAATTGAAGGCACAGTGTATCGCGAAATAATGCCCGAATTCGAAGAACTCTATAGAGAGGCTGGTGTTGAAGTAAGATTTGGTCCCAGAGCTTATGAAATTGCCACGGATAAACCATATATTCTGCTGGAAGATCTCAGACCAAAGGGTTTTAAAAATATGAATCGTTTAGAAGGTTTCGATGTGGAGCACACAAAATCAGTGCTTACACGACTGGCACAATGGCATGCTGTTTCGGCAGTAAGAGTTGCTCGCAAAGGACCATTCTCACCCATTATTTCGGAATCATTATTTAATGAAGATAATCGTGAAGTGATGAAATCGATATTTAATGGCCTTGTAGATGTTTTCCTAAAATGTGTCAAAGACTATAATGGCCATGAAGAATACTATGAACGTTTAAGGGAGCGGAAGGATGCCCGGTTAGATGAGCTTTTCGAAGCAAACATAACCGATGAAAGTGAATTTAATGTTTTGAATCATGGTGACTGCTGGGCAAATAATGTCATGTTTCAACATAATGAACAAGGAGAACTGCTTGATACCTATTTAGTAGATTATCAAATTACCCATTATGGGTCACCCGCCCAAGATTTATACTATTTTCTATTGTCATCCACACAATACGATATTAAAATTAAGAAATTTGATTATTTCATTAAATTCTATCATGATCGTTTGGTTGAGAACTTGCAATTGCTTAAATATCCACAAAAGATACCCACCTTAAGAGAAATTCATATGTTATTACATAAATATAATGCATGGGGTAAGTGTAATACAATATTTGCTTCATTTTTCATTTTAATTTTTTTAATTAATTTTTAATTAATTTTAATTTAGCATACAATTGTACAACTGGTGTAATGACAGCGGTTCTTTTGGATCCCAATGAAAATGCCAACATTGATAATTTCGTTGGCGATACAGATGTTGCCAATGAGTTTAAAATGGGATTGTATAAGAATCCGCGTTACCGCAAACATATGGAAATGATATTGCCTTGGCTCTACTATCGTGGTGCTTTATAAAGTGTAGCAAAAATTAAAATTTTTTTATTAATTTTATAATCAACACAGTATTTTATTTGTAAATAAAAAAAAAAAATACAGCGAAATTAGAAAATTGTAACATGAACTGTTTTAATCATAAATTCAAGGGCGGAAATTACAATAAATTTTTTGCGCTTTTGTTGTCAATCAATTATTTTTTTTTATCTTTTAATTGAAATAAAACACAACAATTTCTCATTGAAATTGTTTACATATTTTGAAAGAGCGTTCTATGGACTTAAGAACAAAATTTTACTTACAGCCTAGCTTCACACAACACCTATTTTGTCTGTGTTAATTTTATTCATGATCCATGGCGGTATCTACGGTTTAAAGTAGAATTTAAATGACATATTTTTCAGAAACATTTTCATGGCAATTTTACTCTCATAGTTTTTGCCAGAAGACTGCCGAGAGGCTGGGGTTCGTACTACGGTCCAATAAGCCAATATACTACCTACTAGAATACGGCGACATCATATGCGAAATATAACATCGTTTAGATGTCCGCTACGGCTTCTCTGGGAGAGCGCATCTCATACCATAATACGAATAGTTCTCTCAGTAGTAGAATTATGGCGATATTAAAATGGTCGAAAGAAATATTTTTTCATTTTTCGTTTTGTTCAAGATGTCTGAGCTGGAATTCAAACTACAGTCCAATAAGCCAATACACAACCTACTATACTCCAGCGACTCCCAAATTAGCATAAATCATGATATGATATAAAAATTTTTACGTACACGGTATGTGGATCATCCATGAGAATAAATTTTTGGTATACCTTTTATAGCATTTAGTTAGTAACTAACTAATGGTAGTTGTAATCTAGTCTTTCAGTATTGGAATAATGGCTTGTTCCTGTATAAAAGGCACTTCACGTCACATGAACTTGGGGGCCGAACTACAGCTTCAAAATTTGAGTTCAGTTGTTTATCAAACTCCACTCTCAATTGGTTTATCTCGTACCGTGAAATATACTGCCACTAAAATGGCCATAGTCTAGAAAATAGTGTGTTTGCTTAGTAGATATTAGGCCACGGATCAAACAACAGGTCAGTCATCTCTAAAAAAACGAAGACTGAAAAAAATTTCTTCGGCAACTTCCTCTCAGCAGATTTCCGACAGAAATTCTGAGAGTAAATACAATAAAATTGCCTCGATAAAGTTTCTCTAAAAACTTTGGTTCGGTATCGGCTTTAAACTGTAGGTCTCGCCATAAAAAATTAACACACACAGTATAAGTGGTGTGAGAAACTAGGTCGTAATCTTGTCTGAATTACCAACTATTTATATATATATGTATAGTAGTATGTATACAGTCGTCTAATATTCTAAGCTACGCTAGTCTGGACATTTGTATACAAAATAGTTTTAGAGCCTAATATTAGCGTTTGTTTCTGCAACAATTTTTGCTGCCATAAGTGGTGTGAGAAACTAGGTCGTAATCCTGACTGAAAGATTGTAATGAATAACTATGTATGCATTTATGTATGTACCATGAAGTAAATGATAATCTTGTTGCAATCACGAGTCAATCGGTTTCAATTCTCCCAATGTGCTACCGCATCTGTTGTGTGGAAAAAATTAAACGACTTTAAAACTCTCGTATATCGCCAATGTTTTTTTCAGATAGCATGACTGTTTTATATTTCAGCTTGTCACTAAACTGCTAGTCATTAAATTTGTATATAACCGGACTAGTACATATGTTTGTTGTGCTAGCAGCACAATCTGCAACAAGAACTTGATGTTATTGGTTAAAATTATTCGTGACTTGACTATCTCTGCCGCTAGAATATCAATATCCAATGCAGTGTCATTAGGGCTGATCAAGTACGTTTTGACTTTAGCTTAGCTAGAAAATCATTTGTTTTCAATTTATTTAAATTTGTCTTTCCAATTTTGTTTTAATTGTTTGAATTTAGCGATGAGAAATCCTTTTTTTTATTGTCATAGCTCCCATGTTATTTATTTATTAATTTTTTTTAATTATTTTTTTCGTACAACGCTTGATGAAATGAATTGAAATAAAAAGCTTTTCGATTAAACAACAGCTTTTATTTTAGCAAATTATAAAACAAATGCAAACAATATTAATTCTAAAAGTTCTCACTAAGAACTACTCACAGCCAAACAAATGAGAATTGCATTGAAATATTTCTCCATAAATTAAAACAGTTGTGGACACTTGTTTTTAGTTGTTCAACAAACTTCGATTTAAAAACTTATTGTTTCAAACGAAAACAAATAGAAATTGTCAACATGGCCAATAAGGAGTCAGTACCAACTTGGATTGAAGCTAAGCTGTTTGAAAGTGTTTTAATTGCGACTGTTAAAGATTTCGAGGCCATAAAAGAGTTTAGGGTCTACCCTGCCCTGGCGCCTGGCGAAAACTATGCCACGGTTATGCTTAAAGTTCAAGCTGATGTTCAACTCAGAACCGGTTCCATACAACGTCAAACATTCATGTTGAAAGTAGCACTTGACAGTGAACGTTATCGCAAAGAGATGTCAATGTGGAATATGTTCAGCACTGAAGCTGGCATGTACAAGGAAATAAAACCGGATTTTGAAAAACTTTATGCCGATGCTGGCTTAAATGTATGCTTTGGTGCCAATAGTTATGAGTTGTCTACCGACCAGGAGTATATTTTATTAGAGGATCTCTCGTTGAAAGGCTTTAAAAATGCCAAAAGACAAGATTGCTTAGACATCGAACACTGTAAGATGGTGTTAAAGAAATTGGCACAATTTCATGCCGCTTCAGTGGTTCGAGTCGAACGAAAAGGCATGTTTGAGGACAAATATTTACATGGTTTTATAAAGAGGGAAGTGCAGTCCTTCTCGAAAACCATATTCGAGGGCTCAGCACCACATCTATTGAAAACCGTAAAGAAATTAAAAGGTCATGAGCAGTATTATGGGCAGCTGGAGCATTTACTTAACAACATAACAGATCAACTGTTTAACAATTACCCCTTGGATGAGAGTGAATTTAATGTTTTGAATCATGGCGACTTTTGGTGCAACAACATTATGTTCCAATATGATGAGCACGGTAAATTGCAAGAAACTTATTTAGTGGACTTGCAAATGCCACGCTATGGTTCACCAGCACAAGATTTGCTTTATTTTATAATATCATCGGCTCATTTAGATATCAAGATAAATAAATTTGATTACATGATTAAATATTATCATGATAATCTAGTTGAACATTTGAAATTATTAAAATGCAAGAGACCCATGCCAACGCTACGTGATATCCATAAAGCTCTCATCAAATATGGCATATGGGGTAAGGAATCTATCATTTGAAATGCATGTCATGTGCATCATGATTTTATAAATACTTTGTTGTTAATTAACATGTTTTCTTGTGTTTATTTTACAGGCATTGTTGTAATACAAACAATTATGGCAGGCGTCTTGTGCGATCCTACCGACACCGCTAATATTGATAACTTTGTGGGCGACTCTAATGATGGTGAAAAGTTTAGAGAGCTCTTGTATTCAAACGAACGTTATATTCAACATTTAGAAGTAATTTTACCATGGCTATGTAATCGTGGAGCTTTGGAGTGTTAGAATAAAGTAATCGAATGCAATAAAAACTACAAATAAAGTTAAATGAAATAAAAATGATAAGTATTTACAATAAAACTATATCAATTATTAGTATAAATATGTATGTCTAGCCAATATATTCTGAATCATTCCATCAATTATTATTGAGTTTTTGGATATTAAAAATAGTGACGTAAAAAACTTAAGAATTTTTCTTATCAAATTTGCCGAGATCCAAACGTAAAGAAAACATAACTGATATCATATTTCGATTTAAGCCTTCTAATGAAATCATAGTAATTAATGTGTTTGTTATCGTATATACTGTAGTGCCATCTCTATTAAATATTCAATATATTACAATACAAGGTCATGGAAAGGCTGACACGTGACTTTTTATAACAGTAACTTTCTTAATGATTGAAAACCGTTAGTTTTATGTTGAGATGGTGGTTGTTTGATTTTCTTTTACAGTAAATAGAAAAATATTGGTATCGCCAAGTAATGCCATCAATGTTGTGGACTGTACTGATGCGTATGAAAAAAATTTCTTCGGCGACTTCCAGCAATCTGCTGAGAGTAAATCAAAATTGCCATGTAAAGTTTCGCAAAAAAATATGTTGTTCGGAGTTGACTTTAGACTGTAGATGTCAACACTCATGTATAAAAATTAACATACTCCACATAGGTGGTGTGAGAAGCTATGCCGTAAACCTGACTGAAGCGTTGTAATAACCAATTCTGTATTGTCCAGCCGTTGTGACATTTTATATCAATCTTATCAGAACCTCGTGTTGACATAGAACCAATTGTTAAGAGAACCCCTCTAAAAGAAACCTTGAACCATTAAGTCGGACGATCTCTTCAACTATCCAAACCACCAAAACGAGAGATCCGAAAGCGTTCTCATACCTAAGTTATTATTGCAAATTGAATCAATTTCTCTCTCGTTGCTCTATAGAGAATTAAACACACGAAATAAGCTTTGAGCCGCTGTAGGTACAATGGGCACCTTGCAGTATAGTCAGGAAATGAGGTAGGCTTTTAAGAGCAGCAATTAATTAAAACCCAGTCCAACCTAACCTAGTCAATATGTAAATTATTGATACAAGCAAAAGAAAAATAAAATAATGACGGAGCAAAATTTTAAAAAAGCCGTCCTCTGTGTTTTACAATTTCATTAAACACACTCTTCTCTAATTAAACACACAAAAGCTGAGTATCAATAGAAATATATTTTTTTATTAACACTTCATAGACGTAAAACACTTAAGTAATCTTATCGGTGTTTGTATACTCATAAGAACTTGCCAAGTACTTGACATTCATATTAATTTCCTAAAGCTCCTCGATAACATAGCCATGGTAAAATAATTTCAAAGTGTTTGGCAATGCGTTCGTTGGAATAGATTACTTCCTTGAATTTATCGCTTTCCTCACTAGCGCCAACGAAATTATCGGGTGTAGCATCTTTATTCGAGTCGGCCAAAACAGCTGGCATTGTAATAAATGCTGATATGAAGCCTGCAAATAAGGGAATATTATTTTAGTGAAGATGGTTAAAACCAAAAAAGACCTTGGTTCTTACCCCACAACCCATATTTAATTAAACTCTGTTGAATATCCTTAAGAGTGGGTATCTTTTTCTGATACTTCAACAAGGTCAAATGTTTAACTAGATTATCGTGATAGAATTTAATCATGTAATCGAATCGATTGACTTTGATATCTAATTGGGCGGAAGTGATAATAAAATACATTAAGTCCTGAGCTGGACTGCCATAGCTGGGTATTTGATAATCAACCAGATATGTATCGAGCAACTTGTTATTCTCATCATATTTAAACATGATGTTGTTGCACCAGCAATCGCCATGATTTAAGACATTAAAATCATTTTCTTGGGAAGCACATTCCTTATAAAATAAATCCGTTATTTTGCCATTCAATGCTTCAATATGTTCTAGGTATTCTTGATTATTTTTAAGCTTCCTTACTGCCTTTAGAAAATGCTTAAAAGAATTATCAAACATGGTGATAATCACATCACGTCCATTTTCATTGAAAAACCCTCTACAGAAACGTTCTTCATATGGACCTTTACGTTCCATTCGAACCGCAGAGGCAGCATGCCATTGGGCAATCTTTTTCAAAACCGACTTGCAATGCTCCATATTTAAACCCTCTATGCGATTGGCATTGCGGAAACCCTTTTGCGTAAGGTCTTCCAAGAGTATATATTCCCGATCAATGGGTAATTTGTATGAGGTGGCACCAAAATGTACCTCCAGACCATTTTCCTTGTATAGATTTTCCAATTCCGGTTTTATATTATGATACATGCCCGACTCTATGGTGAACATATCAAATTTGCTCATTTCCTGGCGAAAGAATTCACTGTCATGACCCACTTTCAACATGAAACTTTTACTGCACGCATCGCCACTATTTAATAGGATTTCAATTTCTATTTTAAGCATTACCGTGGCATAATTTTCACCAGGAGCCAAGGCATGCTTCACTTTAAAATCTAAAATCTTTTTAAAATCTTTCACATTCTCTTTCAAAACATTTTCAAATAGTTTGGATTCTATCCAATCGGGTATAGCATTCGCAGACATTATTACGTTATTCAGCGTGGTATCAGCGATTCAATGCTTGCTTTAGCAGCTCAAAACTGAAACTAAAATTAATTATTCGTTTCAAGTATTTTTTTTTTCTTTACATTTGAATGACTGTGTAGAATTTTGAATGACTGAGTTTTGGTGCTGAGAGATAATTTTATTCATTTAATCTGCGAACGAACGTGTTGTTATCAATTAAAATTAATAATGCTGACCATAAAAATTACGTACGTCGTCTAACACAAATTGTTTTATAATTTATTGTGTGTTCTTACAAGCAAATGTTCAAACAATGTGGTGTATTGTTTGAAAAGAAATCAATAAAAATATCCTAACATCAAAAGCGTATTGTCCAGTAAACGTCAAAGGCAGACTGTTATATACCCTGTACCAGCGATCAGTAGTGAGTATTCAAAAAGATGATCAACATCGATTCAAACTCATAATTTCTGATACTTATACGCCTTCATACTTATTTTATTATCATGGTACCTCTGCTCATATTCAAAGTTTAAAGTACTCATCATATTCGTGATTAACAACACGTATGATGTTGTTGATTTCGACTCTCCATGACTCAACATTTGCAAGAATCACAAAATAAGTATGATTCGCGTACGAACACTACAATACTCACTAGAAGGTTGTGTGTGCAAATGCAACAACAACAAAGACTGCAAATTTTAATGAATGATTCGAGTCACTCGAATCACTTATAAGTATTTTTCTAAAGTTATGAATCTAATTGAGTAGGCTTATGAATCAAACATATTTCGAATGGTATGAGTTTGATGTCAACGTTGTACGCAAACTCATTGCAACCTGTACTTATAAATCAACGTTGTAGTGAGTACGAATGAGTCAGAGTATATAGTTAAATATCAATATTGTTGATTCACTTATATTCAACATTTCATGAGTGCTTATGAGTAGAGGAAAACGATTCACTGCTGATCTCTGCCATGTACCAAACAAGTTTTTTTTTGTAGATTTTATGGCCTCCCATATATCCCCGCAATCATTTACATGTAAAACCAAGAATTTGTATCCGTATACCATTTTGAAGTTAAGTTTCCATTTTTCAGTTCAAATTTCATAGGACTATAGTGTATCTGTGAAACCGCAGTAGACTAGTAGGTAGTGTGTTGGGTTATTAGACGTTATTAGACCACGGTTCAAACCCCAGGTCAGACATCACAACGAAATATGAAAAAATATTTTTTCGGCGACTTCCTCTCAGCAGATCTCTAGCAAAAACTCTGAGAGGGTAAATAAAGTTACCATGAAAAAGTTTCTCAAAAATCTGTCTTTCGGAGTCGTCGTTAAACTGTAGGTTCCGCCACTCATGTATAAAATTAACGCATAAAACATAAGTGATGTGAGAAGCTGGGTTGTAATCCTGACTGAAGGGTTGTAATGACCAATTATGTATGCATGTATGTATCTATTGTTTACTTCAAGATAACATCTTTTATCAGTTACCCCTCAGGTAGCATATAGCTTCTACAAAACATTTCCACCCTTTTCAGTTCATAGGGAATAGTGAATCTCTAGGTATTCTTTGGTTGACCTCTTTTGCCTTTGACTTGAAAATTTCACTTTAATGTCATTCTTGTAACACTATGGGATTTCATGTCGATTGTATAAGCAACTATGATCGTTTTCTACGTTTAATTTTCTGCAATACAAGCTGTTTCTAGTTGATTAAGTTCCAGATATCGGAATGCTGATGACATACGAATCTGAGTTATCGGCTGATGAATTCATTTTGCTTTTGCAACATCGTATTCTTAGGTAGATAGGATTCATTTCTGTATGATAGGTAGTGTTTTTGAGTTATTAGACTTGAGGCCTCGGTTCAAAACCCTGATCAGACATCCCCAACAAAACAAAAAATGAAAAAATATTCCTTCGGCGACTTTCTCTCGGCAGATTTCTGGCAAAAACTCTAAAAGAAGTTTCTCACAAATCTGTCGTTTATAATATAATTTAAAAGTTCCGTCACTTTTGTATAAAGAGGTGTGAGAAGCTAGGTTGTTCCCCCTGGCTGAAGAGCTGTAATGACCAGTTATGTATGTATGTATGTATTGTCCAGAATCGTAGAATAAGTTATGGACTGAAATAAAAATTCGGAACACAATCTTAATTGCTTATTTACAAATTTTAAAAGAAAATATATTGCTTGCGTATATCAGTGCTATCGAAAAAATTTGTTTTTTTATTTAGTTGTAACGATAGGTTACTGATTTGCTTCCTAAAGTAATATTTGAACTGATAAAACAAATTTTTATTAATTTAAGAGAAAAATAAAACATTTGTTTGTATGTATGAATACACACGAAAGTTATTAAATTTCTTTATTTAATAATACAAAAACAATTTGTTTAAATAAATACTGGTTTTAGAATTTTTAATGAGTACTAGTACTCATTATTATCAGAAAAACGATGATAGTTTATTAACTTTTTACAACAAAAGCAAATTTAAATGTCTGCCATTGATTTTAGCAATCGAGGAGACCTTTATTTAAAAGCCAAGGCAATATCGCCTCCATATGTTTGCGATAACGGGCATTGGCAAACATTTGTCTCTTAAAGTCATTGGCTTCCTCGGTCTCTTGAGCAAAATTGTCTAAATTGGCATTGTCACAGGGATCACAGAGCACAGCAGCCATAACATTTGTACACGTCATATAACCTTTAAGAAAATAGGAGAAAGTAAGCGTTTAAAGACCGATTATTACAATACCAGTTTTTAATTTTTTTACTTACCAAAAATGCCATGTTTATACAGCATAATATGCAATTCCTTCAAAGAAGGCATTGGTTTACTATACTTAAGCAACTGTAAACTCTCTATCAAATTATCGTGATAATATTTGATGAAATAATCAAATTTACTAAGTTTTATATCCAGTTGTGTGGAGGATAATAGAAAATAAAAAAGATCTTGGGCAGGACTGGCATAGCGTGGCATTTGATAATCGATTAAATAAGTTTCAGCAACATTGCCTTGCTCATCATATTTAAACATGATATTATTAGACCAGCAATCACCATGATTTAATACATTAAACTCATTTGAATCTATTTCTAGGAGCTTATAAAGTTCATCAGTCATTTGATTTTGTATTTTAACCACCTTCTCGTAATACTCTTCCGAATTACTATACTCCTTTACACTTTCCAACAAAATTTTTGTATTGTTTTCAAACATATTTTTAATCAATTCATAGCCTTCAGGTTTAAAGTAAGACGTACATATCTCTCGCGGATAGAGTCCCTTCTTAGTTACTCTTAACGCTGATGCAGCATGAAATTGGGCCAATTTCTTTAAAACACATTTTGTGTGCTCCATATTCAGGCCATCCAAACGATTGACATTTTTAAAACCGCGCTCTTTAAGGTTTTCTAATAGAATATAATGCTCAGCGCTCGCTAACGGATAGGCTTTGGCGCCAAATTTAACATCAACACCAGCATCTAAATACAGCTGCTCGAATTCAGGTACAAAACTTTGATACATTTTAGCCTCAACATCGAATACATTGTGATTCTTCATAAATTCACGGAAAAGTTCAGAGTCAAGGGCAACTTTTAACATAAAACTGATAGGTTTTGTGGTGCCATCTATGTACCAAAGAAATTAAGTGATAAAGTAAGTCTCTAGTGTTCTACCATAAGTGGGTCAATGACCTCCTATAACTATTTTTTTTTCATTATTTTAAATACAATATTTACCTTTTAATTTCATTATTATTTCCACTTTTAGCATAAGTGTAGCGTAATTTTCACCTGGTGCCAAAGCGTTATCAACTTTAAATTCTTCTATTTTTTCAAAGTCATTGTACAAATCTTTTAATAGAACCTCAAAGAGTTTCGATTGTATCCATGTTGGGATATGTGTTTGATTACTATTGTTGTTGTCATTCATATTTTGATTGTTATTGTCACTCATATTTTAATTGTTTTTGTTTATATCACGGTTTAAAAAAATTAAAAGCAATAAAACGCGTATAAAGAAGTACGTTGAGTTTCACTATAGAAACGTAACTGAATATGATCGTGTTTATATTCTCATTTTTTATACATACAAAGCTAATAAAGCACTAATAGAGCGTTAATAAAGCGCTAGTAAAGCCATAAACGTAATATAATTTCATCATTTCATAAACACTTTAACAAGAGCTTTCATGGAGAGAAAGCTTTTACGCACTTGTTACTGCTAATGACAGATTGCGTAAAAGTTTTAAATGAATTTCAATTGTAATCGTGACACGCAGAACGCTACAACAGACAGAATGCTCTAAAGGTGGGTTCACCCACAAGTTTCTGAAACATTTTTGGTTCGGAGAATTTTCTTGCTTACTGAGAGTTTTCCGCAACATGATTCACCCATTTCAGAAACTTTGTTCGTAAAAACAGTGCTGCCATATTTAATTAAAAATGACAAATACATAAGTGCATAAACTTAATTATTGTAATTAATTATAATGCATAAATATTAATTATATATGTGTCAAAATAAAGAAATAAAAAAATTAATATTTATAACAAAAAATAAACAGTATTTGTGGTGAATTATTTGTTCTGCGATGGATAAAATGGATATAAATCATTTGCTACTCTTGTTCACCACTGAAGTGACCAAAGTAAAATTATTTGCAAAATATATTTATGGAAAACGAAAATCAAAGATAAACAAGAGGACGGGTGTAGGACCACTTTTGAAACAAAGAGAAGCCAAAGGGTATTTTCACTCACTAGTTTCCGAAATGCGTTCAAATTACGTAGATTCATTTATAAATTTTCATCGCATGGACCCTGGGTCTTTCGATGAACTTCTGCAAATATTTGTGTATTGTATAAATTTCATATGGTGTGGCAACCTTTTCTAAAATGGTTCGGACCAAATTTAAAATTAATTTAATTCACACTGAGAGTTGTTCGCACAAAATAATTTCTCTCGCTCTCTGAGAGAAACGTCAAACTCCATATAAAAAAAATTTTGTCCGAACCAAAAATGTTTCAGAAACCTGTGGGTGAACCAGGCCTAAAGTTTAAAGTCTAAACATATGCACTCAAACAGAGAACTTCTCAATTCATAATATCACTCTTACCCCCCTGATTTTGAAAGAACAAGAATTCCAAGTAAGAATGTTCTTGTTAAATCCGTACTATACTGTACAGCATAAACAATCAAAAATTTTTAAGATTTTACACTACGAGTCATTAAGTTCCGAGAAATATTCTTTATAGGATAGAATAATAACACGGTGCGACAGTCAAAATACACCCAGCTAATGACATAGTGTAGGTTGTGAGTTTTATTGAATAGAACTCAAAAATATTTTTTTTTATATTTCTCGAACCCACCAAACTTGTTTTATTTGACAAAAACTGTATTTTTGATCTTTTCACACAAGATTATTGTTTACCCAAATATTTTTTAACCTATTTCCAAAATTCAAAGTTTTTTGAAAAGGAGAGAGATGAGACTTTAAAATTTCGTTCAAACTTACATGTTACATGAGTTTTGATCGGGTAAACTTGGAAAATATGATTTTTTTTTAATTTTTTCAAGTTTAGCTATTCTTAATTGCAAAATTTAATTAAAAAATATAAAATAAGTGATGACATTCTTAAAATTCATTATCTTGTGAAGAGATTGACACTTTGTTTGATCAAATCGGACAAAAATTACCGTAGTTATTATTTAAATAGTATAACAGTCGTGTTATATTTTTTATATATGACATCTTATCAAATGAAATTCAAAATTTTTTTACAAATTTTGATGGATCTTGCTTGTTTATCACAAAATATGTCAATTTCACATTTACACGACTACCAGAAGTCGGCTTATATTTCTGTTCTTTGCAAATATTATTATTTCTCTTTGCGCAAACATTGGCCAACTTCTGTTGGGCGCTCAAACCTCAAATTGACACATTTTCCGATAAGCAATCAAGATCCATCAAAATTTTTGAACTAAAAGTTCAATTAAAAAAATATATACTCGTATGCATATGAAAAATTTAACTCGTCTGTTAGACTCTTCAAATAATAACTACGGTAATTTTTGTCCGATTTGATCAGACGAACTGTCAATCTCTTTACAGGATAATGCACTTTAAGAATGTCGTCACTTATTTCATATTTTTTAATTAAAGTTTGCCACTATGAACGGACAAAATTGAAAAAATATGAACAACAATTCGCATTTGTTAAGTTTACCTCATCAAACCTCACATCATACATAAGTAAATAATTGGTCATTACAACCCTTTAGCCAGGATTACGACCTAGTTTCTCACATATATATATGTGTAGCGGGACCTACAGTTTAAAGTCGACTCCGAAAGACAGATTTTTGAGAAACTTTTCATGGCAATTTTATTTACTCTTAGAGCTTATGTCAAAAATCTGTTGAGAGTAAGTCGCCGAAGAAATAATTTTTGTATTTTGTCTTTGATGCCTGGCCTGGGGTTTGAACCCTGGCTTTTTGTCTAATAAGTCAACACACTACCTACTAGACTACGGCGACTTCATATTAAGTCAAACAATATACATATATATCAACATCTTGTAGGGCAGTGTAAGAGATAACGAACGGTCAAGTTTATGGGAACAGACGCCTGATCCCGTACATGTCTTTAAGCCAATAGCATAAGTTTGAGAACACTTTGTCTCAATGAACAGATTACACAGTCCACGATTTGCTGAGCCTATGAGGCCCAGAGAAACTCAAAGGAGCTCTTACTTCCCATAGAGTTTAAAAATCCCTCTAACTACCTGATTTTAACCAATGACTTTGACAAAGATATTCAATCGTGGTATGAGAGTGGCATGAGAAATGCAACTTTTTATACGGTAATAGCAGAGCAGGGCAGACAGTTGCCGCAGTCTAGTAGATAGTATGTTGGCTTGCTAGATGTGAGGCCTCGGTTCAAACCCTCCGGTCACACATTTCCAACAAAGCAAAATATGAAAAAATATTTCAAGGCTACTTCCTCTCAGCAGATTTCTGGCAAAAACTCTAAGAACAAATGAAAAATTAGCATGAAAAAGTTTCTCAAAAATCTTACGTTCGGAATCGGCTTCAAACTATAGTTTCCGCCACTTATGAATAAAATTAACACACTCTACATAAGTGGTGTGATGTAATGACCAATTATGTCCGTTTGTATGTATCTATCTGGCTTTCTTCGAAATCCTTAAAGTAGTAGCACATAGTTTTGTTAGGCTATACTGCGATTAATTTTTAAGAGTCTAATTTCCTGATTATTTACCCAGGATGGATCCTTCAAATCAAATTTATGCTTTCTAGTGTTTGAAGAAAAAACGATAACAGACCAATTTCTTAATTAATACGGGTATTTTATAATCTCTACCACATCACCTCTATTTTTAGGATACAAAGCATATGGCACGTTATCCTTTAGTTTTCATAATAGTGTTGATCGAGATCTACGCCATTCTGAAGGCAAAAATCATACAATAATTTATTTTCATTGACTTGGTTTTCATAATAAATTTTCTCTTAAAAACAGATACATTTTTATTTTAGTTTAATATGTACAATTAAAAAACAAAATACTTGACTTTATTAAACAAAAACAAATCCTTATGAATTAATTAACAATTTCCTTAACATCTAAAAGGCCCTTTCTGCATAGCCAAGGGAATATGCTTTCAGCATGAGCACGATAACGTGCATTCGAAAACATTTCTTTTCTTAATGCCGTACCGTCTTCATCAGTGTTCATTATTTGTTCCAAATTGGCATTTTCCGAGGGTTCCAAAAGTACAGCGTCCATAACGCCCATAACTGTATAAAAAGCTAGGAATATATGAAAAAAAAAACGTAACTAAATAGGCATTTGCAGTTAAGAATGGTTATTAATTACCACATGCTCCACTGCTTAAAAGTTCTACGTGTAATTCCTTAAGACTGGGAATTTCTTTGGGATATTTCAGTAGTTCCAAGCTTGCTTTAAGATTTTCATGATAGTAACGTATGAAATAATCAAAGTGATCCAATTTTAATTCCAGCTTAGGGGATGACAGTAAAAAGTAATACAAATCATGAACAGGTGAACCATATTTGGTTAATTGAAAATCAACAAAATAGGTGTTCTTAATATGGCCTTCATCGTCATGTTGGAACATAATGTTGTTTGTCCAGCAATCGCCATGATTTAAAACATTAAATTTGCTCCAATCAATCTCATTAACGGCAGTTACATCATCGTTATAAACTTTTATATATTTTTCCTGTAAAATTAATTAAAATTAATTTACAAAAAAAAATAAAAACAGGATGAAATTATTTACCAAATTCTCAATATACTCTGCGGCATTATCGTACTGTTCCACACATTCCTGGAACAGTTTTAAAAATGGATCCATCAGTTTTTCTCTTGCTTCACGCGTCTCTTCAGTGTATAAGGAACGTTCGAAAATTTCGGGATATTTTCCTTTCGTTTCAAATAAATATGCCGAAGCAGCATGGAATTCGCTTAATTTTTTCAAAACTGCTTTCGTATGTTCCATATCTAGGCCTTCGAGACGTTTACCGTTTTCGAAACCTTTTGTTTTCAGATTTTCCAATACTATGGTCTCGCATTCCGTTTCCTGGCTTAATTTATGGCCTTTGGGTCCAAAAACTATTTCAAGTCCAGCCTGTTCGCGATAGACTTGTTCCAGTTGCGGTATGATGTCATAGTAAGCAGTTGCCTCCTTTTCAAATGCATTAATACTGGCCACCAATGCCTGGGCTTGTTCGCCATTTGGTGGAATTTTCAGCATATAGGACAGACTGCGAGTGGAGTTGTCTGAAAGAAAATATTAAATTTAATCGCATTTTTAATTAGGCACCTAATCGGCCTACAAGCTACAGCTATTTGCTGATAAACATTTCACAAATTTCTCTTGTGGCAACATACGTAATTGGTCATTATAATCCTTCAGTTAGGATTACGACCTAGCTTCTCATACCACTTATGTTGTGTGTGTTAATTTTATACATGAGTGGTGAAATAAATGATGAAAAAATATTTCATCGGCGACTTCCTCTCAACAGAATTCCTGCAAAAACTCTGTGAGAATAATTTAAATTGCCATAAAAAATTTCTTCCCGAAATATCTGTCGTTCGGAGTCGTCGTTAAACAGTAGGTGCCAACACACAACACAAGTGGTGAGACAAACTAGTTGTAATCCTGCTTGAATTATGTATGTACGTTGGGAAAAGATTTTCGTGTATGCAATTAAAAAGTCGATTTTGGTCGACTATAATTTCATTCTTTCTTTCTAAAAGTTGCGCATTATTTCATTTCAAATAAGAGCGGTGGTGTGCACAATTAAATTTACCTGTGAGTTCAATATCGATATCAACTCTCAACATTATCGATGAGTAATTATCGCCAGCCTTAGTTGCTGGACTAACATTAAATTCACGTATTTTTTGATAATTCTCGCAATCAGTACGTACAACATCAATAAAAAGCGTTTCGTTAACCCATTGTGGATAGCAGAATGCTGACTGTTCAGTATTTATTTTTGACTCTGATACGTTTAACTTATCAGCGGCAGCTATTCTTCTATCTAAATCTCTGCATTAAATCGATAACGAAAGAGAAAGAGAAAGAGAGAGAGAGAGAGAGAGAGAGAGAGAAAAAGAAATACAAAAGAACTTAAGTATACGTTATAGTTACAGTTACAGTTACGTTAATATGTTCGTAATTCATTTATTAACACTTACGCCAGATTTATTTCCATAAAACCACGATTGTATATCCAGGGTAATATTTCATTGATATATTGAATGTAACGTTCATTGCTGTACAAGGCATTCTTGAATTCGATGCTCTCTTTGGTGTCGCCTAAGAAATTTTCAAACTTGGCATTATCCGTAGGATCCAACAATACCACGCCCAAGGTTAAGAACGCTGTCATGGTGGCCATGGATCCAAAATCTGCCATTTGCATATGGAATTCACGTAAATTTGGTATTTCCAAAGGATACTGCAACAGTTTTAAATTTTCCGTCAAGTGTTCATGGTAGTAACGTATGAAATAGTCAAACTGTGAGAGTTTGATATCAATTTGAACAGACGATATGATGAAATAGTACAAGTCCATGGCAGGTGAACCCCAATTACAGTTTTGGAAGTCAACATATAAAGCCTCCTCTAATTTACCATCGTCTGTGTATTTGAAGAGCATATTGTTAGACCATGAATCGCCATGATTTAGAACGCAAAAATAGCCGGGCAGTAGTTTTCTGGAGCGTATGAATAGTTCAACTAAATTATCAAAGAATTCAGCCTGAAAGGAAAAACAGAGTTAATAACAACATCCTAAAATGATACGCCTGCAATCTAATCAAGAAGCAGCGAAATTTGATAAAATAAATATATATAGGGTTCTTGTATTAGATGGCATGGTGAGAAACTTTGCTTATTGATTTCTATACGTTCTGTTGTCTGATGTTAATCTGCCTAGAGGTTCCTCCCAACTTCGAGTTGCAAAAGATTCAGAGCACTATGGATCAACCATAAGAAACTCCCAGAATTGTTAAAATCAGCAATAAATAGGTAATAAAAATGGAGTCGCTGTAGTTTAATAGCTAGTGTGTTGGCTTATTAGACGAGAGACCATGGTTCAACCTGGCTCATGACATCTCCAACAAAACGAAATATGAAAAAATTTTCTTTAAGTGACCTCTCAGCAGATTTCTGACAAAAACTCTGAGTGTAAAAAATCTGTCGTTCGAAATCAACTTAAAACTGTAGGTACCGCCACTCATGTATAAAATTAACACACATAACATAGGTGGCGTTAGAAGCTAGGTTGTAATCCTGACTGTAGGGTTGGTATGACCAATTATGTATGTAAAGATGCTCCAAGCCGGGAGAATTCTTTTCTTCATTTACACAAGTTTACGCTCAAAACTTTACAACTTAAATTACCTTTAGAACCTGAATATCTTTGTAGTTAAAATGATATTTAACCCTGGCAAGGATCATATGAAATCCGAGTTATACGGACAAACAGTGTTAAAATTATTTGAAACTGTGCTGAAACAACATGCTTTACGCCATAAGATGGAGTGTTTGTTCCTTTTTATTGACGTATCTTAAGTTTACAATAGAGTGTTGCATTACGATTGACATTGCCGTTAAGGAAGATTATACTATAAGTGCTTCTCAGCCAATTGTTGGCAGTGTGCTACAGGGTACAAATTATGTTACATATTCTGAGCAGTCATACACACAGTTCCACCTCTAATGACGGCATTAATCGCCTTTGAACGCAGATGTACTTTCCAGCTTAAAGAATGTTTGGATAAATAAATCGCTCATAAAATATTTTGGTGTTCTCCCTCATAAATGCCTCACTCTGGCAGAAATACACAATAGAGCTTAGATTACTTAGATTAATTTAATCTTTAGTTCACTTCTAGAACCGACATAATGTTTTGCCATCCAGTTTCTCGTAATGTATACGTAGACCCCATAACAAGATCTTAATGAACCAAAGGTCGAAACAGAAACCAACGCTCCATGTTAATCACCAATGTTGTGGTGAGAAACTGTGCTCATTAAATACTATTCTTCTCAAATTGTAGTGTTTCTATGATTTTTATTATTGATGGTATATAATCTGAAGGGGTAAAGAGGGAATTTCTTCCATTTTATTTACAATTTCGCTACTACACAACCAAGTGGGCAGAGTTCTAAATTCAAATATAATGCCTATTGCGCATATGCGTCAATAATAACACTAATACACCTATATTGTACTAGAGTTCTTAACTTAAATTCGTTTATAAAAAATTGGCTTTCTTTTCATTTTCAAATTTCATTTCATTAAAGCAATTCATTTAAATCACTTACCATTGAATCACGATATTTTTCGCCATCTTTGAAATTTTTCAAATTATTCAAAAACGGTTCCTTGAAAGCCATAAACATTTGACTAAACATGGCTCGGGCAAAATCATTATCCATGTCTGGCGAAAACATTGGATTATAAGCACCTTTCTTGGCTACACGACAAGCGGTGGCTGCATGAAATTGTGCCATTTTACGCAATACACACAGAGTATGCTCCATATTAAGGCATTCCAAGCGATTTACATTCTTAAAGCCATCCACACTTAAATCCGACATTAGAACATAATGAATATTCGGATCATCCAAATCCAATCTACAGGCCTTGGGACCAAATGATACGTCAACGCCAGCCTGGCGATACATATCCTCAAGTTCGGGTATCACTTCAGTGTAGACGGTATTTTCGGTGATAAAGAAATTCATGGCTTGCATCATTTCTTTCATTTGGTTTGTGTCATGAGGCACTTTCAGCATGAACGAGAAATCTTTGGAAGTATTGTCGTCAAATGTAGCCGTTGCTTTTACTCTTAACATTAAAGTGGCATAATTTTCACCTGCAGCCAAAGCAGGACGTGCTTCAAATGCGGAAATATCTTTAAGGCTGGGATGGGATTTTAACAATAATTTCTTGAAATTATCTTTGTTAACCCATGGCGGTACAAGTGCCGATTTTTCTTGTTCTTCTTTTTGTTCATTTATTTGTGGCAATTCCTTGGTTACCACAATATTTGATTCTGGTTGACCATTTGTTGCCGGTGGACTCTCGTCTGATGTTACAATCACCGCAGGTAATTCTACTTTAGGTAATGGCGTCGTATGCTTTTTATAACTGAAATCTTTATCTGACACTACCGGTGCTACGTCATAGCTGGTACGTTTATGTTTAGAACTGCGTAAACCCATTATTATCGTTCGGTGTGTGTGCGCTCTTTAATGAAAACAATTAAAATTTTACTCGAAATACTCGTACAACCTTCACGCTTAAGTTTAGAATTTTAACTGAAAACAAAAATAATTACCGACTATTTGTTTTCGTTCTATATGCACTTCAAAACCATATACATAGGTTTTGTTGTTCTCTTTCTCTTTTTTTTTCTGGTTTCGTATTCTATTTAGCGACAAGTGACATGAATTGAATTTTTTTTATTTGTTGTATTTTTCCAGATAAGCTATACAATTATTTAAAATTTTATTCATATTTTTTTGTTTTGTTGTTATTGTTTTTGTATCAAAATATACTCTCTGTTACGGCTGAGTAGTTCTCTATTCTCTATTTTTATATAAATTTGGTCTTATGTTCTCATCCCGCTCCTAACTGTTATCATTTTCAATGACGAATAATTTCTGGTCTAAATTCTTGGCTCATATTATTATTTCATGAGAACATAGCGGCCCCTAGCAAGGTTATAAATAGTGTCTGCGTTGATAACAAGTCCAAAAATCCAAAATCGAAACAAAAAATTAATAACAACCGTCCTCTATTGCAAGTAAAATAAGATTTGGATCTGTTGAATATGTTCAGTAACAATGTTTTGAAATTTAATCATTCCAAATAAAATAAAATGAAGTCAAGTGGATCAGTGGAAAACTTGGTCAGTTACTTTACAACGGTATGTTTCAAATCGTTCATATTGTTGCATTGGAATACGATACCTTTTCTATTTGGCAATTTTGGCAACTCTTTCCCCATTTCTTAGTTTAGTTGGTCGACATCTTGTGGCATTTCCGCTCTACTCGATAAAGCTTTATTTGTCATCAACGCAGACTTGAAACCAGTTGTTGAGTGGTCTCCGATCCTTAACATTGATTTTTTGGTTTAATGTTCTCGTATTAAAAACCATGTTTTGTAGTTTATAATAACCAGCAACGAACTATTTTTCAATTTTCTTGGGCTTCAGAAACATTTTATAGAAGGTTATTGGATTCATAAAATTTCTTAATCACATAAGGCACCGGCATATCCAATTTCTTTATGTAGTTAGCTTTTAAAAGGATTTAAAACTACAACTCTTTAGTCAGGTTTACAACCCAGCCTCTTACACAACTTATGTGTGATTTTATACAACAGTGGCGGGACCTAGTCGCCGTAGTCTAGTAGGTAGTTTGTTGGCTTATTAGACGTAAAGCCCGAGTTCGAGCTCCAAGCCCCACATCAAAACAAAATACAAAAAGTATTTCTTCGGCGACTGCCTCTCTCAGCAGATTTCTGACAAAAACTCTGAGAGTAAATAAAATTACCATGAAAAGTTTCTTAAAAATCTGTCGTTCGGACTCGACTTTAAACTGTAGGTCCCGCCACACATGTATAAAATTAACACACACAACATAAGTGGTGTGAGAAACTAGGTCGTAATCCTGACTGAAGGGTTGTAATGACCAATTATGTATGTATGTATGCAGCGGGACCTACAGTTTAAAGTCGAGTCCGAACGACAGATTTTTAAGAAACTTTTCATGGCAATTTTTATTTACTCTTAGAGTTTTTGCCAGTAATCTGCTGAGAGGAAGTCGCCGAAAGAAATATATTTTTTCATTTTCATGACCTGTTATACAAGAGACCGTGGTTCAAACCCCAGCTTGGAGATCCCGAACAAAATGAAATATAAAAAATATCCTTCCAGCAGTCTTCTGGCAATAACTTTGAGAATAACTTTGTCGCTCAAAGACGATATTAAACTGTAGGTCCTATCACCCATAAATTAATACACACAACATGGGTGGTGTGATAAGCTGGTTATAGTAGGTTAGGTTAGGTTAGGTTAGGTTAGAGGACAATACTTACTGTACTTGTCAATTAAGACAAGTACAGTATCCGGAGGTCGAATCGACCCATTTTACAACGTCCTAGTTTCTCACACCACTTATGTTGTGTGTGTTAATTTTATGCATGAGTGGTGGGACCTACAGTTTAAAGTCGACTCCGAATAACAGATTTTTGAGAAAATTTTCATGTCAATTTTATTTAGTCTCAAGGTTTTTGCCAGAAATCTGATGAGAGGAAGTCGGCGAAGAAATACTTTTTGTATTTGGTTTTGATGTCTGGCCTGGGGCTCGAACCCTGGCCTTATGTCTTACACACTACCTTACAGACTACCTACTGGACTACGGCGACTTCAAAGAGCTGGTTGTAAGTAAGTCTGGATATTGTCTGCTCTCCTTCAACTAATACATCATGACGTTGGGTATTTATTATTGGGTATCGTTTAATTTTCTCTTTAGTGATATTGAAAGATTACATGAATTTTTAAGGGCCTTATCATTGTCAAAAACTTTATAAGTTATAAGGATGAGTATTTTACTTTGACACGAACTCCAAAAAGATATGGGAATATTGACCCAACTTCGTGGGAATCATTTTATATTTTTACTTTCAATAAAAACATTTAATTTAAATACATTTCTTGTGCAAAAGTATTCTGCAATAGAACAGAACACAACTACTTGGAACCTTCATTATGCAATTTGTTTAGCCGAACAAAAATTCATAAAATTATTCGCGAATGTAATTATTAACAGAAATAACGTCATAAATTAATTACCATTTCAAAACCCAAGCAGCTTATTTCATTAGAAATTCAAATACGTTGAAGTTGAAATGATATTTCAAATGCTTATCTAACGTGCCGGTAAGAGTGGCCAACTTTCAATGAAAACCCAAACAGAGATAAAGTCCTAATCAATGATATTTTTGATGATTTTTAAAAGGTAAAAAAGACTTGCGAACGCTTTGAAATATTCGACGACTGTTATCAAATTAAATAAAACAAAAAAAAAATTGTAAACTAGACTACGATAATAGTTACTTACTAAGTTTTTTAATTAATAGAATCAAATAAATGATTGAATTGTTTTAATATAGTCCATAACAATAATACAATAATACAAACAAGTAATAATAATAATAACAGATAGCCTTGGTTAATCAATATAACAATAAGGCCCTTAAACATCAAATGCACCACGATTATCCAACCAGGGCAACAGTAAATTCATATTTCGAACGTACAACTCATTAGTGTACATGGCCCGCTTAAATTCATCGTTATTTTCATTTATAAGCGTATCAACATTGGCATCGTCACGCGACTCACACAATACAATGGGCATTAAAGCCGTTAAGGTGGGATAAACTAGAAATAAAAATTCCATAATATTTGAAACTGGTCTCCATACAAGCCCCTCGATATTTTTTACTTACCCCAGTAATCATGTTTAAAGAGCTCCATGTGTATATCTTTTAAACTAGGCACTCCACCTTTATATTCCAACATTTTTAAATGCACGACCAATTGCTCATGATAATAGTGAATAAAATAGTCGAAATGTTTCAGTTTTACTTGCAAATTTGTTGAGGACAAGAGAAAATAGATCAGATCCTGTGCAGGACTGCCATAGCGACTCATTTGAAAATCTATAAAATTGGTGTCCCTTAATTGGCCATGTTGATCGTATTGAAACATGATATTATTGGTCCAACAATCACCATGATTAAGGACGTTAAATTTATTTGCTTTCCAATTGGACTTCAATTGAAATGGATCTGGCTGGGTTTCACTGTAGATTTTCTGAAACAAAATATAAAAAAAACGTTAATTACAGCACAATATTCAAAAAATAAATCAAATCTAACCGGAAAAAAAACTGACTGTACTTGGTGCAGTTATAGTGATTGTCTCTTTGAAAATAAATAACAGTAAATAACCTAGTAATGACAGGAGGCATTGGTTGCCATGCAAACGAGAAGAAAGAGTAAATGAGAAACTCGATTTCAATAATGTCTTCCATGGCCTAGAACATGTACAGTTAAAGGACACAACGAGCTATTAGAGCGATTGTGTCTATACGGTCTACAGTTGGCTTAATTTTTATGGTGAAAAACTCACTTACTACGTGTTTCTACCTACACTCGGTCATATCTATCAAGAACTCTACATTCGCCCAACACATGTTTCAAGGAATTAACAAAGTCCGGGACATGCGCTCTTAGCTCATAACGAAACGTAAGAAAGTCTGTTTCAAATATCAGGTTCGACCTGTTTCACTTGGGAACAGATCAGATTGACCACAAAATTTAAATTTTTAAAGCCTTCAAGCTTTTCAGTGTGCTAAGCTGTAGGTGCACCCTAGTTCGTAAAACAGGTTGTCTCACACACTGCTCCTTGTTCGGATTTGTTTCACTGGATGTATACAATGGTTGCCGAATCCAATATTTTTTATTCAGTTGCCTTTTGGTAAACAGTCTCCAGTATTGCAATTGATGAACTCGTGAGATCTGTTCGGCTACTGATTACGGTTGCATAGCAGACTACCCCTATAAAAGCCTTAATCGGCTTCTATTTAAATCATTTAAGCTTAAGCTTAGGATATCCCTCGTTTCTCTGACTACAATAGTGTGTTTTAAGGCGATGTAATGGCCATAAATCTCGATGTTGAACTGATCCCGAATATTTGATCTTCAACTTTGAACATATTAATCTTGTCTGAAGGCAATTAGGTGACACAATCAGATTTCTTTCGGTTGCATTCGCAACTGCTGCGACTCCTTTGATCGAGCTTCACACCAGTTTTGTGGGCACATGGATTCATGAACTTGCTAGAGTTGGCACCTTTCCACCGAATGCCAATTTTGCATACGAAACTAACTAACTTTTACATCCATTGGCCCTGTCCATTAAAACTAACCACTATTGGGAAAGATTAGGAGTTTGTGAACAAAATTTCTCGCACTACACTTCAGTACAAAACAAATTCTGTAATTGGCGAAATACAGAGAGACGTAGAACTAGTAAATATAGTGGCAAGAGATTTGACTTTTTAATCAGGCTATCCAAGAATAATTTCAAGATAACAACGGACGTCTGACCAGGCATTGAAAACTTAAACAACATTTTTACAGAATATGAGTATTTCAACCCTATGCGTAGGTTAAAAGATGAGAGGAACAAACCTCCAAAATGCATAGTTGGAACCTGTGCAGTTTTAATGAATTTCAAGCGGAAATCCGAGACAAGCGAGAAGTTATCCCTGCTGACACTAGATAACATCCTGGGCAACAGTATTGGGGGTATGATAGTATAAAAAAACTCTACACTTTTGGAGGGCACTAGAATAGATCATTTGGTCACAGTAGTTTAGTACTTCTTATATAGTGGGCCAGTGGCCCTCTGTTATCTTCTTACTTACCAATTTCGATTCCAGATATTCAAAGCTTCCATACAATCCTAAGTGTTCACGGAATATGTTATTCATTTTCTGACGATGAGCCGAGAAGCGATCCACCTCACATGATAAACATTTATCGTACAAGACGTGATACGAGCCGTGTTCTTGAAAGTATTGAGCCGAAGCAGCATGAAATTGTGCCAATTTTTGTAGAACAGCTTTTGTATGTTGCAAGTCTAAGCCCAAATGCCGATTGAAATTTTTAAAACCCCTGGATCGTAAGTCTTCCAATATCAAGTAATCATCATTGATGTGGCATCGAGTAGGTTCCAATAAGCGAGGTGCCAATTTTATTTCAAAGCCAGCTTTCCGATAGTAATTCTCAAATGCCGGTATATATTTTGTGTAGGTGTTGTGTTCTTTAAAGAATATTTTCCATTCCCGTATCATGGTTCGTAGTTTTTCTGGTTTGGGCTTTATTTTTACCATATAAGTGGTAGCGAGCACGATGTTATCTTTTAGTTGAAAGTCAATCAATACTCTCAGCATAATTGTCATATAATTTTCCCCATTGCTGACAGCGGGCTTTATCTCAAATTTGGTAATTTTAAGAAAATTTGGAAAATCTTTCTCCAAAAATTCTTCAAACAAATTTTCATCCAGCCAGTTGGGTGCATCTTTGTATGATGTATTCTGGACTGTTTCTGTGTTATCACTTGCCATGTTAGGAATGAATTACAAATAATACTGAATACTTTTAAGTTCATTAAAGAACTATTTTTAAATGTGAAAAAGCTTTTGCTTTTGCATTTAGAATTCCTAATTGAAATTCATTTCCAGACATTTATTAACGTGAAAAATGCCAACTCATTGACTACGCCTCCGTAAATTGATTTGCGAGATGGAATCGAGTGGCATTTGTTACTTATTCTGGTGCACGCTCTATTCAATTGTGTAGTTTCGCGTGAGCCTTAAACAAATTTACAAATTAAACGGAAATTATTGTTATTGTTTAACAATTACAATAAAGCTTCACTGCGATAATTCATTTAAGCTTTTTACAACATTTTTAAATAATTAAAACAATTTTTTTCTTATTAAGTTTTTAATACCGCGGCATCATAAATTCAAAATGTGAAGTGCAGATAATAAAACAAAGCAACCAAGAATCGGAATTTACCTTTAGAGTGACAATTAATAGCAACAAAATAAACAATAATAATGCAAACATTATAAGGAATCAAATACATTCAAAAGAAATGAAGAATTTGACTCTTCTCCAGAATAAGTTCCCTTAAATACTTGTGATCATTTTCCAATTCTCAATGATTATTTAATCACGATGCTGTTTTCTCCTCCATAATCATAGCTTCGGTTACCGAATTCATAGAGACAAATCGTGTTGGTATGCCATTCTTTTTGCCCATAAATATCTAACATTTTCCATTAGATTCTTTGCTTCTCTGGACTATCCTACTCAGACTCTTGTTTTTAACATTACAATATCCTGCACCTGCACAAAATTGGTGGATATACGTTGGTGGAAAGTCGCCGTAGTCTAGTAGGTAGTGTGTTAGCTTATTAGACGTAAGGCCACGGTTCAAACCCCAGGTCCAGACATCAAAACGAAAATATGAAAAAAAATATATCTTCAGTGTGAGTTCCTTTCAGCAGATTTCTGGCAAAAACTCTGAAAGCAAATAAAATTGACATGAAAAGTTTTTCTCAAAAATCTGTCGTTCGCAGTCGACTTTAAATGGTAGGTCTCGCCACTCTTGTATAAAATTAATACACACAACATAGGTGGTGTGAGAAGCTAGGTCCATAATCCTTCACATACATAATTGGTCAGACAGTATTACGACCTACCTTCTCACACCACTTATGTTGTGTGTATGTTAATTTTATATATGAATGGCGGAACCTACACAGTTTAAAGTCAACTCCGAACGACAGATTTTGGAGAACTTTTTCATGGCAATTTTTATTTACTCTCAGAGTTCGAGCCAGAAATCTGCTGAGAGAGCCAGAGTCGCCGAAGAAATATTTGTTCGTTTTGTTCGAGATGTCTGACTAGGGTTCATATCTAGCCAACACCCTACCAACTAGACTACGACGACTACACTGACTCTAATATACATCGGAAAAACACGTTTAACTTCTGTAGGAGTAGTTTCGTGAACAAATAAAATTTTAGATTTTGGCATGATACCAATACACATGAGATTCAAGAGCGTCTAATGCAACCCGAAAAAGTCACTGATTGATGTTGATTGCCTGTCCATATTTTTTTTCGCCAGGCCATCACTGTTAATGGCGAGTACTATAGGGCAGGATTGGATGATCTGGATACAAACAACGTGTGGTTTGAACAAGGAAACTCATTTCAAATTGGATATAATAAAGGAGCGAGTAGAGGTGATGTGAACTAGACAGCGAAATCGTGAGATTTGACTCTGTTAGGTTTCTTTTTGTGAGGTTTTCTTAATTTGCAGAACTATGTAAATACGCCAGAAATTCTAGCGCTCCTTAAATCCAACATAAAACATGGCATTGTTTAAATTCAGTCAGACTTATACGTCAGAGTTGCAGAATGATATGATGTCCATACATATATGGGTACCGGGTAAACTGTGATCTTCTGGGTAAACAGGCAAGGCGGGGCGCAACAATCGATCTCTGCGATGAGTTCTCGACTCTGGGAATCCCTATGAGAACCATATTTGAATATGCGATAGTCGATTCCGCCAACGACAGATAGGTGCCTCGGACACTGAAAATCTGGCTAAGGCTGAAAGGTCTGCTTAAACTCCAGGGGCACGCTCAATGTGGTAGTCGGGTTCATTACGGGGCATTGCATTATGGGTACGCATGGTCTTGGACAGCTTGCTAATGATTTCTGCAGAAGCTGATAGGAAGTGGAAGAGTATGAGACATACATAATTTGACATTTTGAATGCGTTATTCCACACATAACGGGATTATAGGAGACGTTTTAAATGAATACAAAATTTTGATAATGTCTCACATACACTTCATTTTATTTCAATATAAATGTATAAAACGCCTTAAAGCAGAGCCTACACATGTCTTTTGTCTTATCGTTATCGAAGGTTTTCTTTGTGGTTTCTTTATCCTTGAACTAATCCTTACAAAAAAAATAATAAAATATCCTCCTGAACCCTTAAGAGCCTTTAAATAATGAAACGAGATATTGCTACTCTCCACAGTAGGGTGTTTTTCAAATCGTTGTTTAATGCCAGGCACTTATAGTCTTTTGTTTTTTTTTCTTTTCATTTTTTTAAAGATAAGAATTGAAGTGCAAGCAAACTGTCTTTGTTTTGTATTCAAAAATTTTACTTTAAATTTGACATTGTGTTTGAAGTAGTTGTGCAGTGAATGTACGTAATATATATGAATACCGTTATTGACTTAAAAGTTTAGTTTGTTGACGATATCGTACCTTGACAGACAGTTAGTTGAAAAAGTTATTAAAAAAGTTATAAAATAATGAGCGCTCCCATGTCCCCACCTGCTTGGTTAAATGCTGAATTGTTTGTCAGTGTTTTAGAGAAAAATGTTGAGAATTTTGAAAAAATTCTAAACTTTACGGCCAAACCCGCTTTAGCGGCTGGAGAAAATTATCTCTCCACCCTATGGTCCATTGAAATTGAAGCCAAGCTAAAAGGTTATACTTCTTCTAACTATTTTCGTATATAAATGTCAATGTCAATTTCAATTTTCTTACATTCCAGATGATACCACCAAATCCATCAAATACATGCTGAAAGTACCACCCGAATCACCACAGGCAACAGCCATAATTAATATGTTGAATTCATTTAAACGGGAAATGCTTTCTTACTATGAACTGTTGCCGGCATTTGAGAAAATGTATAGCAATAGTGGCTATCCAATACGCATTGCACCAAAAGCTTACAAGTTTGATAAAGACCTTGGTTTCGATGTGATCTTAATGGAAGATGTACGTGTGGATGGCTACAAGACCATGAATCGTTTAGAGGGACTTGACATGGAACACACAAAATGTGCCGTACAAAAACTGGCACAATTTCATGCTGCTTCAGCTGCTTATATAGCCAAAGAAGGCGGACTACCGGAATTGTTAATGAAACCGATGTTGAGTGAAAAACTATTGGAGGTCTTGGCTAAGACTCAAAAGCCTCAGGAACAAAAATTAATTGAAAGTATGTCATTGTGTAAGGCCGAGCATTTGAAAGAGAAAATTGTAAGTATTTTTCTTTAATTTTTCGTTTATTTTTTCTCTTGATTAAAAAAGAATGTTTAAACTTTTTCCAGTTGAAATACATACCCACCTATATAGAACAGTTACGGGAAAACGATACTGCCAGTACCAAGCATCCAGAGGATTTCTATGTTTTCAGTCATGGCGATTGTTGGTCCAATAACATTATGTTCCAACACAACCCCGATGACGATCATATTACCAACACTTTATTTGTTGATTTTCAAGCTGGTCGTTATGTTACACCTGCCGTTGATTTACAATATTTTCTACTGTCCTGCCCTTGTTTGGATATCAAAATAAAATATTTCGATTATTTTATTCAATATTATCACGAAGAATTGGTCAAGCATTTGAAAATCTTGAATTATCCTAAGGATATGCCTTTGCTAAGAGATGTGCATAAATGGTTGTATCGAACAAGTTTTATGGGTGAGTTGCAACACAAAGCAAAAAAAAATGTGTTTTTTAATAAGTTTTTTGAATTTTACAGCCTTTACTGTTATTTTAAAAGCCTTGCCCGTTTTCCTGTTGGATCCAACTGCAACAAAAGATATTTCCATGGATAATATGATGGGCGATAAGTCCAGTGGCAGCGATATGCAAAATGCAATGTACACCAGCGATCGTTATATTAAACATTTGAAACAAATACTACCCTGGATGGAGAATCGTGGTTATTTTGAATGATTTTGTCTGCTGTAACACAAGACTGAATTGTTATTATAATAATAGCGTGAAATAAAAAAAATTAATAAATTTTATATGGAGCATCTAATTCGCCTGATTAATCTGATGATCTAAAATAGAGTTTAACTTATCATATAGTAAGCTAAATCGAGTACAATAAGATGGATAGAGATAGTGAGCGACAAAACACAATGCAGGCGAAAAATATTCATTATGGTTTTCAAACTTTAAAAATCTGTTCACAAATAATTCATCCAGGAAGCCCCAACACTACTTACAAAGGTAAAGTGAGAAAAAGTAGGACGGAAAGATCAAAGTTCCTTATCACTAAACGCATTACGATAACCTACTAAATATTTATAAAGGCTATTAGTTTTAAGCACGGCTAAGTGGCATTCACATAAAATCCTGCTACAATATAGCAATCAACAGCTTATTTAACAGAACCTAAAGGTCTTTTGTGTTCTACCTTTGGAATGGTAAAGTACTGTCAGATCAACCCCTAATATTCCTCTGTACCAGATCACTAAAAAATTTCCTCCAGAACGGATCATGACGACAGCTTTTTAAAAAAGCAACTTCTCCCCACACGGAGGCATACTGGCATAATACCTCAAGTAGTAGCGTCCCTGGAGCAATAAGAGCTGACACAATAGTGTAGCTTTTAGATATCCATCCACTTTTCATCACGTTCAAGTAGGACGCTCTTAACTCAGAAGTGACTGACTATGTACGTATGTATGTAATTTAAGCCGTTAGAATACTTGGAAGATAATTAAGCTGTCGGATATTTAAGCCGGATAATTAAGCTGCTCTTAAAGCTCTTCAAACGAACGCAATAATCCAAAAATAGTGTTAATGTGCATGACTAGAATCTCAAGACGTTCGATAACTGTAATACTGTTTCATTAAACAGCGTAGCTGGAGGTAATGGTGATAAGAGCATTCAAACAATTTGTCGAGACTATGGACACAATTAGCCTTGCGAACCAAAAAGACTGCAACGAAATACTTACGAGTAAATTTGAGAGCTCGTAGCCGTCTCCAAATAAATTCAACACAAAACGTAAAACTCTGCTCGGATTTTTCGAAGGCCCTAAGTTGGTGTGGTAATAAACATTCTTTCCACAAATGATCTTCTTTGGCTGCTCCTCGGCTTACGGTAATAATAATATATGTACGTGCTTTTGTAACGCTGTACCCTCGGGTAGACATTACTTTGGTCGTCGATGTGAGCCTTTGTCCTTCAGTTAGTTATCCATAATTTCCTCCCATTCTCAAGTCTATCCATAATATTTTCGGATGACCATGTTTATATCAGCAACGGGATGTTTTAAGCGTGCTTTTCATATAAGACTCAATTGTGAAGTCGCCGTAGTCTAGTAGGTAGTGTGTTGGTTAATTAGACGTAAGGCCGAGGTTCAAATCCCAGGTCAGACATCAAAATGAAAATATGAAAAAAAATATATCTTCAGTGTGAGTTCCTTTCAGCAGATTTCTGGCAAAAACTCTGAGAGTAAATAAAATTGCCATGAAAAGTTTCTCAAAAATCTGTCGTTCGGAGGCGACTTCGAACTGCAGGTCCCGCCACACATGTATAAAATTAACACACACAATATGAGTGGTATGAGAAGCTAGGCCGTAATCCTGACTGAAAGGTTGTAATGTCCAATTATGCATGTATGTATGAGATTCAATTTGTCACTGATGACCTATGTAACGCAATCGCTAATTCCGACTTAACTTTATGAGTTGAATCCTACGGCCAAAAATTTGGTCGTTTCGATTAGTTATCGATTTCAAGAATTGTTTGTAGTTGGTGTTCTACAAAAAAAAAAATCAATATCGTTTTCGTAAACAAGTTTATTACTTAACGAATCTATCACCTGTGTTTTGATGTTTTCCGTGATCTTTGATTTGTATATAAAAACTAAAGGTAATCATGACCTCGGCTTAGGTAATCTATATCGGTAGTTCCAAGAATTAAGTTCTCAAAATTCTCGATCAATAACACCTTAGTTTGGCTAATTGCTCGTCTGTTTTTTGAATTAAATTTTTAGTGAACGGTCGTTAGCAGTTCGTTATTTTGTGTTAAAAAGACACCTTTACGGAGGAGTACTTGATTTGATAATTTATTATACAACAAAATTTATTAATTTTCTTTTTGTTTTTAATTATGAGAACTTTTATTGTCTTCTTATTAAGTCACTGAGACTTCCATTTGATCGATCTAATCAGTATGTTTAAATAATTTGCTTTTCTTTGTACAACATTTCAAAATAATGTATGTATGTATATATGTTCTAATGTACTTAAATCTTATCGCTTAAATATGCAATTGAAAAATTAAAATGCGGTCATTATCAAGACGTAATTCTTGTCATTAATTTCTGGCACGCAGCCAGTGTTGTATGCCAAGATCTACGCTGAGTCATACAATAAATGAATATAAATGTACGTCAAACTCGGAAGATGCACAGACTAAACGGGTATTCAATACATATATATGTTCAAAGCAGTGTTGAACTGCTCTTCTGGTCTCAAGAGTTATAGAGCAACAAAGAAGCCATTTATATCGCACGAAATCGTAACGTTCACATCAAATTCAATGGAAAGCATTTAACTGAATAACAGTTCTATATGCCAAGGAATCAAACTCTAATTTTGTTAATTCGCTGGAATAAAAAGATTACATTATCACGCCATACTAAATCCTAAATATTGTACTGAAACATTTCAAACTTAAGGTGGACATATCAACGAGTGGAGTTGCTTCTCGGATGATAACTTAGGGCCTCTACGGCTAAAAATTTTCGCAGCATATACGACCGTATTTCGCCAATAACTCTTCATGTGTTGATTTCCAACAATTCAATTGTCTCTGGCTTATCGACTTTACATCCAATAGGTTGGCGTGCACCATTATGCCACATTACTCCTTCATCAATTGTAGAGCATATGGCTATGTCCTGTTGGAAGCTCATACCAGCAAAATTAACACCGGCTATCAAAAAAATTTTAATCATGTCCCTAAACCGTTGAAAATCGTATATACTTACGTAGCACTCGTCTTTCTCGCCGAACACATCTGTTTGTGGTCGATTATCCAGTGGATTGGACATTGCATTACAGACAGAATTCGTTTTTTAGCCAGACTATCCGTTTGTTTAACTCCCTACTTGCAGAGGTTTTTCCTGCCACATAACATAAAAATCTTTAAATATAGTGTCCGCAAGCACTACTCCCTCTATCCTTCTTCCCATAACCTATTTTCCTAATTCCAACACAATGCACTGCATGAGTAGGGGCCATCTCCTGAGACAAAAAGTTTATTGATTTGGTTTTTTATCAATGTTTTGTTGTACAGCGGCTACAGCTTGGTCCGAGCGTATTGTTCGGCGTCCCACGATATGCCTAATATCAGTAAAAGTCAATGTGAACCCGAAGAATTCGGATTAACCACTCTGAGGGAAGTCATATCCGAATGGATGGTTTCGAATTGGTACAAACGTATGGCGATGCAATCAATGGTATGCTTTTACATATCATGTGGTTGCATCGTTCGTGGGGGCGCTGGTAAACGCATTGTTTCCACCCGTGATTAGAGTACCGCGGGGTGTACCATCGTAGTGATACTCACGTAAAACCCTGGACTAATGTCCCTCTGAGAGACTGAGATAATGTTCTTACATCATAGCCTGGATGAATTGCAAAGAATGCAGCGTTACCCATTCAAAGTTGAGAACCTCTAAAAAACGTACACTGTTAAAAAACGTTTGACTTACATTTCGTATGACAGGCCCTTAATTGTAGAGACTTTTTAAAGCATAAAGTTTAGTTAGTAGCATTAAAAAAGAAAAAAAATAAAAAATTTAACCCGCCCCCGGGTGGGCTCGAACCACCAACCTTTCGGTTAACAGCCGAACGCGCTAGCCAATTGCGCCACGGAGGCAGATGACAACAATTCTGCTCATATTTTATTTCAACTCAAATACAAAACAAGCATTTAAGGGCAAATGCAGAACGAAAGAAAAAGAATGAAACACAAGCCAACACTGGTGGTGGTGAATTTAACAAAGCTATACACCACAATGTTAATTCTATCCATACAACAGTGTTTGTATAACAGCCACTAAACATGTGTTCTTTACATTATTGAAAAGCCTATGTTAATCCGAGACATAGGATAGTTGTTGTACTTATAAAAAAATCTTGAATTTTGATAAAATTTTATACCGTTTTTGTATAAAAAACCAATTCAATTAATTTATTGCAGTGGATGGGACTGGATTAACTCGATATTAAATTTTTTGATTGACAAATAAACAAAAGAAGGGGATCGAGATGAAAGGAAAATTAATTTTTAACTTAATTTTGAGACTTAATTGAGGGTTGGATTTGCGAAATTGTTATTTTCGCCCGGTATTAAATGGAAAATTAGGGCGTTAAACCCCGTTATACGATAATGATAAATCATTGAATCTTTAATAATGTTTTCGTTTAATTGATTCGTTATGCGTGGCATTTTTAATATGAAACAAATGTTGAAGAATTTCTATAAAAATTGAGCCATTTTTTCTAATATTAAAACATTAAATAAAAGAAAAATAACCCATAATATTTCTGGGCTACAGTAATTTCGATTAAAAATAAAAATTGAATAGATTTTTAACAAATTGTAGCTGAAAAATTTCATAAAAAACCATTTTAGTTCTCCAATATGGCTGCTTTAGCCATTTTGTTCACATTTCTTCAATTGTTTTACGCCTTCCATAAAATAAGATTCATGGGGGAGGTTACCAATATAGATTTGTTTCTGAGATGATTTCATCGTTTCAGTCTTTACGTTGAAACATTGCTTCAGGTTTGAAAACAAAAAATGGTCATACACCACTAAATCCGGAAAATCAGAGTGTATATCGTGTGCAGATATATACATACTTACTGAGAGTAATGCAGCCAATGATACCTAGAGAGTGGTACGTCACGTCTAAGACTGGATGTGTCCGAAGAAGACAGAGCAATATTCACGACACTTGAGATTGCAGGGCACGGGGACAAACTAAAATACTTGTTAAGCCTGGTACAATACATGTTAGATTGGCCTTAACTCATTTGCAAAAAAAAAAAGATGGCATAATGAATACACTGGCATTATCCTCTATGCCAAATCTGATCCGATATGACTAATAAAATTTGCGTTAAACCTGATCTGTGTCCATCTCAAAAACCTTATGGCATTCACAATTGGCAATTTGATACGACCAGTGATTGGAAATACGACTTCCGCAGAAGAAGAACAGAAGACCACATAACATCTGTTCTGTCATTGTATGACACTTAGGAGCATGATACGAAGGATTCTTGAGCATTCAAAATTAATTGGCGGAACATGTGAAACAGAAACTTCATAGAATCTATCACGATGCCTGTTAAATGACGAAATAAGCACTATAGGTACGACAACGGGATCTAAGTAAGCAATGCTATGCAGTTAATTTAACCAAACATAACCTCAATCTGGAGTATAGGCCATGTAAAGTTACAAGTCTTGCACGAAATCACCAGAGAACGAAATCACCGAGAACACCAAGCCACTTGTTTGCTTAATTTTAAGCTGAAAAAAAAACATTATCCCTGAGCCTATTGTGAATGCGTAGATTGGCGTGTACTTGCGTTTCATGAAATTTGAATTTACAGTTCTGCTGATAAGTTTAGGAACGCTGCCCTGATAAATTACCACAACAATGACATGTTACACGCAGTAAAGAAAAGTTTTACTTGAATCCAGACATTTGAGCCAAAGCCAGACGATCAGAATATTTGCCAAATTATTGGTAACCGCCTGCCTAAATCTCTTATTTGGAAACACTTGGTGTTTTTTTTTTGGTACCGGCTTACGAACAACTTTCCGTCAGATAAAATCAAATTCATCTTCGATCATTAGAAGATTCCAATCTATCGTATGCTTTATCTTTGCTGAGAAAGCTATTTTTCCTACTTATAATTTTAGATTTCTTTTGAGAATATTTGATAACTTTGAACAATGTTTTCAGTTCAGTTTTATGTTGTATTTCTGTAGTGTCCATCTTTTTTTTTTGAACCATGAAGTGTCCTTGAAATTTCAAAGTTTTTAATCCCTTAATAGCATAAGAAAAACGAAAGTGGCGCTATTATGGCTTCCAACGCTAAATATTCAAATTTTTTTCTTTTCGGATATAATCTTCCTGTTAAAAATTCTAGAGGCACGATAGATTACCGGACTAAACCAGTTTTAACAAAGCATAGCCATTTCAATTCTTTATTATTTGCAACCAAAATGGAAACTAAATAGGTATGACAATTTTTTTTTAACAACTCTGTAACCCATGCCTAATTGACTGCTATTGCTCAATTATCCATGATTACCATTAACTTTGCCCAAAATCCACCTGATAATCCGCTTTCGTTCGGGAAGCTAAACTGGAATACACTTGTTAGACTTACTTTTTTAAGAGAATGCTCGCCGTTTTTTTTAACCACAAACAAACAACTTAATTGACTATGACAAGAACAAAAACAAAAACATAAAAAAATACTCACCATCACTGTGAGAAAATCTTCACCTGACTGTGTGGACCACCTCCTCCCATCCCATCCTATCCCTCTGTGCAGTAGTAAAACGGTAGCAAAATGAAAAAAGAAAATAAAAGAAATCACAGATAATGTTAACGAAGCGTAAAATTGTAATTAATTTTTCATAAAAATTATGAACAAACGAATATATATGCAGGGGTGGGTATATTTATGTAGTCATATTCGTCATACTAATATTGCACAATTTCAATGCAATTCTAAACTGTTTACCGTTAGAGGGGGAATGAATGTGTCTGTCTGTTTCTATTTAACTTGTATGTTAAACAAGTGTTCCATACAAAGGCGCTGCTCACTCACAACAGTTTGTTAAGTAAGTGAACATATTTGTTTGTAATTTATACTTGAGTAAATACATACATACATACATTCATTCATAAATACATATATGTAATTGAAAAGAACAACAACAATTTATAAAAAAACAACTCAAGTAAATTTATACAATTTAAGTCACAATTTTCTGGTTTAACGCGCACCGTGACTCTTGTTTAGTGTGCTGGAAAGAATGAATAACGGTTAGTGGTTACTTTTGAATGTGATTTTCTGTCACGATTCGTTTAAAATTATACAGTTAAAGAAAAAAGTCTACATACACCACTATGTGTAGACTTTTCCCTTTGGTTTTCAAAATTGAAAAAGAGGTTATAGCCTTGCTAAAGGCGTTTACAATCAAGAATGTTTGAAGAAGAAGCAAATTTGAAAAATATAACGTAAAAATTATTGGGAACAAAATGGCGGGAAAAACCATCACTGTAGGTAGACTTTTTCTTTGACTGTAGATGTTTAAAAGTTGTACAAACTGTAGTAAATGAGTACATATATGTCGCTTAACGCCACTCGATTAGTTTTTATCGGTCTAGGTTAAGGCATTGGTTAACGTCGACAAACTAGCAGCCATAAGGCCAAATTTACCAGGAAGAGTAGTTCAAACTCGTGGCCGTAAGAGTTGGAAGCTACTAGATACTTGATTTGCAAACGGAATGTATAAAAATGATTCGAGTTTACAAAGTAATAAAATATTCCAGTTGGAAAATCAAGGAAAACGAAGAGGTTGTGGTAAGGTAACGATTATCGAATGCTTCTCCTCATTTGGTTTTTGTTCAATTACCCGAAATCATGGAAAAACAAGGGCTATAACAGTGATTAAAAGAAACATTCCGCGATAATAAACTAAGTCAAGTGCTGCAGCATGTTATTGATTCGACTGATAAATCTAAGCGTTAGTATGAAGGAATATGAGCTAACAGCGAGATGCGTTGAAAGAGTTCTAAGGATTCGTGTGCAAGTTTCAAATCATGGACAGTTTATAAGCAAAAATCATACGTGTTATCATTAAGTAGAATCTCACAGCGGCCGTAGTCTAACGTAGAAAATGTAGGTAGATTCAAATCAAAATTTTAATATTTCTTCGGCGACTTTCTCTCAGCAGATTTCTGGCAAAAACTCTGAGAGTAAATAAACCTGCCATGAAAGGTTTCTCAAAAATTAGTCGTGCGGAATCGACTTTTAACTGCAGGTCCCTATACACATGTATAAAATTAACACAGAGAGCCTCAGTGGTGTAAGGATACTGAAGGATTGTATCCAATACTGACTGAAGGATTCTAATGACCAATTATATACTAGTATGTATGTATGTAGAATCTCACCTTGTGCCGTCAAGAAACAAAACCAAACAGTTGGGGATATTAGAACCACAGTATAAAAATAAATATAAAAATTACTGCAGAGGATACCGTCAAGCATTTCCCCATTACATCTCCATTTGTATCTCCCTGGCTTAACCTAAAACGTTTCGTTCGATAGGATAAATATTAATAAGGCGAGTAGAAGAATTCCTGGCATGGTAACATAACATTTTCAAGACAAAGTTTTAATTTTTATTTTATTAAAATTTTTCGAAATAAAACCGAGTACCCATCATTCGTTACCTTGCTATGCAATTTAATATCACTACAATTAAATCATGGCATTGTTTTGATTTTTACCCTAACCACCACAAAAATTGCAGAAACCTCATTACAGACGTCCTTGTTGTCCTGAATTTCAAACAATTTATAATAAGGCGTATCACTTGCATTGTTTTCCTTTTGTTTCGTTTTATTTAGAGAAACCATAAGTTAATCCCAAAATATTGCATAAACACTTCTAAGGCAAGCAGAAAGAACACAATCGAATGACAAAGTCAATCCCTGTAATAAGATTTTGCGAGCAACCCTTGCTGGAAACGATGCAACACTTGCACAGCAATATGTTTTTTGATTTGTTGCTTTCTGGAATTTGTTTTCAAAAATATTACGGAAAGATTATTAGCAACACTTCATGCGACATTATACGTTTGCTGAACCGCCGGGGTATAAGGCAATTATTAAGGGTGGTTGTCCTATGATTGATACGAATGTAATTGGAACATTTGTGTTGTTGTTGTTGTTGTTGTTGACTTTAAGAGGTTTCACGTGTCAGTTATTAGCACCTTAGACAAAAAGTATTGCCGTTGGAGCAGATTATTAAAAAATTATTCAATTAAATTTTAGAAGACGATCAGCAGACGCACACCGACTGCAAGTGGCAAGCACCTCCTGTTGCGTTGTGTCGGTATTTTACAAAATAAATTGCATCAACTAATACGAGGCATTTGAAATTCTATCACACGATTTGAAATGAATGAACTCCACTGTATTAGCAAAAACCACTTGACTGTAATTAAAGTTTTCACACATCAGGCTTATCTTTGTTACTAACGCTTACATGTCTTAATTTCATTAAGTATTTTCACAACAGGGTGTAGGATCACTGTTTTTGGTCCTAGTCGTACCACAATAGTAGTATGAGGCAACATTTAACAACCTCAATATGGAGTATAATTGGAGCGCATTCTTTAATTTTGGATCTGTAATCGATAATCGTTTCTAATCGATATCATCATCTGACACAGATGTGATGTATGAAATGGCCACCAAGATCGGTCGATTTGACCCTGTTAGTGTTTTTCTTGCCGTCGCAGGAGGAACTATGCGAGTAAAGCACAATTCACAGTGCTCCTTAAAGGGAACATAAATAACCCTTGCCAGTCATTGATCAAACTCAGCATGATTTGAGTAATTACCCGTACTGGGACAGTGGATATGATGCGCTTTATCCAGAAAAACGATGTAATGTTCCTCACATATTGTCTTTGAAATGAAAAATAAATTTCGATGATACGACACACACTCCTATTTATCGTATCTTCCTTCAATTTAACACTCAATAGACAAAGTTTTCATAGCTTAAGGGCCATTATTACAACTTGCCGTTAAACTAGGGTTTAGTTAAAGGTAACTTTAGCTAAAGTGAACTTTTAAGTCGCCTTTAATGTATTTTCGTTATTACAACCTAATGATAAAATAAAGTTAACTTTTTAAAAAATATAGCAGTGGCGGAGCAATGTCGAAAACACTGCTCAAATTAAACAAGTTTTATTTAAACGCAGTGGCAACGACAGACTTCTTTTTTTGTTGTATTTGCTTACTTTGTTTATATTTGAAGTTGCCGTATTGAAAATAATATATAATAAGACAAGTTCAAACATAAAGTGAACTTTAAAATTTAGAGGTAGAATGATCCTTAGGCTTAACGCTCACTTCTAAGTTATTGTCCACTTATAATAATGAAAAACAATTTATCTACCCGTTAAAATCCTCCCTTTAGTTAACGGCAAGTTGTAATAATGGCCCTAAGTCTAAGATCCACACCAGGATAAGTCCAGTTTTCGTAATTATTATACATCTTGAGTTGATTTGAGCTGCGCTATCTCTGACCTGACTGCGGTACTATAAGATGTTGCACATCAAGGGATTTTGGATGGAATAGAAGATTTATCAGTTTCTTCTCAGCATATTTGTCAATTTCTGGTATTGTCTCTGACATCCTTATGTATGTTTATCAACAATTCGTAAGATCTTGCTCTCAATTTTGGTCGTTGAAGTGGATACGTACAACCATGCGTTTCTAATAACTGAACAACACATCCCACAGAGTTCTTGGTGTGAGATAATTTTGCTTTGATATGGATTTTCCAAGGCCATCTATTATGATGAATACTGAAAAATATATAAAAATATGAAGAATTTCATGAAATTTAGAAGAAGGTTTCTGGTTTTCAGAATTCATTCATTGAGTGTGAATTTCTATAGAAGTTTCCCTACTGATATACACCCACACACAGACAATAACTGCGTCTAATCGTGATTGGTTCTGGACGTGGTAGCAGTGTCTGGCAGCGATTAAAGTTCACCTTAAGGGTAAAATCCATTTAAAATTTACATTCGATTACTGCGGTGAGTAGTTGGAAATAATTCAAGAGGAGATTCGATACGAGAAACCTCAGGGTTTTATTGTAGTCGACGTACTTACTGAATCTAGATCGGCTTTGAAAAATATATTCTCGTAATCGGTCATTATAACCGTTCAGGATTACGACCTAGCTTCTTAAACAACTTATGTTGTGTGTGTTTATTTTATCCACGAGTGGTGGTACCTAAAGTCGGCTCCGTACGAAAGATTTTCGAGAATCTTTTCATGTTAATATTTTATTTACTCTCAGAGAGCTTTTACCAGAAATCTGTTGAGAGGAAGTCGCAGAAAACAGGTTTTTCCAAAATTTCGTTTTGTTGGAGATGTCTGACTTGCGTTTTGAATACGGGGCCTACGACGACTTCATAGCCCTTGTGAAACTCTCAAGCACGCTTGATACTTTCCTTGAGGATCAGGAAGAACAAGCATTGTCTGTTTGACTATCTGAACATGAAAAATATAAAATGATATACAGTCAAAGAAAAAAGTTTACATACACCTCTGCATACACCGCAATATTTTATTAAATTGAAAATGATTTTATAGCGTTGTTTAAAGCATTTACAATCAAGAATGTTTGAAGAGCAAGAGGAATATGAATAAAATATAACCTAGTAATTATTAAGAAACGAAATAAAAATTAGCGGTGTAAGTAGACTTTTTTCTTTGACTGTTCATCTTTCCTGAAGTGGAACTGAGCATGATATAAGCAAAGTCATATCTATAGAGAAATGGTTGACCTGGGACGACAACGTTAATCTTCTTAAAGGTATCACAATGTCTACTTAGGAACTCTATCGTAATGCAATTAGATTGATAACTCAAAATATTTGGCTGGAAAGCTTTTAACAGCGGCCCAAATTTAAAACCACATTAAAATCCTTTTAATCGGTAGAAATTAAAGTGTTTTTCTTGTTCTACACTTAACCACTTTTTTGAGTCACGCTGTACAACTCCACTAGCCCAATTCAGAGGTGCTTACCTCTCTGAAACTGTGCCGCATTTTTTCCTTTGTATTGGAAAGTTGCTTGTATAACAGTAATCCTTACAGCAGTATTGGTAGTCAATTCGCACGATTTGTATCGATGTCGCATAGAGTGCTGTTTTATGAGGAACTTTGAGTGCAGGGAGTCCTGTAATTAACCCTTCCTATGCTAATTCACAATAATTGCTGAAGACTGTTAAAGGTTGGAGCAAAATATGTGTGCTGGATTAGCCACGTTTTATAGATTTTAGACAAAAAATATTTCATTCTAGGTCCAGAGTACAGAGCGTGCAAAATAAAAGCAAGACTCTCACGTATGACAACAGTAGACTGTCCATAATAGATGCCATTGTTTTATTAAAGAACTGCCGCCAATCCATTTGAGTTTGATACACTTTCTTTAGTAGAGTTCTTTCAAATTTATTCAAAACAAAATTTCCAAAAAATAATTATACAATAATCAACAAAATAAATTCAAAGAAAAAAAGAATGCCAATAAATAACTCAAAGCCAAATAAGGCTTTAAGCCAAGGAATGGCCATATGGCGAGACAAAATCTCGTTGAAATGCCGACGGATGTAAATGATGTGGCATTGCACCCGGATGATGATGACCATTAATGCCGGCATAGATTTCATTCGAGCGCGTCTTAATGGAATTCATGGGTGTGCCAGTTAGTAGTTCCGTCATAAAACCAATGTAGGTTATGGCCAGACGTAAAGTTTCGATGCGTGATAAGCGTTTTTCGTAAGCAAACGTTGGTACTTTGCGTCTTAGCTTATCGAAAGCCTCGTTTAGATTAAACATGCGGCGGCGTTCCCGTATATTGGCTGCACGTCGCTGAGCCATGGAAGCAGTGCGTCTTCTGGTTTTCTTGGTGGAATTTCCATTGGTCCCAGAAGAGCCACTACGACCATTGCTCGTCGAGCGATTGTTAACCAAACTATTGACCTGGGAACGTTGCCACAAGGCTGTAAATAAACGAATTTGTATCGTTTTTGAATTTTATAAGATTTTTAATATTTTTATTCATTAATTGCTCTACACTTACCCAAATCTGTGCATGGAAATCCGGTAATTAAATCTTGATATGGCACTATGGGCGGCGGTGGTGGTGCCTCTTGGGACCATATTGGTTGAAATTGTACTTCTGGCATATAACCAGATTCTGTATGATGTTGCATTAATTATATTTCAAATGAAATATTAAAAAAGCAATTAAAATAATTTCCAATTTAAAAATATTTGTTTTCTTATTAGTTGGCTACACACACACACAACAGTTTAATTCCAATTCAATCTTTTCTTCTTGGAAGTTACAGTTCAAATGTTGATTGCTATTCTATATGAACATAGTTTTATATGATTTGGTATTGTATGAGAAGGAGGCTCTTTATCCTTGTTGGAATCACAAGGATATGATAAAAAAATACCCCTTGTCGTTATAGCGGCCATCTTTGATTTCCAATTGGCAACAGCTATTCACAATTTCATTGGTTGAAATGAAATTTCATACATTTTAAGGGTGAATATGTGTGTGTTCAGTGTTGAAAAATTCAGTACTTTTGTATTTTTTTCAGTACTTTTTAATTTCAAAAATACCGTAGTGTACCGTATCCGGTGTGGTGAATAAAATCAAAATTCACCAAAATGCCATTATTTGAAAAAGGGTAGTGTGTTACCATAAATCCATGTACTGTATATTGTGATTTGGACGATGAGTGTCTAGAATAAGTAATTTTCACATCTGTTAGTGGAGGCATTCACCGAGATATGTGTGGTTACTGCATTAAAACAATGTTGCCATTCTGTCATTTTCTGTTTAAAATTCTAAAAAATTAAAATTACAAAATATAATTAAATTTTATTTATTTTGTAAATGGATTTTTTGGAATAATTTCTTTCCTTTATGTTCTATTATCCCCAAAATGCTTTTTTGCAAATTAGAAATTTTTTGTCGAAATATTTATTAATTTTTTTTTCATTGTGATGTAGCCAAGAATTTTTACATTTCAATTTCTGTTAACAAGGTCTGTAGTTTTAAATTGAAAATTTCTATTTTTAACACCTAATGACTCTGCTCATTGAGGTGAAATATATTTAGTCCAGACGCAAACAGCTCTGTTTACCACTGGTAAGATAAATTGAACACCGTTGCATTTAAGGTAACGCGTAATGGTAACACCATGGAATTCACCACTTGTCAGAAACTCACCACTTTATTACTCAATTGGTCATTGCGACACGCTAGTCAGAATTAGAACCTGGCAAGATGAATTAAACACCGTTCCAGTAAGGTAGCGCGTAATGTTAAAACCATGAAATTCACCACTTGTCAGAAATTCACCACTTTCTTACTCAATAAGTCATTGCGACAAGTTAGTCAGGATTAGAACCGAGCTTATTACGCCACCTATGTTGTATGCGTTAGTTTCATTTATGAGTGGCGGCCTACATAGAGAAACTTTTCATGGGAATTTCATTTACTCACAGAGTTTTTGCCAAAATACTACTGAAAAAGTAAGTTAAAAATATTTGTATCGTATTTCCTTTTGTTTGAGATGTCTGAACTGTGGCTTGAACCACTTGTTCCTGTCTAATAGGCCTAGCATATTATTCTTTTATCAAAAACGCGTTTATTAAAAATTTACCACATCAAAACTTACCTCCTTATGCAGGTAAAATTAATAAAATACACTGAGCGCCATAAATGAGTCAACACTTTTATTCTTAAGTATTTTATTATTAAGTATAAAACAGTTTGTTCTTAAGTATAAAAAAGATCCTTTATCATGAATTATTGTTTTTGTTTTAACATTTTATAAGTAATAAATAAACGTTTTTATTTTTGGACATTTATTCGTTCGGAATTTTAGTGGTGTTTACTCACATTTGGTGCTCAGTGTTGTGCTACACAACGTGATCGTCGGCCAGTTCACATGTCATCCACGTCAAATGGCAATACCTTCTATACATATGTGGTATAAGCTGAGTGACACGTAACGCCATATTTTTTAAGCGAAATGTCGCTTGTGTCCAGATCATCTAATTTAGTACAAAATAAGTTGATAATCATTGACACATAGTGCTCGCCATTAAAAAAAAATCGCCTAGTCGACGTAGTTCTCAAAGAAATATGGACCGATGATGCTATCAGCCTAAAATCCACAACAAACAGTAACTTTTTCAGGATGAATTAAACACAACTGGATCTCATGTGGAATGGTATCGTGACAAATTCAAAAAAATTATTTCTTCACGTAGACATTCATCGAGAAGTGCGTCACATCGCTAATGTCAACGTTTCGAAGAGAATTAGGGTCAGTTGCCATCTGCTTAAGAGTCCATTCAGCGAACACACGTCGTTGTCTACGGTGATCTATAGTGATTTGGCAAAACAGACTGAATAAAAATGACAACTAATTTGACAGATGTAGCTTCAACAAGATGGTCGTTATTAATTGCCGAAATCTGAAAATCCCTTTTGGAAGACGTCGCGATACGAAATGTCAATGTTACGTAAAATCTTTCTTGTACTTTAACTTTTACTCGCCACATGAAAACGTTTAACGAATGGCCAAATAATATAACAACCGTACTTGTGAGTTAATTTAAAGATGAAAAAGGAAAATTGCTTTGCAATTTTAAATTTTAATTAAAAGCTTATCTGCCAACATCTTATTTAAAATCCAAAGAATGCATTTAATCATGTTTAAAATGAAGAATTTATATTATTTGACCCACATATGGTGTAAATAATCCTCTTCGAAAGCTCTTAATTCGTGCAATACATTACCTAAAGCTTGTATGTGTTGTTATAATTCCATAGATACAGTGGTGGATATTCGTTAGAATGCACTAAAGGTTCATTAGCTTATAGTAACAAAGGAATCAGAAAGTGTTATGTGGTCGGCTTGGGACGTCATGTTTCAATAACATCTTCAATATGGCGCCAGTCCATGTTTCTCAATTTCATAGAAATAACGATGGAGAAGAGATCCAAGAAGTCGCCATGGTCCAGTAGGTTGTGTGTTGGCTTATTAGACGTGAGGCCTCGGTTCAAACCCCAGGTCAGGCATCTCCAACTAATCGAAATATGAACAAATATTTCTTCGGCGACTTTCTCTCAGCAGATTTCTGGCAAAAACTCTCTGAGAGCAAATAAAATTGTAATGAAAAGTTTCTCAAAAATCTGTCGTTCGGAATCGACTTTAACTGTAGGTCCCGCCATTCATGCATAAAAATTAACGTACACAACATAAGTGGTGTGAGAAACAAGGTCTTAATTCTGACTAAAGGGTGGTAATGTATACGTACATGTGTGAAGAGATCCAAACTTCTGAGAACAAATAAAATTGCCATGAAAAGTTTCTCAAATATCTGTCGTTTAAAGTCGACTTTAAACTGTAGGTCTCGAGATGTTTGAAATTTGAAGTCTCTTCTCTCAACCATGTGTATTTCAAGGAATTATAATTAGTGAGGTAATTATAAGAGGTAATGTGTTGGCTTATTAGACGTGTGGTCTGAGTTCAAGTCCCAGGTCAGACATCAAAACGAAAATATAAAAAAATATTTCTTCGGCGACTTCCTCTCAGCAGATTTCTGGCAAAAACTCTGAGTGTAAATAAAATTGTCATGAAAAGTTTCTCAAAAATCTGTCGTTAGGAGTCGACTTTAAACTGTAGGTCCCCCCACTCATGCATAAATATTAACGCACATAATATCAGTGGTGTGAGAAACTAGGTCGTAATCCTGACTAAAGGGTTGTAATGACTAATTATGTATGTAGTTAGAAACTGCCCTTCGGATAGGGCAATTTGGACTGAAAAATACTTGCTCAAAACAGGAAGAGCTTTGAGCCCAATATGTTGATTGTGTGGTGAGAAGAACGAATCATCTGAATACATATTTGGAACCAGAGCGGCGTTAATTAATCTCTAGTGGAATTCTATAAAATTAAAAACCTTGTGCTTTTAATTGAATTGAATTCACTGTGTTACTACTTCCTGTTGACTTAATTTATGACATGTCCGACCATTTTAAATAGTCTCACACATGTGTGTATACTTACGTCTACATATGGTAGGTACATTCAAGCGTAAGAATGTTTTAAGGAAATGTGTTATCCTTATGAAAGGATTACGTGCAAAGTAAATGTCTTCTGCATTATTCCAAGATGTTGTTTTTAGCAAAATGAACCACACTACAATACATTCACTTCATCTAAAGTCGCACGTTTATTAGGGTAACACATTGAGACATGGTGTGAAAGGTAAAAGTCTTTGATTTTGATGTTGGTTTACCGGATGGCGTTGCAATAACTGGTACACTTTTATCGAAAGCCAATTTTTCATTTAATTGTATATCAGATAGAGTTACGTATTGGATGCCAACAATCGTGGGCTAAGGAGGAATCTTGTTCCATTGTTAGACTCATCTAAATTTGATAGAAAGCTTACCAATCAAGCTACGTATTGGATGCCAACAAATTCTGGTCTAAGGAGGAATCTTGTTCCATTGTTCGACTCACCTAAATTTGATAGAAAGCTTACCAATCAACTGTTTGACTAGAAACATAAATCAGAGGAAAGAAAAGGGGGAGATGCTGTATTAATATCACTGTATTCTTATTAAATTTTCAACTGGAAATAGAACTCCGATTTCTATTTCTATTTCTAAAAATGCATAAATTTTACTGAAATAAGTGGCATCCTACTGTTAGGCTGCCATACAATAACAAATACGCATGCAAATCTGAAGATGTAATACCAAGATTTAATATCATGTAGCACCTTACGGGGCATGCTTGAATACTTGAATATATTTCTACTCGTTAAATGGGTTGCTGTTGCATAAATTAAAGTGACATCATGCCGTAGCGAAATTTTCGTTCATTCACTTGAGCCGATAGTGGGACAAATTCGGGCAAAATGCAAATACCACATGTTTTTGTTTCAACATGCATCTGTATTGAGCAATTCTAGCATTCAACCATTAGTTATTCCGTTGTACAATTCCTTCTTTTCTTCATTCATTCATTCATATTTATTTGCATGCATGTGGGTGCATGGTTTCATGCATGAAGCTTGTATTGTTAGATGGCAAACGGATTGCTGTTGCTTTCTATGTGCCCGATATGGATGTTTTTGTTATGTTTTATTTGTTGTTATTGCTTTTAGTATGTAAAATATTATTATTACGTGTATAATAGATTGAACAAGCATGAGTGAATAGAGTGTGTATCGTAATTTACGAGAGTATCATTTAAATTATTATTCTTCTTCAATTAATTAAGAAATTTATTAATTAGGAAATCTATTCAATGGGAAATGTAGGGCATTAGTGTTATTGTTCTCGTGCACAATTATTTTCTAAATGATTGGAATTGAAATTACGATGCTTTTAAATTTATAAAAGAGTTGTTGTAGTAGAGGAACTCATAACCTATAACCTGACTGCATATGCATCATAGTAGGTGGTATATCAAGTAAAGCAATGCCCTGAAAACTGTTAACTAATCAAACTGAGTAGTTAAGAAGATGGAAGGAATACTTCTCAGTTGTCCGGGAACTCCAACGCAAATATACTATAGACTACACCTATGAAATTGACGAATTATTTGGAAATAGCTTCTTAAATATGGATTACAAATATGAGAAATTCTATAGAATTACAAGAAATTACATTGGCAATATGATGTGTGCACAAATCCTGTATTCAGAAACATCAACCATCTCAATGGACGTCAGGTAAGGATGTTTTCCTGTTCATAATGCTGCTTTAATAGCACCTCTTTGTTGTGTATTTGGGCTTCTCAATCGGCTTTCCATTTGTTTTTATGAATATAGTGTTATGAAAATGGAAATGGTGTTTTGCTTTCACATCGTTTAAATTGTAAACAAAAGCTACAAAAACAAAACAATGAACATGTTTACACGATAAACAAGTAAACAAGTAAAGAAAAGGACGACGACAACACTTTAAAGACAAACGTAAACAAACTACACATACGAGAATAACGTAAACAACATGTTTACATTTATAGGGATTTCGCGAAGGCGAAGTCATTCTCCTTTAAGAAAATTCATCAGACTGTTTATCCAACGGCATAAAAGGCAAGACAAAGCAGGCAACGGAGTCAGTAAAAATTCCATCAGTCTTGTGTGAAGATCTCTGTTATAAAGATCTGCCGCAGAATAGATAGTGTTTACGCAAAAGAGTGCACAAAAGAATAAAAAACAAAGTAAATTGTTGTTGCTTACATCAAGTTGTGAACAGTGGCATACAGAATTGTGCGAAAGATAAAGACTTTATTTATTATTTACAATCTACGAACTCATATTTTAAAATTTTTTAAAAGGGTAAAAATGTAACAATAGAATACATACGGTCTTCCAATAGTGACTTTCGAACTTACATCGGTTGATAAAGCTATATTAGTTGTTGCTAAAATAAGTGATCATTTATTCAGACATGGACTATAAACAATAACGTGTGTTTTCTGTATGAAGCAGCAACTGACCTTAGTTTTCATCGAAAAGTCATTTTCATTACATCCAAGAGCATCCAATGAATCCCGAAAAAGTCACTGTTTAGGAAGGAAGGCTGGTGGCATTATTGGTCCATATTTTTTGAACAACATTGAAAAGGCCATTATTGTCAACATCTTTTGGCGTGAATTGGTTGATCTGGAAACCAACCTGCCACGTAGCATATCCACATATGACATTCACATTGGATATTCTGCACGAGCGATTTGAGAATATAGTCATTCGACATGGAAGTCATGTGAACTGGCCGCCGAGATCGTGTGATTTGATATTAATAGATTTTTTTATGAGGTTCTTACGTATAAACCACAAACCAACATGTCTCTCCAAACCAACATAAGCCATGCCATTGGTCAGGTTAAGCATGGTGGCGGGCCCTGTTAAAGTAAGAGGTCCCATCTATGTCACCAATAAGGCTCATTGTGATACCATCATCACTTCAAACCTGGGAAAAACATTTCCTAGAACAAATTAACTCAATTCGAAAAGAAATTTTGTTATTGCAGCAATCTTTGGCCTGAATTGGAGCTCGTTGGAGGACTTCAGAAAGTGGGAGATTAATAAATGCCTCCCCATTGACACATGAGGTGAAAGACAGTCTCTTCCTCCTTCTCAGACCCACAGCGACAACAGAAGTCATGTGCTGAAATGTAGAGTCTTTCGACATGTCGATCAAAAGGACAGTGCCCGGAGGAATCGGTATTGCGCGATGGATGTTCATGCGATTTAAGCACAGAGTCTAGGAATATTGATCGTACCCTATTTCAGCCAACGAGATTGAGCTTCTCTGTAAAAGAAGCGGATAAAAAGCAAATTAATTGACGCAATCGGATTATATATGTCCTGTAAAATGTTAGAGATTGAGATCTCTGCGTCGGATGTCAGTCAAATTCATGGAAAATTGCGAATTTCGGATGCGGCCCACCTGAAGCAGAACGATTTTATATTCCACTCGTAGTGGAAAAAAACTTTTCACTTCTTCTACATCCCTCGTTTATCAAAATATTAAATTAAAAAAAATTGTTTCTTTTTTTTTGCATATTAAGTTGCAAATTATAATTTTTATTTTGAAAAATAAAAACAAAAATTCTAAAAGAACTATTTTTTGTTTGTTCTGTGCTTTCCTTTTCATACAACAAAGAAAGCCCATTAATTTGTTGTCTGCTGTGTTGTTGTGTCATTGAAGATTGTGTCTTATCTTTCAGTCACTGTACAGAACGTGTACAAGTGGTGGTTGGTGTCTGGGCATGTTGTACAGCATAATGTTTTCCACTTTCCTTCTGTTGGCGTGTACCAACTGAATCTTGTTGAACAAGTCTTAAGTGGATGTACGTACGTATCTCTCAAACACCTGTTGTATGGTTTTTTCCTTTTTTGTTTACAAACTTATTTTATTGCTTCATTTTTATGAGATTTTGTGTCTTCTTTTATTTCCTTTTTTATTATCCTTATCGTTTCTGTTTGTTATTTGCTGTTGCCCTCTTGATGTTCTTTTCATCTTTTGATATGGGAATAATGTTCTGTTTGGCTTTTTTTCCTCTCTCAATTTTTGTCTTTTCATAAACGAAAAAAAAAATTTAATTAACCAAATAGATGATAAACAAGTGTTATTAAACCCTGGGGCCTTGTTATGAGTTGTATATGGCATTCATCTGTAAGAGAGTCTCTCTGAGGTTTGGCCAGATACACAGAAAAGCAAATCGAAGGTGAGTGTATACGTACTGCATGCAAGTGTTTAACTTTAAGTGAAACCAACAACTGTTGAAACGATGATTAATTGTTTTAAAATGAAACGATGTAAATACGATACAAAGTATCGACAGAAATAATGATTTTCATTTTCTGTTCTGAACTTTGATTGTTGGAACGCAGTGTGAAATTCTTTCATCCTGTTTTTTTATTTTGGTATGTATGTTGCAGAGAATACTGCAACCAATGAAATAGTTTTATGTACGCTAGCGTCATTGAAAGACCCACGCTTAGGTCCATTCAGATACCAAAAATTAATATCCAAACGGGGTATCAAACATTACCTATAAACGAAATTCAGCAATCTTCATATAAGACAGTTCAGTCAAGGAAGATCGAAAATAAAAGGCTATGAACTGCCATGCTTTCATAGCAAGAGTGGCACACCTGCACGCACACGGCAAGATGATGTGTAATATATAGTCTCTTCCTTCTTCTCAGACACACATAAACACATACACAATTGGTCATTACAATCCTTCAGTCACGATTACAACCTAGCTTATCACACCACTTATGCTGCGTGTGTTAATTGTTATACACGAGCCGTGGGACCTACAGCTGAAAGTCTTTTTAAGAAGCTTTTCATTGCAATTTTATTTACTGTCAGAGAGTTTTTGCTAGAAATCTACTGAGGGGAAGTTGCCGAAGAAATATTTTATCTTTTTCATTTTGCAGGCGATATCTGACCTGGGGTTTGAACATGGCCTCAGGTCTAATAAGAAAACACACTACATCAGACACACAGCAGCTGTAAAAGTCATTCGATTGAATACTAAATCTATCGGAATACCTTCCAATGAGACTTATGAGATGAATGGATGGTCGCATGATTGGAGAAAAGAAATGAGTAAATCCTCTTCATGTTCATAGAAGTTCAGCAGAGTCCAGCAACGTTAAAAGTACCTTGGAAAACGAGTCAACAATGCCTCTCTAACTGGTGCAATCGGGATACCTAGTCCCGTTAGTCAGAAACACAATTTCCGCCTATATCCATATGCCCTGGGGTCCATGTAACAGTTTCAAGGGCACCATTGGCAACCGCCGAATCTTCAGCAATACACGTGCCTTCTGCACTGCACATACGTCTGCACTGAAAATAATTTTTTGCCTCTTTCCGCTTGATCTTTATTGTACCAGCTTTTCGACATTATGCGTGTCTGGACGATTGGATCGTGGTATAAATTCAATACTGGTCACATTAAAATTCTGAAAGAGTTTGATATTATCGGGAGTAGTGATTACATGATTACCGAGATACAGTCCATAAGATTGCCGAATCACTGTAGCGTCTTCCAGACATACATTGTCATTACAACCCTTCAGTCAGAATTACGATCTAGTTTCTCACACCACTTATGTTGTGTGTGTTATTTTAAACATGAGTGGCGGGACCTACAGCTTAAAGTCGACTCCGAACGACAGATTTTTGAGAAACTTTTCATTGCAATTTTATTTACTCTCAGAGTTTTTGCCAGAAATCTGTGGAGAGGAAGTCACCGAAGAAATACTTTTTGTATTTTGTTTTGATGTCTGGCCTGGGGACACTACCTACTAGACTACGCGACTTCATCCAGACATAAGTATCGTCAATATAGGCTGAGGCGAATTATTAAAGATGCCAGTATCCCCAGGCGAGAAATTACCACACGTTCTAATAGATCGCCGGCTACCAAAGAGAGAAATTCTAACGTAAGGAACTCCAGGATGGTGTTTACCTGTTGCCGATAACTCAACAACGTAGCGGAATGGTATGAAGTCCATATCATTTGGGTACCGGAACATAGTGTGGAACAAGCTTCAAACTCTCTGATGAATTCCCAATTCCTCCGGATGATCGGCTTCGGATCTGGCCCAAATTGAATAAGGGGGCGCGCGCGAAAACTTCTAAAAAGCACGCTAAGTATGGTTCTATGGGTACATTACGGCGTATTGCATTATGGACACATATGTGAAGTGCATTGGTGTTGGTCACCTTCCGCAAAAGCCTTTTCGAGGAGGAAGAAGACAAGACTTTTCTTAAATGTAAGTCCAGCCCTATGTCGGAAGTGAAAAAAGCATATTGGTGCCTATTGCTATTGTTTTGATTACGTCATTCTGAGTTATGTTCGAAAGCCATACTTAACCACTGTACATATGTTATGATTTTAATTCCTGACAATCTTTCATTAAATATTACAACAAAAGTAAATATGAACAGAAACCATAATCCCAACTTTAAATTGATGTAAATAATGTCTTAAGCTATGTAGTGCTTACTCCTTCTCAGTTATTGTTTAAAATTTTTCAAATTCATAACGTGAACACAATAAAGCGGAAGCAGGAAACTACAGTTTCAGACAAAACTTAAGAACTTAAATACGCACAAGCCCAGGCGGTTTATAAAATATGATGTATACGCGGGAATTAATGGATTTGTTTTGTTATATCATACGAGTACATGCCACCATATGGCTACATTGTGTAACTTAATTTAATGAAATTGTATGTAAAGCAACACAATACGGTTTATGCTTTAAATGGATTTGTATAACATTATTAAATGTGCCACATATTGTGGCATGTATTGCTTGACTATGTTTATATATTCTTGTTGTATTGTATATATTTGCCTTTAGCACGTGCCCATTGTTTATTTATGTTTTTCTTATTTTTATTTATTTACGTTCAAAAGTTTCTTGGTTTTGTTTACAAAACAAAAACAGAAATTCTCTTTCGTAGCACGTGCTTATGAAATGTAAACTTTATCCGTACTTTGGAATTCATATGCTATTTCTGTTCTCTTACGGTAGAGTTGGTTTCTCTTAAAGCTCTGAGGATAAGAGAAAGCTGTTTTTTGAAAAGTATAAAAGCACGGGTTATAGTTTGAAACGATTTAGTTAAACGTTGGCGTGCGGTTAAAAACAGTTGGATAATTAACGGGCTATTGAAGGATTAATTTCAGGATATTTTTTTGTGCCTAGCTTTAAAAGGATTATTAAAGAAATATGCTGCAAAAAAGGAAATAAATCAAAAATTTTTTAAAAAATTCTCCTAAAGGATAAAATTTTTTTTTTCAAGAAATAAAACATAAAAACTAAATATAAAAATAAAAAATTTAAAAAAAAAGTAAGCAATTATTTAATTAAGAATTATTAACCAATATGTTATACAAATAATCTAAAATTGCATGTACAGACCACAGTGGGTATGAGTGATATCAATTGAAAACAAAATTGCTTATACGCCTCATATAATATTCAATTGATATTTGCCTCAAAAAAAAAAATAAAAATTACGTGTCAAGCAAACCATTGGAGTATTAAATTAAATTCAATGTAATTATAAAAAAAGCAAATTATGCAAAAATATTTTAAATGCTTCACAGCTAAGTCAACAATAAAAATAATAATATTTATTCAACACAACCTGACATCATTTAATAAGTGTGGTAATTAAAAGAAAAAACCCAAAGCATATACAAATAAATAAACATTTATTTAATCTCTAGTGTCATGTGTTAAAAAGTGTTTGCTTATTTACATATATTTAAATATTTATAAAATAAAATAAAAAAAGTGAAAAAAATTATTTTAAATTAAATCGCAAAAAGGATATGAGTTAATGGAATATTTGAATAATTTTAAGTAAAAGGAAATCTATAAAAAATCATAAAAAATATTTAGATTATTCTTTTAAACATGCATGAAATTAATTGTAAAAAAAGATTAGTGAAATAAATATACAGAAGTTATCGTTACACTTGCTTTTAATTTTCGATCGTTTTTTTTTTTAATTTCGAAAAAGTGTTTTAGCCGTGGCTTATTAAGGAATAATGCTAATGGAATAAATTTACAAATATTTATAAACAAAATCAGTGCATAAACAAAGTGAATATAAATCCGTCCATTGGTTCAATTCCTCATCACCATAAACAAACTGAAAATTAAAAAAAAAACAAATAAAATATAATAAAAAATTAAGGGGAAAAAAGGAATTAGAACCACTTTAAGTATATACTATCAGTGGCCTGGAGTTTCATTTAATTTTATAAAAAAAGAACAGAAAAATATTGTGAATTTACAATAAAAATACTGGAGTTAAGATTAATCTGTTATAAATCCTGTTATTTTGTAACGGTATTATTGTAAAATATAGTATAGTATAAAATAAATATATATATATATAGTATAGTAGTATAGTAAAATATAGTATAGTATACTCCATTGAAAATAACTTTAGTACATACATACATGTATACATACAGCATACTACATAATTGGTCATTACAACCCTTCAGTCAGGATTACGACTTAGCTTCTCACACCACTGATGTTGTGTGTGTTAATTTTATACATGAGTGGCGGGATCTGCAGTTTAAAGTCGATTCCGAACGACAGATTTTTTGAAAAACTTCTTCATGGCAATTTTAATTTTTTCACAGTTTTTGCCAGAAATTTGCTGAGAGGCAGTCGTCGAAGAAATATTTATTTTTTTATATTTCGTTTTTGTTGGAGATGTCTGACTTGGGGTTTGAACCGCGGCCTCATATCTAATAAGCCAACAAGCTACCTTTTAGACTACGACGACGTTGGTCTATTTACACGATCCTTTTAATAATTGTTTGCACATGCGGATGTTAGTGAATAATTCATGTCATCTGCTCTAACGTAGGTTAGGTTGGAGGACGTGTACTTGTCAATTAAGACAAGCACAGTACCCGGAGGTCGAATTGACCCATTGTACAACGTCCTAGTTTCTCACACCACTTATGTTATGAGTGTTAATTTTATACATGAGTGGCGGGACCTACAGTTTAAAGTCGACTCCGAACGACAGATTTTTTGAGAAACTTTTTCATGGCAATTTTATTTACTCTCAGAGTTTTTGCCAGAAATCTGCTGAGAGGAAGTCGCCGAAGAAATACTTTGTCTTGATGTCTGGCCTGGGGCTCAAACCCTCGAACCCTGGCTTTATGTCTAATAAGACAACACACTACCTACTAGACTGCGGCGACTTCATGCTTCTAACGTAACTTATACGAAATTAATATGAAATCAGAATTTTATTTCTTATAGTTCTCTGGACAAGGAATTTTTTGTTGGAAAAAAGGAAAATTTCTTATTACGGCACGTAATTTGCACTTTTGCATTGCTAATGGTCTTGTTAACGACATTATTTATGTCATAATTTTAAAATAACCATTAAATGATCTTATGGTCCTGCCAACATCTTGCCACATGTGTTTACGGCAAAAACCGATTCCAAGACTTTTCCTGTCAAATTGTTAAAAACCTCCAGCATTATGACAAAAAAAAAATAAAATTAATTTTATATGCAAAAGGCTCAGTCAAAACCAAAAAAAAAAAAAAAAAAATTTAGATGATGTGGAAAACTGCCCATAAATTGGTAACAGAGTCCTTATAAAAGTTATTAAAATAAAAATTGAAACTTAAAAAAATTTCGTACTTTTTTATGCATAATAATATACGAACAAAAATGTCTTCAATTTGAATAAACATTGAAATAATTTTACAATTAAGTTAAGTTTTTATAAAGAAAAGTTTACGCCCCCAAATATTTTCAAATCCAATCCTTATTATTAAGAAAATCTTTAAAATTTCATGTTTAAATATTATTTTTGACATGAAAGTAGAATTATTTATTTCCTTAAATTCTAGTTCTGTTTTAATATCTGCTCTTTTAAACAAAACAAAAAAAATAAGTAATAGAGGAGAATAACCACAAGTCTCATTAAAATTATCTTAAAAGAAAAGAAGAATGAGAAAATGGAGTCCAAATAATTATTCTTTCTTATCATCGCCATTGTTGTGCAATATTAAGTACTTGTGTCTGTGGTGTGGTATGTAAGATTTCGTTTCTTTTTTTTTCATTTTTTTTTATTAGAAATGGCTGCTGTTGCCACGAGTTAATTTATGAGCCTGATAATAATGACGTATTTTTTTATGTTTTCAGATAAAATATGTTTATATGCATACATATGTATGTACATAAATATAATTTATTAGGTTGTCTACATATACACACAAGTATTAGGTCTGTCGTAAAGCGTTTCCAATCTATAAATTTAAATAAAATAAAGTGTATGTGAAATATCATTGAAATTTCTTATGCATTTGAAAGGCCTATTGTTGCCACTATATGTGGAATATAACGTCATTCAAATGCCCTCCACTTTTCTGATTCGAACGCATCTGAAAAGTAATGTTTTCTATAACTCTGGAGTATAAACTAGGTTGAATTTGAAGTTATGCTGGTTTCAAGTAACGATGCAATTTCGCATACACCTGCGGTTTAAAGTCACTATTTGATGTATATTTTGAGCTGGCGGCGTCATTGGCCTATTTTAAGTACCGCTGCGGTTTCACATAGCCCTGCGGTTTACTGCTCCATTCTGCGTTGTCTATGTCTATATGACTGAATAAATAACAACAAATTTCACAAATATAGCTTCGACAAGATGGGGGTTGTTAATTGTCAAACATTGAAATTCCCTGTTGGAAGACCCTTGACAATATATTTTCATCGTAATACATGTGTGTTTATTACTTCTACAATATAATTAAAGTTAAAATACAGATGAAATGTAATCTATGTATGGTATATACATACATACATGTATGTATGTATGGTATAATGTAATGTATTTTATATATAAATATATTAACTGTATGTGCGTCTACACATATAAATTATATGTAGTTGGTAGTATACTTCGGTAATACCCTACGTGACCATAGACGATGAAAGTGAATAGATGATGAGGCAAATAAAACACAGCCATATCCGTCTATAAGTCGTCGTAGTCTAGTAGGTAGTGTCTTGGCTTATTAGACGTAAAGCCAGCGTTCGAGCCCCAGGCCAGACATCAAAACAAAATACAAAAACTATTTCTTCGGCGACTTCCTCTCAGCAGAATTCTGGCAAAAACCCTGAGAGTAAATAAAAATTGCCATGAAAAGTTTCTCAAAAATCTGTCGTTCGGAGTCGACTTTAAACTGTAAGTCCCACCACTCATGTATAAAAATTAACACACACGACATAAATGGTGTGAGAAATTAGGTCGTAATGCTGACTGAAGGGTTGTAATGACAAATTATGTATGTATTCATATCCGTCTATATTTTTTAATCACACAGAAACGTTTTTGGATAATCTTGTTATTCAGTCTGAAAAAACATATGCATGGTATGGTACATGCTATCAAAAAGTTTTCTTGTGTCTTTTAGGGCCATAGGACTGCCACAATTTTTTTTTTAAATTTTTGCTTTGTTCCAGTTTAATTGATGAACACAGCTTAATGGGTAATTGACCAATTGACCTAGCAGGCCCTAGGTATGGTAGTGAGTAGTGAGAATCATTGCTAACATTGGTCATTACAACCCTTCAGTTAGGATTACGAACTAGCTACTCACACCACTTGTGTTGCTTGTATTATACATGAGTGGCGGGACCTACAGTTTAAAGTCGACTCCGAATGACAGATTTTTAAGAAACTTTTCATGAAATCGTTTTGTTGTAGATGTTGGACCTGGGGTTTGAACCGTCTTCACGTCTACTAAGCCAACGCACTACCTACTAGATTAAGGCGTTCTGTCAATACTTTTTTTAAATGAAACACAATTTTCTTAATTTTCAACAAGTTAGGTCCTTAATATTATGCTAATTCTCTAAAGCTACGGCTCAATAGCATAATATGCTCAGTATGGTTCAAGTTTATGTAAAGCATGGATAACAATTATCTTCTGAGATCTCTTCTGTTTTAAACTTTTATCATTTTCTTTCAAACAAACAGTGAGAAAAGAGTTTATTAAGTTTCAATAAGGATTTTATTGCTTTAAGCTCTTCTATAGAGTGTTGCACTGTGGTATTCTATAGAAACCTATTGATTATGGAGTCTTAGGTCTGCAAATTACGTCAGGGTTAAAACGAAAAAAAGACTGAATTTTGTTAAAACTTTGTGCCAAATGTGGCATAATTTTAATGACTTTAAGGGTCATTGTTACAACTTGCCCTTAAAGTTGGGTTTAGTTAAAGGTAACTTTAGCTAAAGTGAACTTTAATTTCTTTTCGTTATTACAACGTAATGATAAAATAAAGTTAACTTTTTCAAAAATATGGCAGTGGCGGAGCAATCTCGATAACACTGCTCAATTAAACAAGTTGTTTTTAAACTAAGTGGCAACGACGGGCTTCTTTTTTGTTGTATTTGCTTACTTTGTTTATATTTGAAGTTGCCGTATTGAAAATAATATATAATAAGGCAAGTTCAAATATAAAGTGAACTTTAAAAGTTAAAGGTAGTATGATCCTTTTTTTACCTTAACGCTTAGTTCTACCATATTGTCCACTTATAATAATGAAACACAATTTATCTGTCCGTTAAAATCCTCCCTTTATTTAACAGCAAGTTGTAATAATGGCCTTAACACTAGAATTCTAGAAATATAAGTTAAATTTTGAATCTTTGTGTGTTTCCTAACAGAGCTAGTGAATTATAGAATTCAATTCCTTTTAGTGCATTGAAAATCAGAATACAAACTGTTGAGAGGAATATGAGTACTTTGACACCAAGTCAAATCGAATTGAGGCCATCTTTTGACGTCATTTTAAAGCCTTATATTGATATTTTACGGTGATATTGTATCAGATATCATAGGCGTGAAGAAACTAAGCCGATGTGAACCGCCACTTCCATTTACCAATCCACATACCTAATGTATCACACAGAAAATTAGGTTTTATCTTTCATATTCATCTCCCTTATTCTGTGTGATTATAATGCGGTAGGAATAAATATTTTTGTTTGTTTTTCTGAAATACACAAAATGTTGGTATTATAATGAACGCATTATCGATTGTCGGCATAAATTCATAAGTAAGCCTATTATATCGTGATAATATTCTGTTCTTTAAATACATTAAATACCTCAAATATATTTCTTTGTCTTTCGAAATTTGCTTTCAATTCACAAAGAAAGAAAGCATTATCATAATAAAATAGTAAGCTTTGCCAGAAGGTAAACTCATTTCTTTTCAGGAAATCTTTATTAAGGAAGCCTTTGGTTAAAATGTTTCTTTTGTTTGTCCTTTGAAAATCCCTGCGACACAAAAGAAAAAAGTATTAAATTCTGTAAATAACAATGGAGTTTAAGTAAACAAATAAACAAACAATGTATTGCACATATATGTATCAACATTGTTCTCAAATTCTAATGGAATTTAATATATATTTTTTTCAAACAGATTTGGGGTTTTTGTTTACAGTGTCGGTCAAAATAGTGCTCCAACAGTAACTCTAAATTTTGTCTGCAATAAGATTAAATCTCCCGTATGAACATTTTTATTTTTATTTTTTATGGGAGTGTGAAACGAATTTTCTTTGTAATGTATTGACGATACACTGGCCACAACCGGATATGCTCTGCGTAAGAGAGATATGTATGTATTACACTAAAATATTAAATTTCCGTGAACAAATCATCTTCAACATTCAGGAGCTGATCTCTATTCATGCAGTGCATTGTGTTGGAATAGCAGGAATATAGTTTATAGGCGAAAGGAAAGAAAGGAAATTTCTCTTCGCCACTTTCATTTTTCGAGAATTGCTTTTAACTAATAATTCTCACTTTCTTTTTTCTATTGTGAGTAATCACATACAATGTCAGACAAACAAACACCCAGAGTCACTTGGTGGGAATCGAACCCACAACATTATCGTCATTTGAAGTTTAGCACACTACCAACTAGGCAATCGGGGTACCCAATTTTCTTTATTTGCCTCGAGCATATTCCGTTGAAGTTCCACATTGTAACAGTGCCATTAATTAGTCGAAAAGTTTCAAAATAGACTTCGAGATATAGGCTTATGCAATATAAAATAAGAGGATCAAATGGTTTCTTAATGGATTCTTTCGACACTTGAAAAATATGTTGGTTTCAGCAAACACAGAACATCAAACACCTATACTTATAGATGAAGTAATATTATTGACAAGAATTAACATCGAACCACAATCCCATTCGGCGATTAACTAACTCGTATGCAAGTGAATCATTCATATAAAGCTCTTTCCCCTCAATTTACTTACGACTGGGTCTAAGGTCAAAGTAAGATGACTGACTAACACTACATAACATAATTGATCATTACAACCCTTCAGTCAGGATTACGACCTAGCTTCTCACACCACTTATGTTGTGTGTGTTAATTGTACACATGAGTGTTGGGACCTACGGTTTAAAGCCAATAGATTTTTGAGAAACTTTTTCATGGTAATTTTATTTATTCTCAGAGAGGTTTTGTCAGAAATATTTTTTTCACAGTTCGTTTTGTAGGAAATGTCCAACCCAGGGTTTGAATCGTGGCCTCACGTCTAATAAGCCAACACACTAATTAGTAGGGTACGTGACTTCAATATAATATACTGTCATCTGCAAAAGTGTAGTTAGGATTATAAGTAGAGAAGAGAAGATTGTTAATAAAAATAAAAAAATTGAGTGAAGATAGAACAGAACCTAGATTTTCAGAAATTCAGGATTTTTCCTGAATTGAACCGTTGGCGAGACAAACAACCGCTGGCAACAACAAAAACAAAAAGGTTTGAATAAAGTGCTCTTTCCGCTCACCAAATTATTGGATAGACTTGTTCCATCATTCTGAAATACCAGTTGAACTGGCCTTACCGAAGCCGCAGTTACTTAATTGTTCATTAAAAACCCTTTAGTCAGGATTATGTTCAAGCTTTTCAAGGCATTAACGTTGTGTTTTAACGTGTTTTAAGCAAATGGGTGACGCAACCTACAGTTTAAAGCCGACTTTTCATGCCAATTTTATTTCCATTCAGAATTTTTGCCCGAAGACTAGTGCAAAAACCCCTGGCAACTATGCAAGTTCGAAAGAATGTACTGGACATTGTTACCTTAACTTCATAGAAATACAAGTTTTTTGTTTATTTATTCAACCATTTTGCCATGGTATCAAGAGATTTCATTTAATCTCACAAAACTACATGTTTTATCAAAAGTTTGCATAAGAATGTTTGACAAGAAGAAAAGAGAAAGAAAATAATGGAAGAAGGTAACAATACATAAAGCTTTTATTGCATAATCCAAGTTTGGTTCAGGTCAAAAAGGTATTAAAAAAGAATTTATTTCGCAATATGATCAAATTTCCATATTTTTCAACATATTTTTTTTTTTTACAATTTTGCGTTCTTTTTCTGACAACACTTTGGCATACAAGGCAGTGTAACAAATACAACAAAGAGAGAGAGAGAAACAAAAAGAAAAAGAAAACTGTAACAAACAGTTATTAATTGACGAAAAAGAGACATGAAGGCTGTTAATTGCCAGTGTATTCATATCTTGTGAAGTTTTTCTGTGAAATAATTGACTTTGTCAGAGAAATGAAATGTTGCCAACAGATGCTGCCATTACATACCAATTAAAAGCCTTCTTTCTTTGTTTCTTTTTTTTTTTCTTTTGGATAGAAACATCATCTCAAGCGAAGATGAGTACTTAGGTTGTTGTAGTTGTTGATTTCTTTTTGGCAGTTCGTTATGTATAAAAAAACAAGCAAAAGATAAAAGAAACACAAAAATAAAAAAAAAGAATTAAAATTTTACACAAGAGTCTATTTATTAAGACTTGTTGATTTTGAAACATTCTAAAAAGGAAAAATAACGAAGAAAATTAAAACATAAAGACTTATACCCCCAATTACAGGTTCAGTTTTCAATCAAAAATACAAATATACTGTTTCTTTTGACTTTGAGTTTGATAAAGAAAATCATCATCACAAAAGAACTGGAAAAATTTGTAAATATCGCAGGGAGCGCAATATTTTTACATACAAATAAAAAATTTTAAAAGCGTAGAATCCTTCGTCTCTTCATGACAAGAACAAGGCTTCGACAGATCTCTACCTACAGCTCCTGCAGAAGTCGCTAGTTGTATTGCCTACCAAAAGGACAGTGGCCCATAAGAATCGCCATTGTGTGATGGATGGCCATATGATTTAAGGAGAAAAGTGAATCACTCTTCTTCTTATCTATACATGTCCGGCAAAGTCTGGCAATATTGTACGTTCGTTCCTGAACAATGAGAATACCTACACTCCGTTACATGTCGGATATTATCAACTCCGTGCCAGTCCTGGCCAGCTCACTAGCAATGCAATTTCCAACGATATCCCTTCGTCCCAGAACCAATATAAGAGTTACCTTTAGGTTTAGGTTTGGCCGGAGTGGTAGCTCTGATATCACAAAGCTCACTTGAGCATGCATAGCGGAGCGTTGTGATGCCACGGGTGAACACAGTCCCTGTACTGACCAAGTTCCATCAAAATCAGGGAAGTGGAAGAAGTTGGTCAGCGCAAGGGCTGCACAAATCTTTGAATGATCCGAAATTTCTCCGAGAAATCCTTGGCGTTCATGGACAAGGACGGACGTTGAAACTACGTATGTTAGGGACTTAATCGCAACCTAGCTATCCGAGTAAACCAAGAGATTTTCAGGGAAAATCAAGCCACTCAACAAGCATTGCAACGCTTTCAAAATTGCCATGACTTCTGCTAGGATAACACTGCAGGGATCAGGAAGCCTCTAAAAAGGTTTAATATCAGGACGCTTAATAAAGCTACCACAGTCCAACCTTGTCACTCAACTTTGAGCCATCAGTGTAAACTGCAAGAGTCCCATTAGGAACCTCATATGCATTGGGTAACAATATTAATTTCATTATTTTTATAATAAAAAAGAGAAAGACAATTTGTACTCCAATTACGAATTCTACATGGATTGACTATCGCGCACTTTGTAATAAAACACCATGATTCTGTTCTTTATCTCTGCAGACATACGTACAAAATTCTCTTTTGTGAACATGAAATCCAATACTTTAAGAAAATAATGCCGTATCTTTCTTAAATAAGTTAAAAAGTTTTACAAATCAAATCAATTCATTTAATAGAGCATATGGAAAGCGTTTTGTATTCCTGCCATAATTGAGAAAAAAATAAAGCGAACTTAAGAGATGTAACATAATTCAATAAGTAAACGACATGTGCATGTAAATACAAGGATATATACTTACTTGTACGAGGGTGAACGCAAAATTATACGATCTAACAAAGAAGAGAAAACAAATTGCAGAATATAGATTTTCTTTACATCGCAAATAATAGCGTCGATAGCCAGTTTGTAGTCTAAAATAGCCTTTGTTGGCACATCTCTGTTGTTATCGAATAATTTTTTCATTGCTTAGAAATATTGCCAAACAATTTCATGGAATTCTTTAAGTGTTTGTAATGTGCACAACTTAAGTGGCCTACTACAATGTCCATCTTGGCAGTCAAATGAGAAATCCACATTCATATACGCGTCAGAGATCAGCAATGAATCGTTTTTTCCCTACTCATAAGCACTCATGAAATTTTGAATATAAGTGTGTCAACAATATTGAAATTTAACTATGTACTCTGATTCATACGTACTCACTACAACGTTGATTTATGAGTACAGGTTGTAATGAGTATGCGTACAACGTTGACATCAAACTCATACCATTCGAAATATGTTTGATTCATAAGCCTACTCATTCAGATTCATAACATTCGAAAAATACTCATAGTGCTTATAAATGAATAGAGTGACTCGAATCAGTTATCAAAATTTTCAGGCTAAGTTGTAGTGAGATCTAAAAAAAAAGAAAAGAAAATGACAAAGACAGCAAGGAGAGCAAGCACACAACAATTTAGTGAGTATTGTAGTGTTGGTACGCGATTCATATTTACTTTGTGATTATGGAGAGTTATGGAGCGTCGAAATCAACAACATCATACATGTTGTTAAGTATGGGTATGATGAGTACTTCAAACTTTGAATATGAGTAGAGGTTCCATGATATTAAAATAAGTATGAAAGCGTTTTAAGTATCAGAAATTATGAGTATGATTCGATTCTACTCATCTTTTTGAATACTCATTGCTGATCTCTGATACGCGTGAAAGTTAACAAATTTTCATTATGGTTTTTGAATTTCTATTTAAGAATCTCATGACTATTAATCACCATGAAATTAAAAAGAATTTCACCCACCTGAAAGCTAGAAGTGGTTGTCCCCTCAAGGAGTTATGAGCGGCCTAAGTATACACAGGGCCCCTTGTGATGCCACAGTTTCAATTTTCTCTGATCCAGCAACCACTTGGAGCTTGCGATGAAGCGACTCAGACTGCCAATATCAATGCCGTCGGGTCGATCGTTCTTCCACAGAGTAGTCTGGATATCCAGTTCACCAGTGTATCCTGTGCACCCAGTCTTGTCAGTGGGCCGGAAATAAATCTCAGTTCCACATTGTTGAAGGCTCCTTCAATACCCAGAAAAACAGACTTTCATGCCAGCGAACTCTCTATCGTACACGTTAGGCTATACAAGGCAGTCTCAACACACCTTCCTTAACAGAAGGTTTCCATCTAGGCGTTTTCTGCAGGTTTGCAGCAGGTATAGAACAACTTAATACACTTACAAAGATAACATTTCAGGACTACCGCATTTGATGTGGCAACCGAACAGTGGGATTCTTTTTGTATTCAGTTTTCTTTGATGGTTGACAACTGTTTGATGATGAATACTTATTCTATTCTATTCTATACTTATTAACAATCACAGAGCAAAATATTATAGTCAGGCTGTCAATAGAATCACTAGAAAAATGTGATATTGTGACTGCAGTCGCCGTAGTCTAATAGGTAGTGTGTTGACTTATTAAGCGCCACCTCGTAGTTCAAATAACGGCTCAGCCATATCGAACATAACAAAATTTGAAGACAACATGTGTGAGAAGCTAGGCAGTAATTCTGACCAATTAAATACGTATGTAAGTAATATTGTCCTGCAACAAAGTAAAGTCTAACCTGTCATCAATCAAACAAGTTGTAATTTTACTACTGCCCTCGTATCTATATGTGGTTTACTTAAAATTTCCTTTACATTTTTTTTTTTTTCCATTTCCTTTCGTAATTCACTGTATATCGGATTTGTGTCTTCTTTAGCTTTGTTGTTGTGCATCTATTTTACTTTGTTTTTTTATTTTGGCTCACCAAGTGAATGAGAAGGTAAAATAGCTTAAACTAAATGGGAATTATTTACAAGCCATTGCTTTTGTAAAATATTTCCATTTAACATTAGAGTAGTTTATGCTCCTAATCCGTAATTGTTATTATCCATGGAAACCTTTTAACTTTAGCTAGGTTTTTCCGTTCTCCATTTTTCTTCCCTTTCATATATTTTTGTTGGCTACATTTTGTCGGGTCTTTTTTTATGAGCTTCCAATCTTTAAATTTTAAAATATTTTATTCGTGGAAGGTAACATCATTTAAATACCTGCCACAGTTTTTTTTTGGCTGGAGAGCATCCATGACTCTGGCTCATAAATCATTCTGAATTTGACCGGGCATGGGTTATGTTGGCTTTGAGGACCGTTGTAGTTTGTGGCTTATTCGCATACGCCTGCGGCAAACAACTCTAACGTGGTTCTGTTAAAATCATATGTTGTTGGGGTCTTGATTGTCCCAATCATGCCAAAAGAATTTGTTAATCGTCGGCCTATAGTACTCGCCGTTAAAAGTAATGGCCTGGCCACTGTCGTTTTCAAAGAAATATGGTCCAATGACTCTAGCAGCAGAAAATCCACACAACAGTGACTTTTTAGGGGTGTGTTTGACGCTTTTCAACGTCATGCCGATTTGTATCGAACCAATATTCGACAATTTTGTTTATCCACGTAGCTATTCATTCATTCCTCGTCGCTAAAAATGTTTTGTTGATGAAAATTACGGTCCGTTGCCGACTGATCGAGAGCCTATTCTTCGAATACACATCGCTGTCCATTGTCATTCATGACAATTACTTTCTCCAAATAGTACTTCAACTTGATGGCATATTTTTTCTTTTGGAAGACCCTATACATGCTTGCGAAGATTACGTGTATAAATGTGTGCGTGTGTTTTTTAGTTTAATAAACATTGTTACAGAAGAAGGTACGATAATGTAGAGAAAGTGTATTGAAAAGAAAATGAAAAGAAAGCATTGTTGAATACAATGTTGTATACACAATAGAACGGTTCCAATGCATAAAAACACTGGAGTATAAACAATATAAGATTAAGGGATAAATGAAAAGCAACAGAATTTTTTAGAAAAAAACTCTTCTCCATCGTGCGTTTGGTTTTTCCCTGGCAGAGTTCGTAAACAAGATAAAATTGTTCAATTTGCAATAACGGAATTTAATAAAGTTTTTACATGCCAACGAGCTTGAAAGTAAGTTTTACAAAAATTACTCTAAAAGTACTACTTATGGTGTTATGAGAAATTTTATTTTAAACTTTACCAATAAATTTCTTGGGGAATTTTAAACGAAAAAATAAAAATGTATTGTTCGAGAGAATAATTGTTAAGTCAGTTACAAAATTAGAGTTGATCGTGATGGATTATCTGTTTGGAACATGCTGTAATGTAATGTAATGTCTTCGGCATGATGGTTAATAAGGGTCAGAAATAAATTTGTACCAAAGGATGGATAAAGTGTAGTGAAGCTTGAAATAAAGAAATTGCAGTAAGCTTGCCTTATTACTTAAGCTTGCTCATAGTTTTGCAAACAAATATTGAGCATTTGCTAGGAGCATTACAACCCTTCAGTCAGGATTATGGACCTAGTTTGCCAGGTGTACTGGTATAAAATAAGGTTTTTTCTTCATCATAATAAAACTCTTATTGCTAACCAGAAAGTAAAAACATTTTTTTCAATATATTGGCCATTGCTGGCTACACATTTCTTTCAACTCTCAGTCAATTTGATTGAGATTCCACGCGAAAAAACTGCTCGTCTCTTGAAGGAAACCAACTAGCCATCGAATTTATATCTTCCTCATAGGAATCGCAATGCTGCTCAGCTAATGTGGATTCCATCGATGAATGCAAATTGTAGCCGAAAGTAGCCAACTCTGGTGAATATGTATGTAATAGTGTTTTCACACCAAAATTTAAAACCTGAGTTTAGCATTAAAACCATAAATAGCTGATTTTGCTTTCACACTGCAAGTTTTATTAAAATTGGTTTTAAATTCATGACATTTATGACTGCGAGAAAAAAATTTTATGAGCAATATGCTTTATTTCATCTTGATATATTTAGCTTCTGACTTACCTTTCGCACAAGAAACTATATTCATTGTGACCAGAAACAACACACATTTCGATTAATAATTAAATATTTGCAAATTTTTAAAATTTTCATTGAAGAAATTAAAAATATTCCCAATTTTTCCTTTTTTAATACAAAATAAATGATTATTTACATTTATTTATTTTTTTTACATTTGTTTTTGTTTTTATCAGCTGTTTTCAGGTTTTCAGAGCTGGTAGCTCTGATTTAGTACATTTAGTACATCAAAACAAGGTTGTATTTCATAAAACCAACTTAAAACCAATTCAAAAAAGGTTTTATTTTGGTTTTAACACAATAATTTTGTATGGTAAAATCAGGTTTTATTTTCGGTTTTAACGTTAAAACCAACTTTTGCGTTAAAACCACTCGGTGTGAAAACACTATAAGTGTGGGCCAGCAGCACCCAACATAATGTTTTGATTGTACCCTGAACGGGTTTGACTTTGTGTGCAGATGCATTGACATGTTGCAAAACAAGCCTGCCTTGTCTTGTCGCCCATTCTAGTCGCTTTTAGATCAATGCATGATTTAAACTGAAGTCGCCGTAATCTAGTAGGTAGTGTGTTGACTTATTAGACGTAAAGGCAGGGACGAGCCCCAGGCCAGACATCAAAACGAAAATACAAAAAGTATTTCTTCGGCGACTTCCTCTCAGCAGATTTCTGGCATAAACTCTGAGAGAGTAAATAAAATTGCCATGAAAAGTTTCTCAAAAATCTGTCGTTCGGATTTGACTTTAAACTGTAGCTCCCATCACCCATGTATAAAATTAACACACAGAACATGAGTGGTGTGAGAAGCTAGGCCGTAATCCTGACTGAAGGGTTGTAATGGCCAATTATGTAATTATGTATGTATGCATGATTCAAATGGATCGGTACAGCGATCTGTATTAACGATTTCACTAGGTTTTAAGAACTCGTGGTACACCGTACCTTTCTTGTGCTATCAGCAACTAAGCATTGTCTTCCTGCCGAATCGATCTGGTTTTACAGCCAAAGTTGATGGTTGTTGCGAATTAACACATGAATCCAATTCGATGCAACTTTGATTTTCCATAGTGATTGAAGCATAGCCACACAAGTGATTTTTCGGTTTTCGATCTGTCTGTCAATTCAATTCATGTGACATCCATTTTCCAGATTTTTGGATCTTTCCCATACCTTTTAAGCAATTGGAAATTGTTTATTGGGCAACATTTAACATCTCTGTCATTTGTTGCTGACGCAATGTGCCCTCTTTACTCAAAATTGTTTGCAATTGGGTGCCTTCGAATTTTTTTGGTTGCCTTCCACGTTCATCAGTTGTTTTTGTCACAGTATATAACCAGTAGCGAAACGCGATTTGACAGCGCATAGGCCAAACATGAAAGGGACAGCAAATATTACCAAAAAGTATTTCTGTCCTTCTCTGATTGTAACTCTGTTTTGTTTATTTATGTTTTGTTTAGTTTTCGGGGTGGGTTTTTAGTTAATAAAAAATGTAATTTTTGTCTAAAACTATTAATAAATAATAAAAACAACTAATAGCAATAACAAATTTTAACTTTTTCTTTTAAGAAATTAAATTATATTGGCAACTTTCAGCAAGAAATTTTTTTATGAGCAGTACGTTTTATTTTGATCTTGTAATATTTAGCTTCTTAATTATCTCTTGCACAAGAAACTATATTCATTGTGACCGAAAATCATGCACATTTCGATTAATATTTAAATATTTAAGAATCTTTAAACTTTTCATTGAAGAAATTTAAAAATATTCTAAATTTTCCCTTTTTTAACACAAAATAAATGTTTATTTACATTTAATTTTTTTTACTTTATCTGCCAGTTTTCACTCTGTATATCTGTTGCTTCTAACACATTTGTTTCGCAAAACATTAAAATATTTTTTTTCTCCCTCTAAATTTACCTATGCTTTTATGTTATGAAGGTTTTTCATCTGTCAAAGCTTTCGTATCTGTGTGCCTGTGATTGTAAGCTACTCTGTGGTATTTCCGTCTTCAGATAGCCCCTAACTGTTATGTTATGTGCAGCGTATTTCTGAGCTTGTTATCGAATCTATCCAACTGAATCGGTTTGACGATTATCGAAAGATCTCTTAATGTTAAAGCGTATAGGGAAAGGGAATAAATATATTTTGTTAGCTCAAACCTAGTCCATATAATACTTTTAAAACATTTCTTTAAACATCGCATCAGATTACTAATTTAAACTCCATAAATCCAAGGAATTATCAGTATTTCTTGTTTTTCTTTTTTTTTTTAATAAAGTTTGATTATTCAGATTGATTTTAATTTAATTAAATTTTGTTGTTGTTTTTTTCTTTCATGCTGTATTATTAATTTTCTTTTTAAATTTCCTTTCATTGCAAATTCATTCCCAATTATCAACGCCCAACTCAAAAACATGCAACGCTCGTTCATATTATGTTGTGATGCGTGGATGGATAATGATGGTTAATGGCTGTTGTTGCCTCTGTTGCCATAGAATTTGACAGAGAATTCAATAAATTTCCATTGAAATTTAATTAAAAAATAAAAATGTTTTGATTTTATATATGCTTACAGCAGCAGAAACGGTTTTGTTTATATTTTTCTATTAATTTATTGAACGAATAATGATTAGTACTAAAGCATACCATACAAATGAATTCAAGAAAAAAGCATAAAATAGTCAGAGATGGGAGTACATATGCGGGTAATTGGATTCTATCGATTTCTAGAAGTTGTTGAAATTAATTTTGTATGCAAAGTATATGCAAATATTATGTATACAATCTAATTAACTAATATTCATTTGAAATACAAATCGAAACAAAATCAGGCAAAACCTTTCGCCATCGTCTTCATTACTATTTAATCAGACAAAGATTCGATTAAAATGTATCGTCATTTTGTTGTGTACCCCGATGGCCTAGTTGGTAGTATGCTAAACTTCAAGTGTTGAGGCCGTATGTTTGATTCCCACCACAGAATCTGGGTGTTTGTGATTGTCTGACTACTTGCTTGGCATTATATGTGATTACTCATAACATAACATAATTGGCCATTACAACCTTTCAGTCAGGATTACGGCCTAGCTTCTTCCCACACCACTTATGTTGTGTGTGTTAACTTTATACATGAGTGGCGGGACCTACAGTTTAACGTCGACTGTATTTTTGAGAAAATTTTCATGGCAATTTCGATTTATTCTCAGAGTTTTTGTCAGAAGAAATATTTTTTCGTTTTGATGTCTGACCTGAGGTTTGGACTGTGGCCTTACATCTAACAAGCCAACACACTACCTCTATTGGTGATTACTCAGGAATAGAAAAAGAACGTGAGAATTATTACTAAAAAGCAAGGTCGTTAAAAAATCGTCGCACACTAGCCCCTCTTTCCATTTTTCCTATAAACTATCTCTCCTGTATTCCAACACAATGCACTGCATAAATAGGGCTCATCTTCTGGTCTAAAAAAAAATAAAGAAAAAATCTTCTTGCTTTTACAAATCGGAATGGATTTCATGTAAGTATAGCTCAAGACCATTAAAGCTGCTTGGCTAATGTTGGATTCATTCACTAGCTCGAAGCTGGCTTTCCTGTTCAAACAGTTTACTTTAATTTTTTGTTAAATTTTTTATTTTTTTGTATACAATATTCGATTTCAGTGGAAAAGTTATAAGAATACTTCCTTTGAATGTCAAAGAGCACAAATTAATACATTTTGTGATTACTAAGTTCATAACACAAAAAAAGGTAAGAAATTAAGTGCAGTTAAACGATTGCCTACGACTGTTAGTCGAGCCATAACTAATGAACATTCCAGTGCGACATGAATACTCAGTCTTACAGTTGGTCAATATTTATTAGTTTGATGAATACGTTTACAATGTTTGATTGTAAATAAGTTTATCCAGCTCTGAATTGTTATCCTAATTTGTAATTGCATTTAAATATCTGAACACTGATTAAAAATATCGATTGTTTAAATGAATAATTTATAAAACTCGTTAAAGCGTAAATAACGGTATTATCGAAATATGTATATACAGTCTGAGACTAAAGTTTAACTACACAAACGAAATCAAGGGTTTGAAGAAAACAAAATAAAATGTCTTCTTTGCAGTTTTGTTGGTCACGTTGTAAATATAAATAATAGTGTTGAATTTAGTTAAAAATAATGTTAATTTTTAACATTTAAAACATTACATGTTTCATAATATTAAATATGTAAGAATTATTTAATTGGTCATTAGAATTCTTTAGTTAGGATTACTACCTAGCTTTTTACAATAGGAGTGCCGCGACCTAATGTTTAAAGTCGATGCCGACCAACTTTTCATGGCAATGTTAGTGTCAAAACACTATTGAGAGTCACCGAAGAAGCATTTTTTCATATTTCTTTTTAGGCAAGATGTCGAACCTAGGGTTTGCACCTCGGTCTATAGTTTAAGAATATCTATAAGACTACGAATAAAAGTGCAAATATTTCCGATGTGTATTTAAACTGTAGTCCCTGACTGTACATTACCATAAAAACCATTCAAATAAAATACCATATACTCGTACATACATTTAATGTAAATACATTCATAAAATTTTATGTGTTTTTGCACGATTTACAGGGTCTTTCAAATGCGAACATCATACATACATAATTGGTCATTACAGCACCTTCAGTGAGGATTACGACCTAGTTTCTCACACCACTTATGTTGTGAGTGTAAAATTTTATGGCGTGACCTACAGTTTAAAGGCGACTCCGAACGACAAATTTTTGAGAAACTTTTTCATGGCAATTTTTATTTTACTCTCAGAGTTTTAGCCAGAAATCTGCTGAGAGGAAGTCGCCGAGAGAAATTTTTTTGTATTTTGTTTTGTTCAAGATATCGGAGCCAGCGATTTAAATGTGCTTTCGTCTAATAAGCCAACACACTGGCATCACACTACTCTATTACATCTGGAAAATTATTGAGGTACGGACGAAATAAAAGAGGCCGCAGAATTGACTCCTCTGGCATACCTCTTTTTACGCTTCGACTTATCGAATAATTATCATTCAATACAACATTTCGTAGTCGTCCAGTAAGGCAGTTATTCAACAGTCAACAGGCCAGCTACAAACAACAAATTGTCAATTTGACCCAGCGACCAGAATAAGCTACATGACACGGCGAGGTAATTTTGCAACATGCAAACCACTTCAGAATACAAACAAAACGTTAGACAGGAAGCTGTTAGCCCCACCCACCGTATTCACCAGAGTTGGGCCCTCCCAACTACTATTTGTTTTCATCGATTGGGCATGCATTGGCTGAGCAGCACTTCGATTCTTACGAGGCAGTCGAAAATTCGATGACTAGTTGGTTTGCAGGCACAAGACGAACAGTTGCCTGAGGGATGGAAAAAATGTGTAGTCAGCAATGGCAAACGGGTTGAATAAAATATATTTTTTTTTAATTTTTCCATTAAAAATTAGAGTTTTATTTACACAAATAGCACTCACTTCATACCGGAATACCTGGTACTTTCTTTATTGTCCGCAAAGACGGAGTAGTTAAATTGAATTTGAAAACGAAATTCTTTCGAAAAAAAAAATCCCAACTTTGAAGATCCTGTGTTATGTTAAAATCTATAAAATAATTCACATGAAATTAGTGCAGCAGTAAATAAAATAAAAAATTCTGTGGTTAACCTGGAAATTAATACGTAATTAAATTAGTAAGGATGGTTGACTAATTTTAAACAAATTCAATGAAATTTAATGAAAATGAAATATTTTTCAATACGTTTTCAAATAAAATTTTTTCTATATTCAATATGTATGTATAACAATGAATTGTTTCAGTTTTCAGTTGCTGTTCAACAAAACTTCAATTTTAAATTAAAATTACTCGCACACTTTTCCATTGAATTATTGAAAATTACCGCAATTTTCAATCGTATAATGTGTAGCTCAACAGAAGAGTATTTGCACAAGTTATTACCACCATTCTAGAGGATAAAACAGCTTCCAGCTAACAAAAGCAACAAACAATTTCAACAATTTAATATTATAAAGCCATATGGCCCTATAATAAATACACCCTTCATCCATACATACCCCAATACCCAATCTATTCACACTGTTTTCAACAACTTAATAAAACAGACAGACGGACAGACAGGCGGACAGACAGACGGACAGACAAACGGACAGACAGACAATGCTAAAGAATTTCATTGAATTTGGAATTTCATTGAATTGGAATTTCGAAAAGATGTTTTCATATTCCATTGATTATAGGCACAGAAAAAAGGGAAAAAAAGCGCAATAAAAAAGAGAAAAGAAAACTATTTCAACAATTCAAAGTCAAATTCATTAAAGAAGCGCTGTGGATGTGTGAGGTTAAATTTGCTTCTTCTTATTTAAATGATGACAGTGCATAAACTGTAAAAGGAAAAGAAAATATTTTACGGTCTTGTAAATCTGTACAATAATGGTTAGACCAACCAACACTGACAAATCTAAGACAGTTTAATAGAAGTCGCCGTAGTCTAGTAGGCAGTGTGTTGGCTTATTAGACGTAAGGCCACGGTTCAAACCCCATGTCAGACATCAAAACGCAATAATATTTCTTCGTCTGCTTCCTCTCAGCAGATTTCTGGCATGAACTGTGAGAACAAATAGAATTGCCATGAAAGGTTTCTCAAAAATCTAACGTTCGGAATTGATTTTAAACTGTAGGTCCCACCACTCATGTGTAAAATTAACACACACATTATTAGGGGTGTGAGAAGCAAGGCCGTAATCCTGTCTGAAGGGTTGTAATGGCCAATTATGTATGCATGTATGTAATGCACAGAGACTAGAGTATGTTATAACTGAGAGAATGAAAATCGTTTCCACAGCAGCACTGAATGCTCTGTTAGATTTAAGTCCAATTGTCAAATTTCTAATCAGTTATTCAGTCTGTTTGACTAGGTCACTATTGTCGACCGTACACAACGACGTGTGTTCTCTGAGTGGGCTTTGCAGAAAGTTAGCAAGAGACTCTAATCATCGAAAAAAACTTTTTTAAACGTTTGGTCCCATTTCTGAATGAATGAATGTGCGAACAAATCAAATCGTCCAACTTGGATTGATGTTAATCCACATGAGAAAAAAATATCTGTCCATATTTCTTTGAGAAAAACATTGGTCAAATCATCACTGTCAACGGCTAGCATTATAGGTTGCTGATTACCAACTCCTTTTGGCCTAAATTGGACAATGTGAATATTAAAGAAATTTGGTTTCAACAACGCAGTGCTATGTGCCTCATAGATTATGCCGTTTAAATGTTGAGGGTATGGTCAGATCGTGTGATGTGAAGCGATCACGAAGATCGTTCGATTTCATTCCGTTAGACTTTCTCTTGTAAAGTTTTCTTAAGTCGCAGGTGTAAAAGAATAAACTGTGGCAGCGGTTGTCAAAATCATCGATCAAATTTAGGATATTTGGACATTTAGGGTTGCGTTTCAACCAGAGAAGCCAAGCCGCATATTTGAATAAAGTTATCTTCCACTCTAAATGGCTGCATTTCGAGTACATCTCATACATACTTTGCTTTATTTAAATTTAAAGATAGGAAACGCTTAAAAACACCCAGTACAAGGTCTATTAGGAGCCTAGTAAATCGAGTGGCTGCAAGCTCCCTTCTTAACTGTAATCTGGACAGAACCCATATATTTTATGGTTTTGAGAATATTTTGGTAAAAGACGTGAATATAGTAAGCTGTAGCCTCTTTTAAAGGAGCAATTGTTTTATTCTATATGGATGGGTAGAGAAGAGATATTGAGATAGGAGCGGGAGTTTTTGATTGCAGTGGTTCGGAGCCTAAAGGAACGCACACAGGCATCTTCCAATGGAAAGATTATGTATTCGAAAAATGTTCCTAATTCAACTTGGACAGAAAGTACAAAGACAGTGAGCAATACTAACTGAACACTGGTCCCTTATGAGGTTAAGTCGAAACTTAGGGGTTATATTAATATGGGGCCCTCTGATGGGTCTTATATCATGTGGGGATTCGCGGTTATGAGCAAACTGTTCAGCAAGGGGACTGTTTTTGTGAACTGGAAGAAAATGTTTGAAAGTGAGTGTCTACTCAGCGAAAGGGGATATGGAGGGACCCAGAGGCAATTAAAATTTTTGTTTGTAAAGAACATTAGAAGGAGATTTGTGTCATGCATCAAACTCAGCGAAATGGGAGGTAGAGGAGAGGACATAGAGGCAGTCAAAACTTTTATTGGTAAATAACAATAGAAGGAGATTTGTGTCATGCATCAAACTATCCAAGAATAATAATAACTTGCTGCTATTAATCGGCCTTTTGACAGGCCAATGCAGGTTGAAACAAGACTTGGTTTATAATGAGAAGATATGATCACAATGCATAATTGGAAAGTGTGAGGCATTAATGCATTCCAAAAGGAAACACCTCGCTATACATCAGGGAATAGGTAGGGAATTACAATTATCAGCAGCAACCAGCATCCTGAACCAGCAGCCTGGGTATGTTCTTTGATAGGTCGTCTTACCAGATAGGGATCCTTCCTAGCCTAAAAAGATATTCCTCTGTGAAAATGTATTTGGTTGTTGTTGTTGCTGTATTGTTTGTATTGAGAACTTTCACTTATTAGGTTCCAATCTTTCTCTATAAGGGCTTGGGCTGTCTGACTTTCACATGAAATTCGTTGTTGTTTTTTTATTTTTTGTGGAGATAAATGTTAAACGGCTACATGGATGAATTATTTGAAATGCCATTAAAGAGTTTTATTTTTATTTTAATTTCGAAAATCATGGTAAGCATAGCAGTTAAGCACTTTAACAAAACAAACTTGAGGAAAATGTCTGTTGGCCTTGCATTTGAAATTGAAAATGTGTGTTCAAGTGACAAAAAAACAAAAAAAAAAAGAAATTAAATTAAAATGTACTTAGAAAAGTATGATAAGAGAAGTTATCATACTTTTCTAACGCACTTCCTAAATGAACTTTAAACTTCAGTGTTAATAAAAGTGTTGCTTTTTGTCTTGTCTTTACAGATTGTGGCCAATAAATTATTTAAGCGACATAATGCTTCCTAAAGATTTTACCACAAATTTTTATCTGACATAATCAAAATGATGTACAATTACGTTACGTAACTTTAAATCAAAAACATTTTTGAAAAACTACTTAAAAAAACGAAACACTTGAAAAAAATGAAGGAACAAAAAGACAGTAAGAGCTGTCGTAAATCCAAAATATAAAGAAAATCAAAAAAGAAAAAAATTTTTACAACTGAAGAGCAAAAGAACAGCAGCAGAAAAACACGTAGAATTATTTTTAACTGGAGAATCATTTTCAAAAAAATAAAATTAATTGCTCAACATTTCTTTTCATGCTAAAAACTAAACAATTTTACACTTATTTTTAAGACAGACTTGAAGTAAGACAAGATAACAGACAAGAAAATGCTTATGAAACAACAACGAACATTTCAACAACAGCAAAAGTGTCTGCATGTTATAACCTGCCTCATATTCAGTTGTCTGCTATTGTTAATAGAATGGCAGGCTGTGTTGGCAACACCCATTCTAACAAAGTCGATAGCATTCACAACGATAATTTCATCAAAAACAGCTGCAAGACAAGGGGTAGGTGGAGTAGGTGGCGTAGGAACAAGAAGGTTAAGAGAGCATGCTAAGCCAAGTAGAGAAAATAAACGACGTGGTCATGTGCGGGGTGGTGGTGCAAGTAGTTCGCCATGCGAACACAAAAGTCTTGGTGAACTTATCAAGACAAGTCCAGTGATACTTAAAGCCTTGGGTGCCCACATTTTTAATCATGACGATGATGAAGATTTACGTATTTTACACAATAGTAACGATGCTTTACTATTAAAATGGCAAAATGAGCAAAATAAAGTACTGACGTCTTTAAAGAGAACTGAAAAATTCCAACAAAAATTTCCATATTCAACATCATCCGCAGCAGCGTCATCATCATCACCATCATCATTGTCGTTATCAGCAAAAAAATCTACTGAAAAAACAAAACGACTACAAAGCAAGCCAAAACTGTCATCCCGAGCACAAACAAGGCAGCAGCAACAAACTTTTAGTGATGCTGCAACTAATCGGGCCGCCATGCTGGCGTCAATGAATGCTGATGCCATTTTAATAACATTAACACCGGAAACAATTTACAAAGGAGCATCGTTACTAAAAATGACACCCAATGCTGCTGAGCATGCAACATCTCGCACAACGTCGAGTAGTGGTGGTGGTGGTGGTGGCGGTGGCAGTAGTAGCAGCAGCAATTCAATTGGGAATAATAATGCCAATAGTGATGGCAGTGGTGGTAGCTCAGGCGCTGGCTTAAATGCTGGCACCATTAATTCATCAGAAGCTTCGTACTTGTATGAAGGGTACGTATGTCACAATAACAACAACAAAAACCCACAACAACAACAAAAAATAAGAAAATGTAAATTGGAAATAAGAAATTGCATTGAAATTGCTGGTCTCGTCTTTAGCACACTCGACTGGGATTAATTTATGGTGGGGTATTCAATTGAAGCAATCACTTTGCTTTTCAGTCTGCATGCATGCAAGAATGCATGAAGTGTGTGAGAGAATTAATGCAAAATATTGAGTGAATATAAGCGAAGTGCTTGACATAAACTAAAGACGCATTATTGTCGATTTGCTCTCTGTATTGCACAATGGCTGTATTAAAGTGGTTTTATTTTGAGCGTGAATAAGTATGTGAAGCATTACAAGGAAATACAGATTTTGACCTAATTATCCAATTTATTGAAAAAATTTATTGAAATTTTTAAAATTTTTACGAATATAAGGAGAATTCATATTCTATAGCGAGACTGCAACTTGAAATCTTTTTGGCACAACAGCGCATCTTTTGAGGTTATGAATGAATCATGCAAATTTATGATTTCCAATCGAAAAATATGGTAACAAATAAGGGCAAGGTCTGTGCTATTAGGTGGATGAGATAAAACTTCCCATCCACTGTTTTCCAAATAGTTTTTCACCGGCGTCGCCATATGTGGCCGATCATTGTCATGATGGAAGATTAAGGTTTCGTCTCTGGTTGTATATTCAGGACGTTTTTCGATCGCACGCTTCAAACGAATTAATTGTGGTTTGTACACATTTCATGTTGTAGTCTGGCCTGGTATTAAGAGTTTATAATTAATTCCAACAATTATACAGCATTACCCTGACGCAATGGATATTCTGCTTAGCCGTTGATTTTAATTTTTATCCCCGCTTTACATCGGATTTCTTGCACTTGGGTTGAAATGAAACTATTTTTAGTCGCCATTAATAATTCAAAGCAAAAACGATATGTTTTTAGGGTATTTCAGCCAAGCAAGCAAGTCATTATTCAACGTCTCTTGGCTTTAGTTTATAAATCATCCAATTTCCTTGCTATTGAACGAATTCTGCTGATTTTAATCGCTTTGAAATGACTGCTTAAGTCATGCGTAATTATGGTACAAGCTCTTCTTGCGTCTGACGCGAAACTTGATCGAATTGTTTCCAATTTATGGTCTTTAAACTTTTCTGACTGTCAAGGATGATGTGAACTCAAAATTTTAGTGTTATTGATAGAGCGTGCTCATTATATAATTCTACAAGCTAACCTTAAGACGCATGTGCAGTTTTCTTTGTAAAAAAGTGGCTCAACAAAGCTGCTGTTTTATCGGCAGTTTCAAAGGTTTTGCATCGTGAAAAAAATGGTTTGATGTGCACAACCAAACAAACCGATATTAATTGATTTCGTCAATCAATATTAATTGATTTCGATGCTGTACTTAAAAATGGTATTTTGGTATGGTATGTGGTCTTATGTACGCAGTGGCATCACGAACGTTGACCTCAAAATGCTCAATTGCCCCTACTTTGTCAGCATAACACTTTTCTTAAATGGCGCCCCAAAGATAATTGTCCAATGGTGTCAAATCGCAGCTTCTTGGCTACCAATTGACAAGACCGTTTCAGCTTATTAAACGGCCATCAAACGTTTGGCGGAATAAATTGATTGTGGCAAGAGACGTGTGGCAAGTTGCACCATCCCGTTAAAACTAAACATCGTTCACATCAATACCGAGTACCAAAAAATCGGTTATCATGGTGCTATAGGTGTCTCCATTGACTGTAATGGTTGCGCTGTTCTCATTTACAAAGAAATATGCGGCGATGATGCCTCCGCTCCACAAGAAGCACCAAACAGTTACTTCTGTAAGACCACATTTGAGTTTTCTGAGTCTCAAATACGCCAATTTTGCTTATTAACGACCCACCAAGATGAAAATGAGTTTCATTCGAAAAGATGTTTTTTTTGTCAGAATCGACATCATCGTGCTGTTTCTCGTTGGCCCAATAAGTCCCAAGTCCCCCAAGCGTAAATCGATTCATTAAATCCGGTGGAGATAATATACTGAATTTTGTGACAGTATAGAATGACACAAATATTGCCAGATTCGAAATAAATGATGGTTTAAATTGAAACCAATAGATGACCCACCCTGTATATATTAAAATAAATTTATTTTTATATTTTTCTTTTTTTTGACTCCGACACTTGCATACAAAATATAAATTTCATTGATTTCTTTAATGACGTATTTTTTTTGTAATTTTCATTTTTATTTCTTTTCATTTATTAACAGGCAATTAAATGCAACTGTCCAACCATTATCATGTTTTGATGATAATTTATTGAAATTGTTGCCAAGTGATTTAATTATTTTTGGTAAACTGATAACAGTTGATGAGCAGCAACAGCAGCAACGACTACATCAGACGCAACAACAACAACAGCAACAACAAACAAATGATTTTTTAATTGATCTAAATGACTACACATCGTCATCGGCAAGAGCACAACATCACCAACAACAGTCATCCACCAAAGATATGCTAAAAATCAGTATAAATGGTTTACACCGATGGTCATCCCAATTTGAAAATTATATATGGAAACATTTGGGTAAGTCGGTCTTCCCAATTTCAATTCATATTGATTGATACTTATTATTATTTAGGGGTAGTATTTAAATAAGAAATTGTTACATACAGTTGAATGCATTAAAATATAAACTGATTTGGGGATCATTATTTTCCTGGTAACAATTTCTTCCATTTTCTTCTTCTAAGGGTCTTATATTTTTATTTTAACGAACTCCCTAGTGCCTGAACTTTATTTGAAAAAATAATTTTTTGTTTTTTCGTTTTTTTTTTTTTGCAATACAATTCATTTTATTTTATTGATTTTCTCCATCCTCCATTTGTTTTTCTTGTTCTTCTATGTTTTGGGACAAGTGGAGTTTTGTCTGTTTAAAATATCTGTATACGAGTACATAGACACACATGCTTGTGGCTAGATATACAGGCAGTGGTAGAAAAAATAATAGGGACACTTAATTTCTTTATACATGTGAAGAATTTCTCTGTACATTTCTTATTCAGACAATTGGAGGGACCATAAAGTTTCCCCAAAACGAAAGTGTTAAATGTATACATACATAATTGGTCATTACAACCCTTCAGTCAGGATTACGACCTAGTTTCTCACACCACTTATGTTGTGTGCGTTAATTTTATACGTGAGTGGCGGGACCTACAGTTTAACGTCGGCTCCGAACGACAGATTTTTTGAGAAACTTTTTATGGCAATTTTATTTACTCTCAGAGATTTTGCCAGAAATCTGCTAAAAGGAAGTCGCTAAAGATATATTTTTTTATATTTCGGTCTGTTGGAGATGTCTCAACTCACTACCTACTAGACTACTGCGACTTCTGTAATACATTGAGTATGTAATAATGCTTGATAGGCAACTCGGGGTTAGTTTCAAACAAACTTTTTTATTTTGTTTAAGGTCTAGTCTTTCCCTTTAATGTTTTCCAGAGCTGTATCATTTCAAATTTCATTTTTGCTTTTTTTTTATTTTAAATTACAATTGACTTCATTTCTCTTTTTTTTTGAATTCTATGGAGTACATTGACATGTGTGGTGGGTTCATGTTTTCCATTTGTACTCCGTTCATATTGAATTTTTTTTTGCTTTGCTTTGCTTTTAATTTCTCTAACATTCGAATTGACACAGTTCAGCGATTTGACAAAAACAAGATACCCATTTTAAGGGATGGTACTTTTCGTTTGTATATAATTGTAACAACAAAAACAAGCAAGTGGCAAGGTGTACAAGTTGGAATTTGAAAAACTGTAGTCATTAAAAGGTTCTTTGGGGTTTTTTCTTTTAAGCTTGCAACATGCAAGACTTAGTTTTTTTCAAATATGTAAATAAATCATGGAATTAAATTCTTTACAGTACATTTGAATACAATTAAATTCCGGTATAAAATAAAAGAAGTCGTGTAAAGTAATTAAATTAAATTAAAAGAAGTAACGAATGATTAAGTTCTATTAAAAGTCTTATGATTGTATAGAAATGTATATTTTACATTATTGCATCATTTTAATTAATTTCCATCTATCAATCAATTTCATCAATCAAACAAATTTCATCCATCAATCAATTTTCATCAATCAATCAATCAATTTCCATCTATCAATCAATTTTCATCAATCAATAAATATTCATCTATCAATAATAAAAGTAAAAATAAAAGATATATGAAATGACTAGATCCCTCAAGTAGTATCGAATACAGGAAGTCTTTTCCTATAGGAACTGTAATTTATTAACTATATTTGCTAAAACACTATATACCGATATCGCATTCAACAACACGCCAAAGTAAAAAAATTGCTTTTATCGAAATGGGTCTTCTGTTCATGAAATGAACCACGGGCGCATTGCTCATTTTACAATCGCCATAATCGTTCAAACGAGAGGACTAATTGCAATGTGCTGGAAAAATTTTAGTCCATTGTCGATCATTAAATAATCGACAAACACACATACGTTGAATAAAAAAACTGCAAGATCTGCCGTAAACATTGCTGCTGTCCTGTACACTCCAGAAGTATCCGAGTTCGTCGATTTTGCATCGCTCATAAGAACTCGATCTTCCGCAGACCACATCGCGATGAATTTTACTTCGTGGTTTGGACTTGCGGCAAAAAAAAATTAAACTCACCCTGAAGCTGCAGGCAAACGACCATATACAAGGACTTCGGTTAGTTGAAACAGCACTGAGGCAGTAGGCAACTGACGTTCTTCATATTCATAGAAAAATCATATTAAGGCCCATTTCTATATAAAAAGGTACGACAACAAGCAAATTTTTACATGAGAATCGAGAGCGTCCAATGTTGGTGTTGTCCGTCCATATTTCTATGAGAACGACGTTGGCCAAATCATCTATGGCGAGCACTATTGGCCGATTATTACCAATTTCCTTTGGCCGGAATTCATTGGTTTGTGTATTCCACTAGAGGGCATTCAGAAGACTTTATCTTGTAGTGTTTTCTTAAGTTGTAGATGTTTTCAGAAGTCACAAATCATTGAAATGGCATTAATAGGTTTAAATTTAAAATAGAAAGCGCTTTAGTAAGGGCCCTATACACAGTTACTTAAGGGAAGGATCATTCTGTGGCAAACGGATAAGTCAAACACAAATTGGGTGAGAGGAGTGTAATAATCGGAGACCATAGTGACATAAGGATAAGGATGATAAAGAAACTTGACAGTACAAAGAACGGGTTGTAGAGAGGGAAAATGGGGTTAAACTGCTGGAGTCTAGAGTATGTGAAAATTTAGGGCAATAAAAATAATATGAACTTGCCAAATAAGCATCTTTCACACTGCCGATGCGGTTATAAATTTTCCAGGATAGCTGTAGACTGAGACTCTTTCTAAGCCAGACGAGTGTGTGACAATCTAAAATTTTCTTATGCGACTATTGTGGAAGATTTGAGTATTGCATCAGACTGTTCAGGAAGTAACCTGAAAATAATAAACAAACAAGAATTTTAACCTTTGTTTGGAATATTAATCGCATGATGTCCAAAATAATGGGTTTTGTGATGAGAAAAAGGAATCATGAGGATACATACTTACTATCCGTATGCTGTTAAAGCATTTTAAAAGTAAACAGTTGCGTGTTTGTCAAGTTCGAGACTTGAAGATATAGTTTTGAGTGTGTAGAAGAGTTTGCTCCTAAAAATGTGCATACTTTAAAAGAAGTATTTGAGAGAGAAATAGAAATTGAATATAATTTAAAAGAGATAATTATGATTTAAACTCCGAGCATCCGTTATGAAATTTAATTACTGTTGCCTTCTATTAAAAACAAATTCTATTGTCATTAAAACTCCACAATTGGGGGGAATTCAATATTAAACAGAGAGAGAGAGAGAGATGAAAATTGTTTCTTTCAACAGCTTCATTGTTAATGAATTTTGCAATTTTCTGTATAATACAACAACAATAAAATCACGTTGAATTTAATTTAATTTTATTTAACCGGAGAGTAATTTTTTTCATTTCATTTATTCTTGTGTTCAACCACATATAGGTTGGGATGACTGGAGTGATTTTACCGTATGCAGTGTGGCTTGTGGCAAAGGTGTTCAGCAACGTTTTCGACGTTGTCTATTGGATAATCCGATGGTTAATTTGAACATGAATTTTAATAACGATGATGATGATGACGATGATGAAGAGGATGACATTGATGTGGACGTGGATGTTGATGCTGATGTGGTTGTCGAAATGGAATTGGAAGAGGATCTAGTGAACGACGATGGAGATGACAGTAGTGATTCAATAATGGTTGATGATGTTGATGTTGATGTTGGCGTTGAAAGTGAACAACACAAAACTATTGATGATAAACACAATGTGGCACAAAATTCTGCTACATCAACAACAACAACAGCAACTTTAGCTGGCGATGTTAATAATCAGAATTCTAGTGAAAAATCAAATGATTTAATAACAGGCAACATGTTGCATTTCGTGACAACTCCACGAACAAAAATTAGTATTGAAACTACAATGAAAACAGAAGAGGATACTGAAGTGATGCGCATATTCGAGGGTCATTTCAATGACACGTTTCCTTCTACATTAGAAGCAACAGCAAGAGATACCTTAACCATCAACAATGGAAAGTCATTTAAAAAGCAATTGTCTTCGTCTTCGTTATCAGCATCAGCATCCGATTTACCTCTGAAGGATAAAGTGAATGCAACAAAATCAAAAAAACTAAAATTGCAACAACAACAACAGCAACAAAAACGAAAAGCTAAGCATAGAAAGCATAAGTCAGCAAAATTCTATTCAACAATGTTCTGTGAAGGCTACAATATCGAGCAGAGGAACTGCAACAGTTTCGAATGTAGTGGTAAGTAATTAAACGATAATATTTCTATGAGGGAGTTAAATTGGGTTTTCAACCTTTTGTGGTAACCTCTCACTTAAACTACATGTACATGAAATGTGTGGTATTCTAAACATTCAAATAATTTAAAAACGAAATAAATGGCAAAACTGAAAATATTCTTTGAATTCATTGATTTGGAGCATCTTGAATATCCTCTTTCTATCCTTACGTGTCCAGCAATACATGAATAATTGGTCATTACCCTTTAGTCAGGATTACAAACTAGCTTCTCACACCACTTATGTTGCGGGTGTTAATTTTGTACATGAGTGTTAGGTTCTACAGTTTTAAGTCTAGTCCGAACTACAGATTTTTGAGAAACTTTTCATAGCAATTTTATTTATCCTCAGATATTTTTTGCTGAGAGGCAGTCGCTGAAGAATTTTTTTCATATTTCGTTTTGAAAGAAATGTTCTGATCGGGGTTTTTTGAACCTTGGCATCCCATTTAATAATTAAATACACTTCCAACTAGACTACGGCGAGTGGATAGTATCCCATTTAATTGAGGCAATCGGCGGCAACACAACTTCCAACTACATCTCGGTGTCCATATGCATACATACATACATAATTGGCTAACACAACCCTTCAGTCAGGATTACGTCCTAGCTTCTCAAACAACTCTGTGTGTTGTAATTTTATACATAAGTGGCGGGACCTACAGCTTAAAGTCGACTCCGAATGTTAGATTTTTGAGAAAGTTTTCATGGCAATTTTGATTTACTCTCAGAGTTTTTGCCAGAAATCTGCTGAAGGGAAGTTGCCGAAGAAATATTATTTTTCATATTTTCAGTTTGATGTCTGACCTGGGGTTTGAACCATGGCGCCTTGCGTCTAATAAGCCAACACACTACCTACTAGATTACGGCGACTTCAAGTCCATATTCGGAGTCCATATGGGAGTTACTAAATTTCTCTGAGAAATTCTTGGCATTCATGAACAATGACCAAATATATCGTGATTAACCTCGCCTATCAACAAACATTGTGTCGCTTTCAAAATAGCCATGATCTCCGCCTGGAGAATTTCAATCATGTAGCTTTGAGCCATCGGTCTAAACTTCAAAGGTCCCATTGCAAAAATCTCCGGGTCTTTAGGCCGGAATTCGAAAATTAAATGTTGTATCCAGCAAAGTTATAAGAAACCATACAACCGAACCGAATATGTTCAAGTCTTTTCAGAATAGCAAGTCTTTTAGTAGAACAGATGGTACCTATAGTTTAAATTTAAATGTTTTATTCGTTTGAAAGCTGTATTGATGACATAATGTGTGAAATATAAAATCCTTCAAATGCCCGCAAAGGCTTCTCTTTCCATAAAATTATTGCAGTTTGATAAAGAATGATATAAGAAATGTTTCCCTTAATTTAGCTCAAAATCTTGAATTATTTTGTCATTATTTTTTAATTTTTATAAAGAAACATATTTTCACAAATTTTTTTGTGCACACTCCTATTTTGGGAGTCATCATTCTAAAGGCACTATTGATTTATATCTTGTATTTGTTGTTGTAATATAAAAATACTCTGAAATCGCAACGTAAATAATGTTATCAGCGATTAATTTTGAAATAAAAAATTTCATTTTCATATTTTCCTTGACATTACTCTTGACAGACAGAATGAAATTCACGGGAATGAAATGTATTGTTTTTTTTATTTTTCCTCAGATGATATCAATGATTTATTGAAATTCTATCGAAAATATCCCACAACTGATGAAACAAATACAGCCTCAACGCAAACAATGATGATGGACTACTCGAATACAATGGCAGCAGCAGCAGCGGCAGCATCGTCTGTACCAACAATAGCTGGCACATCATCGTCGTCTACGACGAATAGTGAAATTGATGGCACAGCACAAAATAATGAAAATCTCAATATTTTTACGACGCCCATTAATATGGGCTACGTACTCAACTGGCATAACATATTAAATTTTACGATAATGTTGACTTTAAGAGTTAAGGTAAGCGGTCGCAGGAAATTTCCATTAAAATTCGTTTAAAATTTGTGAAACCAAAGCAAAAACAGCAAATAAAATAAATTTCTTTCTTTTTTTTTATCTTTTTTCACTCTTTTTCATTTCATATTTTTACTTTGTGTGTGTGTATGTGTGTCTGTGCCATGTTCATTGGCAACCATTTCATAAAACTTTACACAGAACGATAGTTATACGACAGCGACAATATTTTCCATACGCAATACCACACACAATCTATATTTGGAATCCTGCAAGGATGGTTTACGTTTATACTTAGAACGAGATAAAACCACCGAAATGTTACCCATTAAATTTAATTTATACGATTACCATTGGCATCAAGTGGCTATAAGGTAAGTAAGTGACTTTATCGATCCCCATTATGGTAGTAGAATCATAAAAGTGGTTGGTTTTTCTATTCTTTGGAAAATTTAAATTTTAAAAACTTAAATGCGATTGCTTTGCCAAAAAAGAGAATAGATATGCGATTAAAAACGTTTTAAAGGATAAAAAATGGGAAGCAAAGAAAGAAATAAAACAGAAAATAGTTTATTAAAAGGGTATTACACTTTCCGTCTAGTGGATAGTGTACTAGAGTTTGGGATTGTGAGTTCGATTGCCGCTAAGGATTGTTACACTACATAAGATTTATTTACAAATCAAAAATTGATTAAATATTCAAATGCATAAATACACACGTCATTTGAGCCTCAGAAAACGATTCAAAACATATCCACCGCATGTCCCTACTTGCCATCATTTACTGCCAGGCTCATCTTAGTAGATTCCCGTTAAATAGAGCTGAAGACGGCAGTAACATTTCACTACGGAGGACTGCCTTATACATACATACATAATTGGCCATTACAACTCTTCAGTCAGGATTACGACCTAGCTTCGCATAATGTGTGTGTTAATTTTACACATGAGAGGCGGGTCCTACAGTTTAAAGTCGACTGCGAACGACAGATTTTTGAGAAACTTTTCATGGCAATTTTGATTTACTCTCAGAGTTTTTGTCAGAAATCTGCTGAGGGGATGTCGCCGAAGAAATATTTTTCATATTTTCGTTTTGATGTCTGACTTGGGGTTTGAACTCGGGCCTTACATCTAATAAGTTAACACACTACCTACTAGACTACAACGACTTCACCGAGGACTGCCTTATAGTCGACAAAAAGATAGTGTATGCCGATTTCGTTTTCATGGGTTTCATTCAGGATTTGACGGAATGTGCAAATCTGACGGCACCGTAGGCGCATATTACGGGGTCTTCCTTTTTTAGGATTGCACAGAAGACATGGTGGTGACAATCGTTGGATACACTTTCCTCTTGGCGTGTTCTATAAATAAGCCTTCGGCCTTAAACAATTCAGCGGGCAGGCCATCAGAGCCAGCAGCTTTATTGTTGTTAAAACGCAGAAATACAACTTTAAGCTCTTTTTGACTGGATTTAAAACCTCAGTATCCCTTGGTAGTCCGAAACCAAGTTTCCGTTATCATCCATACTGGATGATGTTCCTGGCTTGGAACCTTCTTTCTTGCATCTGCAGGATGCGATTTCCTCACGCTCTCGGATTTCCTACTCACTCTTCTTGCGTATGAAAGGGTGCCTCTCCTCCCTTTTGCTCTCTCACTCTCTACCGTTTCGTAGTGGTGGACTGTAATGTTTGCGTTCTTTGCTGCAGCTGCCTCACGACACTCCCCATCGTACCTATTGGTTTGCGACCGCAGCTTTTTGACGTCCAGCATTTGCAGACATTAGAGGGTTAGTCGTGACTTGGCTGCAACCAGGCAGTTTCCCGAGTTGATATTTGGACTTCTTAATGTGCGTAGTACATCCAGGCGTGCCTTTCCTCATTCATAATATGATCAATCTGATTGGATGTTGATCGATAAAGGGACGACAACCAAGTGAATTTGTGAATATTGTGATGCTGACACTTGATTTCGCCGCTGCGAAATCGTTGTGTCTTAGGCCGTTTTTTTTTTCTTATGGCATGTTTTGGTAGATAATTGGAAGTCTTTTCGAAACTTTACCTAAATGTATGTTAGGAACAGCCGGATGAAAATAATTTGAACATATATTTTACGAATAATAAATGAAATGTTTGTATTAAATCTTTTCTTTTTAGCATACAAAATGGTGATTTCATATCAATTCATGTTGATTGTTCCTGGACGAATAGTTTCGTTGTCTCGAAACGTTTATTTTCGCTACCACTGGCGGCTGATGTTGAAATTGGTAGAGGCTTTAATGTAAGTCCATATATGTACATACATTAAATAACTTCTATACATATTTCCTAATAACAAAAATATCTCATCTTAATTCATTAAAATTTGTTTTTATAATTTTTTTTCTTCACATTTTCAGGGTGAACTACAACAACTCCTAATATTACCCGAACATCAAGAACGTTATCAATGCTCTGAGAAACGCACATCAATAAATGAAGTTAAGCGTTATATAATCGATACATTTATCGATGACTATGCCAACTAAGAAACTGTGAACTGGAACAATAAAATAAAATAAAATAAAATTAAAAAATATATTAAAAAAATACTAATCATTATTAAAGATTAGAAAATATTACTAATAAATGTGCTAAAAAGGATGATAAAAACAAAGAAATTTAAAAATAAAATTTATAATGTGAAGACCCCCCTGAATATTCAATATATTTTTCATATATTAAAAAAACAAAAACAAAAACAAAAACTATAAACAATAAATGTAATTGATAGATATGTAATATTATATAGTATATATAGTATATATAAATATATATATAGAATAAAAAAAAGAACTTAATAAATATAAATAAAAAACAAAATGCATTTAAACTATATTTGAGCATGTGTTTCATTTAAGCAGAAGGCATTAGCCGTCATAGTCATTCTGGCTGCATCAGGTGACTCTCAGAGCTCATGTAGCAAGTTTTGCGTGTGAAAAATTCCAATTAATTCTACGCATTAGTTTTTGGTTGGTTGGTGGCCTTTTAAATATGGAGAGCGATAAGCAGCATTTTCGACATATCTTACTGTTTTACTACAGAAAGGGTAAAAATGCTGTTCAAGGCAGAAAGAAATTGGTCGATGTGTATAGAGAAAGTCTGTTGACAGTACGCCAGTGCCAGAACTGGTTCACTAAATTTCGATCTGGCAATTTTGATGTCGAAAAAGCGAATAACAACACGTGAGATCGGATTGAGGTTAAATTTATCAAATTCAACAGTTTATGACCACTTGATTGATATTATTCGAAAACTGTCTTTCGTTTCCACAAAAAAAAAAAAGAAATTACTTTCCAATATTTGCCGTATATTATATCCCCTTAATGGTCAGGATGCTGTTCTTTGTGAGATACATACATAATTGGTCATTACAACTCTTCAGTCAGGATTGCGCCCTAGCTTCTCACACCACTTATATTGCATGTGCTAATTTTATACATGGGCGGTGGGATACGTAGTTTAAAGTTGACTCCGAACGGCAGATTTTTGGGAAACTTTTTTATGGCAATTTTTTTTTACTTTCAGAGTTTTTGCCAGAAATCTGCTGAGATGCAGTCGCCGAAAGAAATATTTTTTCATATTTCGTTTTGTTGGAGAGGTTTGACATAGGGTTTGAACCGTGGCCTCACGTCAAATAAGCCAACGTCAAATAAGCGTACTAGACTATTGTTCTTTGCGAACAATCTGATATACTTTTATATTTCTTTTGGGATGCATTAATGTCTTAAAGATTCTAAGTTCGAAATTAATTATCATCCTCACATAATCTACAGGTCAAGCTCGACATTCTCTGAATAAGTGTAATCTGTATCTACAGTGCCCTGTTAGAAGACAGGCTATTTACTAAACATACTTACTTTATTGGTTATTAGAACCCTTCAGTCAGGATTACAACATAGTTTCTCATACCATTCATCTTGTATTTGTTAATTTAATTCATTAGTGTGGCAGGTTCTAAAGCTTCTATCGACACCGAAAGACAGATTTTTGAGAAACTTTTCATGGCAATCTTACTTACTCTCAGAGTTTTTGCCAGAAATCTGCTGAGAGGATGTCGTTTTGATGTCTGACCTGGGATTTGAACCGTGGCCTTACATCTAATAAGCCGACACACTACATACTAGACTACGGCGACTACCTTCTTTTTTCTTCTGCTGCTGTTAATGATATAGAATGTAAACAATCAGACAATCACAAAATACCCAGGGTCTCTGGTGGGCACTCACGACCTCCACATTTGAAGTTTAACACATACCAACTATACCAGCAGGCCACCTTAATGGACTTACGGCAGAATTCACAATTCAGAACGATTACTTACCTCAGAATATTCCTGAATAGTTCGATATAGATTGTAAATTCTCAACGTTTGGTTTGAGAAGAGTTTTTGCCTCTCTTTACCTACCCGTTCGCTGAGCATATCATTCCAAATTAATCTGTACACTCAACAGAATCAACGTTGAGAAAGTTTTCCTTTTCGCAAAGATATTGTCGCGTATTCCCACGGGACCTGGAACTCAGCGGAGATTCATTTTATTTTCCATACCTAACTGATTCGATTTCTCCAGGTACTTTGATACTATTTTCGAGCTAACCTCACAAAAGTCGAATACTGCTAGATTGTAAAGCTATGTTCAATCCTTGGTGGTTCTTAGCTTTCATTTGATACCAAACAACAAGAAGAAGAAGAGTGGGCGTGGCAAATAATATAAGAAACTAAAAGAATTAAAGACACATGCGAGTTTCCTTATGGCCTTGGTATTTTTCGCCCTGGGACTATAAACTCTTTCTCTAGATCCATCTGCACACCATAGAATTGCTCTCTTTGTAAGAGTGTGTTGAATACTCTTTGTTACTAAGTCTCGTTTTCCTGTATTTTTCAAATTTCCCCCGGGTTCTGGATAGTTAAGAAGAGATCTGTCAGGCACTCGTTTCATAAGGTGACAAAACCGTTTGATGAGTGTTGGGTTAAATTTTTGTTATCTTCTTTCCTAACAATAGTATTTCAAAGCAACTTATTTTCATTACAATGTGCAACGGATACAAAAGGGTCTTCTGAACTGGATTTGTTTTTATAGGACATATTATACCAACACACATTGGATGTAAACTGCTACAGAACAATTTTCTCTTGCAACCAATATGGAGTTATGCAATGCAATTATATGGAACTGTACTACACTTGATTCATTGTGTTTTGTGTGTGTGCAGTGTCTTTAAATTGTCTATGTATGCCACAAGAAATTTATAACCATCCTATCCAATCTAAACTCAATACATGCCTCCCTCCATCCATTAAAAAATAATTGTGATTCTATACGTACATATATAACTCTACGTATCAGCTGTTTTTGTTGGAGTTTCACTTATCATTTCCTCTTTACTTCACTTGCACTCTTCTTGCATTTATTTTCAATAGCATCTGCAAGAGTTCCCGCATTTATAATTTCAAACTATTTGTGCATAATTTAGCATAAGTGCTCTGGTGCAAATGCGTAAATCATTTACTCAACTTTTTGTTGATTTTTATGCCAAAGCAGGAGTGCCAGTCTTAAATTCTATACGAGTAATAAGAAAAATATTTAACGGCAACAACAACTTCTTGCATCACTTTGTTTGCATCATTATCGCATCATTATTAAGGCGCACTCAATCATTACAAACGTATACTCGTACATATCTTGTGACGTTGGGTAATGTGGAATTACTCTCTAATATTGATTATTGAATATAAATTGAAAAGTAAAAGAATATTCATGACATGTTCTTGTATTCTTTCGTTGTCTGCGCAGTCTTTAGGCAGTGTCTTCCAATAGTGTCTTTCGAAATTTGATAGTTAGTAACAGCCATTTTGTTGAAGACGCATCTGTCTAAGTAGTTGTCATTTATTCACACTGTTTTGCCAAAGCACCATGAACGAATGGGCTCTGGACCTTCATTTTCATTCGGAAATCATTTTTAATCTTGTACAAGCCAAACCGTCGAATTTGAGATGATATCAGTCCACATGAGATCCAAGGAAGTCCACGTCAATGCATGGCATGAATTTTTTGCTGGCGGCGTTATCGGTTCAAATTTTTTTGGAAAACAACATTGAAGTCACCGTTATCTAGTAGATAATGTGTTGGAGACGTTCCACATAAAAAAGCCATGGCAGACAGTTGAATCATTTCGTGTTCTAAGGGCCTTGCCTTTAACTAAAGGGAGTGTTTTGTTATCCTTATTACAAGTAAACGATAAGGTAGAATTGATACTACCCCGGTTTTATTTCAACAAATCTACTACCGCCATCTATCGTATCCTGCTCTATGCCTTGTATCTGGTTTTTCATTAAATTAATGAAAATTCAATCAATATTTTTTATTCCGTTAAAATTAGATTTAGTTAAAGGTAACTTTAAAGTTCACTTTAACTTTAAAGCTCACTTTAACTTTAAAGTTCACTTTAACTTTAAAGTTCACACAAAATTCTAAAACTATGATACGCCTTATTATAATGCACGTGCTCGTGGACGTCTTTTCCAATGGTTAACTGATTTCAGATCAGAGAAAAACACTCCGACAGCGAAAGCCTCACCATACATACAGTATTTAATTACCTAAGAGTTGCAGCATTAAATTCATGAATAATATGAATGATGTTGAGCAGGAATTGTAAAACAAGCTAAAATAAATAAAAATAAAAAGATATATTTCATCAAATTAGGAAATTATTGCTCTTTTACAATCGATTTTTTTTGAAATAAGAAACTCCTGACTTTAAAGTTATAAATTTAACTTCAATACTCCGCACAATTTTTAGATATTTTGCAAGATTTTTAAATTTAAACATAATTTTTGTTCTTTTCTATCCAGTATTTGTTTTTTTTTTTTTATTGCAATCCCTTAAATGTTTCTTGTGAAAGCCACATGCTATGCTTAAAAAGATAAATGGCATGTGGTATTTCTTGTTTTTTTCCATTCATTGATTTATAATACATTGTGTGCAGCTACCAGCTACTGTAGCAATCGACTAACCGTTCTTATACTATCAACTGTTAGTTTAACTGTTTGTTTTAACCACTCAACTGTAAGGAATACTCAGTGAACCGTTTCTGTGACTGGCTCACGTATATATTCAACATCAAATTCAAATGTTCAAAATGTTTGATAAAAAAGTGAACAAATGTTAAAAAAAATGAAATCGAAATCAAGAAGAAACGAACGCTTAATCCACAATTTTACTGCCAGCCAAATTGACAAATTGACGTGTAATTTATTATATTTTTTTATACATATTTAAAGCGGCATTCTGTTTGCTTTCTTTAAGAGTCAAAGCATTTTGCTTAAGCATTATAAAGTCTAGTTTCGTATTTTGCACCTGCTTAGCATTAGTACGCCATGCCGTATGAGTGTTGAATAATTGCTTATTCATTGCTTATTCGCAACTGAGCAAAAATTTTCATTGAAAAATCATCCCCAACGATGAGACTCACTTCTGGATGCATGGGTACACGAACGAACAAAATTGTTGAATTTGGGACAATAGCAACCACATGAGATCCAAGAGCATACAATGTATGCCGAAAAGGTCACAGTTTGCTATGAATTTTAGGCTGATATCTTTATTGACGTTATCACTGTCAATGTTTACCAACTTACTTTGGCCTAAATTGGATGATCCGGACACCAACGACATGTGGTTTTAACAGGATTGTACTACGGTAAGGATGTAGTCTACTAAGTAGTGTGTTGGCTTATCAGATATGGGGGCTTGGTTCAAACTCCAGATATCTCCAACAAACCGAAATATGAAAAAATATTTCTATGGCAACTTCTCCTTACAGCAGATTTCTGGCAAAAACCCTCGGAGTAAATAAAATTACCATGAAAAAGTTTCTCAAAAATCTTTCGTTCGGAGTCGACTTTAAACTGTAAGCACCGCCAGTCATGTATGAAATTAACACACACAACATAAGTGGTGTGAGAAGCCAGGTTCGTAATCCAATGGCCAACTATGTACGTGTACGTACGAGTATGTACTACGTGCCATACAGCTCATGCCACATTGTATATTCTGTAGGAGGGATTTAAGGTTATGATCATCTTACGTAGAGGTGATGTAAACTAGCTATCATGATAGTGTCTAACGAGGTCAGACTTTTTCTTGTGTGGTTTTCCTACATCGTAAGGGTATGCGAATAAACCACAATTGAAATCACATCCAATATAACCCATTCTCTCGATCAAATTCACCCTGTTTCCTGGAAAATTTAACATTTCGGATGAACTTTACTCTGAGAGGTAGTGGCGGACAATTGAACGCTGTTATATTTCAAACCTAATGGCATCACTGAAGTCTTCGTAGTCGAGTAGATAGTGTATTGGCTTATTAGACGTAAGGCCACGGTTCAAACCCCAGGTCCAGACATCAAAACAAAATTCAAAAAGTATTTCTTCGGCGACTTCCTCTCAGCAGATTTGTGGCAAAAACTCTGAGAGTAAATAAAAATTGCCATGAAAAGTTTCTCAAAAATCTGTCGTTCTGAGTCGACTTTAAACTGTAAATACAGCCACTCATGTATTAAATTAACACACACAACATAAGTGGTGTGAGAAACTAGGTCGTAATCCTGACTGAAGGGTTGTAATGACCAATTATGTATGTATGTATGTAATGGCATCAATAGGTCTTTCAAATGAATAAAAAATTTCGATGTTATCTCAATCACAGTTTGTTTTATTTTAATTTAAAACGCTTAATGAAAGACCCGATATACATAAATATATACTCAAATACATGCAAATATTTCTAGCTTTCGTAACTACCACCAAACTGCAAAAGAACAGATATACTACAGGTACGTATAAAAATTACGAATATGGTATGAGGCATACGGTTTACATTCCAATAGAAAAACTTTATGCCACATTCCTTGCAACACATTGGTAAATTTCTATGATTGCTATTTATTTTTGTGTTTTTCTCTATTTTTACTTCCGTTTACATCTCTTCGAAAATTCAAGGAGTGAAAGGCGTTGATGCAACAAAACAGGATTTACTGGAAATTGAAATTAATTTCATGAACATTAAAGGTTCCTTTACCTTTGTGCAGCAACTTTAAAACAAAAAATTTAAATTAAATTTCGTATGAATATTTCATTTTCAACAATTTTTAATAATATTCTTACGCACGGTGAATATAAATAAGAAGTATTGTGGTACAACCACATTTACAACAAAGTTGGTTGTTGTTTACGGTATGAGCAATTTCCTTTAGTCCTTTATCATGAATAGTATTGTTGTCTACCTTAATTTTATTTTAATTTTCTCTGTGGAAACAAGCAAAACATAGACACTCCTCTCAGTGTAGCCACTCAGTGCACCTCTCAGGGTATCCTTGTATTTTAAATTTACAAAAGTGAGTTTTGTGGGTAATATTCTATGCTTTTTACTAACACCTACACTCGTTTACCAATCATTTAAAAGAAAAAAAAAACATATTTTTCAAACACCTGTTGTATATACTTTGTCCCGTGCATAAGCACTTTATTGCTTTATTTTAATGAGTTTTCTCACTTTGATTTTGTTCTTATTGTTTTATTTTTGTTGGGTTTCTTGATATTATTTTCGTTATTATAACGTCACATGGAACAAGTGTAACAACCTACCATGGTACAGAAATATTTCTGATCTAATACTTGTGTTCAGCTACTTCAGCTATTTTATTGCAAGTACTTCAGTTTTAATTACTTCTGCAATTGTTATGATTATTTAATTACAGAATTTATTGTTTTATTTCAATAACAACAACCCCTAAATGGTATAAATGGATTAATAATTAGTAAAAATAAACATAATATTGCTACGGTAATTATGGTCAATTAAAATATGAAATCACATTCAAATCCTAACTATTAATGTTTTTAAAGCTGCTAAAAACTACTTCTAAATTTAATACAACTATTAGGATTACTTTGATTATAAACATTTTTCTAATTTTACTAACAAATTTCATTTACTAAATTTAAAGTCTGCTTTAAATTATAATTTTATAATTTAATTAATTTAATTTTAATTTTTATAATTCCTCTATTAAGGACAATTATTACAACTTGCCGTTAGACTTGGGTTTAGTTATAGATAACTTTAGCTAAAGTGAACTTTAAAGTCACCTTTAACTTCTTTTCGTTATTACAACATAATGAAAAAATAAAGTTAACTTTTTTAAAATGTGGCAGTGCCGGACAAATGTCGATAACACTGCTCAAATTAAACAAGTTTTATTTAAATTCAGTGGCAACGATGGGCTTCTTTTTTTGGTTGTATTTGCTCACTTTTTTATATTTGAGGCATGTTCAAACATAAAGTTAACTTCAAAAGTTATCAGTAGGATGATCTTCCCTTTAGCTTAACGCTCACTTCTACCTTATCGTCCACTTCTACCTTATCGTCCCCTTATAATAACGAAAAACAATTTATCTGCCCGTTAAAATCCTCCCTTTAGTTAACGGCAAGTTGTAATAGTGGCCCTAAGATTATCTCCTCGAATTTTATTTTATATATTTAGCTACGACGCCTTTGTACAGTTTTGTATCGCCTGTGAATAACATGATGTTGTTGGCCTATTAAGCGTGAGGCCACTGTTCAAACCCCAGGTCAGATATCGCCAACAAAACGAAGTATATAAAAATATTTCTTCGGCGATTGCCCCTTAGCACATTTTTGGAAAAAAACTTTGAAAGAAAATAAAATTGCCATGAAAAGTTTAAAAAAAATCTGTCGTTTGAAGTCTACTGTAGTCCTCTGTAGGACCTGCCACTCATGTATAAAATTATCACACACACAACATAAGTGGTGTGAGAAGCTAGATCGTAATCCTGTTGAATGGTTGTAATGGGCTATTATGTATGTATGTATGTAATATACTTGTGATATAAGAATACATATATGCAAATTCAACAAAGCTTATTCAACAAAATTTTAAAATTTATTTCCCCATTTTATAATTCATAATTATAAATAAAACAATATTGTCTAAATAAACGTTGATACAATATATTGTAGATAATATTCACTGAAATTTAAATATTAAATAAACACGTACATAATTCCCCCTTATTTGCGTATGATACAAAAAAAAAACCTAAAATTTTCGTCATCCGTAATCATATTTATACATGAGGCTCTAAATATGCCAATTACACGTAATAATCTATGGAAAATCTAAACACATTTCTATAATAAATTTTGCCCGAATACATAAGTAAATTTTTGTGCGCTACGTACGTACATACATATAATACACACTGAATATTTCTATTGTGTGATTCGTATTATTTATTTTAATTAATTTTGGCAAGCATGTCTTTATTTTAATGCGAAATGATTTGTTTTGATCCCAAGGCGCCAACTCTCGACTTTTCCTTCAATTTACAATTTCTTACAATTTTCTATTTAAAATATGTTACGAACATGTTCATATTTATAGAGATTTCGAGAAGGCAACGTCGTTTGCCTTCAAGAGCATTCATCAGAATGTTTACCCTGCGATATAAATGGCAAGACAAAGCAGGCAACGGAGTCAGAAAAAGTTTAGTAAGTCTTGTGTGCAGACGCGTGGTTTGAAGATCTCCGTTATAAAGATCTGTCGAACAAGTGACTAGTAATTGTTGTTATTGTTTATTCAAAAGAGTGCAAAGAGGAGTAAAAAACAAAGCAATTGTTGTTATTTACATCAAGTTGTGAACAGTGGCACACAGAATTGTGCGAATAATAATGACAAATTTATATTTTTATTTGCAATCTACGAGCTCATATTTTAAACGCTTTTAAAAGGTAAAAACGTAACAATATTTTTATAAACATTTTCTCCACAGTCACATCGATGCGAAGATCCTAATCAATAAGAGAAGCAACCTTACACCATAACTTTTCCATCTTCGTAAGTAATTTAAAATTTAGTCCTCCATTGGGAGGTCTTTGTACTCTTCTTATTTCATGGGAAAATCAAATTATGATTCTTCTTTCTGAAGACCGTAAAAATCGCCAAGTTGTTGTCCTCTAGAGGCCGAGTTCTCATGAACATGAATGTACACGAATTATCAATCTCGGTAGGACGATTAATGCGATCGTAATATGGACGAAGCGGGCGGTACGTAAAAATAATTTTATTACTTGTAGGCATTGTTGAATGCTATGGTGAGTTGGCAAAACAGACTGAATAAATGTTAACGAATTTCACAGATATAGCTTCAAGATGTTGTTAGAACCGATATAATAAATCAGATTAAAAAATAACATTTTTTAATATAATCGTACTTAAGGCAGAAGGCTCTAGGAATGCATGTTCATTTCTCTTGGTTTCGATGAAATTTAAATCTGTTTGGAATGGTCAAAAATGTAAATAAAACATGGAAAGCAGCCCACATAAACGAAATTATTTATTACGAATATTAATTTCACTGAATGAACTGAAATTACACTCAGTTGCACACTCATTATTCAACATAAAATATGTTTGCAAAATATTCCCAATTCTAATGCTTAAATGCTTCATATTTATGTCCCTGTCCCACTTTCCTACACTAAAAATGTAATTCAAATTTATTTAACCTGTGTGTTTAGGATTTATTTTGAAAAATGTGTAAATTTGTCGCTCATTTCACAACAATATTTCAACGTGTGTGTTCTTTATTACCTACATTTTCGGAGGCTCAATAGAATGGAAATAAATTTATGGATTACACTGTGTATATCGTTTTATATAAGTTCTTGCTAAGTTTGGAATGAAAATTACGAATTTTGAAATTATTTTAATCAAGTAAACATTTGTTTGTTCGAATTTATTAAACTGGTGGGTGGTTAAATAACATATCGATGACATGTAATAAGCCTACAACTCTACAAATGTAAATATTCGAATGTGTTAAATGGGATTATGACGATATATTTCGTCATACACAAAGTACCCATCTGTAATGGGGATGAAGCCATTTTTCGTTATGAAAATTTGACGAAATTTTTTAAAACGCATCAATTTTTGTACAGTTGAATAAAAGTTTTTTCCCCAGATTAGCTTTCTAACATCATCGTACGGGGTCAAAGCGCATGATTGAGATGGCGAAATCACATCACCTCCACGTGAATAGACTACATTTTCAAGCCGCTCGTGCAGAATATGCACTGCGTCATGAGCAAGAACCTTTTGAGACTACATGTCATTGGTTTCCAGATCATTCAATTCAGTGGCTGTATTCTAGTAGACATGGTTTCTGGATCATTCAATTCAGCCAAAGAAAAAAGTTCATAATAGTCGCTGTAGTCTAGTAGACCTGAGGCCACGGTTTTAAACCTCAGGCCGGACATCTCCAACAAAACGAAACGAGAAAAATATTTCTCCGGCTGATAAGCTGATTTTTGACAAATTCTCTGGAAGTAAATAAAATTGCCAATGAAAAGATTGTTTAAAATCTGTCGTTTGTAGTCGACTTCAAATTATATGTCCCGCCACCCATGTATAAAATTAATGCACACATCAAAAGTTGTTTGAGAAACGAGGTTGTAATCCAGACTGAAGGGTTGTAATGACCAACTATGTATGTATGTAATGTCGATCATACTAATGTCGATCATAAATATAAAACCATGACCCCCAAATTTGAGAATTTCGTTTATTCATGTACCCATTGATCTGGAAGTAAGCCTCATCGATGGGAAATGATTTTTCAATGAAGAAGCAAAACACCCATCTTGTTTGTGAATGTGTTATCCATCCAAAGTGATTTGGCAAAACTGGATGCATGATTGATCATTCATTTGACATGAGATGTTCAAAGACATTATCGAATCGGCGGGTTGCACTACAAAGTCGGTATCAAAGTACATTGAGGAGATATAGCATTAATGCGGCCATTAGATCATTTAAGAGTATGAACACCACAGTAAAGATTCTCCAAGAATGCAGAATGTTTCTGGACGAGGTGGGAGACAAAATGATTATTTAAAACTGCACATCGTATTGGTTTTACAACTTTAAAATCATCGTCATCAACTCCTGAATTATTTTAATACCACTAACAATTCATGTGTAAAATTTTCATTTTTAACTACCTCTTACGTTGGAAGATTATCATAAAATTGTTCATTTTTACATACTCGGTCTTAGCAAAAGCCTTGACGCAAAAGTTCTTTTTAATCCGTAACTTACAAAGTGTACATTTTCTTAAAGCTTAAGAATTTAATAAAGTACACAACAAACACATCAAATTGTATTAGAAAACACTTAAGATTACATTGACATTTTAATATCAACAAGTTAAAATCAAATCTTTTCATCTTATTTTAACATCTTTGGCAGATTTTCAAAAAATACTAGAACAGTTGAACAGACAAAATCCACTAGAGACAATATTTTTTTCATCACACTTAAACTCAAAAGCAAAAATAGATTGAAAATAAAGCAAAAAAAACGTGGAAAACGAAAAAAAATAATTTAAAATTTTTATTTTTTTGGTTCTTTAGCCATCTCTATATGATACTGACATACATACATATATCGGGTGGGTCATCTATTGATTTAAATTTGAACCATTGGTTATTTTGAATTTGGCAATACTTATGTCATTCTATTCTGCCACAAAATTCAGTACATTATCTCTACTGAACGTAATGAATCGGTTTACGCTTGAACAATGTCGGGGTTTATTGGAAATTTATTTCCAAAATAAAGTCGAAAGTTTTTTTTTTGCCAAAAAAATTATCTTTTCAAATGAATCTCATTTTCGTCTTGATGGCTACGTTACACATGCGGTCTTACAGATGACAATGTACCCATTATGAGTGACTGTTTGGTGCGGCTTGAGGAGCGGAGGCATCAGTGGCCCCTATTTCTTTGAAAAGGTGGGAGGTGCAACCATTACGGTTAACGGAGACACCTATTGCACCATGATTTTTTTGTACCCGCTCTTCATGCTATTGATGTGAACTATGTTTAGTTTTCACAGGATGGTGCAACTTGTCACACATCTCATTTCACAATCGATTTATTGCGTCAAACGTTTGATGGTCATTTAATTAGGGTGATGTCAATTGGCCGCCAAGAAGCTGCGATTTGACATTATTCGTTATTTTCTGTGGGGCGACGTTAAAGGAAAGTCCTATGCCGATAAACCAGAGACAATTAAGCATTTGAAGGCCACTATTCGTAATGCCATTGTCGAGATACGGTCGCATACATTCGAAAAACTGCATGAAAAATGATTCCATCGTATGAGGTAATGTGATGCTAGCCGCGGCAGCCAAATGAATGAAATAATATTCCATTTCTAACCGGAATAATTGTACTTCACAACAAAAAGAAATTAATTTGTCAAAATTTTATTGCATTTTGAAATTTAAACTTTTAAAACACCCACCCTATACATACGTACATAAATGTTTATGTAGGTAGATAGGTAGAGATGGCTGCCCATCCAAGAAAAACTTTTGGATGGACTCACTTAGGCCGCATTGTGTTACCACAATATTTATGTTTGGTCCCATGTTTATGTAAGTGATTTCATTTATCTTCAATAATTAATTGACGATTATTTTTTAACGTTTAAAATCTTTTGAATTTTAAACGCTCTCCAGGGAAGCCAGACCGAACAAAAAACAAAACAAAAAATATGATAATAAAAAAAAACCAAAAAAATGTGGAGAAACGAAGTAAAGGTTAACGAAGATAGTAAAAGTAATTAAAAACATTACAAATGTAGTCAATTTCATGCTGATATTATTGCTGGTGCTCTCTGGGGGTGCCAATTTGCGATGAACAATTGCGTTTAAATGAATATCGACTCTGCAGGCTAAAAGGGAAACAACTAAAGTGGCAATAACTTCAATGCCTTGTGCAGTAATATTAATGGCGTACCTTCCTTATATTACTTCTGTTTTTGATAAGGTGTTAATGAGTTGAACTTTGTAAAATTATTTCTGAATGATTATTTACTGGAATATTTTCATCATAATTCATGAGTATAATTTATGAAGGTTCACATTGAGAGTGCAAACGTAATGGCAAAGAGAGAAAATTCAAAATATTGTAGCCAACAGGTAGTAGTAATGAAAAGTGTTGAAAGTTCCTTTCTGGGGCTACATATATATTTATCGATTTATCGATTTATATCCAGTAAAAAGTGAGTTCGAAGACAATTTTTTAAATTTAAGTTTCTAAAAATGAATACAATTCTGAACAAGTTTCATTTCTGTTTGAACTATTATTAAATAATACGTCGATCGTACCATCGAGGCATACAAGTTTCAAACGAATGCTGAGTTCAAAATCATTTTTTACGCATAACATTTATAAAAAATTTACATGGGGTCTTCAAATCCAGAACTATGTACCAAAGCATCTGTTATAAAACCGATAATCAACTCAGTAATCTATCTGAGAGTTAGGCTGCCTTACTTATTGCTTAGAATATATCTCAGTTACAGCTTTGGTTTCACCTGCCACTGTAATTCTCCTCCTATTTACTTAATTGCTCATTACAACCTTCGTCGTTTCATTATTGTTGTTTGTGTATTTTTGTTTACATTTAAACTTGCAATGACTTATTGTATCTGAATCTTTTCCATGCTTTAATTCAAATCCTGCTCACAGAAATCACCAGAACCTTGCGGTCTGAAAGAATAGTAGGTAATTGGCCACCATTCTAAATGATCTGAATGAGTTCTCTGCTTTCAGGTACTGTCATTAAAGAAGTTGGAAGTATTTCGAACCCTGCTACTATTTTGAGCAATCCATATAAACATAACGATTTTTGAAATAGAAACAGTAAAGTTTTTAACTGTAGTTTATTTGATGCTCTAATAAATTTTGTTTACTAAACAACAAATGCTGGTAGCATACTCCAGCAACAATCTAATTACAGAGAGAAGAAGTAACAGAGTTGAGGTATTGAAGTACAAAATAAAGTTTTACATCCACAAAAACTAAATATATATGCAGACATTCAGAAATGCACACAATATAACAAGTATATGCTGTGGTATGTACAACGTTCTGTTGCACAGTTTAAAATGAAAGGAGTAACAAGCATAATGGCTTTTACAAAACTTTCATGGTACTTTCCAATGCGTTAATAATAATAACAATTCAATAAAATAAGTTTAGAGGGCACACAAAAGCTCTGCTCAAAAGAGCACATGCGAGGATACTTCGATCTTGGATCTTGTCAAATGATTGCGGCAGCGGCTGTATTGGTGAGGAAGAGGAAAAAACTGTCCTTCATCTATTTTCTACAGACTTAACACTATGTTAGAATAGAAAAAGGCACCTTGGTGTGTACTTTATAGAGAATTGGAACGATTTGTTGGTAATAGATGCACGTCGTTGCAATGGTTTAGTAGGCAGTGCGTTGGCATATTAGATGAGCCTGTGAGTGTAAATAAAATTGCTGTAAAAAAGTTTCTCAAATCTATCGTTTGGAGTCGACATTAAGCGTAGCTTATGCCACTCTTGGATAAAATTAACAAATACAACGTGGGTGGTGTAAGAAGCTAGTTTGTAATCTAAACTAAAATGGTGTTATGACCAATTATGTAAGTAAGTAAGTTAGTATGGACATAAGCTTCGGAGCCGAACAGATATACTTTGTTTAAAAGTAGGAAATGTGTGATACAAATCAGGAAATAATCCAGTATTTGAGGCAGACTGTGAATCTATTTGTAGAACGAACGTACCTGTATATGATATAAAACCAACGAAATTTATAAAGTTCCATGATTTCTTTAATACACTTCGTATACCAAATAGTTGTTTTCTGTCATGTCATGATACGAAAATAAAATCATTCATATACCGATGTACAATAAGGATAAGGACTTTAGTGAATCTATAGAACTGATAGTATGTGTTTTGTGTGTGTATGTACAATTTTTTTTACATGTGTTTTAACATTATAATGGTTTAGTCAGAACAATAACAACAATGGTTTATGTTTTGTATAGACAGCAGCAACATTGCTTCTTTTCATTTCGTTGCTGCTGCTGACGAGGTTAAATTGTTTGTTAAAAATCTTATTGTATTATTAAGAAAAAAGCAACTGAACGAATTCACATAAAAACCAGAAGAATTTCTATTGTTATTTACTTTACAAAATGTGAGCAAAAATAGTGGAGGATTGTCTAGTAAGCATATGGATTTTACATACATACCTACATACATACACAATTGGTCATTACAACCCTTCAGTCAGGATTACGAGCTAGTTTCTCACACCACTTATGTTGTGTGTGTTAATTTATATGAGCGGCGGGCCCTACAGTTTAAAGTCGATACCGAACGACAGATTTTTGACGAACTTTTTCATGGCAGTTTCATTTACTATCAGAATTTTTGTCAGAAATCTGCTTAGAAGAAGTCGCCGAAAAGAATATTTGTTCATAAGATTTCATATATTTTTTCATATTCAGAAAACTATTCAAGATGAAATTTATACTTTTAAATTAGCCTTCGTAGTAACAACAAATAGTAAAAAAGTATATATTTAATCTAATATAACCAATAAATAATAAAAAAAAATTTTTAGTTTTTGCATACATTTTTGTAAAATTGTACAATTGATTCGAATTGAGGTCAATTTTAATCTAAAACTTGCTTCTTGTCAGTTCAAGAATTGTTTGCATGTAATACATACGTATGATACTTTTTTATTTAGTTGTAGATTTTAGGACTGTAAGCTCTTATATTTTCTATAAAAACATGCTTAACACAATGATAAGCATTTAATTAAATACAAACAATATTTCATATCATATTTATACGTACATAAGAGTATATCGCATATTATAGTTAACCTTTCGAAACTAACAAATTAACAGAATTAAATGCAACATCATGTTCACAATGAAATATTTCAAGAATTTCAGTATTTAATCGAGATTTTGTCTAATAAAGGGTATATCAATAAGAACAACGTGTGTGGTTTAAAAGCGGGTACGCTACTCTGACGATGTCACGAATTATTCGGTGCCTTCCGGATAAAATAGATTCATAAGAAGTTTGAAGCTCGGAAGTTGCAATGTTATATGTGCAGAGAACTTTGACAGTTAATAATGGCCATCTTATTGAAGCATCTGTCAAATTACATACGTAGTTGGGCAACAATTTAGTCAGGATTACGACCTAGTTTTTCACACCACTTATGTTGTGTGTGTTAATTTTATACATGAGCAGCGGGATGTAAAGTTTAAAGTCGATTCCGAACGACAGAATTTTTTTTACATCTCAGAGTTTTTTCCAGTAATAGGAAGTCGCCGATGTCCGACCTGGGGTTTGAACCGAGATCTCACTTCTAATAAGCCAAATTAGTTGCCTTTTATTCAGTTTGTTTTGCCAAATCACCACGGACGGCGATTTGTGTAAATAATAAAATGCAATTAATAACACAGCCCTGCATGGGTTTTGCAAATAAGATGGCTCCAAGTGTTTCCGAAGGCATTTTGTGCGCTGATGATGAAAAACTTTCCATCACGTCAGGTTTTCGAGAGAAAGGGGCGGATCCAATATGGCAGTCGAGGTTTATAAAAATTAATCAGATTTATTTGACCGCCATATTGGATCCGCCATTTTGAATTTTTTAAATCTGAATTAAGATATGTAATCAGCGACCCAAAAAACCCCTGAGTAACAGTATTCAAGTAAATCTGATTAATTTTTATGGACCTCCGTAATGTGTTTCTTTTTCTCTTGCACCCCTTTACATAAACCCACCCCCTCATTTTAAAAAGCAAAGATCAATTGTCAATTTCTGAAAATAGCGATGGTTCTAGTATGGCCAAAAACTCTATTTTTAGGGGTTTCAACCCCCCTTTTTTTCGAAAACCTGACGTGATGGAAAGATTCGTGTTCATCGCGCAAAATGCATTCGGAAACACCTGGAGCCATCTTATTTGCACAAAAAAGTCCAAATTTGCATGGCTGTGTAATCAATCAATTTGTTGCACGTTTCATTTTGGGCAGTGTTTTCATCGAAAAATCATCTTCAGCGATGAAGGTACATGAACAGAGCAAATTGTCGAATTTGGGATGATACCAATAAAAGTGAGAGCCTAGAGCGTCTAATCCATATCGAAAAAGTCTCTATTTGTAGTAAATCATTGGGCGGTTATACTGTGAGCACTGTATGTCGTTGATTGCCAGCTAATTTTGGCCTGTAATGTATGACCTGCACTACAACGCTATGTGTTTTCAACAGTAACGCACTTTGTGCTCCATAACTCTTGTCACATTGAATATTCTGTACAAGTGATTAGTGGGCATGGTCATCTCTCGTTGAATTTATGTAAACTGGGCAAGTTTACGGGATTTGATTCTGTTAGACTGTTTATTGAGGGGTTTCCTTAAGACGCAGTTCTATATGTATGTGCCATTGTCCAAAGACTGTATGATTTATAAGTCATAGTCATATCAAATTGGATATTTGAAAGGATGTTGGCATCACTAGGTCTTTCAAACGAATACAACATTTCGATCTCCTACACTTACTTAAATTGTTATTACAAGCCTTCAGTCACTATTACGACCTCGCTTCACCCAGCACTTATGTTGTGCGTGTTGATTTTATCCACGAGAGCCGGGAGCTACAGTTTAAAGTCGTCTCCGAATGACGGACAATTTTATTTACTTTTCGAGTTTTCGCCAGAGAGGAAATCACCGAAGAAATATTTTTCATATTTCGTTTCATTTGAGATATCTGACCTAGGATTTGAACCGTGGCTTCACGTGTAATAAGCAAACACACTATCTACTAGACTAGACGCACACACTTTATTTAACTTTAAATTATTTGTGCACTTTTGTGAATTCTGCATTTTTTATGAATTTTCCAAAAAAATAAAAAATCATCTATTATTGGCAGAAGAATTAAAAATATTTTTTGATTTTCAACGAAACTTTTTTCTTTAAAATTTCATACTTTTGAGCCACAAACCACTAACGGAAGTGGTTTCTGTGCGCAATTTGCATAAAAGAAATAAAAGCCGTGGTGTAAAAAGCAAATAAGAGCAACCAAAACCAAAAAGGAACTTATTAACGTAAATTTCCGTTCAACGGCAACGGCAAACAAGCCACAGCAATTGCTTTAAATTGCAATCCGAATTTTTTTCTTTTTGCAGCAATAAATCACAGACGATTAAAATTCAATTTAAAATGCTTTTAAAAAATATATTCTTGCAGGAAAACTTTCTATGGCATGCAATAAAAAAGCAAATATTCCGATCAAAATCTTTATTAAATTTTTTATTAAGCTTTGATGCTTAATTAAAAAAATATTCTAAAAAATGCCTTTTCCTCTACTTAATTAAGGTTGATTAGATTTTCTTTTCTTTTTTGATTTTTCAATTTCTTGAAAATGTTTTGTTTTGATTTGCAAAAGAATGTAATTTTCTAAATGAATTGTTTTTTGTTGAACAACGTTTTCTTAAATAAAACTGAAGCAGTTTCATTAGCTAATGCATCTTAAAATTTCAATAAGAAATTGTGAAATGAATTGTTTTTCTGTTCATATTAATGAAAAAGGAACAAATAAGACCAAAAAAATATTCTAAATGACTGTATTTGGATATGAATAACACGTGACTATTTAAACCTAGTGCATTAAAATCATTTGTTTTCATTATCGAATGCCAAGAAATTGCCGATAAAATTAATTAATTTATAGGGCGTGGGAAAAGTCAATCTTTTAATTTTGAATTAAATTGAACATTTAATTAAATATGTATATACACACATTAGCATGCAAACAGTGAGGACATTGGCTCTAATCACACGAGAACAATTTTTAGTTGCACAATTTTTGTTCTTTTCAAATCACACTGGATGAATATTAGTTTGGCATGAAATGTATACACAGCTTTGTTTGTATTAATGTTTGGCTGATTTTTAAAAATGTGCATGGATTAGTATTGTGCTGGTAATGCGGGGTTGTAGCCGGTTGAAACTTTACGCCACCAAAAAAACATTCTCTTCTCCACTCTTTGATATAAACTATCATTTTACGCCAGCATAATTGTTCTCGTGTGACTAGAGCCATTGACATCATAAGGCGCATCAAGCGAGATGTTACTTCTGCCTTTAGTGCTTTCGAACGGGAGTCTATCAAGATGCGATTGGCAGTCAATCGATAAGAAGATACATGCGGCGTACCGGATCCCAGATTACTTCCCATACAGTCAATGAATTTATTTATCTTGGCACCGCCGTTACCACCTAAAATGTCATTCTGAAGATCAAACGTAGAATCACTCTTGCCAACAGTCCAAGGCAAGGTCTCAATAGGCAATTGAGTAGCAGAGACCTCTCCTGTACGACAAACCTAATACTCTACAAGACACTCAACCTCTTCGTAGAAGCATGGACACTATTAAACACTGAGGCAGCAGGCTTGGAAATATTTGAGAGAAAAGTCTTACGATCTTAAGATCTTCGGTTCAGTGGAGGTTGGCGAAGATATCCGCATTCGATCTAATAATGAGCTGTATGAGCTCCTCAACTATATAGACGTTGTGCAGCGTATTAACATCCAGCGGATGCTCTGTGAGAAAGCTCTGTCATCAATTGGTGTGACCAATTAGCAAAGGCTCTTAAGGAGCAGAGGAGCCTGGTATAATATGTTAAAGCAGGCCGGAATCCAATAAACGGGTTGTTAATGGCCAATTAAGTTATGTTAAGAAGCATGCAACCATGCAGATAAATTTTTTCCAGTTTGTAGCAATTAGATCAGAAAACTAAGGCAATGAATTTTCATAAGCCGCTATTAAAGAAAAATATTGCTTTTTGCTGTATAAAGAAATAGGTTTTAATGGCGTGGTGCAATAAGAATCTTCAACTCAAGCTTACACTTTAATAGAAGTGTTAATTTCGGAGTGTTTGACTTTGTTCTGAAAGAAAGTTGCTTGGTTAAGCCATTGCCTCACGTGTACTTTTCTACCAAAATTTCTAATCAATCGTTTCAGCATCGTTTCAATTTTGTTGTCCAGAACGAATTTCTAACGATAATTCGATCCATGAGGTGGCTGTAGTCTAGTACGTAATATGTTGGCTTATCCCACGAAAGGCTGTGGTTCAACCCGACGTCAGACATCACCGACTTAACCTCAGCAGATTTCTGGCAAAAACTCTGAGAGTAAATAAGAAATTGCCATGAAAAGTTTCTCAGAAATCTGTCGTTCGGAGTCGAACTGTAGGTCGCAACACTCATGTAATGAAATTAACACACACAACATAAGTGGTGTGGGGAGCTAGGTCGTAATCCTGACTGAAGCATTGTAATGACCAATTATGTATGTATGTATGTATCAATTTGTTTTAATTTTATAGTTACTGGAAGATATTTATTTCCTGTCCTTTTTATTCTCCTACAAAAAAAAGATTGGAACACGCTCTTGAAATCTGAAAGAAGATTTTAATCCTTTCTATTTTAATTTTTTTTCTTCATCTTGCTTTTGCATATTATGTATCAATATTAATGGCTATGATCTCTTATATAATCTTCCAAATAGTTTGAAAAAACCTTTTTTCATTCATTTCATTTCATTTGTTTCTTTACTTATCTTTACGTATCTAACAAACATTAATCAATGTGCCCTTTAGCCAATGGCCATTGATATGATAGAGTAGAATACAAACACCAGATGTTCATCAGACTGAACAAATAATATTCTTTTATGATGATATGAGAGAAGAAGTGATTGACCCAAAAGGCAAATATTTATTCAATATCCTAAAGGAGAATACCAGTATTGCCATGGTTTGCGGAATTTTTGTAATAAAAATTATTTTAATTGCTATACATGCGTACATACATAACTAGTCATTACAACTCTTCAGTCAGGATTACGACCTAGCTTGTCACACCACTAATGTTGTGTGTGTTAACTTTATACATGAGTGGTGGGACCTACAGTTTAAAGTCGACTCCGAACGACAGATTTTTGAGAAACTTTTCATGGCAGTTTTATTTACTATTAGTGTTGTAATGGCCAATTATGTATATATGTATGTATGTATTTGATATAGATAGTTAGGCGATCTTGACATCTACTGGATCCAAGGTTGTAGCTGCGTTCTGTAATTGACGGTTATCCCTGAAAAATTGGTTCTGTGAAGCCATTTTCCACAAACTAAACTAAAGGCTGCCAAAATAAGCCGAATCTGAGCCAATTTATTCTTGAATAATTAATGTATTTGTGTACAGATCTGTATATAAAGTTTAAACCTCTGTTCCTCGAATACACCACATGCCGCATAAGGAATTAACAAAGAAGTTATCGAGATGGCAACACTGAAAGGACAGGCATGTTTAACTTGTTACTTTTGATATTCTTTCATTTTTCAGACACACATTACATACATACATACATACTTATTAAGGCTATTAATTTTATCCAAATATCTATGTGTCTACATACATACATACATACTTATTAAAGCTATTAATTTTATCCAAAGATCTATGTGTCTACATACATACATACATGCATGTGTACACAAGTATGTATGACATATGCAATGGTATTCATCATGATGCTCAGAGAAAACAAATTTACAGCGATTTTTCAATATGTTGGACTATTTGAACAATAAATTACTGACTAAATATTTTAAAAGGTTTTCATATTCAGAACTGATGTTCCATCAGAAGTAGAGAAAAGACGAAAAAAAACGATTTTTTTCTATGAAAAAGCAAATGAGACTTTTACTGAGTTGTAGCCATGTGGTGGTCAATGTGTCTGTGTTATTTACATATATTACCATACAAATAAATAAAATTCAAAATACAAATATTTCATAGTCAATATAGGATTTAAGAGAGAACGACACAGCATACTTTACATCTTGCTATTTTATCCTTAAAAAATCTCGTAAAATTTAAAGATTTAATAATGTAATGCTGCCAAGATACTAATCGAGGTTAGCCGGACCAACTCATTCAAGTGAAAATGTTGTAAGTATTTATAAAAAAAAAACGTAATCTTTTTTCTCTGAGTATTTATTTTTTCTTGGCTCGGTAGTCAATTTAATGAAATTAATAAGAAAGTTGCAACACAACTGCAGTTCAGTTGATTAATGTCCGTGTATTAATGTTTTAACTTATCTTTATACATCATTGAAGTCGCCGTAGTCTAGTAGGTAGTGTGTTGGCTTATTAGATGTGAGGCCACGGTTCAAGCCTCAGCTCACACACCTGCAATAAAACGAAATATGAAAAACATTTCTTCAGCGTGAATAAATAAAATTGCCATGAAAAGTTTCTCAAAAATCTGTCGTTCGGAATCTACTTTAAACCGTAGGTTTCGTCTCTCATGTATAAAATTAACACACACAAATTGAGTGGTGTGAGAAGCTAGTCCGTAATACTGACTAAGGGGTTGTAATAACCAATTATGTATGTATGTCATACATCAGATAGCTTCAAACATGCATTAATAGAAAAGTTTCACTTTTAGTTCAAAACTTCAATTTGAGTTTTTGAACGCTATTTTGAATTTTACATGCAGGAATGTCATGATAAACTGTTTTTCTCATTCTCTACGGAAAAAGCAACACCATAGGAAAAATTTACGGCTAACACATATCCGTAGAATTTGTTAATATTTCTATTGTTAGAGAGATAAGACGTTTGAGCGAGTTACACAGGCCCAGAAAAGTATACATACGATTAACAAATTTCACAAATTTCTGAACCAATGCAAAAGACCGTCTTAAAATCGAGGAAAGTTGTCAGACAATTATAAAGATTTTCAACGAAAATGGATTGGTTAAAAAATTTCTGAAATTTGTTAACCGTATGTATACTTTTGTGGCTGAGTGTATAACTATATACACTGGCTCAAATTAGTCTTCGTACAACAAGGAAATATTGGCTTATTAGACGTGAGGCCACAGTTCAAACGCCAGGCCAGACATCTTCAATAAAAACATATGTGAAGAAAAAATATTTCTTCGGCGACTTCCACTCAGCAGATTTCTGGAAAAAACTGTAAGAGTAAATAAAAAATTGCCACGAAAAGTTTCTCAAAAAATCTATCTCGTTCGGAGTCGACTTTAAAGTATAGGTGTGAGAAGCTAGGTTGTACTCCTGACTGAAGGGTTGTAATGACTCATTCTGGATGTATGTATGCGTAATATTTTCATACCAGCATTTAAAAAAATATGTATATAAAAAGTTATTTATGATGACAAAAATTTTGATAAAATTCATTAAAAACTTATGACTACAATTTACAGTTACAAATGGGAAAAAAAGGAAATGCAAACACAGTTTTTTCTATCATAAAGTGTAGTAAGTCATATGCTTGCAATTATAACTGTCTGCACAAATACTCAAATCAAATACATACACATGTACATACATATGCTTATGATAAGTCTGATGATTGTATGATGAAGTTTTGTAATAAAATTTGTTTTCAAATGAGTATGAATGTGTATATTTTATCTGATTCAGTTACGGAAACATTGCTTTCGAAACATGACAGATTTTTGGATTTTCAAATATTTATTTAATTTAGGAACAGTCTTTAGTTTTGTAAGCCGATGGAAAATGTATATAAAATGTGTAAGTATTTTGTGAATAAAGAATGAGGCATGGCTGTTTGCTTTAATAAATGTTTGAGAAAAGTGGTTGGCATCAAACATGGCGATACAAACGTAATGAAGTAATGTACTATATAAGGTGGCGTAGGTGGTTCTTGAGCTCTCTTGTTTTGTCTGTAAACTTAGTTTAAAAAAAATTCATTTGTAGGCTACCTTTTAAGACACCTTGGCAATGGGCCATAAAAATTTAAATAAAATAAAATATTTTGAATGTTTTAAGCAATTACTTTGGATAAAATGTTTACCTTTTTAGCATTTTTTAAAATATTTTATAAATACAGTGAGCGTTAAAAGAAACTGTACTTTAAAAAAATACATATGAAATAAAAAAATTAAAAAAGAATTTCGAAATATTGTCAAATTTTTTCAGGCACTCTCCTTAAGTGGTAAAAGTTGAGTTTGGTAATTGTTAGAATTTTATCCTTAGTGTACAGTTTGTTTTAACGCTCACTGTATGTAAGTATGTGCTTATATGTATTTTTTTATTTATCAAATTATACTATGTTTATACATACATACCGATATCTAAATACAAATAGATTTTTAGAAAATTTATGGTTTTTCTTTTGTATAAATTTTTTACTTGAATTTTTTAAATTATTTTCAAGGAAATTCATTTTATTTTTTGGTAATTGCATTTTAATTTTCACATCGATAAGACTAATTGTAAAAAGCATGCATGAATTTTAAGATATAAATAATATTTCTTGTCGAATTCTTTCTTTTTAAAAAAGAATTTTTAAAGAATTAAAAAAAAGAAGAAAACCTATTAAATACTAAGTTGGTATGTATGTATATTCATTATGGTATTTGCTTATATGATGTTAAAACAAAAATTCAATGAAACATTAAATTATCTTAGTTTCCTAAATGCTTCAACAATTTAAAAAAAAAATAAATTTTTTGCATTTCTTATTCTGTTCTTCCATCTTAGCCAACTGAGTCAAGTTATGCGTTAAGTATTTTTATATACGATTACTAAAGCATACACTCTTAAACATATCTTTTTATAAATGTTGTCATCGAAAAATATTCTGCACAAAGAAAACATAAGACAGAATAATTCTAAAACGAAAAAGGTGGCCAAATATTGCACAAACAATAGATTTTTATATACGAGTATATTTCTTTTAATAAAGCTACTACATGGCGATGAGACAGTAAGATTATTAATGAAACTGTATGTTAATGAATGGTACTGAATTTTTCTTTATTAAATTGTCAATAAATCCAGTACGCACTAAAAACACAGACACAAAAACCTCTTGTCTGCTTTAAAATATTGTCAAATGCGTACATCTCGTAGCCATAATCTAGTAGGTAGTGTGGTTAGCTTTTTAGGCGTGAGGCCTCGGTTCAAACCCCAGGTCAGACATCTCAAACAAAACGGAATAAGAAAAAATATTTCTTCGTCAACTTCCTCTCAGCGGATTTATCATCAGACTGTTTACTCTGCCACATAAAAGGCAAGGCAAAGCAGGTGAGCAAGTTAGTGAAGTTCAGTCAGTCTTGTGTGAAGACGCGGTGGGTTTGAAGATCTCCGTTACAAAGATCTGTCAAACAATTGTCTAGTAATTGTTATTGTTTATGCAAAGAGTGTAAACAAAGTAATAACAAACAAAGCAATTGTTGTCGTTTGCATCAAGTTGTGAACAGTGGCACACAGAATTATGCGAATAATAAAGAATTTAATTAAGATTAAACACAAATTGATTTTAATGTTATTTGCAATCTAAGAGCTCATATTTTAAACGTTTTTAAAAAGGTAAAAACGTAACATTATTGTATTTTAATTATTTGCAATTACAATTTGTTCCATGTTATGTATTCACTTGTTTAACATGTTAAACGTTTTAATAATGTTAATAAAATAAATATAATTATGTGCCTTAAATGGAATAATTCATGATAAATATATCGTTTATATTTAAATAAATTGATTAAATTTATTTTGACTGCAAATACCATCTCGTGCAATTCAAATTTGAAATTACAATATGGGGAGAAGGTACATCATAACACTGCGTAAAGGATTGTAAGGGTCAATAATTGCAAGTGTGCAATTATAATCGATTGATTATGTTCTTTGGCATGTAAATTAAGTTTACATTTATTAATGCGTTTATCTTGTTTCCTATGTACACATGTATAATATTAATCAGAGCATAAACATTGGTTGTTACTTATTATAAAATAATTATTTATTTATAAATATTACTGGAACTGAAAATTAGGATATCAAACTACACAGTTTAAACGAACCTATTATGCTCACTAAATTAATTAAATCGAAGTCGCCGTCTTATTAGACGTGAGCCAGTGGTTCAAATATTGACTCAGATGTTTCGAACTAAACGAAACGACAAATATATCCTCGGCGACTTCTTCAAAGCTGATTTCTGACAAAAACTTTGAGAGTAAATAAAATCATGTCATGACAAGTTTTTCAAAAATATTTCTCGAATGGAAACTTTAAAGTGTGGGTCCCGCTACTTACGGATAAAATTAACTCACACAACATGAGGAGTGTTAGAAGCAAGGATGTAATCCTTACTGGAGGTTTGAAATTACCGAATATGTATGTTATGTATGTAATTTATCAGATATATGTAGCTTCAACAAGATGGCCGTTATCAACTAATAAATTTCAAAAGAATAGTATTTAAACGTACATATTTAAATATGAAATCTTATATACATATGCTTTTATTATGCAGATAATTTTATTATAATTCCATAAATCCATATTGTCAAAGGACATTCAAGGTTTGAAAATATATTACAACCTAAATTGTATAAAAAACCATCGGTTGTGTTACAATCCCTTTTTTTCTGTATTAATAAATAAAGAAAAAAAAATAATAATTTTCATTGTATCACCTGGTGCAAGCTTAATTCGCATGAAAAGAATAAAAAAAGAAGATTAAACCTTCATTTAACCCATAATAGTGATATATGGCCCTTTTGTGGCTGTTATTTAGCAAGGATTTTAAACATCAAAAAGGTTCTTAATACCTAAATAACTAAAAAATATGGAAAAAATATTGTTCTTTTCTACCGAAAATGTCAAGTTTGAAAAGGGTATACTTACAGTATTTAAACATTCAGACATCAGTGTGTTATCTTTTTACTGATGGCCCTGAATGAGTTTGCAATTTAATTTAATTATCGGGGTGAGAAAGGGTTGAACGATTTTTTGGTCTTGTCTCGTTATATTCATTAATTGGCCAATTCTTAGGCCTAAGCAGCATAGTCGCCGTAGTCTTGTAGGTAGTATGTTGGCTTATTAGATGTGAGGCCTAGGTTCAAACACCAGATCAGACATCAAAACGAAATATGAAAAAATATTTTTATTCGGCGACTTCCTCTCAGCAGATTTCTGGCAAAAACTCTGAGGGTGAATTAAAAATGTTTTGATGTCTGTCCTCCCCATAGACTTCACTTGTTAATGAATTGTGATGTAGGGTACCATATAGTAATCTACTTTTTATTTTTATCTTAGTTTTTATTGTTTAATATGAATTTTTTTTAATTGATAAAAATTTCTTTGTTTATAAATTTTATAAGAGCATGTCAAACTGTGAACATGGCCATTTAAAATTTAATTGAATTTTTCTTTTTCTTGTTTTTTGTATGATTTTTATTTGTTAATATTGGACAAAATAATGAAAATTCTTTTTATGAAAATTTTATTTCATTTATATTTAACCAGTTTCAGTTGCTAACAATCGTTTTTAAAATAAAATATAATAAAAATGTTAAAAATTATTCACATAAACATACCATACATACATACATACATTTTATATTTATGAATGGATGCGACGTTTGTGTGATAAACTCTAAGGGGACTCATTGAAGTCGTCGCAGTCTAGGTGGAAGTGCGTTGGTTCGATATTTGGCTAAGACATCTCGATTCAAAAGGATATATGAAACAAACAATTTATTTCGGCAACGTTCTCTCAATAGCAATGAAAATTTTGTGAAATCAAACGTTCGGAGTTGACTTTTAACACTAGGTCCCGCCACTTTTGTGCAAAATTGAGGGAAAATGAGGGCAAAACAAAGTATATGTTATCGACAAGTGGAGACGTGCGGCGTATTGATTCTCAGATTACGGCAGATAACTATACTTTTGAAACAGTCAAGGAATTTATTTATCTTGGCTCCGCCGTTACCACCAAAAATGATGTCAGTCTGGAGATCAAGCTCAGGATCACTCTTGCCAACAGGTGCTACTATGGTCTCTATAGACAAGCTAAGTAGCACAGACCTCTCTCGTATGACAAAACTAACACTCTACAAGACGTTCGTCCTACCCGTGCTTCTATATGGCGCAGAGGCATGGACCCTATTAAGAACTGATGCAGCGGCCTTGAGAGTGTTCGAGGGAAAAGTCCTGTGTAAGATCTACGGTCCAGTGCGAGTTGGCGATGATTTCCGTATACGATCCAACAGTGAGCTGTATGAGCTCCTCAACGACATTGACGTTGTACAGCGTATCAATATCCAGCGGCTGCGCTGGTTTGGCTATGTCGTTCGAATGAAGGAGGATGCTCCGGCGAGACGGGTATTTGATGCGGGAATCTGCGGAAGTCGGCGAAGAGGACGACCTTGTATCCGTTGGAAGGACCAAATCGAGGAAGCCCTGTCATCGATTGGTGTGACCAACTGGCGTAGGCGCGCAAGAAGCAGAGGCACCTGGAAGGATGTGTTGCGGCAGGCCGAAATCCGTTAATCGAGTTGTTATGGCCAATTAAGTAAGTAAGTAAGTGACACACACAACATGAGTGATGTGAGAAGCTTGGTTGTAATCCTTACTAAAGTTTTGTAATAGACAGGGAAACCTTTTCGAACCTATTTCCGGAATATATTTCCTGTGGAACTTTGGCAATTGAAGTTTGTTAGCAGCTTGCTGACAAACTTTTTCTATTGAAGTGTGATGTTAGAAGCTTGGCTGTAAGTTCGGCCGTTATGAACCTCTTTCTGAAACTTATTTGCTGACAAACTTTTTCAATTTCAGTATTTTCTAATTCACCAACAATGTTTTTAATAAAGTGAATTTGTGCTATAGCGGAACGCTATTAATTAAAATGTATGAATTAAAAATTTGGAAATAAACTTGACATGATTAAACCACATACATACATAATTGGTCATTACAACCCTTCAGTCAGGATTACGACCTAGTTTCTCACACCACTTATGTTGTGTGTGTTAAATTTTTATCATGAGTGGTGGGGCCTACAGTTTAAAGTCGACTTCGAACGTCAGATTTTTGAGAAACTTTTCATGGCAATTTTTATTTACTCTCAGAGTTTTTGCCAGAAATCTGATGAGAAGAAGTCTCCGAAGAAATACTTTTTGTATTTTGTTTTGATGTCTGGCCTGGGGCTCGAACCCTGGCTTTACGTCTAATAAGCCAACGCACTACCTTCTAGACTACGGCAACTTCACATTAAACCACATGAATAATTAATTTACAAAGACCACAGTTCTATCCACTTATAATGTACTAAACAGCTCAGAAAAGATTTCAGATCTCAAACGACGACTTCATCTACAAGTTACTTACAAAGTCTGCATTCTACAACAGAGTCAAAATATTCAATTTCGCGTGCTAGTAAGAAACGTTAAACTATTTGTTTTATTTGTCTCAGGCGACTATATTTAGACGTTTATTGATATTGAGTTTTCCAGTAGGGACTTGCGAACTTTGACAGTTGATAACAGCCATTTTATTAAAGCTACAGCTGTCATAGTTGTCATTCATTCAATCGATTTTGCCATATCATCATGGTCGATCACATACAACAACATGTGTTCGCTGAATGTGCTCTGAAGCAGTTGACAAATGTCGCTAAATTTGATCGAAAAACAATCTTCAGCATGCGGCTCATTTCCGGATGAATGGGAACGCGAACGAAGAAAAAAGTTTGATAGGACACCCATTCACATGAGGTCGAGCAATGGCATTGGTTCATATTTTATTGTGAATGACTGTCGGCGATAAGCATTACAGCTCAATGATTACCAGTTGGTAAAGAAGTTTCTTTTCTCAGATTTCAATCTGTAGTGGTTTCAACAGGAAAGCTTATGTCAGATTGGATATTATGAACAAGCGATTTGAGGACCTGGTCGCTTCAGGTGTAATTGAAGCTAACTGGCCAACTCTATCGAACGTTTTAAGCCCCCTTAGATTTTTTCTTTTAGGTTTTTCTTAAGTTGCAGGTGTATGCGAATAAAATACAAACCAGAGCGGTACTCAAAGCCAAAGCCAATATAACACATGCTATTGACCGAATTCAGCTGACTTTTTGCCCCATAGTCATGACAAATCGTACACTTCGGATGCGGTTTACTCAGATAAACCAAAGTGAACATTTGAACGATGTTATATGCCACATAAAATGACAGCAAATAGCGCTGTCAAACGAATACAAATTTTGATGAACCTCACGCCCACTTGATGTAATTTAAAAGGATTTGGTATGTTAAAATTCGTCGATGAATGTCCAATACCCGAAGTGCTATGCTTTGGCGATTATAGCTGCCATCTTATGGTACTTCAGATTGGTTCTGGTGATAGTGTTTAAACAGACAGTTTCTAGAATTTCTTAACATACCAAAATCTATCTGGAATATATCACACGATCCTCATTAGTGTTTGTTTGTTTTTTTTTTGTTTACAATTTTATTCAATTGTTCACACGGCTATACATTTTTATTTTTTTCATATTCGGTTGATGACAAAATTTTTTTTTATTTACAATTTCAGCACAAAATTTTTATGTCATGATGGCATGGCTTTCAGGTTTGTAGCCGGTAGAAAGCAGTATAAAAAATATGTATGTAAGCCCAGTCGTTTACAAGAAATTTTTCTTCATTTTAATGTAGTTGTTGATATAAAAAATAATTTATTTTGAAATTCTTTTTTTAATTATTTTAAACAGTAACTTTTGACAAACAAACATCTTCAGAAGGGTATTCGAAAATCATCACAACCGCTTGTACTAACCCTGCAACAATTAAACTTTATTGCCATTGTTTTGCGAACATAACGTGAACTTGATGGAAAAAACTATAACTTTTAATATGAAATACAATATTTCACTATTTTTTTTCAACATATGTTTGTTTATACTTTTGTTTCTATTTTTCCAAAAAAAAAATGTAAAAAACAAAAATTATTTTAAAACATGCTATGAAATGAAATTGCTATTTGAAAACATAATAAATATGTATGTATGCATGTACGAGTATATTTTAAAAATAATAAATTCGAACGTTGCTTTAGCACTAGAAAAAGTATTAAAAAAATTCCATGTGTTTGCCATTTTATATGTGGGCAATCACTCAATTGATTTACGAAATATTGCATGTGTTGGAAACGTTTACTTTCTCTTTATGAAATCAGATGAGATTTTTTTTCATGGCTTTATGGTTCTAAATTATATTCACATATATACATACATAATTTGTCATTACAACCCTTTAGTCAGCAGGATTACGACCTAGTTTCTCACATCACTTATGTTATGTGAGTCAATTTTTGTACATGAGGGACCTACGGTTTAAAAGTCGACTCCGAACGACAGATTTTTGAGAAACTTTTCGTGACAATTTTATTTTACGCTCAGAGTTTTTGCCAGAAATCTGCTGAGAGGAAGTCGCCGAAGAAAATTTTGTTGTCATTTCGTTTAGTTGGACAAGTCTGATCTGGGGTTTAAACCATGGCCTCACGTCTAATAAGCCAACACACTACCTACTAGACTGCGGTGACTTCAGAATCAGATAGTGCTTGAAAGGGTTTAGCATTCGGGCTATTGGTCATCCTTTGTTGCTTATATTTGGTATTATTACCCCAAAATTGCTTACGTTTCGCCAGTCATAATTATTTGATTATTAATACGTGCCTGATTGATTTGAGGGTTAACCAAATACTGTTCTATGTTCACATACATACATATATCTTCCTATATAACTGTAATATAATTAAATCTTAAATCTACTTTTTGTGAGGAAAATACAACAAGTCTTTTTCAACGTAAATAATCCTTTAAATCAAAGCGAATGTTGAACTTTTTAATTCCCACCACTACCTTGCGGTCACAAAAGATAGTAAAAACTGAAGAATTTAATGACTTTTATTCTGTATTAACAGAGACTGTGCTGTTTAATGCAACAATTTTAAGGTTCTTCTATGGAGGTACTACAATACATATACATTTGTTTTTTACAGATTTCCTGTTAACATAGAAAAGAAAGCAAGAAAATGAAAAGATTCACTTGCAGTTTGTTTGATACAACAATTGCAATTCATACTCAAGCAAGAATAATAAAAAGTTAATGAGAAAATACGATCCAAAGAAGTGCTATGGAAGAGAAGTCGAATTTAGTTGTACATAAAGTGTAAATAAAGTTTTTACACACTAAAACGTGCACAATTCCATGAGCAACATTTAGTTGAAAAGTTGAAAGTGATGCAGGACAGGAATCATGACTTTTGAAAAACTTAATAAAAAAGAAGAAGAAAATTAAAGCCAATACATACAAAATAAGCTACTTAAGCTTTCTTTTCTTTGGTATAGAAAAACAACAATAAAAAGAAACCTTAAATTGGTTTTTTATAATTTGTGCTCAAAATTGTTGTTGCTTTCGTTTTAGTACCAAATGATTTTTAATTGTGTATGAAATAAGTCAAAAGCATAACAGTATCGTACTAAAATTCATTTTGATACACATTCTTTCAATCAAACTTAAATAGCTAGGGGAACATAAAATAGGGTTTTGTAAAGGGAAGATAATTTATAGAACTATTACAGCGTTTCCCAAGAGATTTGGCCACAAAAGGCACTGTGGCATATACATAATGCATTAAGAAGCAAATTCGAAATAAGTTTGTCAATTATAGAAACTGGACTGAAAATATAACACAAATAACTGAGTTACTCGATGTCACATTACAACACTCTGCAGTTCTGCTTACTATCTGCCTTTCTGATGAGAAACAACTTTTCCAGTAACATAGGCTCTGCCGACAGGCATTTCCGAACTTTGACAGTTGATAACGGCCGTCTGGTTGAATCACGTGCTGTGAATACTTCATTATGTATACGACACAACGATACTTATTTTAAAACATTGTAAGCGTATGTCCTAGCGTTATGCTACTAGTACTGTTTAGGGAAAGTTATGGATGGAAATGTTAGTCATTCGATTTATTGGGCTTGTCTTTCACTAAGCGAAACACTGTATTTATGGCTGTCACAACAGCAACAAGCTGGATCACACAACAGAGCCTGGATCACACTTATACGAAAGGTTTTCAAGACTACGATTATGCCAACGTTAACTCGTTATTTTTCATTATAACCCTTTCGTCAGGATTACAACCTAGCTGAGAAAGCTTTCATAGTAGTTTTATTTTATTGTCGTAGTTTTTGCCAGACTGCAGACAGAAAGTAGCCGAAGGAAATATTTTTATCATATTTTGTTTCATTCGACATGTCCGAGCCAGAAATTGAACAACAGGCTCTAATCTAGGCTAGTAATAAGCCAAGACTACTTTACATTGTAGTGTTTCACACTGCTTTAAAACTTGTATTGGACGACTAAAAGAAGGGAACATGGCTCATAAGCAAATATTGCAACATGCTTCTTGCAATCAAATAAACTTTCGAATTAACCTCGCTGAACTGATTTGACTTAAATCCATGGCAACTACTTGAATGAAAGCCCCAATAATGCTGTTCATTTCTCTTGTATTACAGACAAAAAATATTTGTGTGTTGCCGACAGATTTCTTGGTTTATCTGCGTTTGAATTATGTATTGTATATAATTGTTCGAGAGTATGTGCCACATACAAATGGAAATGAAAGTTTTTATCTGAAAATAAAAGACACGTACAGATATTGGCAAAAACACATAATAAACCGCATACAACAGCCATATAATGTCGCCACAACATTGTGTCCAGTGCAAATGAAACAAGATTTTTTTTTTATTGTACACTTAAAGTGGCCGGAATTATTATCGGAATATTTAAATTAATAATATTTAAGCGCTTTCTCTCTTCAAAGTTACAAAAACAAAATGTGTGTAATCAACGACCAATTGTGTTTGCCGTTGACCGTAATGGCTTTGCCACTCTCGTTTCAAATAAATACGAAACGAACTGGCAGTGTCAGTCACAAAAGCGACACCAACATTGATTTTTTCAATAAGCATTGGATCCTCTTGGATCTCATGTGAATTGATATCGTTTGTTCACGTATCCATTCATACAGAAATGGGTCTTATCCCCAAAGATGATAAGACTATTTTTTTATTTTCATATGTTATTGAATGCTGTATACATCCGTGGTGATTTGCTCAAAAGAGATTGAACAAATGACAACTAATTTGACAGTTTTAGCTTCAGCAAGAAGTCGTCGTAGTGTAGTAGGTAGTCTGTTGGCTTATTAGACGTAAGGCCACGATTCAAACCTCTGATCAGATATCAAAACGAAAATACGAAAAAAACATTTCTTCGGTGACTTCGTCTCAGCAGATTTCTGGAAAAACTCCGAAAGCAAATAAAATTCCGATGAAAAGTTTCTCAAAAAATCTGTCGTTCGGAGAACTGTAGGGCCTGCTACTCATGTATAAAAATTAATGCACACAACATGAGTATTTTGAGATGCTAGGTCGTAATCCTGACTAAAGGGTTGTAATGGCCAATTATGTATGTAGGTATGTAATATTAAACAAATATTAAATAAATAAATTTAACAATTTTTAATAAGAAAAAAATAACAAAATTTTAAACACGTTTGCCTCACCAGAACTAATTCACTGGTGTTAACCATAAATATCCTGCCAATAACGTAATTTATTGCAAACCAAAGTGATTATTTGGGTTTATGAATAATGCATCGATAAAATATAGTCACAATTTTAATGTTTATGAAACGGATTTATACACACACACACACATTATCACATTCATTTGCATGAATTATAGCATTGGGCTGGCTATACATTCAATTATACAAACATTTTCGGTGATGGTACGTTTTATTTGAATAATTCATCATACAATTTAATAATATTGTTACGTTTTTACATTTTAAAAACGTCTAAAATATGAGCTCGTAGACTGCAAATAAAATAAAAATAAATTTGTGTTTAGTTTTAATTAAAATTCTTTATTATTCGCATAATTCTGTGTGCCACTGTTCACAACTTGATGTAAACAACAACAATTGCTTTGATTGGTTATTCCTCTCTGCACTCTTTTGCGTAAACAATAACAATTTCTAGTCAACTGTTCGACAGATCTTTGTAACGGAGATCTTCAAACCACGATTACCCTCTTCAAACACACTGCGTCTTCGCACAAGACTGACTGAACTTTTACTAACCCCATTGCCTTGCCTTTTATATGGCAATGTAAACAGTCTGAAGAATGTTCTTGAAGTCATGTGTTCATGCCTTCGCCTTCTCGAGATCTCTATAAATGGAAACATCGTTGTTTCATTATTGTTGCTTGGGCATTTTGTTTACATTTATTCTTGTAGTGTTTGTTGTTGCATTTTTGTTTACTTTTTTATCATTTTTTATGCTGGTGTTTTGTTGGTAAATTTTTGTTTACTTGTTTTTGTTTTTGTAGCTTTTGTTTATAATTTTAATGTTAAACGATGTAAAAACAAAACATCAGTATCTAGATTTTTCCATTTTCGTAACAATATTTTCAGTATAGAGCACTAACAAGTCTACTTGCAAAAGTCCTTTTGCTTGTTTCTGTTCTCCTTCAACTTTTACGTTCAACTGCTTGCTGTGTTATTCTTAAACATGCATTCATCATCATTCTTCACATATACACTTAAATGTCCGCCATCAAGGCAAACAAAAAACTGCATAAAAAAGTACAATAACAAATACCACCACCATCACCTTTAACAAAAAAATTTCCGTTGATTTTCCGTTTGCTTTAGTTTCAGATGAAAGCAAAAAGTTTTGTTTTTTCTCCTTTCATTTTCCGTTCCCAAATACAAAGAGAAAAAAGTATGCCAGAATAACTATTAAACAGATTGTTACAATAACAAAAAAAAAACAAAAAACAAAAACAAAAACAGAACAACAGTAAAAAGTACAAGTGCAATATCGAGCTTGAGTCTGAGAGCTAACACCACGTAACAGCAAACTTTGTTGTTTTATTTTGTTGTTGTGTTTTAAGGACCCTTTCAAGGGAATGGAGCGTTTCTTTACATTATTCTCCAAACGTAATATTGTTGTGGCAAACAGTGAAAAAAAAAGAAAGAAAAAAACACATACAATTCTAAAATATTGTAATCTGGCGCAATGAACAAAAATAGTAGTGGAGAAAAAACGGATTTAATACTAAAAGGAAATGAATGAGGAGAAGACTTAATGGCAGTGCGTTCAATTTTATTCGATAATCATAGTAATTAACGTTCATATCTTAAGCAGTGAATGAGAAGAAATTTTGTTTTATCAAAATCGGCAAAGTACAGTGCACTTTGTCCATTTTACGATCGCTATAATTGCGATCGTGCCACCCTCGGGGATTGTGGTGGATAAATTCGTTCCCACTGTTTTCGAAGAAACACAAGAAATGCCCAAAAATATTGCCGTTGTCGGAGAGTGTGTGCAGGATTACGCTTCGCTTCAACAAGAACATCATGAGTTGAGCCTGTACACCTACTGTTCCTGGAATTGAAGGCAAACCAACGGCATTTGTCCGTTGAATTGGATTGGAAATGACAATAATTTCTATTCTACCATTTCTAGATGGGTCACCGATGTGTAAACAAATAATACCAATCCATAAGAGGTACAAGAGCGTCCAATTTCGAAAAGTTCGAAAAGTTTACTGTATGGTGCAGATTTTTGACTGGCGGCATTGTCAGTTCATTTTTTTTTTTTGAGGACAACGTTGGCCAGGCTATCGTCTGGTCAATGGCGAAAACTGTTGGTCAATAATTACAAACAAATTTTTGGTCAGTATTGCCTAATATGGACACCAAAGACTTGTGTGTCCAATAGGACTGCGCAACCTGCTGCATTAGATATTCTACATGACCGATTTGAGGCTAAGGTCATCTCGCTAGAGGTTGGCCACCGAGATCATACATACATAACCTAGTTTCTCACACCACTTATGTTGTGTGTGTTAATGGTATACATGAGTGGCGGGACCTACAGTTTAAAGTCGACACCGAACAACAGATTTTTGAGAAACTTTTCATGGCAATTTCTTATTTACTCTCAGAGTTTTTGCCAGAAATCTTCTGAGAGGAAGTCGCCGAAGAAATATTATTTCATATTTTCGTTTTACTTACGTCTAAGAAGCCAACACACTACCTACTAGTCTACCGCCACCGAGATCATACGATTTAATCGCATTAGACAATTGCTTCAGAAGCTTTCTTAAGTCGCCGTTATATGCGAATAAGCTGCAAGCCACTGCAATTTTAGCATGATTTCACTGTAAAACTTTATCTTTATTAAAGGTTTCCTAATTAGTCTTAAAACACAAAAGTGCATTTTGCTAATTACAATCAAGTTTAACCAATCAATCTTCTCTTAACCAAGGAGTTACAAATGACTGAACTTATAATAACGAATGTATTGTAGACGTGTGTACACGAAAGTTCTATACCAGAGTGTGGTTTACAATAGCGTTGATTATAGAGGCTGTAAAACTTTTTTATTGTTATTGTTTGTTGCATTTTGTTGTGGCATTTTCATTTATCATTCCTCACTCTCATTAGTTTTTTTTCAAGAATTTACAAGAATAACGAAAACTAATTACAACTTAAACCTCATGTCCAATGAGATGTCATTTGGAAGAATTTGTTGTCTTTTATTTTCAACAAACCCATGTAAATGATAATGAAAAACAACAGCAAATGCAATTAAAGTTTAATGCAACAAAATTTCAATAAAGAAAATCGTATAATTTTCTGTTCTCTAAACAAAGTAACGTTCAAATGCCCACCACAGTTTTTCTAGGTGGAAAGCATTCAAACTGTTCAATTTTCACCTGTGATCAAAAAAAAAACCCACAAGAAATGATCTACCAGTTCAAATGGCACGTTCTGGTGGCCAGTGCACATTATCTTCAAGTGAGATGACCATGCCTTGAAATCATTCGTGCAGAATATCCAATGTGGCACCGTCTTGTTGAAACCATATGTCGTTGGTGTCCAGATCATCCAATTCAAGTCAAGAGGAGTTGGTAATCCGTATTCTATAGTGCTCGTCCTCTTTGACACTGACGGCCTGGCCAATGTCATTCTCAAAGAAATATGGATCAATGATGCCGCCATCCCAAAGTCCACACTAAACAGTGACTTTTTCATGCATTAGAAGCTTTTGAAATAAAGATAAGTAACGTCCCAACTATGGCATTTTTTTCATCTACCTAGTCTTTCAGAAATAGACGGCGTGAAAACGATTTATTATCCCATTCAGCGAACACACGTCGTTGTTTGTGGGCCCATGCATTGATCCATTGTGATTTGGCAAAACGGACTGAATAAATAAAGTCGCCGTAATCTAGTAGCTAGTGTGTTGGCTTATTAGACGTAAGGCCATGGTTCAAACCCCCAGGTCAGACATCTCTAACAGACAACGAAATGTGAAAAACCATTTCTTCGACTACTGCCTCTCAGCAGATTTCTGGCAAAAATTCTCTGGGAATAAATAAAAAAAAATTCCCATGAAAAGTTTCTGAAAAACTGTGGTGGGAAAAATCTGTCTTTCGGAATCGACTTTATACTGTAGGTCGCGCCACTTATGGATAAAATTAACGCACACAACATAAGTGGTGTGAGAAGCTAGGTCGTAATCCTGAGTAAAGGGTTGTAGTGATCAATTATGTTGATGATGTCGGAATAAATGACAACTAGTTTGAGAGATGTTGCTTCAATAAGATGACCGTTATTAACAGTCCCTGCTGGAAAATCCTATATATCTACTAAAAAAGAATATTTGTTTGGACTTTCAACACATTTTCAATTTTCAAATACAATAAATTTTATTACAGTTTGCTTGAAGTGTATTAAGTAAACACAATTACAAAAAATAATTTTGACAGTTTTGTGGTTCAAATATGTCTTAATGAATGTAAGAAGAATTTTTTAGTAAAGAGTTCTAAAAATATATGCCTCACCACGCTACTTTATTTTTGAAAAGGATCACAATAAATTTTTAATACCACATTATATTCGAGTGTCTGCTATAAGGCCGACGTTCAAAATTCTCGTCTAATAATGTGTTTGAAAACATATATAAATTCATATTAAATGTGTTATAACATTTGAGTTTTAAAAATAATGGGCTTCTGTAGATTTAAAAATTTTTTAATAAAAATTAATTGCTTTCCAGAAACGTGTGTTGTAGCAGAAATTTAAATTTACTGACCCATATTATTACAAAAAAAGGGGGAAAGCATTCATATCCCTTCTATGATTTTTTGCTTTTCGTTATCCTTTTACGATGAATGAAATCCCACTTGACGCTTCGAACACAGAAGAAATACTAAAAATGCTACACAGATAAAGGGAAATAGAACATGTTTAGTTAGACACATGGGGCATCTTTATTTCGTGACGTCTACAAAGGTGAAATTGTTCCATTAAAACTACTAGTGTACGTGTTCAAATTCAAACTTTACAATTAAAAAAAAAATATCTTCTGTTCCGTGCCATTCTATCTCTTGAACTCCGCAAAAGCTCAACTCAATTAGTGCCATATACTCTGAAAACAATGGGACAGCAATTTAAGTAAAAAGAATACATACCTACGTATAGAAGAATTGATGTAAAAAGTTAAAGCCGTAGTAATTATAGATACAACCGCATTAATAGCAAAAATATAAGCGAAAATAAGAACAAAGTTGAAATTATTAAAATAATGTTAGTTGGCGTCGCTGGTTATAATATTGTACGCAGCGTTGAACAGATCAGAGATCAGCAAAGAATCGTTTTTCGGCTACTCATAAGCACTCATGAAATTTTAAATATAAGTGAGTCAACAATATTGAAATTTAACTATGTACTCTAATTCATTCATACTCACTACAACGTTAATTTTTAAGCACAGGTTGCAATGAGTATGCGTACAACGTTGACATCAAGCTCATACCATACGAAATATGTTGGATTCATAAGGCTACTCATTCAGATTCATAACTTTAGAAAAATACTTATAATACTTATAAATGAATAGAATGACTCGAATCATTCATCAAAATTTACAGAGCTGCGAGCCGAGGAAACACACAACCCTCTAGTGAGTATTTTAGTGTTCGTACGCGAGTCACACTTATTTTGTGATTCTTGTAAATGTTGAGTCATGGATAGTTGAAATTAACAACATCATACGTGTTGTTAAGTATGAGTATGATGAGTACTTCAAACTTTGAATATGAGTAGAGGTTCCATGATATTAAAATAAGTATGAAAGCGTATAATATATATCAGAAATTATGAGTATTATTCGATTCTACTCATCTTTTTGAATACTCATTGTTGATTTCTGGAACAGATTACAACATACATACATAATCGGTTATTACAAACCTTCAATTAGGATTACGACCTAGCTGCTCACACCACTTATATTGTCTGTGTTAATTTTATACATGAGTGGCAAGATCCATACTTTATAGTCGATTCCGAATGACAGATTTTTAAGAAAGCTTTTCATGGCAATTTTTTATTTATTCTCAGAGAATTATTGCCAGAAAACTGCTGAGACTAGTCACGGAAGAAATATTTTTCATATTTCGTTTTGATGGAGATATCTTATCTGGGATTTGAACCATGGCCTTACGTCTAAAAAGCCAACTCACTACTTACTAGACTACGGCACTCTTACTGAGACCACCTTTATTTTGTATACTTATTTGTCCAAAACATTATTTCTTCTCTCTTTATTTTCGAATACCTCATATGCTTTACAACACATCAATTAACCATTTGCCGAACACATTATAACTCTCATCAGTTTGGTTTCCAATGATAATTTAATTACGAACACTGTACAAGCACGTTCTAATAAGTAGAAAATCGAACTCATTAGCATGATTTGATGACACATTTGTGCATCAATGCCAAATATTAAGACAAATATGAACAGTAAACATCAAAGATGTTAATGAGAAAAGAGAATTTTTAAATGAAAGACTACCAGTTAGTCTGCAGTATTTCTGTCAATAGATTGACACATACACATAACGTGATTTCGAAAACCACAATTATACTCACATGCTTCTCATATTCACTTACATACCTGTGGCCAATAGAGCTTCTTCATTTTAATTTATTTGTGATGAACAGAATTTAAAAGCATTTACGTGAAGCATTAATTAGTTTGGACACTTTACAACAGAGTTTTCAAACACTCTTATGTAGGAATGTGTTTTAAAGTTTATGCTGTCATGAAATAATTGCATTTACAGCTCACATTTGAGTGAATATTTGATGTGAATGTTTAAACTTGGTATAGTAGGTAGTGTGTTGGCTTATTAGACATGAGTTCATGGTTTAAACCCCAGGTTAGGCATCTTCAACTAAACTAAATATGACAAAATATTTCTTCGGCGACTTCCTCGCATCAGATTTCTGGCAAATGACAACTGCTCAAATTCAGAGCTGCAACTTGAAGAAAACAAGGCGTATAAATACATAAATTCATTACAAATATATAATGCACAAAATGAACAAAACCAGAAAACATTAAACCAAAAAAAAAAGAAATTTTTCATTAAGAAACAATTTTTTTTGCTTCGAATTTAAACGAAAGTCAGGCATTTACCTCACCATCCTTGGGATATAAACGTACATATGTACGTCCTTTCAAAAATATAAAAAAACCTGTTCAGAAAAACTGAAACTATGTTACAACATCTATGAAACTATGAGTCTAAGCAAAAACATCACCACAAGGCGAAATAAATTCCTTGGTATTATTTCGCTTTGTTTTAAAGTCTCTTTGGGGTTTGGGTTTTTTTTATAAAAATTCCTTTTGACCGAAAAAATTATTATGAAAAATGTGTAAAAACATACATTATTGTTCTGTACACTACAATATCTGTTGGGAGTATATTGGACTAATGATAATGCTTGCAACACATAGAAGCAGTATTGAAAATTTATGGTCATGCTAAGAAAATATTCCACGGAAAATATTTCTTCGCCGTGATCACAAACTAATTTTGGCAGAATAAAATTCATTAAAGAAATTCAAAATTCTTCTGGGCATGTGGTTTAAGAGACTTCGAAGAATTCGTATTTCTTAATTATTGGCTCATTTGCGGTGGAAGGGATTTTCCACAAGTTCTCTATATTTTTAGGAAGAAACCATTCCTTATTTTTATGCGTACCATGATGCCGAATTCATCCTGGTGGTAGCAAAGCAATCGGGAAGCTGGAAGTTATCAAATAATGCTCTCCACATCAACAAATGTTGAAGGAGGAACATTTATCCTGCAGCATACAAAGCTTGCTTGGTCCAGACTATGATTTTTATAACTACAACAGTCTTGACTATTAAAATCATTGTTTTTTTGTTGGAAAAAATAATTTTTTCAATCATTGATGCATACATAAGGGTTTGGGCTACATTGGCAGTCTACAATAGACTACATCGGCAGTCTACAGTAGACTACATCGGCAGTCTACAGTAGACTACATCGGCAGTCTACAGTAGACTACATCGGCAATCTACAGTAGACTACATCGGCAATCTACAGTAGACTATATCGGCAGTCTACAGGAGACTACATTAGCAGTATATAATAGACTACATTAGCAGTCTATAATAGACTACATTAGCAGTCTATAATAGACTACATTGGCAGTCTATAATAGACTACATTGGCAGTCTACAGTAGACTACATTGGCAGTCTATAATAGACTACATTGGCAGTCTACAGTAGACTACATTGGCAGTCTACAGTAGACTACATTGGCAGTCTACAGTAGACTACATTGGCAGTCTACAGTAGACTACATTGGCAGTCTATAATAGACTACATTGGCAGTCTACAGTAGACTACATTGGCAGTCTATAATAGACTACATTGGCAGTCTACAGTAGACTACATTGGCAGTCTACAGTAGACTACATTGGCAGTCTATAATAGACTACATTGGCAGTCTACAGTAGACTACATTGGCAGTCTACAGTAGACTACATTGGCAGTCTACAGTAGACTACATTGGCAGTCTATAATAGACTACATTGGCAGTCTATAATAGACTACATTGGCAGTCTACAGTAGACTACATTGGCAGTCTACAGTAGACTACATTGTCAGTCTATAATAGACTACATTGGCAGTCTACAGTAGACTACATTGGCAGTCTACAGTAGACTACATTGTCAGTCTATAATAGACTACATTGTCAGTCTATAATAGACTACATTGGCAGTCTACAGTAGACTACATTGGCAGTCTACAGTAGACTACATTGGCAGTCTACAGTAGACTACATTGGCAGTCTACAGGAGACTACATCGGCAGTCTACAGGAGACTACATCGGCAGCCAACAGTGAATTACATCGGTAGTTCCGATGGTACTAAACATTACTGGAGTTTCAGTTGTTCTTGTTAGGTTTTGCAAGTTTTTCATATATTCTTCCATATTGGGATAGTTTACTTTTTTTAACCACTGTATGCATGATGTTAGTTCACATACCCAATTTTGTAGAAATTGGTCTCATCACCTCATCATCAAAATGATTTTTCGGTTAAAATTATGGGTATCCATAACAAAGATTGTCGCCGTAGTCTTTTATAAACTCTCTTTCATGTATTCAAATGCACTGCATGAATAAGGCTCATTTCCTGAGTGTTGGTCCTTAAAAAAAAAGACATAGTAACGTTAAAATAGATTTTATGTCATTGCCTGGCTTTTGTAAGCGTAAGATCCCAATATTTAAAGAAAAATCTAACTCGTCTCAGAGAAGTATTCGAGAAGAAGCTAAGATACTTTTTACCGGATACAGACTTTTTATAAAAGTATGGTTGAACATCTCTTAAGTCTGCTCGATGGATTAGCTCTTAAGTATTAACAAATGATGATTTTTTTATTTCATTTTAACGCCATGGATTCCTAAACTGTTAATATCTAGAAATTTGCTATTTTTAGCCTTTTAGTGAAGAAAAAAAGTCTACATACTGCGGTGTATGTAGACTTATTCCCTGCGATTTTGTTTCAAATTAAAAAAGGCGTTGTAACTTTCCTTAAGTCAGTCAAAATTAAGAATGATGGAAGATAAAATCGAATATCAAAAATGTAACCTAGAAATTATTATAAAAAAAAAACCAAAAAAATAACATACAACGGTGTATGTGGACTTTTTTCTGTGACTGTATATAGTATTTATGTAAAAGCTTATTACATCTCCTTTGAAACAAAAAGTTTCAAGCTCTTACCATTATTGAAATTCAACGATGTATGTAGACTTTTTTCTATGACTGTATATATATTTATGTTAAACTTATTACATCTCCTTTGAAACAAAAGGTTTCAAGCTCTTACCATTATTGAAATAAATACCCAAAAATGTTTATAATTTCCATTTTTTTTTAATAAAATTTATGGTAAATTTTTCATCCCTTTTTGTAGTACAAGGGCGTAGGGACACAACTGAAAAAAATATTGTTTAACAAATTCTACAGCAGTTGTGTCGACATATAGCATTACACAGTTTCCTTTATGATTTGAATTTTTTTTTTTTGACGCAAACTTAATATATTCTTTTGACAACCCTTTGCAAATATGATACAACATATGTACGGGTTTTTTGAAATATTATTTTATTTACGTATATGTATATATATACTCGTATATCTATTTCTGTATATATGTAGATGTGGACCATTTGTAAACATTTACAACTGACGTTTTTATTTGTATCCGTAAATTTAACATTTTATGGCAACATTTTGTCTATAAACATGGACTTTAGAGAGGGTTTAAGGAGATTTTAAAAAATATTCATTCATATTCACATTTTAAACGCCAGCAGGAAGTAAAACATAAAAGCGGAAAATTAAAAAATAAAAGAATATTTACAACACTAAACCGTTACAAAATCTGTTTAAAATAGTATCCGGAATATTTTTCCCTTTTTTTACTGAACAAGACAACGAGACAATTATTATGAACGCCCAATTTTTGAAATGCGTAAGCATTTGGATTTTTCGTCAAAAACTTTTATTTAAAAACAGTAGAGAACACACGGCGTTTAAAATTAAATAAATTACTTGGCGATTTATTATAAGTAAATTATGGATTTTGTTTCTGCACCTACACTCATACAACTTCCTTTCTTTCCCCTGAATTTTCTTTGTCTTGAAAATATTTTCATTTTATTTTACTCAACTAATATTTTGTGTATTTGAATTTGAATTATTAGCGAAAACGTAAACCTGCCACAGAAACGTTTCACTAAGTATTCCTTACAGTTGAATGGTTAAAATAAACACACTCTTTTTCGTTTGAAGTCAAAGAATAGTAAAAATAGCAGATAACGTGGCTGTAACCACAGAGACAATAAATCATTGTTTGGGAATATATTACAAGTCATTTCTCTTACATTTTTTATTACAGTAAGTGTCAGCAATTTAAACATTTAAGGGTTAAAAACAAAGATTCAACTTTAACTTATAAAAAACCACAACAAAAGAAAGCGTAACAAATCTAGCGAGCATAGTTATTTTAAATTAAGGCACTGATACAAGGCTGAAATTAGAATTTTTAAAATAAGAGTTCAATTCATAATACTCAACAATTTGTTGAATTCCAGTATTTTCGCTATGAGACTGATTTGCCGAAAGGATATGTACAATTAAAATACAAACAGGAAAATTGAATTAATTTGGACTTATTCTGCAAGAGCAAAGCAGTGGGCGCGTTCAGTGGGCGTTTTCAGAACGACTATTGTTTTATGAATTACGATTTAAGATATCAGTCAGATGACAATGCGTATTCTTGCTTCTGTAATTTTTCTGAATGCAATTCGGTATATCGAGCCTTTCATAAAATGCTTCTATCTTCCTATTAACATTGAAATTTTGTATTCGTTTGAAAGACTTATTGATGCTATGTATGTATGGAATATAACATTACAAAATCCTGCACCACGACCTCTCTATATGGAGCGCTTCCAAAACACTCACTTTTCTATGACTCTGACGCATAAATCCAGCTAAAATTTGATCGATGACATGGGTTATATATATATACATATACATGCATACATACATACATAATTGGTCATTGCAAGCCTTCAGTTAGGATTACGATCTAGCTTTACACACCACTTATGTTGTGTGCGTTAATTTTTTTTAAACATGAGTAGCGGGACTCATAGTTTTAAGTCGATTTCGAACGACAGATATTTCATGGCAATTTCAAAGTTTATGCTAGAAATCTGCTGAAAGGCAGTCTCCAATGAAATATTTTTTTATATTTCGTTTTGCTGGAAATTTCTGAGCTGTGGATTAAACCGTGGTCCCAAGTCTAATAAGCCAACGCACTGCCTACTAGGCTACGGTGACTTCTAGTTTGTTCCGTATACTTAAGAAAATCGCGCAAGAAAATATCTAACGGTATCAAATTGAGCAATGTCGGTGGCCTGTTCACATTGCCTGCATGTGAGATGATTATGGCCTCAAATCGCTCGTGCAGTATTTTCAATGTTCAGCACACAGTGCTATACTTTTAAGACCACATGTCGTCGGTGTAGACATCATCCAACTCAGGCCAAAAGACATTTCGAATCGTCAACATATAGTGCTCGCCGTTGGCAGAGATGGCACGGCAAATAAAAAATCGGTTCAGTAACACGAATTTTACTATACATGGTGGGCGATGATGAGCTCGAATTTATTGAAACATAAGTTACTGCACACATATTGCGTTTAAGTCTATGAGGTTTGTTTGTGCTGAATATTTTCAATAAGATTTTTAATTTTAAGTCATTAAGTGATAAAATTTGTTTCATTCAATTTTATTAAAGGATAATAAAATCTCTCATGTTACTAAACTGTTACGAATACATATAAAACCTTTTTTTATATTTTTAATGATTTAAGCTTTCTTTTTATATGTATTTTGCTTTTGTAAAGACTCTGAATCGAATGTCAATTCAAATGTAACAGAAATTCAAAAAAAAAATATCCTACAAATATAAAGGCAGTACAAAATGGATAACGTAAACCCCATATGCCAATGAACTCCACAAAATTAAGGGGGGGAAAGATAAAAAATAAAATTTATTGTAATTTAATGCACAAAAAAGAGCTGAAAGCTTTGAAAGCATTTGTAGCGAATAGTATGAGCATGTTTACATATTTAATATTAGGAAAACTCCCTTGTACCAGAAGGGATATGTATTGAATACATATGTGAACCCAGCAAACAGAAGAACTTAAGTAGAAAAATCAATAAAAAAAAACAGATAATGAAAGACAATCTTTTTCAAATGAATTGTAAACAATTCATTGAAGTTTAGAACACCCCAAGGTGTTCGTTAGAATACATAAATCTTTGAAAATATTTTAAGACATCATTATCGAAAGGTAAATTGAAAAGAGATTCATTTCAATCAATTTGTATTTACAAAATACCACACACATGTCATATAGTATATTGGGTGAGCGTCAAAAGAAACTGTACACTAAGGATAAAATTCTAACAATCACCAAACTCGCAAAAAAATTTGACATTATTTCGAAATTTTATTTTCTTTCAATTTTAAAAGCTGGCAATACAACAATTTTAAACTAAAAAATAACGATAGTTTATTAATGTAATTTTTTTTTAATGTAAAGTTTCTTTTGACGCTCACTGTATATACTAGGTCGCATACATATATATGCTGTGTGTATGTGTATTTAACTAAACTATGTTGAAATAAAATACGTTGAAATGATTCCATTAAGTAATTACCATAAGCGTTACCCATTTATACAGACTTTCACCATATCCTTGGGATATACCTACAGATGTGTTAGCATACTCCCGACAAAATTTTGTAGCGCACTAAACTGAATATTTTTAAATGTTAAGGAAAGTCAGTTGCTTTGAACGGATGAGAATCAGGGATCCGGCATGGTAATCCAGATCTTTGTCAACCGCTGCCAGAGAAGATATCAGAGAATTTTCTGATCAACACTATCAGAAATACTTAGTTCCGGGCACAAACCGGACAGACATCAATTAAAATCGTGCATTCATAGAAGAAAGTGGAGATGAATTGGGTATGTTTTATGCAGACTACTGTTCGATATAACCTTGATTGCAGGGAAAGGGTTTAAACTGCACAGACTGCAATTAAAATCATTTGACTTAAGTGGAGATGGATTGAACATGTTTTATGCAGACTACTGTGCGATATAATCTTGACTGCAGGGCTTTCCCTGAAAATATGTCTGAAATATATCCGTAAACTTATATCCACCTTCAGAAATATACATATTATAACGATGCTACCTTTACATTTTTTTTTCAATTGAAATTATTTTCAAAAGATAAAATTTCGAATTGTCTTAAAGGCGGTCCACAAATCATTTCTACAAGAAAATTCAAAATTCTGTTTGCAACAATGCACTCATTTAAGTCTCTGTCATTTATTTAATCAACTTTATGTACGCAATCATATCAAACTACACCATTGTTGAACAACATTTGTGCATCTAAAAAAGAAATGACTGTAAAAACTAAAAAAGTAGTAAAGAGACCCTTTTGTTTTCACATGTTTTTCTATTTTAAATAAAAATTTCATGAGGCGTGTAAATCCGACATTAATTTTTATACGTATTGGCAGTACAAAGGAGATAATAAAGAAAGATGACAACAAAATATTTGAACTTATTTAGAAGAGAGAGATGAGATTTGACAGAAACCATTACGTATTATATTCGTAATAAAAGCATAAGTAAACTATTTCAAGAATTTAAGGACCCTTTATTATGGATGTTCAAATGTCATTAAGAGAAATTAAATCTCAAAAGAAGAAATTGTTAACAGTTGCTGAGTAGGCAATTTGTAATGTATTTGTATCACAAGCTATTGTCAAAACTATTTCATATTTGATATTGGATTTGAGCATTACCCACACAATAATTCATCATAATTTGGTTTGAGGGCGTATGACGTCATAATCGCAAGTGCATATACACTTGTAGTTCATTGGGCCTACTGCGATCGTACTACAGAAGAGGATAGAAAAAAAGATAGAGACAGGTATAGGGACAGGCATAGAGACAGGCATAGAGACTTACAGATCTTGAAAACGGTTCAGTTACGCCAGCTTTATCCCACCAAAATATCAACTCGCGAAAAAGAGCTTTAACCCTCTACCCAGGATATTCAGTCTTCTCTTATCAAAAGACAGTTTTAGAGGACGTGTTTTCTAAACTTTAATTCCTTCTTATCACAACATGCGCTGCATTAGTCCGACTGGAGTATAACAACCTAACCTCGCTATGCCCATAAGAAAAACAGTCGCCTGTGTCTGCTTAGATCTATCAAGCCCCAGTAGTTAGCCGGTTGTATCACTGTTGATTGATATTTAAAGGTTCCTAGATTCGTAGTCGCCGCAGTATAGTAGTTAATGTGTTCGCTTTATAGACATGAGGCCTTAGTTCAAACAAGACATATCAAACATATTTCTTCGGTGATTCAGTGATTGTGAAGTCGTCGTAGTCTAGTAGGTAGTGTGTGTCGGCTTATTAGACGTAAAGCCAGGGTTCGAGCGCCAGGCCAGGCATCAAAACAAAATACAAAAAGTATTTATTCGGCGACTTCCTCTCAGTAAATTTCTGGCAAAAACTCTGAGAGTAAATAAAAATTGCAATGAAGAGTTTCCCAAAAATCTGTCGTTCGGAGTCGACTTTAAACAATAGGTCCAGCCACTAATGTATAAAAATTAACCCACACAACATAAGTGGTGTGAGATGCTAGGTCGTAATCCTGACTAAAGGATTGTATTGAACGATTATGTATGCTATGTATATATGTAATTACGTTGATATCATTTGTAAATCTTAATTTTGCTTTTTTTCCGCTTTGTACCAATTATCACTGCAGACCCTTCTTAATGGCATCACTTCAAAAGGGCATCGCGTTCTTCCGCGCTGTTAACCAACGTATAATAAATTAAAGAGGCCCATGCATATTTATTTAAGAATTTAAATAAAATGCCCCAAAAGGTGTGGAACAAAATGAAATAAATTTTATAGCCTGTCCTTGGAGACCATGTAAAACAAGCAAACCTTCTCACCAACCTTCATTGCCTAAGTGTTAATAGTGCCACAGGCAAAAAAACAAAACTTTTTCACTACGTTGGTTATTATGCATGCGTATGTATGTCTATACATTGTTCTTTTGGTTTTTATTTTAAAGTTTTTTTAACATTTTTTTTATTTTATTGAACTTAAAGTTTTTATGGCTTATTTAAATGCATAAAAGTTACTTTTCCTTTACATTAATGCCACAAACTTTAAACGGCCAATTTGAATAAAAACAAAACGGAAAGAAATGAAAGCCTTTAGAATTTATTTTTTTTTTTCTTAATATTTTTGCTGATACTTTTTAAGTTCGGTGTTATACTTTAAGGGGGCCATGTTAAAAATTAGTTTTTTATTTTCATAAAAAAAGAAAAAACCCTCATTTCATACCAGTAGAAATGGTATTATTCTTACGATTCATTTCGATTTTATTTTAATTTTTTTTTTAGCCAAAGAATTCTGTCTTTTTTATGTTTTTGGCAGCATTTCCCAAAATACTTCATTTGCATACAGTTTGTATTAGAATATCTGTCTGCCTGTCTGTACCATCATAGTCAGTGACATTTATGAATATTCAGCAATTGTATACTTTTCAGTTAAAATATTGAAAGGAATAACCATCCATTCAGCAGCTGAAAGTGTGAATTTTGCATAAATTCAAATTGATTTTTATTTCTGCTGATTGTGCAACTAAATTATGAAATTTACCACCAAGTGTTGTTTATAATAATAGAGTGCGGTTTTACTAAAGTGCTGTAGCGATTTAAATTTTCAAATTACATTTTCAATTAACATAAAGAAATGGTTGCCCCAGAGAGGTTAAAAGTTTTACATTTCGTGTATACACCAGAGATCAGCAATGAGATTTCATATTTTCTGATACTTATATTCATTCATAATTATTTAAATATCATGGAACCTCTACTCATATTCAAAGTTTGTAGTACTCATCATATTCATATTTAACAACACGTATATGTTGTTGATTTCGACTCTCCATGCTCAATATTTACAAGAATCACAAAGTAAATATAATCCGCGTACGAACACTACAATACTCACTAAATGGTTGGGTGTTTGCTTGCTTTTCTGTCTTTTTTGCTTATGAGTCTTTTTTCTTTTTTTTAAATTCAACAACAAGTAAGCTGTGGTGAGTGATTCGAGTCACTCGAATCAAACATATTTCGAATGGTATTTGTCTGATGAAGTAGGTTTGGTTAGAGGACGTGTACTTGTCAATTAAGACAAGTACAGTACCCGGAGGTCGAATTGACCCATTGTACAACGTCCTAGTTTCTCACACCACTTATGTTGTGTGTGTTAATTTTATACATGAGTGGTGGGGCTTACAGTTTAAACTCGACTCCGAACGACAGATTTTTGAGAAACTTTTTCATGGCAATTTTATTTACTCTCAGAGGTTTTGCCAGAAATCTGCTGAGAGGAAGTCGCCGAAGAAAATACTTTTTTGTATCTTGTCTTGATGTCTGGCCTGGGGCTCGAAACCTGGCCTGACGTCTAATAAGCCAACACACTACCTACTAGACTACGGCGACTACAAAAAGTAGAACAGATACGGCTGTCAATTAAGTGAGTTCAGGTTAATTCCAGCGTTTCAAAACTTCCGTTATTTTCTCATTTTATCTTAATCCTACAATTTTAACAAACTTGGGGAAACCAAACGAATATTAGCATTGGAAAGTTTTTGTCAATGGCTCGCAACAACTTACTTAGTGTCAATATGAATCTTCCTAAGACTAAAGTATCGGAATCTAATGTAGAATCTTCCAAAGAGTACTTTTGAATTTTAAAAGTTGATAACAGCCACCTTTTTAAGCTTTACTAGTCAAATTATTAGTCATTTATTCGGTATTCTTTGTCAAATTACAGCGGACGACCACCGGCAACGACGTGTGTTCGCTGAATGGGCTCTGAAGAGGTAGGCAACTGATCCTAATTTCTTTGAAAATTATCTCCATCGATAAAACCCATTTCTGAATGATGACTATGTGAATACCTCACATCCAATAGCGTGCAATGCTTCTCGAAAAATACGCTGCTTGAAGTTGATTTGGAGCATGGCTCCATACATCTTTGAGAACGACTTTTAGTGCCATTGACCAGCACTAAAGGTTTATGATTACCAACTTCTGTTGGGCTGAATCGGATGATCTGGACAAAAACATGAACATGTGATTTCAACAGGACGGCGCTACGTGCCACAAGACTCTTGCAGTATCGGACTTTCTACAAAGCTAACATAACTCAAGCCATTGGTCAAATTCAATCTGATTTATGCGCCAAAATCATGAGAAATTGGATATTTCGGGTGAGCTACTTCCAAAGCTTAAATAACTCAAGTCATTGGTCTAATACAGCCAGATTTATGTGCAAGAGTCATGAAAAATTTAATATTTCGTATGCCCTACACCCAGAGCTACGAATAAAAAATTTCAATGATATCTCACACACACTTTGTTTAATTTACATTTAAAAACAGAAAACACTTAATGAAGGGCTCAATACAAAATTGCAGAGAAGTCAAGGCTTGGCTTAATTAATTTTTAAACGAGTCTAAAAGAGCAACGAAAACATTACATACAGTGGACGTTCGAAATAGGCAGTCAAGTCTAAAGGATTTGTAGATGTCAGCTCAACTGTTATGTTGCATTCATGAACTCAAGTTGCTATCGAACAACGTTCGAAACCTTTTTAAATGTCTGGTGTTCCTTTACATGTTGGTATAACCGAAAATATGTGGCAGTGTTGCATAGAAGATATTGCTTAGAAAGTCTATACTACAGCCGTTGAAAAGTTAACAAAGATGCAGTACTGTTTACCACTCTGGTATAAGACTTATCATGTTTGAACGCATGCATATATGACACGTTGTGCTACTATTTCGAACCAATGCAGAGTATCTCTTAACAAAAATTTATTGAACAAATGCTTTTTGAAATCAAATAAATTACATGTCAATTCATTATTGAATGTTATACGATTGAATCTCTGTCTGTCATGATGACTTGACTGCCACTCAGAAACTGAATATACTTCCTGGTTTTTCTTCTTGGATTTTTTCTTTTCTTTATTATTTTTCCTTTTCAGTAATAAATATTTATTTATACGTTTTATCTAGTATTTGTCTGTTTGAAAATTGATAGAAAGAACACTTATACGTGAGCCTGTCACTTTTACGATTCACTTGGTACTCTACGCGGTCGTATGGTAACTTATTGTCAAAAAAAAAACAAAAGAGTTATGCCAGCGCAGCTGAAGTAGCTGTATGGAATGTACAGAATGTTGAGAATCAATGGTTGGATGGATAAGAAAACTCTCAAAAGGTAATTTATCTTTCTTGGAATAAAGTGCGCTCTTAACACAAATGGGACACTAAATCATTGAAAAAAAGAAGAAAGAAAAGAAAAGTAAAAATAAAAGCATGTTTCATTCCTTGGCAGCTAAAAATCAAAAATAAAGAATAAAATCTCTCCATTTTCTAGTTCAATAAGTTTTGAAATATTTTTATACGTTTCTTAAATTTCTTTTAATTATTTAAAGGCATTTGACTTCCTGTATAGAAGCTCCATAGCACTGGCAAAGTTTAAAATGACATCATCTAACCTGAAACAACATGACATAGCTTAGCTTCAAGACCATGAGTTCCTATAGGAACTCTGCATCCTGTACATTTCTCCGTAACCTCTTGCAATCCATTTCTCTGAGATGTCTGTTATAGTTTCCTCCCGAGAATATTCAAATTTCGAACTTAAGAGAACTAGGCAATGGCATAAAAACTACTCCACCGTTTCGATGTCCTTTCCGCAAGCCCAATGGTCATCTTTATCTCTCTAGTCTGTTGATTATATGTCGTAAGTACAACTGCATATCGCAGACGTACTTCAATTGTAACGTATGACGTTAAAAGTCTTTTAGTATGTCTATTAAGGATCCAAGAAATTTCAAGATCACCTTGGACGACCTTGCTTGCGGTGGAAGGACCAAGCGAGAAAGTCCTGTCATCGTTTGATGTGGCGAAGTCACTGTAGTCTAGTAGGTAGTGTGTTAGTTTATTAGACGTCAGGCCACAGTTAAAACCCCAGGTCAGACGTAATTATTTCTTCGGCGACATCCTCTCAGAAGATTTCTGGCAAAAATCCTGAGAGTAAATAAAAATTGTCATGAAAAGTTTCTCGAAATAAAAAATCTGTCATTCGGATTCGACTTTAAACGGTAGGTCCCACCACTCATGTGTAAAAAAAATTAACGCTCACAACATAAACGGTGTGAGAAACTAGGTCGTAATCCTGATTAAAGAGTTGTAATGACCAATTATTTATGTATATGTCGAAGTCGCTCGAGAAGCAGAGACGCCTGGAAGAATGTGCTAAAGCAGGCTAAAATTTGATAATTGGATTGTTAATGGCCAATTAAGTAAATAAGTAAGTAAGTAGTAAACCTCTAATATCGGATGATAGCTGATTGCAATATGATGACTTCCACTGATTCATTATAGTTCCAATAAATGTCATTATGAAGGAAACTCAATACTTTTCAATACATTTTTAACCAGCAAACGTAATATGCCTATAAAGCTTCTTTAAGTATTAGTTAGTACCAGAGAGACATTTTACTTTCCACAAATGGACAAATCTGCCATATTATATCACAAACACCACTTACAACACTTCTTTCATTCACTCATACTCATTCATTTTTATATTCGTTTATTATTTTTATATTTGGCTGTGTCTGCAGTCTAAAGAGCAGTAAAGAAAACACATAAGTGGTAGAAGTATGTACAAAAGTATAGTCATTGTACCATAAAAGTGGCAAAATTTGTTTGGACTAGAATTTGATGTCATTCCTACCGAAGTTGGCACTGTCTTTACAGCACATTCACTGACCGAAGAAAGTTAGTTTTCTATCGTTTCTTTGGTGTTCCTTGTAATATATTTTTGATTTTGACTTTCAATGACATTTATTTTAAGTAGATTATGGCTTTTTTAGTTTCTCTTCGATTTTTTGAAAGTCTGCCAAAAGTGGTCAAATAAGAGAAAAATGAAAGAGCAGAAAATAAAAGAAAAAAGACAAGATAAATAGATATGTTGGAAGGCATATCTTGGGTAAATTTTAAGGACTAATTATAGAATAAGGATTTTTTTTATATAATATAGGGTTCTCCAACAGACAATAATCAGTTTTGTCAAACCAAAACTGACCGTAGACAACGACGTGTGTTCGCTAAATGGTCTTCGATTAAGCCACATGCCACAGCAGTTTTTAAAGCCTATATAACCCATGTCATTAATCTAATTCAGCCCGGCTTGTGTGCCAGAATCGTGGAAAATAGAACATTTTGGATGTGCTCTACTCAGAGATTATACGAGATTATATTCCACACGTCCTTAAAACTGTTGGTCTCAAAGAGGCACATTACTACGGTCACAGTAATTTGATCATTTCTCTAAATTAAGCAGTGATATGGCTAAAAGAACCCGCATGTTGCATACAAGACAAGTCTATACTAGTAGGCAAAAATGCGCATCAACTATTGTCGAGCATTGAAACAGCATGAAAGGTTACCAAGATGTTCCAATAAGGGAAAAACCACGACTGAATAAGGGCTACTTGGGTATACTAATAAGCGTACTCACGGGACATTGCCTCTTACATGTACAACTGGACCATTGGCGAACTGAATGCGGTGAAAACATCGAAACGATGCAACACTTTTTATGTCATTACACTACCATCATCAGCTTGACATGCCAATATTTTAGGAATGACACTTTACCAGACACCTCAGAGGTTTGCGCTGAAAGAATTTAAGACAATCTATACGTAACACAAACTTTCTAAGTGGGCGAAAACGCTGAATGCACTGAAAGCGGTGAAAACATTGGAACGATGGAACACTTTTTATGTCAGTACTCAACCATCATGAGCTTGAGGTGACACTTCTCAGAGGAGAAGTTAAGGAAATTTTTTGCAAGATACAGACTTTCTATAGAAAGTGTGGTTGGTTCTTGTTGTAACATATCTACTGCTGTCTCCGGAAGTGTTTCCCTGTTAGATATTACGAAAAATGTAAGTTCTATATGTTCATTGTATGCCTATGTGATTCTGGTAGAGATGGTATGGATTAAGAGATGATATTATGAGATGTGTATGTTGGTGGTCATCGTTAGGTAATTGGAAGTTCTAGGAAGTCCGCTACTTGTGTTGGATTCAGCCACAAGTCTACTAGTCGATTAGTACGGTTGGTATCCTTTGGTAATGGTATGGTAAGCGCCCAACAATCTTATTTGATGACTTAAGTGTATACCATTTGGCGTCAGACCTTGAGCTCTATGGTTGGTCTTCTTCCAACCAATTTTCCTACTCACCAAATACATCCGCTTAACAGATAATTTTGCAGTCGCGTGGCAAACAATATCTCTGCAACGCATTTAGATTAACAACAAATTTTCGTTGATAAGAGTGATGCCCGATAACACGTTTGTTTTACTACAAATAACAAACTTTCAGACTTATTACAACGCTCTCACAGGCAGTGGCAAATTTATTATCAACTTAACTCCTATCTTAGGTGGTCTTCCTATATAGTTTTGTTATTGTAAATCTGTTTTTATTATTGTTTCAAACTACAAATCAGGAAAATTACCGTGTTGTGAAATGCAATTTGAAATATTGAGCAATTTGATAAAAACTAATCTTGCTCCACATTATGATTGAAACTATTTGTCAAGCTTAACTAAAAAAAACAAAAAAAATAACAATGGATTGAAACATGCTGCCAGAACTTGACTTTCTTATTTTCTTTTTCTCTGCAATAATATTAAACATTGTCTGGATTGTCTTTCATAAAAGAAGCTCACCAAAAATTGAAGAGCATTTGGTCTCTGTCATCCACTGACTGACAATGGATGCAGCAACACTAAGAACAAATTCTTTAGGAAATTTTACAAAACCATGACTTTCAACAAATATTATCACACAATGACATTGTCAGATAAGAGATAAATTATGATGGAATACATGTAACAACTGCAAATGATAAGTATTGTAGTTAGAAACGTTCTCCCGACAATATTAAATCCAATATAAAAAAGTAAAAGGAAAATAAAAATTGCGAAACTATTATAGCATGGCAGAAAGCACTTCAGCTTAACTCAATGCCATTCAAAACTAATTTCATTTAGTATTAAATTTTTTGTAAAACATCATTTTTTATTTTGGTTTCACGGTTCCCTACAATTCCTATTGTTCTGATATAATTAGACAGACTTATGCTAAGTTTTATGACAGTTCATCGCAGCTATAACTCTGGGTTTTAAATTGTCGCTGACAAAATCCTCGTCCACACAGACATAGAAAACTCATTCTCAGCTTTAAAGCTTGGATAAATAGGTGCGTAAGCTAAAGTTGTGGAATTTGCGATGATACATATATACATACATAATTGGTCATTATAACCCTTCAGTCGGGAATACGACCTAGTTTCTCACACCACTTATGTTGTGTGTGTTAATTTTTATACATGAGTGGTGGGAACTACAGTTTAAAGTCGACTCCGAACGACAGATTTTTGAGCAAATTTTTTATTTACTCTCAGAGTTTTTGGAATCTGCCTAAGAAATACTTTTTGTATTTGTTTTGATGTCTGGCCTGGGGTTTGAACCCTGGCTTTTACGTCTAATAAGCCGACACACTACTTACTAGACTACGGCGACTTCATGATACTAATCCACATGAAATTTAAGAGCGCCCAATTCATTCCGAAAAAGTTAGTGTTTGGTGTGGATTTTTGGCAGGTGTACATTCCTTTGAAAACGAAATTGGCCAGATCATCAATGTCAATGGGGGGCCGATGTCCATCAAATTTTTTATAAAAGCCATGAGCGTCTAAAGAAAGTATACATTAAAAAATATTCCTTAATAAATCACCGTTATTTTTATTTTAAATTTGTTTAATTGTCCGTTTTTAAAATTGAAACAAAAAACAAACAAAAAATACAAATAATTTTGAAATATAGTCAAATTTTTCCCAGCTTTCTACTTAAGTAGTAAAAGTTAGGTTTGGTGATTGTTACAATTTTATCCTTAGTGTACAGTTTCTTTTGACGCTCACTGTATGTACGTGTGCTAATGACTGTACAGTTTTTTACTCCAGTTATTTCTTTACACGAAGATTACAAACTGGAAATTTATGACAATCTAATCAACAGTAAATAGTGTGCAGCTCTACAGTGCTCTTGTCTATATAAATGCAATTTGCAATGAAGAGGAGCCCTAAAGCTCAGCTTAAAAGTACTTTAATTAATTTACTTCTCGTGTATAGCACGTTGTGTTTGACCGGAGCACTGCCATACCTAATTCTCCTTATTACTTACACAATTAACAAATAACAACAAAAAGTAATTACAACTTAAACTCCATTCGCCCCATATACCAAGAAATGTCATTTGGAATTTTTTCTTTTCATCTTAAAAAAAAGAAAGAAAAAATATAAAAGATAAACTAGAGAAGAGAAAAACGGGAAAATAAAACAAAAGTGATTAAAATTTATAAGTTTTATCTTTTGATAAGTAGAAGAACGAGATGGAGAAAGAAACCCTGGATGGAGCTAATCTATGTGGTCCAATTTCCATGAATCGAACGTATAAATTAGCCTGAATTTGATCGATGACGTTGGTTATATTGGCTTTGAATACCGCTGTCGTTTGCTGCTTATTCGCATATCTCAGTAGTCAGTTCACATCACTGTCGCGTGAGATGACCTCAAATTGTTTATGCAGTATATCCATTGGGTCACACGATGTGTGGCGTTACGTTCTATTGAAAACATATATCGTCTGTGTCCATATAATTTAATTTAAGCCAAAGGAAATTGATAATCACCGACCTCTAGTGCTTTTCGTTGACACTAATGGTCTGGTTAACGTTGTTTTTAAAGAAATATGGATCCATAGCACTGCCAAGCCAAAATCCACATCAAATAGTGACTTATTCGGAATGCATTGGACGCTCTTCGATCTCATGCGGAAGAATTTGTTATTGTTTGTTATTTCCAAAACAAAGACAATTGGCCGGAAATTGCACGAAAATATCGTGCCCGGTATACGCAAGTTTATTCCTAAAGTTCTTGAAAGTGGTTTAATTGGTGATGCCCAAAGACATAGGTATGCTCGTACAGAGTATACATTCAAAAATATTAAGGCTATCAGTGGGTGTGCGTGAGAAAATCCATCAACATCAACTCGTCATCGTTCTGAAGAATTGAACATTTCACACATCAGTTTACGCCGAATTTTGCGAAAAGATCTCGATATAAGATTAAGAGTTGAAGCCGCATGACCATCCTCTTCGTTTTAGCTTCACTAGATAGGCCAACGAGAAACTTCAAGGTGATGTCAATTTTAACAACAAAAAAATATCTTTTCGGTTGAAGCTCATTTTCATCTTGGTCGGTACGCTAATAAGCAATGTTACTGTATTTGGAGTGAAATCCTTGTTTACATTTATAAAGATTTCGAGAAAACGAAGCCACGAACATTCGACTTCAAGATCACTCATTAGACTGTTTACTCTGCCATATAAAAGGCAAGGCAAAGCAGGCGACTGAGTTAGTGAAGATCAGTCAGTCTTGTGTGAAGACGCGGTGCGTTTGAAGAGAGTAATCGTGGTTTGAAGATCTCCGTTACAAAGATCTGTCGAATAATTGCCTAATAATTGTTATTGTTGAAGCAAAGGGTGTAAGCAGGGGAATAACAAACAAAACAATTGTTGTTGTTACATCAAGTTGTGAACAGTTTCAGACAAAATTGTGCGAATAATAAAGAATTTTAATTAAAACTAAACACAAATTTACTACGAGATCATATTTTAAATGTTTTTAAAAGGTAAAAAGGTAACAATACATTCCATACCAACTACGATTTGGGAATATCGGCTAAGGATTATTTTTTTTATTATTTATTATGCTCTAATTTGTATTTGTTTTAAGTACCAGGCTTCTAAACACGTTTAGCGTATTTATAAAATTTTCAATTAAATTTAGTTCAGCAATATTTTTAGCAATGTTGAAAGCACTGTAAAAAACTAATCTTTTATGTGCATCATATTATGGGATAAGACTATTTCAAATTATCACAAAAAAAGAAAAACAGACTAAAATATAAAACATAACGTCAGAGAATGCCATTTCTTTACTATTTTTTGACTGGATTGTGTTTCCGAGTATATACTACACTCCTTATGCTTGTCGACAAACCATGTTTATGTTCACAAAAAAAAAAAGAAATTAAAAAGCATTTGTTCTCTACAATCTACGAACCGTAGCGGCAACATTAATTACAAACTCTTTTAAAATAACACAAAACCATGACTTTGAGCGAAAAAATTATCACAATGACATTGTCATTGTCAGCAGTGATAAATGATGATGAAATGTGTTACGATTGCAAATGTTAAGTATTGTACGAATGTTGTCGAGACAAAAAAACTATAATTTTACACACAAAGTAAAATACACAAAAATTAAAAAAAGAAAAATACCAAATTTGTTATCGGATGACAGAGAGTACTTCAGTTTGGCTCAATGCCATGTAAAAATTAATTTTAAATTTTATTACAATGCCATCAAAGGAAGAAAAAAATTTGATTTTTATGAAACTTTTACAATGAATGTCAAGGGTTCGTACAGTTACTTAGGGTTCCTATAAAGACTTTGAATTCTATGACAGTCCCTCGAAGCTATGAATGAGGGTAATAGATCGTTACTGACATCTCTTTGCCTAACGTTAATTGATGGCATAGTTGCAGGTCAGCGGTTAAAAGTAATCGTTTGCAAGAATATATGCGAAGCATCTGATGCGACAAAATTGCCGCTTTATCTTATTCGCAACATACATATGCGAGCATTAATACATTGCAGAGATCAGAAATAAATCGTTTTTTCGCTACTAATAAGCACTCATGAAATTTTGAATATAAGTGAGTCCACAATATTGAAATTTAACTATGTATTCTGATTCATTCGTACTCACTACAACGTTAATTTATAAGTACAGGTTGCAATGAGTATAAGTACAATGTTGACAGCGAACTCATACCATACGAAATATGTTTGATTCGAGTGAGTCATTCATCACAGCTTACTTGTTGTTGCATTTACAAAAATAAAACACACTTTAGTAAGCAGAGCAAACACACAATCATTTAGTGAGTATTTTAGTGTTCGTACGTAAATCATACTTATTTTCTGATTCTTGAAAATGTTGAGTTATGGAGAGTCGAAATCAACAACATCATACGTGTTGTTCGGTAAGAATATGATGAGTACTTCAAACTTTGAATATGAGTAGAGGTTCCATGATATTAAAATAAGTATGAATGCGTATAAGTATCAGAAATTATGAATATGATTCGATTCTACTCATTTTTTTGAATGCTCATTACTGATCTCTGACACATTGCCTATATAGAAAGATCAGCAAACTGAAAATGCAGGACTTTTCATTTGAGTGAACTTTTCCAAGAAATTCAATTTTTGAATTTTGTTACTGAACATTCCGTTCTAAATTCATCATCACATCCTAACCTGGCACCTCTCTTGGGTAAATCATAGCACTTATTCCATATTTGTCTTGTTTGGATGGTAATGTATTGTACACGGGATAAAAAAAAAACAGCTAAATATTGCAAATGACTGCAATTTTCTTCTTATCGGCTCTTTCAACACGGACTTTTGAAATTCGAAAGCTGACAATGGCCATTTTGTTAAAGCAATATACAATCAAAATAGTTCATTCATTTATTCAGTCGGATATGGCATTCAACATCAAGTACAAATAATAAAATTGTTTTATCAAAAGAGTTTGGGAAACGTACATTTGACAATCACCATAACAGACCTACCGCAATTTGGTTCATAAATTCGAGTCCACTGGTTCTGTACACGATCGACCAATACCCGTATGTCGTGAGAGTGCCACTGTCAGTGGGATTGTAGAGGAGAATGCAATCGGCTAACACACAACAACTTGACCTTTCGAATACTGCAATTTGACGAAATTTGCTTTCAATGTATCCCGAAAGATTTACTGTTTACTGTGGCTTTTTGGCTGCCGGCGTCATCGGTCGATTTTTTTTTTGTGAAAGCGTTGTTAGTAAATGGCAAACACTATAGGTCAAGAACAAGTAAACAAAAATGCAACAACCAACAATGTAAACAAAATACACAAACAACAAGGAAAAAAACGATGTTTACATTTAAGGAGATCTCGAGAAGTTGAAGCCATGAACATTCGACTTCAAGATAATTCATTAGACTGTTTACGTTGTTATATAAAAGGCAAGGCAAAGCAGGCAACGGAATTGGTAAAAGTCAGTCTTGTATGAAGCCGCATTGCGTGTGAAGAGAATAATCGTGGTTTGAAGATCTCCGTTATAAAGACCTGCCGAACAATTGTTATTGTTTATGCAGAGAATGTAAACAGAGGAATAACAAAAAAGCAATTGTTGTTGTTTACATCAAGTTGTGAACAGTGGATCACAGAATTGTGCGAACAATAAAGAATTTTAATCAAAACTAAACATAAATTTATTTTTATTTTATTTGCAATCTACGAACTGATATTTTAAACGTTTTTAAAATGTTTAAAACGTAGCAATACTAATTAGATTAATAAGGATTTCCATAATTTTGTTAGCCAATACGCGTAAAAATTTGCTTGTATTTTGCGTTATACTTGTAACGAATGCCATAAAATATTATAATAGCTTTTTCCAAGCAACACAATTTTATTTTAATTGCTACTTCATTAAGCAGTTGAACAGGGTTAATCGAATATATGCAAGTATGTATGTATGTATCATATTATATAAGCCTAATGGCTGAAGCTAGATTATAATTATTTTATTTATTATAAATTATTGTTATTTCTGCTGTTAACCGGAAGTCTTTCATCGGATGAAAAGATGAAAATACACGTTTACATCTTTTTCCATATTTTTCAATGGTATGATGAAAAGCTATTCAATCGTATATTAATAATTCAATATGAGCTGTAGAAGGCTTGCATAAGTAATGTAGGGATTGAAATAAATTTCTTTGTTAAGGAACACGTTTCCGTCTCATTCCACATTGACTACTTGACATTGAAAACAAATTCTTAAAGCAAGAAATTTTTTCTTTCTTAGCATATGAGTTAAAGTGCCTTAAACCTTTAAATAATTATAGATGGTAGAAAATTTTTACCCTGGTTATTTAATTCTGTTTGATAAGATTATAATTTATAAAATATGACAATAGAATTTAGAATATAAAACTGACAAGGATTGCAAAGGATATGCAACCGTGCATCTGCACCCATGGCAGAAGTCGTTAGACTGCAGCATTCTTTCCGCGTGTCTTCTCATAAGACAATGACCTGTAAGCATGGCCACTGTAATCGAGATGACGTTTAGACCAAGTCCAAGTTAATGGTTAGCGCGCCTTCTATTCATCAAGGGCCAAGTGAGCCTAGCGGTGGAGCACAACTGCTCATTGAGGTTGGCGTCTCGAAAGAATATCAGTGGCATCCCCAAGTCGATTGAAGAGGATTCCGGAAGTAGTGCACCAGCCCTGGCGAGCTCCTGCTCGTCGGCTTTGCAGTTTCCCGAAATATTACTGTGCCCGGGGACCCAGGTAAGTGTGACATTGAAGCGCCCAGAAAGAAGGTCGAAACAGCGGTGACATTCCCTGACGATTCTTGAGTTATTCACAACGTTCAACAGAGATCTTATGGCAGCCTGACTATCAGAAAAGATCGAAATGCGGGTGAAAGGAACACCGTAGACGAGGATCCATTGAGCAGCCCGATAGATGGCCATTACTTCCGCCTGAAACAGGCTACAATAATCCAGCAATCGGAGGGAAATGTTCAGGTCCAGTCTCCCAGAGTATACTCTACTCAACCCGCTATCGAGTCTAGAGCCATCCGTGTATACATCTAGGAGTTCGGGGGGACGATCACGTCAGAAAGTGAAAACCCCTGTCAAAACAATATTCCACAGGAAGATAATCGATGTTCAGTAGGGCCACAGGATCAATATCCACAATAGGAAACGTGACCAGAGGGGACGACGCACCAATGAAACAGGGCATTGAGTCTAGTTGCAGTGAATTTAGCTATCTTCTTAGCGAGAAGCTCAGTAGGAAGCCAGTTAAGCATTGCAAACATGGCCTTTGTGGGGGTGGTGCGTACAGCTGCAGACCTTCTGGAGATAGAACACCGCCTTGTCTTTACAAACAATTCTCTGACAATGTGTGGCCCCCACTGGGAAGGTTACTATTCTCGACCCAATTGCGGCGCAGTTATTTGTGAATGCTAGCTTAGCGAAGCAGCGTCATAGTATAAGTAAAATAATTAAAAGTGAACACTTGATTTGGAGTCGCCGTAGTCTAGTAGGTAGTGTGTTGGCTTATTAGACTCAAAGGCTTGGTTCAAACGAAATATGAAAAAAAAAATTTTTCGGCAAATTCATTCAAATTCTCAGCAGTTTTCTGGAAAAAACTGTGAAAGTAAATAAAATTGGCATTAAAAGTTTCCCAAAAATCTGTCATCCGAAGTTGACTATGTCCCTCTACTCATGAATAAAATTAATACAAACAACAGGGGTGGTGTGAGAAGCTAGGTTGCAATTCTGACTAGAGGTATTACTTACTTAGGTAAGTAAGTTGATTATTTCTTTATCAATGGAGATACTAAAATGTTTTCTTTTGCGTTTTTAATAGTTATAATGTATGCATCGCGTTTTAAAACCGGTATTTCATTCATTTTACTGTATTGGCAGCATTTAGCCGTTCATTGTCTCGAGAGAGTAAATAAAATTGCCATGAAAAGTTCATGAAAAAATCTGTCGTTCGGAGTCGACTTTAAACTGTAGGTCCCGCCACTCATGTATAAAATTATCGAGCAAAGCAATCGATTGGGAAATTTTTAAAACGTTAATATTATGGGATGTGCAAAGTACAATATTCGTTGACTACCTAGAAAATGAAAAAAACTCCGTTAATAACGACTATTACAAAGCGTTATTGGATCATTAAAGCATGTGTTAGCGTTCGGAATTTTCATCACAACTGTTACCTTATCACTGTTACGTACATAAGTATATTTGGTTTTAATTGCCATATCGTAAGTAGCAATATTCATTCATTTTACCACTTATTAATCCATTTGCAGCATTTTGTTGTTGCTATCGTAATAAAATCATAAATTACAATGAAATAATTATAACAACTGCAGGCGTAATTAAAACTAAAGTACTTGCAATCAAATACTGAAGTAGGTGAACACAAAAGTACATATATACACGCCTACAACTCTTTTACTTTTACGTCTGGCAGGCATGTAATAAAAATTAATCTATGAACGTAAATGTTTCCAGGAACTTATATCAGGGCTCCAACACTTGTTTTCTGTGTCGTAATATTTTATGATTATTTTCAAGTTTTACCTGCAAAAATCAAGCAAAAAAAAGAAAATGAATATAAGGAAAGAAACGCAAAGGAAAAAATTTAATAAAAATAATCAAGCAATCAAGTCTACTTATAAAGTAGACAAAAAGCTACAACAGGTGTTTGAGAAATTTGCATTTCATAAATGAAAAATCGTTGGTAGAGAACATTTCTTGGTTTTTTTTGTAGAGGAAGTGTTATTATAATTGTGGTAGACAATAACATTCATGATAAAGGAATAACGGAATTGCTCATAGTTTATATACATATGTATGTACTCTTGGTGAAGGAATTTAAATCCTTAAATATCGGATCTTTCATTAAGTGCTTCATACATTTAAATTTTAATAAAATAAAGCGTATGTGAGAGATCAACGAAAATTATTATTCGTTTAAAAGTCGTGTTCTTGCTGCTTTCATGTGGGGTATACAACGTCGTTCAAATGTCTGTTATGGCTTCCTTAGGCGGGGCGTATTCGAAGTGTTCAATTATCCATTACTCTGTTATATAAATCAGGCTGAATTTGAACATTCACTTTGAGGCCAGCTGTGGTTTGTGGCTTATTCGTATACACATGCCACTTAAGAAACCCTTGACTTTAGTACGTTAGAACAAAGAACCATAATAATTCACACCGCAGCCTGTGGTGCCGACTCTTCTGCTTAGAAGACGCTGCAAGAAAACGTTTAACAACGTCAAATCGTTCCTCAAATCGTTTGTTCCATTTAAAACCTATATCGTTGGTAACCAGATCATTCAATTCAGGCTATAGTGCTCGCCGTTGACAATGATGGCCTCGCCAATGTCATTCTTAAAAAAATATGCAATAAACAGTAACGTTTTCGGGATGCATTCGAAGCTTTTGTGATCTGGTGTGGATTGATACCAATTTGACACCATACCATTCATCCAGAAATCCAAAAAAATACTGATCAGTTGCCAGCTGCTACTGAGACCATTCAGCAAATACACGCCCTTGTCTATGGTCCTCCATGGTGATTAGGCAAAACAGACTGAATAAATGACAACCAATTTGATAGATCTAGCTTCAACAAGATGGCCGCCAACTGTCAAAGTTCCGAAGTCGCTGTTGGAAAACCCAAAACATTATTTTTATTATCATAATAGTAATCCAATCAAGGCCACAAAAGTGCCGTTTATTCATTTAATTTATTCGGCATATAAGCACGAATAAACGGTTTCAAGAATTTAATGGAACATTGTATCGAGTAGGCCATCTATCGGTTTAAATTTAAAACATTGGCTATTTTGAATCTGGCAATATTCAGTGTATTATCGGCACTGGACGTAATGAATCGATTTACGCTTGGGCAACGTGGGAATTTATTGGAAATTTATTTCCAAAACAAAGACAATTTGTAGGAAATTTCAAGAAAATGTCGTACAAAATTTGGTAGCAGAGAAGTACCAACGGTGGCCAGTATACGCAAGTTTACTGGTAAATTTCGTGAAACTAGTTTCATTGTTGCTGTGACTAGGCGTGCTCGTACAGTGCACACACCCGAAAATATCAAAGATGTGGCTGAGAATGTGCCAAGTCGTTCGGAAGAATTAAACATTTCACGCACCAGTTTACGTCGAATTTTTGACGCCTTAGAACGTTCAATTAGTTCAAGAGTTGAAGCCGTATGACTACTCACTTCGGTAGATGTTCCAACGAGAAACTGCACGATGAAGTTCATTTTCTTTTTGGCAAAATTGCCGTATTTGGGGCTTAGAAAACACACACGTAGTCTTACAGAAGCCAATGCACCCATTACGAGTGACTTTTTGGTGTAGCTTGTGGAGCGGAAGCATCATTGGCTCGTATTTCTTTGAAAATGAGGACTGCTCAACCATTACGGTCAATGGATACACCTATCGTACCATGTTAACCGATTTTTTTTGTACTCGCTCTTCATGTTATTGATGTGAACTATGTTTGGTTTTAACAGGATGGTGCAGCTTTCTACACATCTTATGCTACAATCGATTTATTGCATCAAACGTTTGGTGGCCGTTAAATTAGCCGAAATGGCGATGTCAATTGACCGCCAAGAAGCTGCAATTTGACACCGTTGGACTATTTTCTGCTGGGCGCCGTTAATGAAAAGTGTTATGCCTTCAAACCAGAGGCAATTGAGCATTTGAAGGCCAACATTAGTAATGCAATTGCTGAGATGCGACCACTCACTCTTGAAAAAGTACATGAAAATTTCAAACCGTTTTGGTTTTATTGCATTTTTAAATTTAAACGTTTAAATGACCCACGCTTTATAAAGTCATGGTGATCATATGGAACGAAATTAGGAAATAATAAAGAAAAAAAAACGATTTATCGATAAAAAAAAAAAAAACAGAAAAATGATTGCCCTTTTGAAACTTTCCATTTATTTTGAAATGCTCGTTGAGACTGTTGTATATTGTGAATTACTAGGATAAATATTTATTTATTTAATTGTATTTTTATTTGTTTTGTGTTTAATTTTGTTACACAGGGATTATTCAATTAATATTCTAAGCTTCTAATAACGATGGAACCCTAATAATATGCACGTTCCTAATTCTTACGAGTGCAGAATTTTAAATAAATTCTATTGTACTTCTGTTCATTCCACTTCCTTTTGGCAATGGATGACAATTATATTTGAAAACAAATTTGCTTATTGCAAAAGTGTTAAAATAATTATGATTCTTTTGATTGTTAAACAAATTTTTGAAATGTTTTTCTTTTCTTCAGTTTTGTGTTGTTTATGGCTCTTCAACAAAGTTGGCAAACAACAACTTTTTTTAGATTGTAAAGAAAAATTCCCTGTTCTCTTGGCATTTTACAAAAGAACAACGTTACATACTTCATATTATTATTATTTAATTTTTGTTTTCATATATTTAAGTTGGCTGGTAAAATTTTAAATGAAAAGCTGTTGACAAAACACTTGAAAAGCAGCCAAATAATAAAAAAAAAACTAATATCTAAAGATATGTACATACAGTGAGCGTCAAAAGAAACCCATTAATAAATTACCGTTATTCTTATTTTAAAATTGAAACAAAAAAAATTGCAAAAAGTTTCAAAATATTGTCAAATTTTTTAGGGCATTCTCCTTAAGTGATGAAAGTTAAGTTCGGTGATTGTTAGAACTATATCCATAGTGTACAATTTCTTTTGACGCTTACTGTACATATTTATATAAGAAAACGTTATGGATTATTCTATTTAAACATTTTACAAAATATTCTACAATAAAACAACAAGGCTCCGGAGAGGAAGTCACCGTAAAATTGTATCAAGACGAAGTACAAAAACAAAACAAAAACATTAACATCATACGACACCTAGAACATAACCTCTCAGCGAAGGGAGCTCACGATATAGTTAAACGTCAGAAATAGATTGAGGAATACAGCTGGCTGAACCAACAAGCAAGTTACTAAACAAAACGACGTATGAAACCTACACCAGCTGAAAACTTTTCCTACCAATCGAAATTGTAAAACGATCCGTTTAATAGGAAACTTTGAGTGCAAATAGCGCGATGTGAATGTGTTAAGTATGCGTGTAATTAGGGAGTAATCTTCTTCGACAGGTAAACGATCAATTATGTTATCTGTTGCTCATAAATCGACTGTAGGAAGAGGAAATTAAAAGGTTAATGCACTTGCTTGGAAAGTTACGACACTTCAGTCAAGGTTTACGTAACGAACCGACAGGACTCTGACCAAACAGCAACTGCGTAGGCCAGGACCAAGCCAAACTTCAACGAATTGTAATACAGCAGTCCCTTGAATAACGTATTCCCCTGTACATACTGTCCGCAGATTTCAATAAAGCGTTAGACGCACTGCCAATTAAAAATATTTAAATGAAAAGAAAAAACCCAGAACCACAGCAATGTACGTACGAGGATGTAGAACTCTCAGTTTTTTTACGATGGGAACATGAATATATGACTACAGCCCTGAATTGAGTGTAACCCTACTAGGACAAAGACCCATTAAAAACACTTTGAATTATACCAGCAACATAGGCACATCTTTACATACATACATACATACATAATAGGTCATTACAACCCTTTAGTCAGGATTACAACCTAGCTTCTCACACCGCTTATGTTGAGTGTGTTAATTTTATACATGAGTGTCGGGAACTGCAGTTTAAAGTCGAGTCCGAATGACAGATTTTTGAGAAACTTTTCATGGCAGTTTTTTATTTACTCTCAGAGTGTTTGCCAGAAAATAAAATATATTTTTTCACATTTTCGTTTTGATGTCTGGCCTGGAGTTTGAACCGTTGCCTTACGTGTAACAAGCCAAAACACGACCTACTAGAATACGGCGACATCTTTAGTATGTTTTAATGAATTCAATCAAAATGAATTTTTTTTAAGTTTTCAAACATTTTTTCTTTTATTTTCTTTAACCACACAATATGCCATTTATTGTGGCATCAGCACCCCTGTTGATAACATAATTTTTTCTTCTTATACTACGTTACAATATTATGTGTTAACATAGCCACAACAAATATAAAACTGCTTGTTACTAAAAGAAACAACAACAAAACTTCCACAGAACTGCAACAGCTACAAGAAAATAAAAAGAGAAAAAAGTCATGGATATCATAACATTGTTATTGCAGGAACATAGGCATGATGTATACACTCATACACCTTTGAATTTCTTATTTTTCTCATACTCTGCAAGTACTTGTATAAGTACACATACGTCTACATTTGAAAGCATGTACATACATATGAATACATCTATTGTGATGCATTCAAGTCGTAATAAATGTACGTATGTAAGTTGTTCTCTATCTTACTCTGTTTATATCAAATATCTTATCTATCTAATGTGTACCAATCGTTGTTGTTTTTCTCTTTCTTACTCTTAGCATGTATGTACTGTACTGTACTATAGTGGTAAGAAACACATTGTTGTTCATTCTTTATTGTTGTTTATTTAATAATTCGTTGTTGTTACTCTCACTCAGCCTTTAAGGACTTTTTATGCCTCAACACTTAGAATGTGGTGTTGACTTTAATAAGAAATAATATTTATGCTGTGTTGTAAATAAATTCACTCAAATATAGGCAACGTTTTAGGGGAAATAATAAATCTTAACATAAATGGAATATAAGGTAGAGATTGTGCTTTGAAGAATTTTTTTTTATTAAAAATTAAACATCACATGGGATTTTTGGATTGACACTATGTTTTCCAATTTCGTTTGAGTAATTGAAGACTGTTTTGTTCTTTTTCATTGAATGATTGATTTAAAGTAGTGTTGTTCATAAAATTTATGCAAATTTTACTTTAAGGCCACCATATGCATAGTAATCTTAGAGGTAATTTAATCTGCATAATTTCGTTAAGCCTTGGGCATGTTAACTCATGAATATATTGTTACAAAAATTAAAAAAATCTAGATACTGGTGTTTTGCTTTCACATCGTTCAACATTAAAATTATAAACAAAAGCTACAAAACACACAAAACAATGAACTTGTTTACAAATTATCTCACAAACACCAGCATAAAAAAATGGTAAACAAGTAAACAAAAATATACCAACAACATTACAATAATAAACGTAAACAACGATGTTTACATTTATAAAAATCTCAAGAAGGCGAAGCCACAAACATTCGCCTTCAAGAACATTCATCAGACTGTCTACGTTTTAATATAAAAGGTAAGGTAAAGCAGGCGACTGAGTTAGTAAACGTTCAGTCAGTCTTGTGTGAAGACGCAGTGTGTTTAAAGAGAATAATCGTGGTTTGAAGATCTCCGTTACAGATATTTGTCGTACAATTGTCTAGTAATTGTTATTGTTTATGCAAAGGGTGAAAACAGAGGAATAACAAACAAAGCAATTGTTGTTGTTTACATCAAGTTGTGAATAGTGGCACATAGAATTGTGCAAAAAATAATTAATTTTAATTAAAACTAAACACAAATTTATTTTTATTTTATATGGAATCGACGAACTCATATTTCAAACGTTTTTAAAAGGTAATAAATATGTAAGTAACTATAGCCAAAGCATATTGTCCATCTAATCCATTACAGTACTTAATGCAAGTATTTAAATACTTGAAATAATTACATAAATGGCCATAAATTACCCTTAATTGGCCATCAATGTAAAGTATCCTTAAAAGTCAACAAAATAGAACAACAACAAAGGATGTTTAAACAAAGACAAACATATTTGGATACAAATGGTATTTTGTATCTGAGACAGTTCCAAAAAACTATTATAATTTAATGTAGTAAACTTTTTTAGTCAGTTGCGGATATTAATACAATTGTTGTTGTTGTTTGAAGTTGTTAACATATGTATGTAATACTTTTTCTACTTTTCAAAACAACTATTTGTGCATATCCTTACAAAAGAAATAAAAAAATTACAGCATATTGTTTTATTCTATTGAATTAAATCCATGCATCAGCCTTGAGAGTATTCGAGAGAAAAGTCCTACGTACGATCGTCGATCTAGTGTGAGTTGACGATGATTTTCACATCCGATCCAACAATGAGCTCCTCAACGACATGGACGTTATGCAACGTATTAACATCCAGCAGCTGTGCTGACTCGGCCATGTCGTTCGAATGTATGAGGATATTCCGGCGGAACGGGATTTGCGGAAATCGGCCAAGAGGACGACCTTGTTTGCATTGAAAGGACCAAATCCAGGAAGCTCTCTCATCGATTGGTGTGACCAACATGCGATTGCAACCAATTAAGACTAAAAACTCATTAAAAAAATACAATAAAAAAATTTGTATGAGCACTTGCATCCACACTCACAAACTAAATAGTTCTACGCATCTGATATGTTACAGACAACACTGTAAGCACGTTCTGTAATCGTTTATTAAAAATTCTTTGTTGTATAGGAATGTTAAACCTCAAAATGATGACGTTGGCAACAGCGATGACGATGATGATGATGCTGCAGCATTTTTGCATTGCTTAAGAATGGCAAGAAATTAACGCAATACCTTTGTGCATGAAGTATGACGTTCTGGTGTCACGAACACAACACAGTGTGTGCATGATAAACTTCCGGTGACTTAGGCTGACATAGAGATTTTATTGGAAATGCTTTATGATTTTAAAGGTCAATACTTAAGCACAGGGATGCATCATGCATGATGTGAAGTTATCATCTATTTGTTGTATTAAGATTTAGTTTGAAAAATTATGGAATTTTTAAGCAAGGCAAACTCCGTAAAAGACATTGCATTATAATTTATTATATGTTTCTCAAGAACCGCAAATATTGACATGAACGAAATTTTAATATTAAATATGAAAATAAAATAAAAATAAATTTGTGTTTAGTTTTGATTAAAATTCTTTGTTGTTCGCACAATTCTGTGTGCCACTGTTCACAACTTCATGTAAGCAACAACAATTGCTTTGTTTATTATTCTTCTTTACACTCTTTTGCGTAAACACTAACCATTGTTCGGCAGATCTTTATAGCGGAGATTTTCAAACCACGTCTATTCTCTTCACACGCAACGCATCTTCACACAAGACTGACTGAATTTTTACTGACTCCGTTGCCTGCTTTGTCTTGTCTTTTATATGCCAACGTAAACAGTCTGATGAATGATATTGAAGTCGAATATTTGTGGCTTCGCCTTCTCGAGATCTCCATAAATTTAAGCATTGCTGATTTGTTGTTGTTTGTGTATTTTGTTTATATTGTTTTTATTCGTTTATCCACCTTTTTGTATACTGAAGTGGTTGGTATATTCTTGTTTACTTGTTTATAATATCGACGTCTCCGTTCTATAACATTCTAAGTCGAAGAAGTGTGTTTTGAGTTATGAGCTCTCAAAGTTTTCACGCGATATACGACTATATGTGTATTCTAAGTAGATTTTTTCCTATAACTTCGGAACGGATCGGCGCATCTTAACCAGTATTTGACAGTATTTAAGATAGAGAATGTAGAATTTAATAATGGAAGAACATTAAAAACGTTCCAAGTACACTTAGAACGTTATAGAATGTAGGCGTCGATATAAACAAGTTCATTATTTTTTTTTTGTAGCTTTTGTTTATCATTTTAATTTTAAACGATATAACACCATTTCTATTTTCGTAACAATATTCTCGTGTGTAAGTGTAGTTGAAGGTGATTAATTTTTATTTTTTTTTGTATTGTGCCTTTAACTCACATAGATTTAAAAAATTGTGTTTAAACGGCAAAGAACTCTTCTATGTAACTTCAGTTTTTATTTTTTTGTTGTTAATTTCTCTAAATTGCTACGCGTTGGATTTAACACGCTTAAACAAATTCCTCTAAGGAAATAAAAGCCTAGATATTTTGCCTTTTGCTGTGTTTTCTAATTTACATTCCATTGAAATAATTTAAAGTGATTTATTTAACGATAATGCGACAAAATTACAATTAAAAGTTTAGTTTTTTTCTTTATTTAGAATTTCAAAAATTTATATTAAAGAATGGATACGTTTTACATTTACAGTATAGATCAAAAACATATGGGACAAAAAAATTGCTTTTTTTGGAATAAAGAGTTGCAGATGAATTCAACAGTTCCAACCCTGATTAAATATGATAAAGCTAATCGTTAATAGCTTGATCATTTCCTTTTTTATTGTTAGTATTCCCATATCATGTCAGGCAAACAAACAGAAAATCCCAAACAGCCAGAGTTTCTGATGGGAGTCGAATCATCTTCCTCGGCACTTGAAACTTAGCACACTAGCGAATAGGATATCGAAGTACCCAAAGAGCTTTAATTTGACTCTCTCTCTCACTCTAAAATACTTCGTCTTTTATTTTCTTAATTTTTATTAATTCTCTAAAAACCAATTCTCTAAAAATTGCTAGGAAAGGAGCTTGAATAAAGACGTGGTACTAAGATAATGCACATCTTTGCAGTGGTTTTTTGTATGGGTACGTATGAGCAATAGATATTTATTTGTCTTCATATTATGCATACGTTTACAGCGACCGTACGGACAGCCAGTTAAAACATATTTAACTGAATAAAATGGAAAAAATGCAAATCGTTATATAGTATTTGGAAAGGCTTTAGTTATCCAAGATTACTTTGGATTTTTACGCAGTTAAGGAAATGAAAATTAAATCGAATTTCAAAATTGTTTTATCGTGTTATTATTCTTACATAGAAAGATGAAATATGTATATTGAATTTGATTAGATGTTCTTAAAGTATATGTTGGTTTAGATACAATTATATAAATAATTTGTATATTGTTAGGAAAATGAAAAATCTAGATACTGGTGATTTGCTTTAACATCGCTTAACATTAAAATTGTAAATAAAATTTGTAAACCTGTTTACAAATTATCGTAAACAAAGTGGTAAACAAGTAAACAAAAATCCACAAACAACACTACAAGAATAAATGTGAACAAAAATATACAAACAACCATAATAAACTTAAACAACGATGTTTACATTTATAGAGATTTCGAGAAGAGGAAGTCATGAACGATGGCCTTCAAGAACAGCCATCAGCCTGTTTACTTTGCCATATAAAAGGCAAGGCAAAGCAAGCGACTGAGTTAGTGAAATTCAACCAGCTTTCGTTATCAACCAACATTGGTTATAAAGCGAGCGAAATTTGGTCAAACATAAAAGAATTATACGATAAAGAGTAAATGATCTTCGTCGATTCGACGAACAGTAACCAATTAGTGTTAAATTGTTCGTCTATTCTACGAAGATTGACCTTCATATACAAAAATGAAAAGTAACCGTCCAGGGTTAAAAGGGTAAAAACGTAACAATATTGACAAAATCTACTACAAATCAAATTGAAATTATAATAAAGTGAGAAAGTAAGCTGTAATCGTGACTAAAAGATTATAATGGTCAATAATAATGTATGTGCGAGTGCGTGTAATTATATTTTAACGATTATGTTCTTTGACATACAAATTAATGGCTTATTTCGCATGCACATACATATGTATGTAAGCTAGTAAATAGAGCATAAATGTGTACACATATGTAAATGTAATTAATTAACTTATGTTGACATTTCATGGATTAATAGTTGTACAATAAAAGGCAAAAATATAAGTGGGAGTATAGCAAATAGGCTTTATCGATTAAAATGATTTTCAAATGAAAAGTAAAGCCAGATGCTAACTGCTTCAGATTCCATTCAGCGAATACACGCCGTTGTCGTAAACAGGCTGAATAAATGAAAGCTAATTTGACAAATGTAGCTACAACAAGATGGCCATTATCATCTGTCAAAGCTACAAAGCTACAGCTGATATTAGATGGTTATTTGAAGTTAATGAAGCTGCCACTGTTGTACTTTGTTTATGTTCTTGTTCTACAACAACAACCAATTAAATTGTTAATTCATTTCATTGTAATAATAAGAACTCTGTTACATGTTTTCTTTCTTATTGTTGTTGTATCTTTAATTGTAATTGTTTTAATATTTCGCATGAGTTTTTCTATTTTATTCTACGAATGCTCTGTACTTAATTGGTGTCCACTAGGTTTCAGTAGCTATGGGACTAGTTGAGTACACTTTTACAAGTTTTATCAAACTGAATGACACTGAACGTGAGATACTGTGGTAACTTTACTTTATTATTTTTTTTTTTTATTGTAAAATTGGAATTTAACACGTACATATGTGAGTTTAAGCGAAGAACTTTCACGTTTGTACCAGAGCGTTATAATTGAGGAAAGCATAAAATAAACGTTTCCATGTGTCTAACTAACTACGTTGTTGGCTTACCCAAAATTCTATTTCCCTTTTTGTTTGTAGCGTTTTTAAGTCTTTTTCTGTTTTCGTTGTGTCAAGTGGAATTTTTATTTCATGCTGTGAAAAAGGAAAACGAATGGTATAAAACACATAGAAGGAGTTACCCTAGAAACATGTACAATCTTCAATGATACAGGTTTTTTTCTTGTTATTTTTTTGTTTCTTTTTTCTGGTAATTTGTTTCGTATCGCTTCTGTGTTTTACTTTTCAGAAAAAATATGGGTCAGTAAGTATATATTTTTGCTACAACACAGGTTTCTGGGAAACAATTAATTTTGATTGGAGTTTCTTTGCTTCTTTATTTCTTTGCATCGTTTCTGTGCTTCTGCAGAACACTCATTTCAAAATTAAAGCATTCGAACAAGTGTAATTTGAATTCATAGAATTTTTTGAAATAAATTGGGGGACAAAAACTTTTAACGCAGGCTTTATAACATACAAAAGCTAGGTTGTAAGGTCCTCTTCATGTGTGTGATTTAAAATGTAACCCGAACGCGAGATTTTTGAGAAGCTGTTCATGCCAAATTTATTTATTATCAGAGTTTTATCAGTATTTTTCTTATATTTCGCTTTATTTGAGATTTCTGACCTGGTACGTACTAGACAACGACGACTTCGTATACACTTGTCTACTTGTGGAATATATATCGTTCAAATGTCCGCCAATATTTTTCTAGTCAATGTGCATCCGAAATGTCCAATTTCCCATGACTCTGGCATACACACATACATACATACATAATTGGGCATTACAACCCTTCAGTCAGGACTACGACCTAGCTTCTCACATCACTGATGTTGTGTGTGTTAATTTTATACATGAGTGGTGGAACATACAGTTTAATGTCGCTTCCGAACGACAGATTTTTGAGAAACTTTTCATTGAAATTCTATTTACTCTCAGAGTGTTTTTGCCGGAAATCTTCCGAGAGTGAGTAACAACAGAAATATTTTTTCGTATTTCATTTTGTTGGAGATGTCTGACTTGTGGTTTGAACCAAGGTCTCAGGTCTAATAAGCCAACACACCTACTACTATATTACAGCTGCGACTTAAAAAAACCCCACAAGAAAAAGCCTAACAGAGTTCAAATGACTTCCACGTCAGATGATAATGTCTCAAATCGCTTATGAAGAATATCCAGTATGAATATGACCTGAGTGGCACACCGCCCTCCTGTTTAAACCACATGTCCAGATTACCCAAATCAGACTCAAAGAAGTTGATAATCATCGTCATTTAGAGCAATCTGTTGCACCTTGGGGAGCGTTGTTTTTAAAAAAAATGTGGTCGTTTGTAGCCAGTTTGGCCAGTTGAAAATCCACAGCAAACAGTGAATTTTCATGATGAATTGTTTTTTCACCTACTGAATCATTCAGAAGTGGGCCCCATTACAGCAGATGATTTTTCTATAAAAATTTCGATTAGTTCCAAATTCTGTTCTAGATTCCATACACGGGATTAATATTGTCCCAGTAGTGTACAAAATCGCATGATCTCTGTGACCAGTTCACATCAGTTTCATGTGAGATGATCATGCCAATCGTTAATGCAAAGCTGTATGGCTCATACTGCTGTTCTAAAGAACCTACATATCGTTGGTGCCCGGTTCTTACAATTCAGACCAAAAGAAGTTGAAAGCATCAACCCATAGTGTCCGGCAACCAAGTAGGTGCCCGGATCTTACAATTCAGACCAAAATAAGTTGAAAGCATCAACCTATAGTGTTTGTCAACCAAGCAGGTAATTTTTCGGAATGCCTTGAACGCTCTTGGATCTCATGCGGATTGATATCATATGCCAACATCGACAATTTTGTGTGTTGAAGCAGTCGATTTTTCACTTAAAAATTAGAGACAATTGCGAACTGATCCAGCGTCCATTCAGTGAACACACGATATTGTCTACAGATTTTTCGTGGTAATTTAGCAATCAATTACGAAATTTCGAAAGTCTTTATTGGAAGAGCCCATATTAGTGCAGAATTTGAATGGAATTTGATTTGGTTTATTGGGCTTTCACTCCGTCTTTCTTTCTTCTTACTGTTAACCCTTTCATGCCCGATGTTGCCTATAGGCAACATTGTACATTTTTGTTCATAAATTCCGTAATTTTTAATTTTTTTTAAAAGATTTTTTTTTGCAAACAAGCTTGGTTAAAAACGTGTAAAACCAGAGTACGTAGGACTCTGAATTTAATATCACTTCATATTTAGGCCATGACTAACAAACACATGGCCTTAAAAAACTTTTAGCTCTGGCTCAAAAAATTCGGGCATAAAAGGGTTAAGAGTATAAGACATTTAAAGAAAAATTTTTATGATCCTTAATTTGTAAAATAAATTTGAGGAATGAAAAGTTTTAAGAAATACTCACACCGTTGTTGACATTTTCTTATAAGAAGACATTTTCCTCAATTTTATTATTTACTTAAGTTGGTTACAAACTTTTTGAGTGAAGTATTGTTGACAAATTACTTGAAAATTTGCCAAATAAACTGAATTGAAGTGAAATTTCGAAAGAAGTTATGAAGTATTGTTTACGAATGTTATTTTTAATATTCAGCAAGCATTTAAGGCATACAAACCAACAAATTTTAATTTGAATTTAAATTTCCAATGATATTGTAGAGTATCTCTGCGCTACAATTTCCAATGTTTGTAACGAAGATATAAAATTATTCCAGACTATCTTATGACAAAGGGAATGAGAAGACCTTCAACTATCATGGGCGGTGTAGCGGAATTAGATTCTAGAAATGTAGAAATTTATGTGTTTCAAGAATACGATGATGGCAATGCAAAACATCAAATCAATATTGTTTTCGATTTGCTTTATGTTTTCTTCTGTGGAAATTCTACAATGGTTTTTGGTTTTGACACCATTTCATATTCTTCAATATCATGCAATTGCATTTGAGTATTAAGTATCGCTCTGTTGGGTGGGCTGCCTGTATATTTCTTATAGATTTTATTTAATTTTTTTTTATCTTTTCTGTCCTGCATCTGAAGTGTATGGGCAACGAACCCAACAAGCTGTTCAATAGAAAAGTAGTCAAGTATCTGTAAGAAAATTTTGTGAAAGTTTTTATCTGTTTATTGTAGATTTTTATTTTTATTACTTTGCGTAATCTGGTCACTTTATGCATACATAAAGAAAATATAAAACAAGACAAGTAAAAAAAAAACTATGTACTCAACGTTTGCAGAAGTGATAAGTTTTAACAACTAAAGACGTTTGTATTCTTATGGAATTAAAAAATTTTAAATTCTATCCATCATGACGTAATAAAAGGAATCGACTACAATTCATCAATGTTTATATATTAACAACTCAGCAACAAACTCATAATGGTTATGAAAATCTCTTTTTGTTAAAACTTGATAATTTTTAAATCAGAACTCGGTACAACAGAACAACCATAGAGTTTCTAGTTTACCAAGGTCCTTGTAGATAGCAAGAAAACTGTTAACATGTATACAGTCTTTCTTCACGGACTGATGGACTTTGATATTCGACAACCATCATTTTATTAACGCCACATCTGTCAAATTATTCAATCTGTTTTGTTAAATCACAACGGATGACCATAGCCAGCAATATGAATTCGCTGAATGGGCTTAGCAGCAGATTCTATCCAAATTTTTATTGAAAACTAATCTTCAGCGATGAGACTTATTTCAACAAACAACATTTTGGAATTTGGAATGACACCTGCCCGCATGAGCTCCACGATCGACCAATACATACATACATACATAATTTTATCATTACAACTCTTAGGTCAGCACTACGACCTAGATCGAATATATATGAACTCGCCGTAGGTAGGGTGTTGGCTTATTAGACGTAAAACCAGGGTTCAAACCCAAGGTCAGACATCAAAAAGAAAATATGAAAAAATATTTCTTCGGCGACTTCGTTTCAGCAGATTTCTGGCAAAAACTCCGAGAGTAAACAAAAACTGCCATGAAAAGTTTCTCAGAAATCTGTCGTTCGGAGTCGACTTTAAACGGTAGGTCCCGCCACTAATGTATAAAATTAACACACACTAATTGATTGGAGTGAAAAGCTTGGCCGTAATCCTGACTGAAGGGTTGTAATGGCCAATTATGTATGTATGTAGTGGCAGCTCCTACTGTTTAAAGTTGACTCCTAACGTCAGATTTTTGAGACACTTTTCATGGAAATTTTTCATTCATTCTCAGAATTTTTGCCAGAAATCTGAATTTTCATATTTGATTTAGTTGGAGATGTCTGATCTAGGATTTGGACCGTGGCCTCACATCCAATAAGACAGCACACTACCTATTCGACTACGGCGACTACAATCGACCAATGCATTCATAAAACTCACTCACTCACCTACGGACACTTCATGCATATTTTTCTTACATTTAATTTAACTTGCATGCAGGCTTTGTTCATGTTGCGTATATGAATTCTAAGTGGCTTCTCACAAGAATAAAATATTCAAATAGTGACTGACGATGACAGAAATTCTGTAACAAATGTAAATCGAAAATAAACAACCAAAAATAGGGGGAGAAACTATCACAGTTTACTTTTTGTCTTTATGAGTATACCACAGATGAATAGCTTCCTGTTTCCGGTTGAATACAAAAATCACACACAAAAGATACAACTTTTATGGCAGACTGAAAACCAAATGCATTACGGAATGACGGACGGACTGATTGTCTGACATAGAATTGTCAGTTTTCACGAATGACTGAATTTCAACTTAACTTTCTTTATGTAGACAATATTGTTTGAATTTATTTGCATGAGAGATATAAAAAGTGTCCGGTGTAACATTGCATACAACATATGTATGTACGTCAAATGCATTTCAAATTGTTACATAAAATGGTAGCACAGCACATATTTTTTTTAATTAAACGCTTCCTATCTTCAAATTTAAACAAAACAAAGTGTGGCATTATGTATGGAATATAATGTCATTCTAATGCCCGCTACGGTTTCTCTGGGAGGAGCACAACCGATATGTCCAATTTCTCATGACTTTTGCTTATAAATCAGACTGTATTTGATCGAGGGCATAGATTATGTTGGCTATGACGACCTCTGTGGTTTGTTGATAAACCAGCGACTTGAGATCTTGGTGATCAGTTTATATCACCTCAACATGAAAAGTGAAAGCCCTTAAATCGCTCAAACATAATATCGAATATGGCATGGGCTGTGCGGCACTTAGCGCCATCCTGTTGAAACTACTTGCCATTGGTATAACGATCATCCAATTCAGTTTAGAAGATGTTGGTAATCATGGACCTCTAGTACTAGTCAACGATATTCTCGAGGAAATATGAATCTTTGATGCCGCCAGCCCAATATCCACAGCAAACAGTGTGTTTCGGTAATGCATTGGTCGATCATAGTCGCCGCAGTCTAGTAGGTAGTGTACTGGATTATTAGATGTGAGGCCACGGTTCAAAACCTAGGTCAGACATCTCCAACTAAACGAAATATGAAAATTCAGATTACGGGCAAAAACTCTGAAGGTAAATAAAAAAATATCCATGAAAAGTTTTTCAAAAATTTGTGGTTCGTAGTCGATTTTAAAATAAAGATCCTACCACTCATGCAGAAAATCGACACACACAACATAAGTGGTGTGAGAAGCTAGGTCGGAAACCTGATTATAGGCTTGTAATGACTAGTTATGTATGTATCTATGTGGAAGACAGATTTTTGAGAAACTATTCATGGCAATTTTATTTTACTCTCAGAGTTTCTGCCAGAAATATGCTGAGAGGAAATCGCCGAAGAAATATTTTTTCATATTTTCATTTTGATGTCTGACCTGGGATTTCAACCCTGGCCTTACGTCTAATAAGCCAACTACGGCGACCACAAAACCCTATTGTATGTTCCTCCATATTTATGTGTGGTGGAAAGCATACGTGTTCAAAGTCATTTTGGTGCAGTTTTATTATGCTTTTGGCTTATTTCGAACACAATTAAACAACGTTTACTACCAGAAAAATACGAATCTGATAGCAAAACGAAGGAGCAACAACTTCAACCGCAAACAGTTGAAAGCAATTGAAAGGATTCTTATCATTATTTTTCCACAACAAAAGAAAGATGCAAAAAAAATGGTTTTAAATGTTTTCGTAGTAAATTCTTCTACCATTTACTCTTTCTTTAGATTTTCAAAAGTCATGACTCCTAGTGTTGTTCATTTTTAACTTTTGCAACAAAATAGTGTGAATACCGCGTTTGAATGTGTACATTTATTTGTATGTGAAAACAACTTTATTTGCTTTTTGCTACCTCAATTTCTATTCATACCCCCTACCCCCATTCAATTTCTTTCTAAACTATTTTCTCATTATTAAGTTTTTTTATTATATAAGCAGCACCTTTAGTATCGCCTGCAATTGTAGCCGAATGCTACAGCAAAAAGTCTTGTGGATTTAGTTACGGATATCAAACAAACTGCAATTGCAACTTTGTTTGTATGCACATGCTCGAATTCGAAGTGCTTTTAGTTTCTTTAATAGAATCACCGTAAAAACCGTGGCATTAAACGATAATCTAGAGTTTGGATAATTTATATATGAAATGAATTTAATTTTTCACTCTTTTACTACTGCTCGACACCACAAGATTGTGGAGATTTCTGTGAAGTGATAAACTGAGGCTTGGATAAGATTTATCGAAACGTAAATGGTTCTGAAAATTGTTTAATTTAAAGGATTACTTATGTGTTAAATGACTTTCATCACATCGCCTTATTTCGATTAAAAAAACACAAAAAAAGACAAGAGAAAAAGTAAATGAGAAACCATTTGATATATAAGGCACGTCTTCCAACATGGATATTCGAAATTTGAATCCAGCAATTATGTAAATGACCGATCAAATCCACAACGTCAACGAAACTGTAGATCTGTTGAAAACATTTGTGCTTTCCATGAGATCGCATTGCTTTCGACATCTCGGTATTTCGTTAACCACAACTTGGCGATTTTTTCATCGCAGTCTGCATCCGCATAAAGTTCAACTGCCCTTTGAACTGTAGATAAGCTACCATATACAACATCGTGTTAATGCACTCTGGAGCAGCTAGCAATTGAGCCTATTTTTGATTGAAACATCATCTCCACCAATGGGGCTCCCTTCTGGTGGAATGGGTATGTCAACAAAAGAATGATACCAATGCACATCAGATAAAATAGCATTCAATTCACACCGAAAGAGTCATTGTTTAATGTGAATTTTGGGCAGGCGGTGCCATCGATCCATAGTTGTTTGAGAACAACTTTGTTCAGGCCATAAATGGCAACAGCAAGCCCTGTAGATCGCTTCAGGCCAACTTATTTTGGCCTGAATTAGATGATATGAACACCAAAAACATGAGCCTTCAATACTTCGGCGCTACGTTTCACATAGCTCAAGTTGGATTCCCTGCACAATCTATTTGAGGGAGTTGATGTGAACTGGTCACCGATATTGGAGTATTTTACTTCGTTAGACTTTTGCTTGTGGGGATTTTTTAGTTCCAGATATAGGCAAATAAGACACCAACCACAGCAATTCTCACAACCAACATAATCCATACCATCGGTCAGTTTTAGCCTGATTAATATGCTAGAGTTACAAAAACTTGGACATTTCGAATGCACTGATCCCACAGAATACATTGCGAACTTTTTGATAATTACTTTGTATAGGATGGGAAATTTCAAAGTTTAAATTTAAAAATTCAATAAAAGAAAAACGGTTTGAAACAGAATATTATTTCATTCATATGGTGGTCGCAGCTGCCCTCACAGTGCGTCATTCGATCGCATCAGTTTTCGTGCACTTTTCGAATGTATTGGTATCTGTTGGCCTTCAAATGCTCATTTGTCTCTGGTTTGTCGGCTTAAAACCTTTCTTTATCGGCGCCCCACAGAAATAGTCCACGGATGTTAAATCACAGCTCCTTAACGACTAATTGACATCACCATTTCGGCTAATTAAGTGGTCATCAAACGTTTGAGACAATAAACCGATTACAACATGAGATGTGTGGCCAGTTGCATCATATTGTTGTAACCAAACATAGTTCACATCAATACCATGAAGAGCAGGTACAAAAAAATCGGTTATCATGGTGCGATAGGTGTTTCCATTGACCGTAATGGTTGTGCCGTACTCATTTCCAAAGAAATATGAGCCAATGATGCCTCCGCTCCACAAGCCGCATCAAACAGTCATTCGTAATGAGTGCATTGGCTTTTGTAAGACCACGTGTGTGTTTTCTGAGCCCCAAATACGACAATTTTGCGTATTAATGTATCCACCAAGATGGAAATGAGCTTCATTCGAAAAGATGAGCTTTTTTTAGCAAACTCGACATCATCGTGCAGTTTTTCGTCGGCTCAATAAATCCCAAAGTTGCTCAAGCGTAAATCGGTTCATTACGTCCATTGGAGATAATATACTGAATTTTGTCACAGAATAGAAGGACATAAGTATTGCCAGATTCGAAATAACCGACGGTTTAAATGAAAACCAATAAATGGCCCACCCTATATTTATTTAACATAATATAACTTTTTAACACATACATTTATTTGCTTTTTCAATGGAGTATCGTTTTATAAAAAATAAAATTCAATGTACAACGAAATAAAAAGTTTCCAAAACATTAAGAGACCATAAATTATATTGAATACAATAAACAAACATACATACATACATACATACATATGTATGTATATGCACTTAAATGTGGAGAGCAGTATGTTGATAAGAGTGTTGAAATCAACAAAATTTATGCCAATAAAAACTTTTCAAATTGCCAGTAGAAATTGCATTCAATTGAAACTTGTATGTATGTATTCGCCTATGTACATACACAATTGTATATTTGTATAATTTATTAAAATTAATTTATGCACTTGAATAATAACTGAACTGAACGTTAAACTTTTAAAATAAAATTTTACATGAAATAAATGCAAGATAAGTACCTCACGGAGTGCAGTTGCACTTGCAAATGCTTGTAAATGTTATAAAAATTTAATAAAAAAATATTATTTTAATAACTTTTCATTTTTAATTTATAATTATAAGTTACAGTTACAGTTACAGTTACAGTTACAGTTACAGTTAAATAACGTACAAGCATAAACAGTTTTGGAGTGCAATAAACAGATTGCCAACGTCCAACAGGAAAACTTTTAAGTAACTTCCGCTGTAATACGTACGTCCGGAAAGTTTTTGGTATTATGCAGTAATTTACTGTTACCACTTACAACACAATTACATTATCTTTTGTATACGTACATACATATATTATATGTACATATGCATTAAGAATAAAATACATAAGAAGCCAGTAAAAATTACAACCTAATGTGTTAATTTTACCCGTGAGTGGCGGAACCTGCATTCCAATCCGAACGACAGATATTTGAGAAGATTTTCATAACAATTTCATTTACTCTGAAAAGGGATAAGACGAGATGCTTGACCCCGGGTTTGAACCAAGAGCTCTAGTCTAAGAATCTAACACACTACCAACTAGACTAAGATGATTTAAATTTCATTAAAGTTCATATTTTTACGAAAATGAAAAAAATCCAGATATTGAGGTTTTGCTTTTACATCGTTTAACATTAAAATTATAAACAAAAGCTACAACAACAATGAACTTATTTATAAATTATCGCACTGCGTTATCTAAAAACAAACACCAGCATAAGAAAAATGATAAACAAGTAAACAAAAATACAACAACAAACAATACAATAATATATGTAAACAAAATACACAACCAACAATAATGAAACAACGAATTTTACATTTAGAGATCTCTAGGAGACGAAGCCACGAACATTCCCCTTCAAGAACATTCATCAGACTGTCTACAAAAATCTGTCGAATAATGTGAAAAGTTTCTCATAAAATCTGTCGTTCAGAGTTGACTTTAAATTGTAAGTCCCGGCACTCCTGAATAAAACTAGCACATACAACATAAGTGATGTGAGAAGGTAGGTTCTAATCCTGATTGAAGTGTTCTACTGATCAATTATGAACGCATCGAGCCATGCTCACTGAATTTTTTGATTTATTAAAAAACAACATCTGGCAACGCTGATGTATATAAGTATACCAGAAATCATAATAAATATATATGAGATGAAATTATCAACCAGATTACAGTAGAAATTTTCATTTCAATAATATTTCTAACCTGTATTATTACTTTAAACTGCTATAAAATACTGTGTATAAAAGAAATCTGTAGAATGATTTTAAATTATTTTATTTTATCCGTTTATCGTTTATTATTTTATTCCCCAACTTAAATTGTTTATTTCAAAATGTAAATTTTATTAAACCATAGATTTTGCATGAATTATTCTTTTCTATTTTAACTTCCTTGTGTCAATTATTACAGATTTACCTCTTATAGCGCGGTTTATAAGTTCCCACAAAATTTTTTGCTAAGAAAAGTGGTGTTGTAGAAAAATCTTAAAGAGGTAAGGGGCCAGTGAATGTACAAATAGTGAGATTTTTAAAGGTACCAGAGAGAATTCTCGTCATCAGTCGAAGGAGGCTTGCTGTACATATTTACTGTTTTACTTTTTTTATTACGTTTTACGCTTTACTATCTTTACTCTCTGTTGCCTTTATGTAAAAAAAATAAAAGAGGAAGTGTGAACTTTTATAACGAAACTAAGGAGTAAAAAATATAGGACAAGAGAACAGAAAAGATATACAAAAAAACTCTTGTTAGTTTAAAAATGGAAAGTTATGCAAATAAAATTTTTACTTTTCATTTCGTGGTATTCTTATGCTTCTTCTCGTATTTAAAATATCGCAATAAGTATAAGCAAATAAGTACTTTAGTTTTCAGAATTATTTCGTGCGCCTGGAATGATTTTCTTTAAGTGGCCAGCTGTTTAAAATAAGCACTAATAGGGGGATAATTACACAGTGCGACAGTGAAAATACACCTGAGTAAGTACATAGTCTAAGTTATTCACTAGGTTGAGTAGAACTCAAAAAAACTGTTTTTATGTTTCTCGAAACCTCCAAACTTTTTCTCGAAACCTCCAAACGTTTTTCTAAACGTTAACAGGTTAACGTCGCCCACAGAAAATAGTCCAACGGTGTACCCTCCAAGGTGAAAATGAGCTTAATTCGAAGAAAAAGGAAGGAAAATCGACATTACCGTGCAATTTCTCGTTGGCCCATCAAGCGAAGCGAAAACGAAGTGAATGGTCATGTGGCTTCAACTCTTGAACCAATTGAACTTTGTAAGGCGTCAGACCGAGATATTGTCGCAAAATTCAACGTAAACTAGTGCGTGAACTTTTCAATTCATGAGAACGATGACACGTTGATGTTGATGGATTCTCACACTCTCAGCCACAACTTCGATATTTTCGGGTGCGCGCACTGTACGAGTACGCTCACGACTTATCGCATCAACAATAAAAGCAGTTTTACGAACTTTAGCAATAAACTTGAGTATACTGGGCACTGTTGATCCTTCTCTGCGACTAAATTTTGTACGACATTGTCGTGCAATTCCTGACCAATTGTTTTTGTCTTGGAAATAAATTTCCAATAAATCGCAAAGTTGCTTAAGCGTAAATCGATTCATTGTGTTCAGTGGAGATAATATACTGAATTTTGTGACAGAATAGAATGACATAAGTATTGCCAGATTCGAAATAACCAATGGCCGGATATAAAAAAAAATATTTCTTTCGACATCTTCTCCTTGTAGACTTCTGGTAAAATCTCAAAACTGTCGTTCGGAGTCGACATTACACAGTATCTCCCGCAACTAACACATAAAATTAATGCACCCAACATACTTGGGTGTTGCCAGAAACCAGGTCGTAATCCTGACTGAAGTGTTGTTGTAATGACCAATTAAGTAAGTAATTAGGTTTTTAATTAAACACCTTATTTAACACTAATAAGTTGAAACTTATTATTGTGAGTAGATAAACTAAGCTCTCGTTAATTTGTTTCTTATTAGTTTTTAAAATTTTATTTATTTTTATAATCTTTATTAAACATTCTAAACTACTGTATATGTGTGTATATATGTATGATATATTGCTAATGACTATCAGTTTATCCTTCCAATTATCTCTTTGCACGAGGTCTACCAACTGCAACTGTCTGACCATCTAATCAAGAGTAAATAGTGTGCAGCTGCACACTGTGTTTTTATCTACATTCATACAATTTACCATGGAGATGAGCACATTACACGAAAACTTTTTCTTTGTGGTACATTTATTCCATGTACTATTCTTATAGAGTACAAAATGGTACATTGAAGCTCTACTGACGATAAGAATAAAATGCCAAAAATGTTTTCTTAATGGTACTTTTTTTGTGGAGTTTTAGTTTACCACCCCTATTTCTCATTAGTTTGCTTTAGAATGAACAAATAAGAGAAAAACTAATTAGAACTTAAACCCCAAATACCAAGAAATGTCATTTGCAACTATTTCATCTTATAAATTAAAAAAGAGAGGAGCACGAGAAATATTTAAACAAAAAAAATAAAAAAACAAAACAACGGCACAAGAGATTAAACTTTTTAAAGTTTTTTGGTTAGCTAGGTTAAGGAGGACAAACTAGAATATTGGAATAATTAAGATACTGCGATTTACGAGAAATATATTTAAGTATCCTTGAATTACACGATTAAGAAGAAAAAGAAAAAATTATAATGAAAGCTGTAAAGATCCAACTGGATTCGAATATTACAAATAAATGTGCGCGTAAATTTAGATTATATTAACCCGTACGGGTTAGTCGCCGTGGTCTAGTAGATAGTGTGTTGGCTTATTAGACGAAAAGCCAGGGTTCGAGCCCCAGGCCAGACATCAAAACAAAAATACAAAAAGTATTTCTTCGGCGACTTCCTCTCAGCAGGGGCAAAAACTCTGAGGGTAAATAAAATTGCCATGAAAAGTTTCTCAAAAATCTGTCGTTCGGAGTCGACTTTAAACTGTAGGTCCCGCCACTCATGTATAATCCTGACTGAAGGGTTGTAATGACCAATTATGTATGTATGTACTAGACGCACACAATATTTCACACACATACATACATACCGTAAAACCCCTCCTAAGGCTGCTCCGCTTATCGCAGTTTCAGTATTACGCAGTAGTATTGGGATTCCCCTAAATCGCACACTATATTGATACTTGTTGTATATGTTTGCAAATGAAACGGCCATGCTCAACTACTAGACTATGGCGACTATTTCATACTTCTTTACAATTCCATCTAGAAGTCCTTAAACAGAGAGGATAACTTTAACACAAAAATTTCGGGCAACTTCATAAAGAGTAGAACGTTGTTAGCAATGTTGTCAATTTCTTTTTTAAAACATATGCCCAGAGGACGTTACATCCTCTGACAATAAAATATGTTAACCCTACTATTCTTGAAACATGCTATGGTAGATCAATTACCAGTTTAGATTTAAAAACAAACTTAATTAATTATACAAGGCAATAAAACGCAAAGAATAAACTGAATATGGCCCTTAAAGCATTTAAAGGAATTCGCCGTAGTCTAGTAGCTCGTGTGTTGGCTTATTAGATAAGAGTCTAGCGTTCAAGCCTCAACAAAGATATTTCCAGCAATATGAAATATAAAAAAATCATTTTCAGTGTCTTCCTCTTTGCAATCTTCTCTCATAAACTCTGAGAAAAAGATAAAAATTGTCATGAACATTTTTTTCAAGGGATTTTGAATTTTAATGACAGTAAAATAAAAAATACAATAGAAATACATTTTTTAGGACCGTTATTACAACTTCCCGTTAAAGTTGGGTTTAGTTAAAGGTAACTTTAGCTAAAGTGAACTTTAAAGTCACCTTTAACTTCTTTTCGTTATTACAACCTACAAATAAAATAAAGTTAACCTTTACAAAAATATCGCAGTGCCGAAGCAATGACGATAACACTGCTCAATTAAACAAGTTTTTTTTAAAGGCAGTTTCAACGACGGGCCTCGTTTTTTTGTTGCATATGCTCATTTTGTTTATATTTGAAGTTGCCATATTGAAAATAATATATAGTATGACAAATTCAAACATAAACTTAACTTTAAAAGTTACTGGAAGGATGATCTTCCCTTTAGCTTAACGCTCACTTGTACCATATTGTCTACTTATAATAATGAAAAACAATTTATCTGGCCGTTAAAATCCTCCCATTTAGCTAACGGCAAGTTGTAAAAAGGGCCCTTAGACTGTTTGATTTAAACTCTACTTTAAAAATTTTGCATTTTTAAATTCACATCGCATCGTACATACGTTCATTTGAAAATTTTCTTTTTTTACAAGAATATATATACCCCTTCCGCGTTAAACTATTCTAAACAAAATTAATTGCTAGCCAGAAATGTGAACATGGTTTTCAGCAGAAATATAAATTTCATGCCTCATATTTTGCTTAAAAGAAAAAAGAAAAATTTTCGAAATAACACGAAGTGTGCTATTCCACTGATATACTTTCTTTCGTTGTCTTTCTTTCTCCTTTTCACAGCTTCAGACTAAATTCCACTTGACACAAGACCAAGCAAAAAAAACGTTGAAAATGTTAAAAATAATGGTCATAGGATTGTACACATGCTAACACCACGTTTAGATAGGCACATGGTCACGTTTATTTCATGACATTCACCAACGGCAGCAGAGTGTGAAAGTGAAATTTCTCTAATAATACTAAAATATGTATACACAAGGGTTAAAGACCAATTTTAAAATTGTAAAAAAAATTAATCTTCCACTGCCGTTCCACCTCATAATCTCCACAAGAGCTCAATGCAATTAGTCCCGTTGATATTGAAAACCATGGGACACTAATTTAAAGAATTCACTTTAAGAAACAACAAAAAAAAAGTGACACAAATAACACTTTGCGAAAAAATACAAAAAATTAAATACACCCGAGTAACTACATAGTCTAAGTTATTCACTTAGGTTGAGTAGAACTCAAAAACACTTTTTTCTCTCGAACCCTCCAAACCTGTTGTGTTTGACAAAAACGGTTTTTTTGATCTTTTCACACAAAATTATTGAATGCCCAAATATGTTTGAACCTATTTTAAAAATCAAACGTTTTTTAGAAAGGGGAGAGATTAACCTTTAAATTGATTGACATTTTTTTCAAACGTATATGTTATGAGTTTTGATTTAATATTGTCAGAAAATATTTGATGTTGTTGTTACATGTGTTTTCATTTTATCAATTCATTTCGTAAAACTTTCATAAATACAGCGTACAATTATTATTTTCACTGTTGTAAGAACTAGAAGGAATGCTGCTGTTGCTATTTCAGTCTTTATTTAAGCTGTTATCCAAACTTTTACTTTTTTTACCCTTTTTGTTCTTTTTTGCAACAGGCTACATGAAAAACTTGTAAATTTTTTTCTGAATATTCCAGTAAAAATATAAGACTTTTATACCCTGTTCGTGTTTCATGCGAAAAAAATTTGTACAAAATATACTGAACAATAGCAACATAAACAGCAACTGTTGGATGAAGGAAAATTTTTGAATTTTATTTCTGTTTCTGTTTACTACCACAGTCTCTACTCGATAAATTTGAGACAGTACTACCGTTAATAGTTTTCAACTCAAGAAAAATTGATGGTAGTATATATTGAATCTTTACTTGGATTATGGTAATGCACCACTAACATAAAGCACATCCTTTGGGCTGGACAATCAATTTATTGGTGTATGGATAAGCGTATGGATAAGTATACAAATGGTGTTTTGCTTTTACATCGTTTAACATTAAAATTGTAAACTAAAGCTACAAAAACAGTGAACTTGTTTACATGATAAACAAGTAAACAAAAATATACCAACAAAACATCAGCATAAAAAGTGTAAGTAAGTAAGTAAAAAAGTAAACAAAATGCAACAACAACCACTGCAAGAATAAATGTAAACAAAATACACAAACAACAATATTAATAAGTTACTCGCCTTCAAGAGCATTCATCAGGGTATTTACCCTGCCAATAAAAGGCACGAAAAAGCAGGCAACGGAGTCAGTAAAAGTTCAATCAGTCTTGTGTGAAGACGCTGCATATTTGAAGATAATAATCGTGGTTTGAAAATCTCCGTTATAAAGATCTGTCGAACAATTGTTACTGTTTACGCAAAGGGTGTAAACAAAGGAAGCAATTGTTGTTGTTACATCAAGTTGTGGACAGTGACACACAGAATTGTTCAAACAATAAAGAATTTAATTAAAACTAAACACAAAATTTATTTTTATTTGCAATCTACGAGCTCATATTTTAAACGTTTTTAAAAGGTAAAAACGTTACAATATGTTATCGTTCTTAACCAGACTTCATTGGATTTGATGTCGAACCATTCGTATTATTCTTACGATTTAAAATCCGTGGGGTTTTATACCATGCATGATACACATATAATTGGTCATTACAACCGTTCAGTCAGGTCTACGACCTTACTCCTCATACCACTTATGTTGTGTGTGTTAATTTTTAACAGTGAGTGAATTTGAATTTGAAGACCAATTAGAAAACCATATTTTTGACAAACTTTTTCATGACGATTTTACTTACTCTCAGGGTTTTAGCCAGAAATCTGCTGAGAGGAAGTCGCCGAAGAAATATTTTTTTAATTCCTTTTGTTCGAGACGTCTAACCTAGGGTTTGACCGTGGCATCATGTCTAATAAGACAACACACTACCTACTACACTACAAACTTAGAATCTGATGGCAAAGAATTTTATGCCTATAATTGTGAGTACGTCAGCATAAAGAAGCGACTATATAGCTGAGGAGACTAAAACATTTTCGAATAATTGATGAGTTTTACTGAAATAATTTTCATGACTTTATGTTGTTTAACTCTACATAAACAATATTTGCATTGCCAACACTTACTTCAACGGATGAATATTGACGATGTTGTCATGTTTTTGTGCATGAAGTCGGTTTTGCCCAAACGAGAATTTATTTATTCTTGTACCTCTATTTGGATTTTTCAGCATTTATTTTTTATTTTTTAATATGCCTAGTGGAAGAAGGCATTCCTACCCTCTTTTTATCGACTACACCAGTATTACTTAAATTGGTTAATGTCGCTTAACGAGCTTAGGATTAAAAGTAGGAAAATGTAACAGTCATAGGATTTACTTCATATTGTCCAGGGACGGTTGAAAAAATAAAATATAAAAGAAAATTTTATAAAAAGGAATTAAATTTAAAAAAAAAAATTTAGTTCGCGGCACTTAAAGTGTACGGACGTGTAGTCGGCAAATTATAAAAAAATATTTGGAATAGGTGTTTTATTACAACTAAAATAAAAAAAAGAATAATAAAAAAACAAAACAACTTAAACTTAATAAAGTTTAAAAAAGAAAAGAAAACTGCATAAAGACAGACAACAATCAAATAAGTAAAAAAAATATATAAAGGCCGTTAACCTAATTAATGAGTGAGCCAAGTGCAAGTGCTAATGAACGCAGACTGAGTTTTAATGATAGAAATGCTTACGTGATCATTACTTCAAAAGAATGTGAAACAGTTAATATAAATAAAAAAATTGATGACTCGCGTTATTTGACAGCGAAGCCTGCAAATCGGGTACGCTACGTTAGCGACCCAACAAGTGAAAAAAAAATCAGCAATAGTGCGAGTGGTCAAAATGTAAATAAGTGTGTTGGGCCAAATACAAATCTACCCCATACCCCTCTTTTGGGTAGTCATAAGAACATCGAAGACATTTTGCAATCACCGGACGTAAATAAGGAAAGTACAACAATTAAAAAAAGTGCAGCGAAGACTGAGAGCAGTGAAAAAGTTCTCACAGGTATGGACCGTTATATCACAATAACGAAACGTAAGTCCAGCCCTAGAGCAGCCTCCACGTTGGAACCACATCCAAAACAGGCAAAAAATAACACTGACAACGCAAACCGTTTTGCAATTCTTGCAGAAAAAGAGAAGGAAGACAATACAGCTGCAAAAAAGAATTTCAAACCCCCACCACTGTACCTACGAGAGCCCACTACCAATGCCTTGGTAACTAAGTTGACACAGATTGTTGGCAAAGACAATTTCTACGTTGTTTCTCTACGAAAGGGTAATATTCAGGAAACCAAAATCCAAGCCAAAGATGAAAAGATTTTTAGAGCAATTGTGAACAAGTTCGATACTGAAAAGAAAAACTACTATACTTATCAACTCAAAAGTGCAAAAGGTTTAAACGTAATCATTAAAGGCATTGACAGTACTGTACCTATTAGCGATATTAAGAATGCCCTTCAATCTGAAGGGTATGAAGTCAAATCAATCCATAATATTTTAAATAAAAATAAAATTCCACAACCGCTTTTTAGAGTCGAAATAGAATTTAACTCGAACAATATAAGGAAAAAAGGTGACAATCATCCTATATATGGATTACGGTATCTTCTAAACCGTCGAATATATGTAGAGGAACCCATTAAACGTAAAGGCCCCCCTCAGTGTCAAAATTGCCAAGAATTTGGGCACACAAAATCTTTCTGCAAATTACCGGCAGTATGCGTCAGGTGCGGAGACGTACACAGAAGCAGTGAATGTCCCCACCCGAAAACTGAAGTTAGCTGTAAAAAATGCAGTAATTGCGGTGAGAACCACACGGCTAATTATCGAGGATGCAAAGTATACTTGGAACTCAAAAATAAAGCGGTGGTCAAAAGACCTATATATAATCAGTACCGTGAATCAAACTTCCCAAGTTTACCTCAGCCCACCATTCCACAACAGGCAAACTCCAAAAATGTTGCCCAAACCAAAAGTAAATTTCCAGATGCTTTTTCATATGCTGACGCTCTAAAAGAAGGCATTCCAACTGCACATTCGAATTCCCAAAATTCAATTGAAACTCTAATCCAAACAATGAGTAATTTTATGGCTAACATGCAGAACATGTTGCAACAGCTGCTGCAAAACCAAAATATGCTTATGCAGATTTTAGTAAATAAGACATGAACACCCTCAAAATGTGCTTTTGGAACGCGAACGGCTTAAACCATCATAAAAACGAAGTACAAAACTTCTTATATACTTACCAAATTGATGTCATGCTAATATCGGAAACACACTTCTCGGACAAAAACTGCTTTAGAATTAATGACTACTACACATATGACGCAAAACACCCTAGTGGTAGGGCATGCGGAGGGGCAGCTATTCTTGTTCACAAGGACATTAGGCACTTTCCATTGCCAGAATTCACCCAAGATTACATTCAAGCAACATCAATCAATTTACCCTACATTGGTGTTACAATATCAGCACTTTATTGTCCTCCAAGACACAACATTTGCAAAGATCAATTCCTCGATTACTTCAACACGCTGGGTCCGAAATTTATTGCAGCAGGTGATTATAATGCAAAACACACATTCTGGGGATCACGTCTCATTACTCCGAGAGGAAGACAGCTATTGGACGCAGTATCTTCGAACAGAATGGATGCCTTGTCTGCTGGTCATCCTACTTATTGGCCAACTGATCTAAACAAAATTCCGGATGTAATAGATTTTGCCGTAGTAAGAAATATTAGACGTGAAAATCTTCGTATGCACCCGTCATTGGATCTGTCTTCTGATCACTCACCAACCATCCTAACATTTGTGCCTGATACAAACCTACTGGAGCAAAATTATCTTCAGACGAGGACAAATTGGCGGAAATACAAAATGTTCGTAAGCTCGCACCTGCCATCAAATATCTCTTTGAAGTGTGAACAGGAAATTGAATCCGGCGTCCGCCAGTTTGCTAACATCTTAACTGAAGCTGCTAGGGTATCTACATCCTCTACCCCTTTGGTAAGAAAACGAAAATTTCCCTGCTCTAATAACATAGAAGCACTGTTACGCCAAAAAAGGAATTTAAGACGCCAATGGCAAGAATATCGTTCCCCAGGTCTAAAGTCTCAACTTAATCAGTGCCAAAGACTTCTGCGTGACGCTTTGCAGAAGCACAAAGAGTCGAACCTGCAAAAATACTTGCAAAATTTGGACGCAACGAAAGACTCAGAGTACAGTTTATGGAAGGCAGTAAGGAAAATGAGGAGACCTACTTTGCATGAATCCCCTTTACGACTACAGCACGGTGATTGGGCAAAAAGCGCAGAACAGAAAGTGGACGCTTTTGCCAACTACTTAGAGAATGTTTTTACACCAAACAATTCTGTTTCTAGTATTGCCCCAGTTACAATCGACGATGTGGTTAGTAGGCCGATCAAGTTCCGGCTGTCTGCAGTGATTGCCGTCATCCAGAGCCTAAAGCCGAACAAATCACCTGGTTGTGACAAAATAACTGCGACAATGATTAAAAATTTGCCTACATCGGCCGTGCGTTTTATATTGTTCATCTTTAACTCTATGTTGCGAATAGGCTACTTTCCTGCATCTTGGAAATTATCTGATTTAGTGATGATACCTAAACCAGGCAAGGACATAACGCAAGTATCATCATATCGTCCAATAAGTTTACTCCCAATACTTTCTAAGATGTTCGAAAAAATGCTGCTTAATAGTTTAATACCGCATATTGATGCCAACGCCATAGTTCCCGACCATCAGTTTGGTTTTAGGCGAAAACATAGCACGATTCAGCAAGTGCACAGAATTACCAATTTAATTAGACGTGCTTTTGAGAACAAGCAGTATTGCTCTGCGCTATTTATTGATATATCTCAAGCCTTCGATAAGGTCTGGCACGAAGGACTTCTTTTTAAGATCACACAGTTTTTACCAAAGAATGTGCATAAATTGCTAAAAAGTTACTTATGTGATAGATATTTCCAAATAAAATCAAAATATGTCACCTCTTCCCGCAGAAAGATATCTGCTGGCGTACCACAAGGAAGTATTCTAGGGCCGTTCCTTTACTTATTGTTCACTGCAGATATGCCTACAAGTTTAGTGACTCACACGTCTACTTTTGCGGATGATACGGCGTTTTTAAGTATTCATAGAGATTCTACAGTTGCGTCACAAAGACTTCAATCTCATGTTAGTGATTTGGAAAGTTGGATGCTGAAATGGAAGATTAAAGTCAATGTCTCTAAATGCATGCACATCACGTTTACACTGAGAAAGGGAAATTGTTCGCCCATCAAGATTAATGGTGTGACAGTACCAGAACATAGTAGTGTAAAATATCTGGGCATCCATCTCGACCGTCGCCTTACCTGGGCTCACCATATAGCTGCCAAAATTACCCAGATCAAACTCAGAACAGCACAGCTTTACTGGCTTATTGGACCTAAGTCAACCCTTAATTTAGAGCTAAAACTGCTTTTGTATAAGTCAGTATTGAAACCTATTTGGCTTTATGGTATCCAACTGTGGGGAACAGCCTCACCATCCAATGTAGAGAAACTTCAAAGGCGGCAATCTAGGCTTCTTAGAATAATAACAGGTGCTCCTTGGTATATGAGAAACAGTAACATCCACAAAGACCTGAAGGTGCCCTTAGTTCGAGAGGAAATAAAAATAGCAAGTGTCAATTACATCTCTAGGATTACAGAACATCCCAACCGTCTTGTAAGAGACTTACTTGTATTCGAGGGTCACAGACGTCTCAAAAGGGTTCAAACAAATGATCTGATCAGATAAATTTACTTTTGATGTGCACTTTTAGTTGTACGTTGCAGTGGCAATAACAACTTTTATTATTGTATTTTAGGTTAAGATTTGAATACTTATTGTAAATTCTGAAAGGAAAGATTCAATAAATAATATACGAAGGAAAAAAAAAAAAAAAAAAAAAAAAAAAAAATTTAAAAAGGGTATAAGTGAATTAGAGTAATATCTGTAAAAGATAAATTCGTTTAGCTTTTAAGCCGATTAAAGAAAGTAATTTTAATACAGTACATTTTGTATATTTTTTTAATAGAGGATAGATAACCAAGCCTAAGTAGCAAGCAAGTGAAGCAAAAACTTTAAATAAAAATACGTTAATATTTGTATGTTAACTATGATTCAATATACCATATTGTTACGGAAATGAAAAAAATTCTGTTTTGCTTTTACATCGTTTAACATTAAGATTATAAACAAAATCTACAAAGACAAAACAATGAACTTGTTTACAAATTATCGCACTGCTTAATATAACAACAAACAGCAGCATAAAAAATGGTAAATAAGTAAACAAAAATACAACAACAAACACCAGCATAAAAAACGGTAAACAAAATACAACAACAAACACTATAAGAATAAATGTAAAAAAAATACACAAACAACAATAATGAAACAACGATGTTTATATTTATAAAGATCTCGAGAAGGCGAAGCTACGAATATTCGCCTTCAAGAACATTCATCAGACTGTTTACTCTGCCATATAAAAGGCAAGGCAAAGCAGGCGAGTAAGTTAGTGAAGTTCAGTCAGTCTTGTGTGAAGACGCGGTGTGTTTGAAGAGAGTAATCGTGGTTTGAAGATCTTCGTTACAAAAATCCGTCGAACAATTGTCTACTAATACTAATCAATATTGTATCCATTTACTGCAGTTTTGCTGCCATGGTAGCTACATCATCGTTTCATAATTCCTAATTATTATTTGTGACGACGGATTATTTATTTCCCATCTAAACACCAACGACCTTTACTTCCAGCGCTTCACAATCAATTTATTGCAAAATCAATTTGATGTCAATCATGAAATTCTAATAATATTTCTGTCTTGTATTATCACTTTAAGATCAAAAGCAGGAATTTCCGAACTTCAGCTTTTGAAGCTGAACCTGTCAAATGGGTACGTGAATAAACAAAATTATTGAATATGGAATCCAAGTTTGGAGCGTTCAATGCAAAACATGTTACCGTTTGATGTGGGTTTTAGTCTTGCGTCTTGATTTACATGTTATTTTCGTAACAGGATGTTACATACGAGTTATTGCAGATGGAGATTTATGAGAAAAGTTTAAAATTAATCCAATGCTTATGATGAAAACATAATGAATAATTTTTTTATTAAATTTTAAGGGAATAAATTTAAAAACTTAGATGAAAAAAACTGTCATTACTCTGTATACACATCCTCTTACCTTACTTTATATAATAATTTATCATATGAAGCATTGAGTAATATTTTTTCAAATTAATAGGGTTAAGCATACTGTAAGTAAAACATAATTTTATCAAAAAACTTGATTTAAGGAGAAAAAAACGTGAAAATTTCGTTTCAGCAAAGTTTCTCAAGTTTTAATATCAAATTTCGATTAAAAACTGAAACCTGACATGTTTATTAAATTAACCAACCAACCAACTAACAAAGCAACGTTCAATTATGAAACTAAAAACTTTCCTCTTTTAGTTCGTGGAAATTTCCGCATAGTCATGATGCCTTACATCGCTGCATACAACCCATAGCCATATTTATATTCAACCTGTACGTTCATAATTTAAAGGAATTTCGATAACGAGTAGAATTATTCAGTATAAGTATGAAACCGCAAAATTTAAATGCAAGTTTTCGTTCTCCTGCAGTTTTTAATTCAGCAATTGGTGGCGAATTTAATTCAAAAAAGGTTACTGGATTGTATGCTGCTCTGTAAATAAATTAAAATTTTTTTCACAAATGCACAATTTAACCCTTTGACGGTTTTTCCAAATTTTTTACATTGCATTTCTTTCAAATTAAACAATTTTTAATTAATGTCAATACCCAACGTATATTTATAGACAAAACTTTATATCGTTTGTAGGTTTCATTTTTACATGATCAACGTTATGTGGCCACGGTTCAAACCCCCAGGTGAGACATCTTCAACAAAATTAAATTTCTTCGGCGACTTCCTCCCTACAGATTTCTAACAAAAACTCTGGGACTAAAAAAAATTGCCATAAAAAGTTTCTCAAAAATGTGTCGTTCGGAGTTGACTTTGAACTGTAGGTCCCGCCTCTCATGTATAAAATTAACACACACAACATAAGTGGTGTGCATTATTTTTTATTATGGTGTTTGTTGTTGCATTTTTGTTTACTTGTTTAACATGTAAACAAGTTAATTGTTTTTGTTTTTGTAGCTTTTGTTTATAATTTTAATATTAAACGATGTAAAAGCAAAACACCATTTCCATTTCCATAACAATATGCATTAAAATGTGTAAACCATTAATTTGAATGGCAGAGAGCATAATCGAACGATTATAATTACAAATTGGATTTAAAATAAATACTGTTTGTAGCCGTAATCGATTTATTTATTTATTTTAAATAAAATGAGTGCATGAATTAATTTTATTTATGTTGGTTAATAATATAAAATAAAAACTGAAAAAATTAAAAAAAAATTAAATGGAAATGATTAACAGAACCAAATCAGCTGAATAAATACTTTGAAAAATATTGTGTAGCAAACTGTAACTTTAAACAAATAAATAAATAAACAAATTATTATAAATCCTTATTATTATGTTAAAAACAAAAGCTGTGTCATTAATTAAAACGGATACAATGAAACTATTTTATCAGTTAGGTAGCAATCCACCCACTCCCTAAAAAACAATTGGACTACGATTACGAAGTTTAATTACAGCAAGGCTTACACTACAAGATTCTTTTTTTTCTTCTATCTTGATCAATGAAAATCTAATCGCTATATTCATACATCTTTAATTAGATTTACAAATAGATTTTACAGTAACTAATATTTAAGATTTGCTGAGTTACTCCTCTCGTCCTACTTGATAAATATTGTGCCATTAGTTGTATGCAGAGTTTTAGCCAGAAATTTGCTGAGAGAAGATGTTGGACCTGGCCTAGCTTCTAAACAAAATACACAAACAACAATTATGAAACAATGATGTTAACATTAATAGAGATCTCGAGAAGGCGAAGCCACGAACAATCGCCTTCAAGAGCATTCATCAGACTGTTTACTTTTTCATATAAAAGGCATTGCAAACCAGGCGATGGAGTAAGTAAAAGTTCAGTCAGTCTTGTGTGAAAACGCGGGGTGTTTGAAGAGAGTAATCGTGGTTTGAAGATCTCCGTTACAAAGATTAGTCGAACAATTGTCTAGTAATTATTATTGTTTATGCAAAGCGAATAATAAAGAATTTTAATTAAAACTAAACACTAATTTATTTTTATTTTATTTTTAATCTACGTGCTCATATTTTAAACGTTTTAGGATCAATTGCTTAATTTCAAGATTCACCACCACATAGAAGCATTGGTCTGCATGGAAGTAGTTAAGAAGGATGGTTAGGCAATGTTATCGAAATTGAAGTTATCTTGTTCAAACATAAAAGCCCATAGTGACATGACAATATGTATCAAAGCTAACCGGTTAGTTCTTATGAAGCAATCTCGACGATTAGCCCTTAGAATCAAACTGAAATGTCGTCTTCTAAAAATAATTCCAATTATTGCTGTCTATCGAAAAATACCTCATTTAAGTTTTCTTCTGCACGAGAGAAACTAAAAAAAATTAGTTTTCTTCGTGAAACTTTTGCCGCATTCCTTGTTTACAATAATAAAACTTTTAATTTTAATTTCTCTTTATTGCTTTACCCTTCCCTTTCTTTCGCCATTATTTTCAGTGGAATGGAAATAGTTTTAAAATGTGGTTTTAGTTGTAATTAGTTTATCATCGTATTTGCTTATAAAAAGAAATAATGAGGAATAGAAATTAGAAATCAAAAAATATAAACAAAGAAACGTAATGTGTGTGTAGATTTAATTCTTAACAGAAATAAAATAAAGCTCTATCTTCTCTTCAGGAGATAATTTGGAATTGCAAATGAATCATTACAGGTTATTTATAAAGTATTTTGCAGAGCAAGTAAGAATCGATGTTGTCAATTAAGGTCTCACAAGTTCCAAGAATATTGTTACGAAAATGGAAATGATATTTTGCTTTCACATCGTTTAAATTGTAAACAGAAGCTACAAAAACAAAAACAATAAACTTGTTTACATGATAAACAAGTAAATAAAAATATACCAACAAAAAACCAGTATAAAAAGGGATAAACAAGTAAACAAAAATGCAACAAAAATACTGCAAGAACAAACGTAAACAAATTACACAAACAACAATAATGTAAACAACACGCACAACATAAGTGGTGTGAGAACCTACATAGGTCGTAATCATGAATATAAGTATACTTACTTAACTGGTTATTACAATCCTTATATTCAGGATTACGACCTAGGTTCTCACACCATATATTAAAATTATTTTTTCAACCTTATTCAAAATTAATTGCACAATCCGGAAATGATAAAAGTTTACCGACATTTTATGTTTAAAATTTAAAAAAAAATCAGTAAAATATAGGAAATATGTGTGTACGAAACTATGTTTCCCTGCAAATACTTTTTAAATGTTTTCTATACCTTCCTCTTTGTTATATCAAATATTTTAAATGAAATCCCAGTTGATCAAAATAAAACATTAAATGGCAAACATAAAGACAAAAAGATTTCAAAGTTTTAGACCAACAGACCAACCAACACTACTGTTAGTCAGACACAGAGGAAGAATTATTTTATTTCATGATACTTGCTAGCGTAATAGTGTTTTCACACCGAGTGGTTTTAACGTAAAAGTTGGTTTTAACGTTAAAACCAAAAATAAAAACTGATTTTACCATACAAAATTATTGTGTTAAAACCAAAATAAAACCTTTTTTGAATTGGTTTTAAGTTGGTTTTATGAAATACAACCTTGTTTTGATGTACTAAATGTACTAAATCAGAGCTACCAGCTCTGAAAACCTGAAAACAGCTGATAAAAACAAAAACAAATGTGAATAAATTAATAAATAAATAAATGTAAATAATCATTTATTTTGTATTAAAAAAGGAAAAATTTGGAATATTTTTAATTTCTTCAATGAAAATTTTAAAGATTCTTAAATATTTAAATATTAATCGAAATGTGTGTTGTTTCTGGTCACAATGAATATAGCTTCTTGTGCGAAAGGTAAGTCAGAAGCTAAATATATCAAGATGAAATAAGGCATATTGCTCATAAAATTTTTTTCTCGCAGTCATAAATGTCATGAATTTAAAACCAATTTTAATAAAACTTGCAGTGTGAACGCAAAATCAGCTGTTTATGGTTTTAATGCTAAAATCAGGTTTTAAATTTTGGTGTGAAAACACTATTAGTTTAGTTACATGGCCACGTATGGATTTACAACTAAAACTAAAAGCCATGAGTCCCTTTATAGTTGCTCTGTCCGCTAAACTCAGCAAGAGTTCAGCTTTGTTAGTCTATGGTGACACCAATTTAAGCAGACAACTTTTAAAACAAATAAAAGAATTACGCACAACTGCAATAGCAATAACAGCAACTGATGTTAAATTATTAAAGGAGAGTGGCATTAGAATTTAGTTCGTTAATGCCAACACTGATATTATTTTTTGCCATCCCCATCAGTGTCAGCAACATTGTATAGATATCGTCTATAGTCAACAGCATACTGTAGTCGATAACAAATTCAGTGACATTGTCAACAACAAATAGAAACAAATGAACAACAACAAAGAGAACAAACAATGTGGAAAGAAAGTGTACAACAATAATTCTATTAGAAAAAGCGAGTGTGTCGCTGCTATTAGAAGGATTAAGCACATGCAAAATTAAAATGCACAGCGAACGTGTTAATTAAACAGCTATTTGTTGGCAATAAACAGAGACGTAGTCAAGATTTCTTGCAACGTATTTTATGGAAAAAGGCAATATATAGTAGACATTACGTACAGTAAAAAGGTTATCGACTAAGCAATCCAAAAATATACACAGGCGTCTACAGAACTTTCAAACTCATAATCCGACAGACCATACTATAATCATACATACATACATACATACATAATTGGTCATTACAACCCTTCAATCAGCATTACGACCTAGCTTTTAACACCACTTATGTTATGTGTGTCAATTTTATACATGAGTGTCGGGACCTAGAATTTTACGTCGACTAAGAATTACAGGTTTTTCGGGACAATTTCATTTACTCTCAGAGTCAGAAATATGCTGAGAGGAAGTCACCGAAGAAATATTTTTTTATATTTTATTTTGTTCCATGGCCTGGAGCCTAACGTCTAATAAGCCAACACACTACCTACTAGGTCTCGTCGTATACGTATACGGCGACCCCCCAATAAAGGGTCAACTCTCACAATTAATCATTCCACATCACCTCTACATGATACAACCACGTCCAATGTAGCATGAGTTGTCCTATTGAAACCTCATGTCATTGACAGCCAGCACATACTATTCAATGCAAAAGAAGTCTGTAATCATCGAACTATAGTGGCCGTCTTTGTAATTTATTGGATGGGCCAATATCGTACTCAAATAAATATAGACCTATTCGCCATTTTTTGGATCTAGTGTGGATTAGAATCCTCCCGTATACAACAATTTCTCTTATTCACGCACTCATTCATCTTGAAATGGATCTCATTGCTGAAGATGATTTCCGCTGAAAATTGGAGTGTGCTGCCAATGTTTCTAGAGAACACCTGCCATTGTCTATAGTCGCTTATGAGGATTTGGCAAAACAGAGTGAATAAATGACAAGCAATTTGACAGACTTAGCTTCAACAAGATGGCTGTTATTAACTGTGCAAGTTCGAAAGTTCCTGTTAAATGCTTTTTTTTTAAAATAAGTTGGTCTTAAATACATACCAGAGATCAGCAATGAGTATTCAAAAAGATGAGTAGAATCGAATCATACTCATAATTTCTGATACTTGTAAGCATTCATATTTATTTTAATATTTAATGGAACCTCTACTCATATTCAAAGTTTGAAGTACTCATCGTACTCATACTTAACAATACGTACTCATACTTAACAATACGCTATTGATTTCAACTCACCATGACACAACATTTACAAGAATCACAAAATAAGTATGAGTCACATACGAACACTACAATACTCACACGAAGGTTGTGTGTTTGCTTTGCTTGCTGTCTTTGTCTTTTTCTGTAAAAGCAAGAACAACTAAGACTGTAAATTTTGATGAATGATTCGAGTATTATAAGTATTTTTCTAAAGTTATAAACCATAATGAGTATGCTTATGAATGAAACATATTTCGAATGGTATGAGTTCGATGTCAACGTTGTATTCATACTCATTGTACTCATACTTATAAATCAACATTGTAGTGAATAAGAATGAATCAGAGTTCATAGTTAAATTTCAATATTGTTGACTCACTTATATTCAAAATTCCATGAGTGCTTATGAGTAGCGAAAACATGATTCATTCCTGATCTCTGATAGGTACATACATACATATATAATTGGTCTTATAGAAGTTGGTCTTATTTTATTTAAAGGTGAAAAATGCTTAAGAGATGTGCAATGGATTCCAATTCCAAAGGAAAATACATACATAAATGGTCATTACAATCCTTTAGTCAGGATTGCGACCTAGTTTATCACGCCACTTATGTTGTGTGTGTTAATTTTTATACATAGGTGGTGGGACCTACAGTTTAAAGTTGACTCCGAAACGGCAGATTTTTGAGAAACTTTTCATGACAATTTTATTTACTCTCAGAGTTTTTGCTAGAAATCTGCTGAGAGGAAGTCGCCGAAGAAATATTTTTTCATATTTCGTTTAGTTGGAGATGCCTGACCTGGGGTTTGAACCGAGGCCTCGCGTCTAATAAGCCAACACACTACCTACTAGACCGTGGCGATTTCGTAAAGACTGCAATTATTTTACCATAAAGTTTAATTTTGTACTGAAAATTGTTTGCAGAAATTTTTTCGTACGCACTCCTCTTGCAGTATAAAATAAAATCAGTTACTTAATCAGGTTTCTAAATTCATTATTAAAAAAAATAAATCATGGCATCAAGTGATTTAACTTTTATTGAAGTTTTCTTTATTAAAAAAGAAAATCTTCACTTAATCCACAATAGTGATGTGGTGCTTTATTTGAGTTTTTTTAACGTAATTTTAACAACAAAGTCTCATAAACTTTTAAGTCAACAAAATGGAAGAAATATAGGTTTTCTGTTCGGCAAAATGTCAACGTCAACTTTGAAAAGGGTTTGCAAATATTTAAAAAAAGGAAGTAAATCTACATTTTTCTTCTTCTCAATAAATGTCTTTATCAGATGAAATGCTTAAATTTTGTAACACTTTAATTAGATAATAAGAAAATATTTGACCTGTTGTTATCTGTTAGACCATACTGTGCTATAATGATACCCGTTAAAGAACTGAAGAGAGAAACAATACTTTTTTATTTTTTTATTCTTCTTTTATTCTTTAATTGGCCAGTTGTTGATCTGACAATGAATATATGATAAGAAACTCCATCACATGAATGCAATTGTTGAATAACATTCCCATACATGTTAGCATGTTAACAGTTTACTGTAGCAAAAACATTATTTTCCCATTTCAGTTGCAATAGCCACGATAAGTTCCTATCACCAACAACGGTGTTCGTGATTGCAAGTTTTTGTAGTTGCTGGAGCAGCCACAATATTATTTTTATTTTCTTCAATGGCTTCAACATTATTATGAGTTTTTTCTCCCTTATTTTTAATGATAATAATTGTGTCATTCAACTGTTATCAGCAGCAATACTGAAATTTAAGTGTTGAATAAAATTAATATGTATGTATGTGCTGAATGCTAATGACACAAGATAGCGTCTGTGTATAATATTAATTGCGTTAAAGTTTACTCGTGCATTGTAAGCATACGAAATTTCTTAACTTTAAGAATGAAAATCATTTTTTCATGTTTTTTATATATAATTTCTAGCAGGCAGGCCTTATTTATGTGAGTTATTTGTAGTTTACGTAATTATTTATACTAATCAAATACATTTCAAGATCAGAGATCAACAATGAGTATTCAAAAAGATGAGTAAAATCGAATCGTACTCATAATTTCTGATACTTATAGGCATTCATACTTATTTTAATACTAGCTGTACACTGCGCGTGTTACTGCGCCACCAACTAAAATAAATTTGAAGGAAATACATTACACAAATGTCCTATTAATTTTGAATCATTTTATTGAATTTGTTTCCCGTTGTCCTGATGATTCAGATGAACGGGCCTGAGTAGTACGCATTCGATCAGTTTCTAATCTCACATCTCGTTGTTCAAGTGGTTCAAGCGAACGGGTTTCAGCAGCATATACTCGAAGATTTTCCAGTCTCAATGCTCGTCTGATTCTGAGGCTCGTAATGTTATTTTCTTCCGTGCTTGAGGTGTAGGTCGACCAATTGCTTGTAATTCATTTTAAATAATTTTTAGTGACGCCATCCATCGGAAATTAATTACAGCAACCTCCGACTCATGCGCAACAACTTTATTAAAGAATGTACAGTTTACAACTTAATTGATTTTAAGAAATTTTCAGTGTCGCCACCTGCCGGAAATTAGTCATACCAACTTAGAAACCTTCCCCGGTTCATGCGCAACAACTTTGCTAAAGATAATAACATGATCAAATGCATAGTTTACGATTCTATAAGGTACATGCAAACAAACATTAATTTTTATATATGTAGACTATGGAAGGTAACACGCCCACCATAGCCAATCCGCCCATTTTCTTCATATATACGTCAAAGTCGTTCATACAAAATTTGAGGACTCTAGCCGTTGCAGTTTATGGGATATGCGACATTAAATACTTGTTGGGTATGTGGGCGTGGCACCTCGCCTGCTTGAAATTTTAAAACAAAAAGTAGCCTATAACTCCTTCCAGACATACAGGAAGATACTGTGAAAATTTCAAGAAAATCGGTCCAGCCGTTTATCCGTCTATAGACTCCAAACAAATAAATAAACACACAATCATTTTTATATATAAGAATTTGGAACCTCTATTCAAATTCAAAGTTTGAAGTACTCATCGTCCTCATACTTGACAACACGTATGATGTTGTTGATTTTGACTCTCCATGACTCAACATTTACATTTCTTGCTGTTTTTGTCTTTTTTCGCTTTCTTTTTTTTATAAATACAACAACAACTAAGACCGTAAATTTTGACGAATGATTCGAGTCATTCGAATCATTTATAAGTATTATAAGTATTCTTCTAAAGTTATGAATCTGAATGAGGAGGCTTATGAATCAAACATATTTCGAATGTTATGAGTTTGATATCAACATTGTACTCATACTCATTGCAACCTGTACTTATAAATCAATGTTGTAGTGAGTACGAATGAATCAGAGTAGCTGAATTTCAATATTGTTGACTCATTTATATTCAAAATTCCATGAGTGCTTATGAGTAGCGAAAAAACAAATCATTGCTAATCTCTCGTATGTAGCTCATTACAATACTATTTAAAGGAATTGCGGTACGTATGAGCAATTTTTAATTAATTAATATTAATCATACGTCCTGAACAATGTGTATGAAATTTATTTCATTTGTTATAGCATATTTGAAATTTTTTAAATTGAAAATTCATTCAATATTTAAATCTTGTTATTAAATTTTTTAGAGTTTATTTTTTTTAAATTATTTATTTAATTACACGTAATTCTTATGACATTACGAAAACAATAAAAAAAATAATAAGTTAGCAGTGGGTTCTTTGGTTTACTGATTCTTAAACGCACGTCAAAGTTTAACTAATTGGTAACCAACAACCATTTTCCCTTTTGTAGACTTTCCAAAAAGCTTTCATTCATTCTTCGTAATTTGGGAGAAGCAAACTTTACGTCGAGAGTGGAAAATTTGTCGTAAACAAAGAGAATTTGGAAAAATTCTTAACATTTTATTGGTTTAATAAAAATTTGTTTATATTTATTAACACAAAGTTAAGCACATGCCACGAAAAAGAGTTTGTTTTTATACTGTAAAGCAAAAAAAATTAAAAATTGCCTGAAATATAAAAACATATGCAAGAAAATGATAAAAAAAATATAAATTTGCAAAGAGGCACGTGCTGAATGAATATGTTACAATAGAAGAAATTGAAAGAAAATAAACAATAATACAATGCAATTTATTTCACCACAAATACGTTCGAAAATATGATTCAGATTTAATAAAATTACTGGTATAAAGAGCAAAAGTAAACCTATATACAATTCTATTAGATGGACTTACATGATCTGCGGGACCTATAGTTTAATGTCGACTCCTAACGACAGATTTCTGAGAAACTTTTCATGCCAAATTTTATTTACACTCAGATTTTTTACTAGAAATCTTCTGAGAGAAAGTCGCCGAAGAAAAAAATATTTTTTTAAATCGTTTTATCGGAGGTATGTATCTGGCCTGGGCTTTGCACCGTCACCTCACGTCTAATAAGCCAACACTCACCCTACTAGACTATAACGACTACAGGTTGATAATCATCGACCTAAATTGCTCGCCATTTATAGTTATTCCCGCCAAACCAAAATTCACACTTTTTCGAAGATTTGAGACACTCTTTGATCTCATGAGGCTTCTAAATTCGACAATTTTGTTTTTTTAAATACAAATTTATCCAAGAAATAATCTAATCTATGAATCTAAATCGCAATCGTCTTATTATAATCCAAAACGTGTTTTCTTTTAAGGTGTTGAAAACATCTGCTGAAATATGCATGTAAAAAGGATGTAAAAAGGACAATAAAATTAAGAAACAAAAAAAACGTTGCCATTTCCTTTTATTCCTCCTTTTACCATCTAAAGGCAGTTTTCGTCTATTTCCGGTAATGCTTGTGCCTGCCATAGCAATCATTTAATTTTGTGGCCACGATTCAGACTGTGTGTCGGTTGTTGTACGCAGAGTGTCTGTACATGAGTTGGTGTTTGTATTTGTGTAACCAATTATTTCCTCTCAAAGGATACTGAGGTTTACACAGCCAAATGTACGCAAACTTTTTTATGCCTGTAAAGAGTGAGTCAGTTAGGAGTTGCTAACTACTGTTGTTAAAGACTATTTCGTATAAATATTGTCATGTTTTGAAAAAAAAAAATACACGTGAACGATTTAATTCATATAAAAGTACAAATCTGCCTGAATGAATATAAATTTAATTGTTATGTTTCCATAAGGGCTGTTTTAAAAAGTTATAATCTGAAATTGCAAAGGCACTGAAAATTCATAGCCTAACACATGCAATTATTTTATGTAAAATGATGAAGTCAGTCAATTGTCCATTTTCGGTGAATAAATTTGGCTCTTTTGTTCACAAAACACCTTAAGCTCTGCTCGGAATCATCTACAACAACAACGTTCTCAATCGTTAGATAACTCGAGCAGCAACCACTATAAATGAAACTCTAGCTTACTCCAAAATCCATGCAATATACAAACATTTGTGCAACAAGTTTCCTTGATTTCTTAATTTCGATTAACATCACTTTGCGGTCTTGAAGAACGCCATGGTCTATTATGTAGTGTGTTGTCTTATTAGACTTGAGGCCTCGGTTCAAACCCCAGGTCAGACATCAAAACGAAAATATGAAAAAAATATTTCTTCGGCGACAGTAAATAAAATTGCCATGAAAAGTTTCTCAAAAATCCTTCGTTAGGAATCGACTTTAAACTATAGGTCTCGCCACTCATGTATAAAATTAAAACACACAACATGAGTGGTGTGAGAAGCTAGGTCGTAATCCTGACTAAAGGGTTGTAATGACCAATTATACATGTACATATGTATGTCTACGTGACTTAGCGGTCTTCGAAATTAGTTTAATGTTTTTGCGATAGAAGCGTCTTTGTGATGTGCATTGTTTCCGATACTTATTTCGCCTCGTTTAAACTTATCGAATCATTTCTCAATGGTGGATTTTCCTGGTGCAAAGTCCAATTAAGTTTTATCAAGTTAAGCAAGAACTTATTACTTACCATTCGAAATTTCTCTTTTGTTTTATTTTCTTCAAACCAAAAAAAGGTGCTTCACTCAAAATGGTCAATTCCATACATTTATATATAAATATAACGCGTAATTGAAAGAAGGGATAGAATTAGGTTAAAGGACGTGTACTTGTCAAATTTAGACTAGTGCAGTACCCGCAGGTCAATTTGACCCATTGTGCAAGGATAGAATTGACTAAATAACATATTTAAAACTAGTAGAGCCACTTATGTGTTAGACTACGCACTCTTCCGTCCAAATATTACACTTTTTATTGGTCTCTCTCTCTCTCTCAGTCATGCAAGTGGTGGATTTGAAGAAACGCTATAAAAGGTAATAGAATTTGCTATTTATCCGACACACTATTCCCAATTACAATCGAACTATAAATTTATAACAAATATTTAATTGGGTTGTTGAACTCAATAGTCAACTGTAATATTTACACCACAATTTGATATCACAGTCAAACATGACTTTGTTATAATTCAACACAAGTAGTTATAACAGTGTATATAAGGAACACTTTGTTTGGTTTCTGTATATAACAAATTCATAAAGTATTTCAGTGCTATTGAAATTATAACACCAACACTATAAATACAAACACTGTTATAAGTATTATACGGTTTTTATAACAGTGTATAAAAGGAACACTTTGAATTCTACATTCAACAAATTCATAAAATATAAGTATTGTAGAAGGGAAACTTCTGTTAGACTAGACAACAAAAATTATCAAATATATGAACCATAAAATCAAAAATAAAGCATAAACAACTTAAGGGTTGTAATGACCAATTACATATATATGTATGAAGGCCCTTAAAAAAAACTCTTCAACTCCGTAAAAGCACACAATGATTAACAAACTTTATCATCGTGGTTCTAAAAAAACGAGTGAATAAAAAGTAAAAAGTTGGAAAAACAAGAGGCCTAAATAACATACATTAAATTACAGTAAAATGTTAAAAAACAGAAAGTTTCAGTGTAATAATATAGTGCCCTCTGTTGATTATTTGGTATCTTCCAATAGTTCGGTTACATCACCGGGGATGGAAATTCCAAATCTTGGACATAAACAATCTGTTTTATTTTAAATTTAAAGACTGGAAACAAATTGAAAAGACCCTAAGGAAACTAAAGGACACTGTCCCAGCACTCAGAAGTATAAATGTTTGATAGAAGGAAAAAAAGATTGCCATGGTTTTTAAACACAGATATTTCTGATACATTTTTGTTATCCAGAAAAGGATAACACGACCCTCACGCTAATAGTCTAGCACACTACCCACTAGACTACCAGGGCACCCTTAACAGAGAATAATCCTTCGTTGCATTAAGAATATGTTCTTACAGTTTTCTTTTATGTCAAACATGTTATGACACAACTTATTGGAGCGGTTATTTGGCAAGGAACTCTTTTTCATTTTGAAAATCTCTTCCAATTTCTGTGAACTTATTTTTGTTTTGCAACATTTTTCGCTTCCATGTGAATTATTTTCCTGTTGTATTATTTCATTTTCATCCTTTATTTTGCATCTTTTTGACATTTTATCTTAAGGTTTCCTATTCCTTAAACACTTTCCTCTCGAACTGCTTTTAATTATTATTTTCATCAGAAAGAAAATGAAATTTTCAAATCAAATCAAATAGTTTTTGTTTTTGTTTTATTTGTTCACCATCAGGTCAATTTACTAACGAATGGATATTTCTTTTATAATTTGTATTGACATTTGCCCTTTACTTGTAAAGTTCTAAACAATTATTTTTAATTTTAACACTTATCCAACCTTAAACCACCTACTTGGCTAAAATAAAAGAACTACAAGTACATCTTAAGAATGACATTCATGGCTGGGAAAAGTAATACAACACGTTTCAATGAAGCCACATAAACTCCATCATTTGCCATCAAGACTGTTTTGTATTAAAATTTTCCATTCATTACAAATACTTCGTTAGGAATTATTTGTTGCTACATTTTGCATAACAACTGATAATTATGGTTATCGATTGAAGACCACACAGGACTACACAACAACACAACAACGACTCGGTTCGTCACAACAATTGACCTGCATGAGGTTCAAAAGACAAGCGAAAAAAGTAATAGACGATGTACAATACGCCGTACAAAGATATGATGTTGCAAACAATTTGTCATCGTATAAGCAGGACTAACAGCAACATGTTGATAACGATTATGATGATGAAGGTCATGGTTTCATGGTGTTTGTGTCTTATGGCTTTGCATTGTTTGCACTCTAAAATACTAATAAAACTGTCAGTATTGTTTACGCTATCAGACGTCGACACAAAGAGAACATTATAAAAATGTGAGTGTATTTGTGAGAAGCATGTGTATAATCCAGAGCTGACAAGCAACTGAATGCATTTTTACGCTCTTTTTAACGAACATTGTTGATTTTCGTGTACTATGTGTGTAAAAAGCCCCCGGGGGTATTAGCAAATGGTATTTATTTGGTGTTTTTTACAGTTTAAGAAGTTGAAATCATAATAAAGCAAACAAACATATTATCAACATCAATGAAATGGGCTTTGCTTGATAAAAAAATTGACATAATTAATGTCATTAATGTATAAATATTATGATTTCAGAGATCATTGATCATTAATTGGTGACATGGTTATTAAATGGCCCTGCTTCTAAAGTGAACAACATGACAGTGAATGTTCTGAGAACAATTTGTATAATTACGAGCCTTAAATTTAGTTGATAAATTCTTTATGAGTGATGGTGTGACGAACATAAAAGACAATACAATTTTATAAAGTGTTATTAAAGATTATTTAAGTTCAATTAAAAAAGTATCATTTCAATATGAAATAATTTTTATTTCTCTTATCAATTTTAATACAATATAATCAATAAAAATCATCGATGAAATGTTATTGAAATTGAACATTAAACTGTCATAAATGAAATATGCTGAATGTGTTGTTATAATTTATTGGAAAATTATGAATAATTTATTGCATTATAGGTGCACTAAATGTATATTAGAAATAAATTATACAATCAAATCCATAAATAAATTATTTAGATCGTTTCATTTCATTTCTATATGAACAATAGCAACAATTTAGCTGCACAAAATTAATTTGTGATTAATTACATGCATACATTGCTTTGTTTTATGATTTAGAATTCATAATGGACAACAATTATTATACATTTATGTTTCATAAATATTCATACCCCCCCTTAACACTTTATGGAAATAAAAATTAATTTTTAAGTTTTTCTGTTTAAAACTTTGAATATATTTTTTGTTTTCACAAATAATTCTTTTAAAAGATCTAATTACCCTTCATTATTTACATACATATTTACATACATACAAACATAATTGGTCATTACAACCGTTCAGTCAGGATTATACATGAGTGGTGGGACCTACAGTTTAAAGTCAATTCCGAACGACAGATTTTTGAGAAAGTTTTTCATGGCAATTGTATTTACCCTCAGAGTTTTTGCCAGAAATCTACTGAGAGAAAGTCGCCGAAGAAATATTTTTTCATATTTAGTTTTGATTCTGACCTGAGGTTTGAATCGTGACCATGCGTCTAATAAGCCAACTCACTACCTACTAGACTACGGCGACTACATACATAGTTGGTCATTACAAACCTTCAGTCAGGATTGCAAGCTTCTCACACCACTTATGTTGTATGTGTTAATGTTATACAAGAGTGGTGGAACCTATAGTTTAAAGTCGACTCTGAACGACAGATTTTTGAGGCAATTTTTTTCATGGCAATTTCATTTCCTCTGAGGATTTATTCGATAAATCCACTGAGAGAAAGTCGCCAAAGAAATATATTTTCATATTTCATTTTGTTGGAGATATGTCACCCGGGGTTTGAACCGTGGCTTCATATCTAATAAGTGAACACTCTATTTACTAGACTACGGCGACTTTAGAATACATCCAAAGCATTATTGATACTAGAATTTTGAACAGTGTCGGTTCTAAGTTTCTTCTTATTACAATCATATGACATCCCTATAGTATATCCTCCAAGACCTCTAACCTGGCAAACTTCAGGATGCTAGTTGCCATCAGTAAAGATAATTCCCTGATCAGCAACTGATATGTTACCGGTAATTTATTTCTGGAAGAAAGAATAAGTTCTCACGCTCCTGATCCATTTGCATAACACAAACTAGTCCCTCCTTGAAGAGTGTATGTAGCACCCATTCATATTTGTAACTAAGTTTCGTTGCAAAGCATCTCCTATAATTACCCTAAATACCCCTTTTTATACATTAAACGCTGTTAAATTAAACAAAGTACATACCAAAAGCACTTAAAAACTATTTTAAAACGCCACTACAGCAGACGTAAACATACTTTAAGATAAAACTACATATCCATGGTCATGTATAAAATTGAAATGCGAATTTCTATGCCAAGCTAATCCAGTTTCATTTCCTTCCCATTCGCATAAACCCCTCATGCAATGACTGCACTTTGCATTAGAAGGAGCCAACAAGTTGCATGTCCTTAGAAACATACCGCAAAGTCTGTTCATTTACAAGGAAGTGCGTAGAGAATGATAAACCGAAACAACTTTTGTTAGTTTTATTGCCAACATTAGTCGTTTAAATAGAGACAGACTGACAAGAGTCTTAAATCAGATTAAGAAACAAACTCTGCCATAAAATTTAGAAGAGCTTTTGAAAGAGATTTTAGATGAGCATAAAATTAGTTTGGTTGCATACATATGTGGTAAATAGAACTTTAGAAATTCCTTAAGTGCACAATGTAAACCCCAAATGGTAGCGAAATGTTTACACAGGCAAAAGAAAACAAACATGAACGAACAATTTGCAATTTTTTTGAGTAATGAATTCCCTTTCTATTGGTAGTTAAAGTTTATCATTTAAATTTAAATAATGGTATGAGTAAATAGATGATCTACAATCGACTAATCAAACGTAAAATCCATATTTTAAACATGCAAATGACAACGATAGCTTGGCAAAATGTTCAGTCATAATGCTACTTTTTCACCACCACTTCGTTTAAATTTTATTTTTAATTGAGGATTCATTTTTAATCAACAGCTTGCACAGCACGACCATTAAAATATGAAGCAAAAAAAAGGATTGTCAGCAAAAATGTTGTCAGTGGGTTTCCATTTTCCACATATTTGTGCCATCAAATAAAAATCTGCAAATTAAACAGAAGAAATTTGTTATTTTTTTCATTTTTATAGAAAAACTTTTTAAATTTGGAGTATTTTAATGGGGACTTTCGACCATATTGTTGATAACGACCATCTTGTTGAAGCTACAACTGTCAAATTAGTTGTCATTCATTCAGTCTGTTTTGCAAAATCACTACAGACGGATATAGGATTCAACAACATCTGCAAAAATCTATCATTCGGAGTCGACTTTAAACATGTATAAAATTAACACGCACAACAGAAATGGTGTGAGAAGCTAAGTCGTAAGCCTGACTGAAGAGTTGTAATGGCCAATTATGTAAGTATGAGATGGAGACCAACGACATGTGGTTTCAACACGTCGGTACTATGTGCCATACAGCTCGTGGTACATTGAATATTCTCCAAGAGCGTTCTCACGTGGAGATGATGTAATCTGACTACCAGGCCCCTACGATTTTCTTATGAGACTTTCTAAGGGTGGGTTAAGTTAGGTGGTGCAACCCCTCGAAGGAAGTTGTCCTACTTAGGTCAGCATTTAGGCCCATTGTGATACCACAATTAATTCTACCCGGGGGTCAACCAACCATTGCCTAAAGAAAACCAGCCCGAGCCCAAAATAAATCTTACTATTGCAGCAATCTTTATATAGAGAGCTCCGCCAACGATGTCAGAAAATTAGTGGCCAGAATCTCCATATTTTCATGACAAGAGCGAAGCACTGACAGTCTCTGGGACTTTCTTATGTTACAGGTGTATGCGAACTTCCACTTACATACATACCCTATGAAACATTTTAATGACAACTATTACCCTCATACTGTTTTTTGTTTCAATAAATGCTTGAGTGTATCAAAAAAAAACAGTTTTCCCTAAAGCACTTAAAAAACTATGTATTTAAGTACCACAGACACACACTATTACCTCGCCATATGTAGAGAGAGAGAGACAGAGAGAGTGTAGCAAAAAAAATAGATTTTCTAATTGAATTAAATGGTCGCATGTGGTAAAACAGTAAACCATACTAACGATATTCTCATTACAATCCCTTACATCGCCCTTACATTGTAGTTACATTTGGAGCTTAAGGGTTACAAGAATTCGTTTAAAACCATTCAAACAATTACAAATAAAATCATATGGATTGTTATTATCTTTCAATTAGAAAGGATAGCCAGTACATCTGTTTTACCATTCTACAGTATAGTAAATAGTATTAAAGGATAATTATATCCTTTGGGTAAATATATATTCTTCTTTATATTCCAAAGAATTTTAAATTTTTATCAGCCAAAACACTTCGCCCTCTGTATTACAGCTTATTTACATTAAAGGAAATTGGTTTCTGTATATGTACATAGATAGATATGTACATTACAACCCTTCAGTCAGGTTTACGACCTAGCTTCTCACAACACTTATGTTGTGTGTGTTAAGGTTATACATTAGTAGCTGGACCTACAGTTTAAAGTCTGCTTTTGCCTGAAAACTGCTGAGAAAAGTGGCCGAAGAAATATTTCTTCATATTTCATTTTGTTCCAGATGCCTGATCAGAGGCTGAATCGTGGCCGTACGTCTAAAAACACACTACCTACTAGACTACAGAGACTACTGTATATGTATGTGTACGAAAAAAAAAGTGCAAATTCACTGACCAACTGACTAATGCCTTTTAGCATGTCATCCTAGTCCTGACTATTCATACATACAGAAATAAAAGACTGCAAAAATAGCAAAGAAGTTGAGCAAAAATTCCTAACATTCTGTAGGTCTAGAATTACCGACTAAAATAGATGGATAAGTTAATACAATTCCTGTCGAAGTATGGTGGTTGTAGTACTTATTATCTTCACCGTTTTTAAATTACAGCTTTCCAAAATGTATACACTTGTACCTCCATCCGTACAAAATTTAGGTGACCCAGGAACTGAAGATAAACGACGTGTGTTCACTGAAAAATCAACTTCAGCGATGAGGCCCACTTCTGGATGAATCTGTACATGAATAAACAAAATGTTTGAAATTGTAACGACGCTAATTCACATGCGTTCCAAAAGCGTCCAATACATTCCCAAAGAGTCACTGTTTGTGTATAAACTTCGATGTGGCAGCGTTATCGGTTCATATTTCTTGGAGAACGACATTGATGGCGAGCTCTATTGGTCGAAGATAACTAACTTCATTTGATCTGAATTGGATGATTTGGATACCAGCGTCATGTGTTTTCAAAAAAACATCGCTACGTGCCACAGAGCTTAAGCCATTTAAGAGCACGCTCATCTCATGTGGAGGTGATGTGAACTGGCTACCGATATCGCACGATTTGACCCTGTTTGACTTTTCTGTGGGGTCGCAGCTGTGCGAATAAACCACAAACCACAATGGTACCCAAACCAACATTACTCATGCCATTGGTCGAATTCAGAAAATTAGAAAATTAAATTTTCAGTCAGGTTTACGACCTAGTTTCTCACACCACTTATGTTAGGTTAGGTTAGAGGACGTGTACTTGTCACTTAAGTCAATTACAGTACCTAGAGGTCGAACTGACCCATTGTACAACGTCCTAGTTTCTCACACCACTCATGTTGTGTGTGTTAATTTTATACATGAGTGGTGGGACTTACAGTTTAAAGTCGACTCCGAAAGACAGATTTTTGAGAAACTTTTTCATTTCAGAGTTTTAGCCAGAAATCTGCTGAGAGGAAGTCGCCGAAGAAATACATTTTGTATTTTGTCTTGATGTCTGGCCTGGGGCTCGTACCCTGGCTTTACGTCTAATAAGCCAACACATTACCTACTAGACTACGGCGACTAAACCACTTATGTTGTGTGCGTTAATTTTATCCATAAGTGGCGGGACCATCAGTTTAAAGCCGACTCTGAACGACAGATTTTATAGCAACTTTTCGTTGCAATTTTATTTACTTTAAGAGCTTTTGCCAGAAATCTGTTGAGAGTAAGTCGCCAAAGAAATATTTTTTGTATTTCGTTTTGTTGATGTCTTGACCGAGGCATCACGTCTAATAAGCCAACACACTGCCAGCGACTGAATGCACTTCGTTTTATTTATATTTAAAAATAGAAAGCGCTTGAAAAACATCTTATATTTGTTAATAAGCTTAGAGTGAAGCAGACAAGCTGCATTCACCGCTATAACTCATGTCGATTGTGTTTCTTTCTGTTAACATTGTTGGCTTTTGTTTATTGCTCTCCATGTTAAAAGTCATACAGTTACGCTTTAATTTCTATGAACGAAAAAAATAGAAAATAAATAAATTAAATGAAATCGTTTTAAGCTTTTTCTTGACATAATACAACACAGTAAATAAATGGCATGTGTTCACATATAACACTATGTTTATAGAATCGCAATAATTTAAAATATTTCAATAGAATACTTTAATACTGACAAACTTAAACTATACTAAGTACAACATTATACTTAAATGTGAGATCACGTTTAGAAAATATTAAACAATTTTTAAATATTTTTTTATGAACTCTTCGATAACACTTTAAGCAATCGGAAATTTATTTCCTTTAGAAAAATTTATGATAATAACTAAAAATAAAAGGAAAAAACAATGTCAATACAAGCTTGAACCAAGTACGTGCACAATAAATAATAAACAGAAAATAACTTCAAGAGAAAACGATTTTTAGCAAAAGCCATCATTTATCATCATTTTTTATCGATAAAAAAAATTCAAATAAAATTTGTATCCACAAAGACTGTGCAGATTTCTAGATTGATTTCCTTTCTGGATTTTATTATTTTCATTCGTTTGTTTCCAAAAACAAGAAAAAAAATTATTGGTGATATAATACATCTCCCTTCCAAATGAAAACAAAGAAACCGCAATAGCATGTGTTCGAAATCATGATTACAATAGTAAAACTAAGAGTCTGAACGAAAGAGAAGATAAAGAGAAGCAATAACTCTTCTCAAACCAAAGGCAATTGAGACTTTGTTGGAAAACTATAATAAGAGGAGATCTGAGTAATGCATCAAAGGACAGATTATTGACTCAGGGTACACTTATTCAAAATGCAGTTTGTTTCGAGGTCAACATGCAAATTCTGAAAAAAAAATATTGATGGAAGGCCATTAAAAATATCCATAACACATGCCAATAACCGGTTTTTCATTATTCGATTACAACCATTGGACAACAACTGCTTCTTTAACGTAATAAATTTTGAAAATAAATTTTTCCTCTTCTAATAAAAGCAAATAAGTTTTCTGTGCCAAGAAAATTATGTGGTTTTCAGTACTTAAATGTGAGATCCTTTAAATGTCATCCCACAAGCGTATGACTGATATGAACTCTACTCAAAATATTACTCATACGCTTAAGTGTTTTGATAGCACTAGAGCGTTACATTAAAGGCAAGTAAAGGCAACAGTGAAGTGTTTTAAGAGAATATAAGGAGCAGCAGCATTAAAAATGTTGAACTTTTTTTTGTTATCACTTGGTATTGTTTGTTTCGCTTGTTAAGCTTATCAGAATAATTGTTTTTGCTTTTGTTTTTAAATGAAGTTTTGACTTAGTTTTCCATTTTTTTTCTTTTTTCGTTTTCATACAAACTTCGCTAAGCAATAAAACTTTGGTTTCTCCAATTTAGGATGTAAAAAACAATTAACAATAAAAACAACAAAGTTGTTCTAATATGTTGCAGGAAAATTGCACAAATTTCCTGAGAATCATTTCATTTGAAAATAATCTTCATCTTAGCCACAGGAATCGTTCAGTTTGTCTGATAATTTTTTTTTATTTGCCAAATAGATTAAGTGGAATAGAGAGATAAATTCTTATGGCATACGATATCAGAATATTATTGCATTCATGTTGCATTATTAATTAAACATGCGGTTTGATAAGAGAATTTGCCTTGTGAATGTTATTTAAAGTTGAATTCATTAGAATTACTTATTCAAATAAATTGTTGCATGAGATTGCATTGCAATACGGTTTCTCAGTAAATATTGCTATGTAATTGGATCTTAATTAATTTTGATTGCTTTAAAAATTCATTCCAAAATCTCTCTATGAGTGCCATGATATTTGTTGTCATACAGATTTTCTCTCTTTCCATTTTATGTGTTAAATTTGAATGGTTTTTCGAGTGAAATTTTTATTGTTCATGCGGCAGTTAAACAATCAAACAATTAAATGAGTTTATTACTGGCATTTGAACTTTAACCCGAGAGTAAATAGTTCGAAAATTGTTCGATAAAAACTTTCGTTTCCAACTAAAATTTATCAGCTTTATCCTCAACTAAAGGGTCCGCCAAATAACTTTTTTTTTGAAAATGCTTTAAAAAAACTACTGAATATTTTCTCAGATTTCTTTTTTTATTTGAAAGTACAATCCTTCCGGTTAATAATGGAAAATAATTTGATTCAAATGGCTGCCTCGGCTGGCCATGCAGTAGGCTACACCAGAAGATGCCGATTTTGGGAAAAAAAATCATCTCTTCAGGTGAAGCTCATTTTGATCTTGGCGGGTATGTAAAAAAGCAAAATTGTGGCATTTGGGGCACAGAAAACCCGCACGCATACATTGAAAAGCCGACGCACCCAAAACGAGTCACTGTTTGGTGCGGATTTTGGTCCAGAGGCATAATTGGGTCATTTTTCTTCGATGAGCAAGGCGTCAATAGTCAATGGCGATCGTTATCGGACCATGTTAAACGAATTTTTGTTCACAAAAATTGAAGAGGACGATATTGGCAACATTTGGTTTCAACAGGACGGCGCTACGTGAAACACAGCCGCAGCTACACTCGATGTTTGCGCCCTGTTTTTGAAGATCGCATTATTAGCCGCAGAGCTGATGTCGTTTGGCCACCTCGGAGCTGTGATTTGACACCGTTGGACTATTATTTGTGGGGTGCCGTCAAATATAAGTGTTACGCCAACAAGCCAGAGACAATTGACGCTTCAAAGGACAATATTGGTGAAATACAGCTGCACACAATCGATAATGTGCTTAAAAATTGGACCGATGGTGTAGGCTACTGCATAGCCAGCCGAGGCAGCCATTTGCACTTAATTGGTCATTATAACCCTTTAGTCAGGATAAGAACCGCGTGTGTACATTTCTAATTCGATTTAATTAAGTTTTAATTCGACTCCGAACGATCGAAATTTTCCTCTGCTGAGAGGAAGTCGCCGAAGAAATATTTTTCATATTTCGTTTTGTTTAAATGTCTGACTTGGATTAATTAGAGTTTCTGTAGCCGCCGTAGTCTAGTAAGTAGTGTGTTGGCTTATTAGACGTAAAGCCAGGGTTAGAGCCCCAGGCTAGACATCAAAACAAAATACAAAAAGTCGTTCGGAGTCGACTTCAAACTGTAGGTCCAGCCACTCATGTATAAAATTAACACACACAACATAAGTGGTGTGAGAAACTAGGTCGTAATCCTGACTGAAGGGTTGTAATGACCAATTATGTATGTATGATTAGAGCTTCTGATAAATCTCTCCTTTCTTTAATGTTGAGTTGCAAGAGCACACATATATTTTACATCTAATTATAGGTATATCTCCTATTAGACTCGAATTTAGGAATAAGTAGAGCAGATTAGCAATACAATTTCTCCTTGAAACTACCATAGGAACTTTTTATCGAGTGGGCCATCTATCGGCTTAAATTTGAACCATCGGTTATTTCGAGTCTGGCAATACTTATGTCATTCTATTCTGCCAAAAAAATTACGTATATTATCTCCACTAAACGTAATGAATTGATTTAATCTGAAATTGCACGAATATATCGTACAAATTTTGGTCGCAGGAAGGGACCAACATGGCCCAGTATACGCAAGTTTATTGCTTGCTTTATTTGCGGGTCAGAAAACTCTTATATGGTTTTACAGAAGCCAATGGACCCATTACGATTGACTGTTTGGTGCGGCTTGTGGAGCGGAGGCTTAATTGACCCATATTTCTTTGAAAATGAGGAAGGCGCAACCATTACGGGCCAATTTTTTTGTGGAAATTATTTTTTTTATCAGTTTTTTTTCCTATTTTAAAAAATAGTAATTTTTTGTTTTTGGTTAGACCCAATTAAATTTATTATTCGTCTGTTTTAATTTATTTATTTTAGGTTTATGTATTCCGTTTATATTTGAATATTCCAGCACAGTGGATTACTGTGTTTATTGTAGCATTTCTTATTTTACTGTTTTAGAAATTTTTATTAAAAATGTTTATGTTCAAATTTGGTTTTTTTTTCAAGTTAATATATATTTATTACTGCATATTTTACCAAATTTTTGACTAAAAATATTTGTTATAATAACATAACATAACATAAATATGAACACTTTTATTATTTATTTTATTGCAGTTTTACAAATACATAAATTCAAGGATTCATTTTTGCATTTTTGTTTTTCATGTTTCATAATCCTTATTAAAGGCTTTCAAAATAAAATTTTCTAAAGTCAATTTATTTAATTTTTTTATTTTGTAATAAATATTTTGAAATATGAAGATTTTTTCATATTTATTTATTTTTATTTAAAAAATTTATTTAAAATCCCATAGAATTGCATAAATGTACTGCTTTAAAACGCTTTCAATTTAATGTCATTTGAATGCATGATTAATTTTTGTTTTTAATTTAAAAGCGTACAGATGCAACACCATTTTATCATCACTTTGCTATTTTATTCTCCTGACAAGAAAACAATTCAAAAAAATAAATAAATGCAAACACTTTAATGGCTTTTTATTTATTTTGCTTTCGTCAACAGTAGATTCCTTAAATTCCTTAGCACTCAAGCACAGAGACAGATTAAACTTGGCGACAAAATTACCATAAAGCAAGTGGCACAGAAACAGCATAGAATTACACGCATATAAAATAAAAAAAGAATAAAAAATAAAATAACATTTTTTAATGGCCATTATAAATTAGGTGTCAAATTATCACATTAATTGTAAACAAGAAAAATAATTAATAAAATGTATGTTTAATTTATTATTAATTTTAATTTATTTAGTCACGTGGAATTGAAATTACGAAAAATTAAAAAATAAATTATTTTCAGGAACAACCATCCATTCATAAGATTAAAACAATAGCAACTGAATGTTTGACATCAACAATATATTGTTTACAGACTAGTAGTTGAAAATAACAGTAAGAATAATAGCAACATTAACTAAACACCACTACAATCACAAGAATACAAAATAGTACTATTAACAGTACAGTTGTTAGCAGTTATTTAACATGGTCTTGTAATAACAGAGAAAGAAAAAATAAAAGCTTAAATCACAATTTCAACAATGATTTCAACGTTAAATAACAGTGTGCTGTTATTTACATCACGCTAACAGGGAGACTGCTGACAGTAGCATATGTAGTATAACAGTTTTAATAATAAATATGCTATAGTATGTATCTGGGTTGGAAAATGTGAATTTACTAAGAAAATAGATATTCTTCATATCTTTAATGATACTGTCTGAATTTAATATAATGAACTCTGTCTGAAGTAAATGTCAGTCTGGTTCTCTTAGATAGGGTTAGGTGGCGAACCATCCTTGAGGGACAATATCTCAATTAGACGTTCGTTAAAACTCCTTAGAAAACCAATTTTAAGATCAAACATTCCATATTGGTAACCGACATGGCTCCAGAATAAACCTTGCACTTAAACAAGACTAAGAAGGAGAGGTTAAGGAACCCTTACTCTTCACGTCACGAACAGGGCACTGATGCATGAGGTGAAAGATGCTCTTTTCGATTCAGAATCAATATTTTCTCTCAACGCAATTGCATGATAAATGGCCAGATCTCTTCTTATTTAAACAAGACCAACAGAGACTAGCAATATTCCATATACATATGTATGTAACATCCTGATTCCAAACAAATTTAACCACCCTTTAAAACCAGCAGAGGGTACCTAGTCTAACTAAGACAATCTAAATACTTATGCCCTGTATGATGTCGGGGATTATAAGATAAGTACTGGCCTTGCTGCGACATCCATATGTGCTGGAAGTACTGCAACTATCCAATTGTTGAAAAATCCTCGGCATTCATACACGAAGGCGGTTGCCTTTCTGACGTTCGATAGAGACTCAACTGAACCTTGTATACTCGAGTAATGAAAGGAATTTCGAAAAAAATCCCATCGACCATGAAGTAGACGAAGAAGATATATTCTTAGTGTATATATATATTAACTTAATATTTATAATCAAAGTATATTTATTGTGCCAGTTTCAAAATGGTCAAGACCACCGCCCATGAAGTATTGTGCCAGTTTCAACATTGTCAAGACCACCGCCTAGAAAACAGGTCATTCTGCATACTTTTGACTACTGGACCCTTATTATATTCAGGTATGCCTGTAGTATATGTACTATATACGTATACTCCTCGCCTTATCCAGCCATTGGTATATACTTCAAGAATCTCAATGGGAACCTCTGGGCCAGTGATTTTAAATCAAATATACACATACATAATTGGTCATTACAACCCTTCTGTCAAAATTACGACGTAGCTTCTCATACCACTTACCATCACCATAAGTGGTGGCGGAACCCACAGTTTAAAGTCGACTCCGAACGACAGATTTTTGAGAAACTTTTCACGGCAATTTTATTTTACTCTCAGAGTTTTTGCCAAAAATCTGAGAGTAAGTCGCCAAAGAAATATTTTTCCATATTTCGTTTTGTTGGAAATGTGTTAGCTGGGAACCGTGGCCTCACGTCTAATAAGTCAACACACTACCTACTAGATTAGTTATATTTCAAAATCAAACATAATATTCAGAAAGTTATAAGAAACCATATAATCGAACTGAATGTTACTATGTCTACCAAAACTTCCATCACGTGCATTACGCAAGAATTTAAGAATTTAATTGCATTGGGCTTTACTGCTACCATCTAAGTCCAATGCTTTAATGGGAGGCCAGTTCGGACTAATTGAGTATAGAAAAATGCCTTATTTGGAGTAAAACAGAATACACATGAGATCGGAGTAGCTGACTGTCTGCGCAGTCTGTCCATCAGTCGATTACTATTGATATTGATGTTTCCATACCACATCGAACTTGAGCAGTGTAAAGCAATTTTGTTTTCACTACGCCCATAGGTGATGGTCAAATTTTTTTTTAGTTAAATAAAATATGGTAGCACAATGGACCTAAGAGAAAAACATACATACATAATTAGTCATTACATACATACATAATTGGCCATTACAATCCTTCAGTCAGGATTACGACCTAGTTTCTCACACCACTTATGTTATGTGCGTTAATTTTATACATGAGTGGCGGGACCTACAGTTTAAAATCGACAGATTATTTTGAGAAACTTTTCATTGCATTATTTATTCACAGAGGTTTTGCCAGAAATGTGCTGAGAGTAAGTCGCCGAAGAAATATTTTATTATATTTCGTTTTGTTAGAAATGTGTGAGCTGGGGTTTGAATCATGGTCCCACGTCCAAAAAGCCAACCTACTACAATGGACCTAATAATTGGCCCAAATGGAAGCCGCGTATATTTTTATTTAACCTAACTTAAGCTGAGAGCAGTCCATAAAAATCAGAGGTCAGCAATGAGTATTCAAAAAGATAAGTATAATCGAATCATACTCATAATTTCTGATGCTTATACGCATTCATACTTATTTTAATATTATGCTCATACTACTCATATGCAAAGTTTGAAGTACTCATCATAATCATACTTAAAACAACACGTATGATGTTACTGATTTCGACTCGAATCATTTATAAGGATTATAAGTATTGTAAGTATTTTTCTAACGTTATGAATCTGAATAGCCTTATGAGTTTGATGTCAATGTTGTACGCATACTCATTGTAACCTGTACTTATAAATCAACGTAGTAGTGAGTATGAATTAATCAGAGTACATAGTTAAATTTCCATATTGTTGACGCACTTATATTCAAAATTTCATGAGTGCTTATGAGCAGCGTAAAACGATTCATTGCTGATCTCTGATAAAAATATCTCTCTCTCCCCCACATGAAAGGAAGTAAGAAATTACAAATAAACAATCTTGCATGATGGTTAAATCCAACTTTAAAAAAAAAAGAAAATTTTCAATAAAATGTCGAATGTTGAATACCTTTTATGCACTTTATTATTTATTATTTAATGTTTTTTTTGTTTCATTATTATTATTATTACCATACAAATATTTGTTTTATTTTATTTATAAACTGGTTAATTACATGAAAACAAACAAAAAAAAGTTACAATTACCATTACAGTTACAGTTACTTAAGCTTTACATGGTACAATACAAACATGATTTCAATTTTGTTTATGATTGTAACAATCATAATATGTTAGAAAAATTATTTAGAAAACAAATGCAAAATACAATTAACAATTTATACTGGCTATGTACGAGTATGTACGAGTATATTGTTTATAATTTTTTACTGCTGTTAAAAAAACTAATTTTATTACATTATTTTTGTTTTTATTTTTATTTCTGTTTTTCTTTTTTTTCATTTATTAAAGAGGTGGGCTAAAGGTTGCAACTACCAGTTGTTGTTTTATTGTTTATTTAATTTGTTTGGTTTATTTCTCAGCTAATTAACATTCAACAAACACATATACAATGCGGTACAATACAATACAATACAATACATACAGACTATACGTAGAGCTAAGTAAAGCTTTTTTCTGTCTTCCTTTTTTTTATTAATTTGTTATGAGTGTTATGTGTTTGTGAGTATGAGTGTTTCTCTAAAAGGACTTTAGAGGTGGTGTTTGAATTTCAATTTAAAAGAGAGTATTTTTATTCCGTTTGTGTGTTTGGTGTTCTTGGGAAGAGTTTTTTAACTCATTGCCGTTATGCAGTTTACATTTTTATTTTACTCTCTTCCTCTCTTCTCTTTATTTTACTCTTACCTCGTTTTGCTTTTGTTTTATTATTAAAAAGAAGAAGATAAAGAAAAAAGAAACTTATCCTGTTGCTTAATTGCTCATAACAAATTTCATTTTATTTCTTAAGCAATATTACTCATCATGCTACATGGATCATCGATCATTGATCATCGATCATCGATCATGTTTCATTATGTTTTTTTGTTTATTTCATTAAATATAATATCAATAATAATATCAAGAGTAGTTAAATTGTTGATGCTGATCTTATTGTTCACTTGACTTAAGTTTATCCAGCGTATTGAAGACAATTGTGTAGACAGTGTCCAATAGTTTTACCCAGGCAGCGGTTTGTTTCTCATTCAACTTACATACTTCCGTTAGAACTTCCAAGATAACTTCTTTGAGTTCCTATTTAAAGACAAGAAGGCAATAATTGGTATAAGCAATGTTATTTAAACAAAAAATACCATCTAAAAGTTGAAACTTACAGTAAAAGATTGTTTTTCTATTTGACGTTTAAAATGTGTTGTTGCAATATTGGACCACATCTCATCTAGTTTGGGTCCCGCCCAATCGTGACCCAATGTTTGAATGGAATCATCAAAAACCTTAACAATACGTATGGCATGGGCTCTAAAGCGGGCATTGCTCTGTAAATAAGAAAAACGAAATCAGAATTTCATATAAAAATAATTTCTCTAACAATTCTATTCTCAACTTTTTACTTTTTAGGTTTATTTCTGTGAAATTGTCCTAACAGGATTGTAAACGTATGTATTAATTCGATGGTTACACACCAGAGATCAGCAATGAGTATTCAAAAAGATGAGTAGAATCGAATCATACTCATAATTTCCGATACTTATACGCCTTCATACTTATTTTAATAGCATGGAACCTCTACTCATATTCAAAGTTTGAAGTACTCATCATACTAATACTTAACAACACGTATGATGTTGTTGATTTCGAAGTGACTGACTAAATTCTTACTGACTCATTGCCTGCTTTGTCTTGCCTTTTTATACGCTCACATAATCAGTCTGACGAACATTCTTGAAGTAGAATGTTCGTGTTTTCGCTTTCTCGAGAACTCTATTGCGACTTCATTGTTGTTTGCGTATTTTGCTAACGTTGTTTGTTGTTGCTTCCTTTCATACGTGTCTGTCTCATTTCCTTTCATGTTGAGGTTGTTGGTTTACTTGTAACAAGTTCGTTGTATGTGTTTGTGTGGCTTTTGTTTATCGTTAATGTTAAACGATGTTTTCATTTTCGCAGCAATATATACGAAGCACAAAATAAGTATAATTCGCGTACGAACACTATAATACTAACTAGAAGGTTGTGTGTGCGCTTTGCTTGCTGTCTTTTTCTTTTTTGTAAATGCAACAACAACTAAGACTGTAAATTTTTAATGGATGATTCGAGTCAGTCAAGTCATTTATGGGTATTATAAGTATTTTTCTAAATTTATGAATGTGAATGAGTGGGCTTATGAATCAAACATATTTCGAATGGTATGAGATTGATGTCAACTTTGTACTCATACTCATTGTGCTCATACTTATAGATCAACGTTGTAGTGAGTACGAATGAATCATAAATACATAATTGGCCATTACAAACCTTCTGTCAGGATTACGGCCTAGCTTCTCACACCACTCATGTTATATGTGTTATTTTTATTTATCGAAATATGTTAAATAGCCAGAAGAGCCTGATAAAACAATCTCTATTCAACTGTTATTAATCAAAATCATTTAATGGCCTCTTCATAAATAACTTGTCCATTTAATTGAACTGGCATGTCATTTAAATGTTCAGCTCATTTAAAAAAGTTTGACAAATAATTAAATAACAGCGCTGAGTGTATACTTCAAAAAAATAAACTTGTGTCATGATGGCACTCGTATTGAATACAAATTAAAAATCACTTCAAAAATACTCGCATCTGCATATCGTTGAATATAACACTTGCAGTTGCAGCATAAAAGAATGTGTTTTGTTTTAAATGAAATGAAAATAAAAAACCAAACATACTTACACTTAATTCATCGAGTGGTAAATCTTTAAAGGAGTAAAACTTTTGCAAATTGGACGGATATTTTGTAAAGAATCTCAATAATATCGCCACACCAGAATCTGTGGGTGTAGCAGCGGGTATCTCCCAGGTTCTTTTAATCTCACAAACTTCTTCGCAATTCATGTTTGATTGATAGATTGATTGGTATTGTTGTTGTTGGTGTTGTTGTTTATAAAGCTGTTGTTGGAAACCGTTATGGATATGGTAACTGAAAAAAAACGAAAGAGAAAAAATATTTAAAATCCTGATAAAATTAATTAAAAATAACAAAAAAAAATTCTGTTGATGCCGGAAAATGTGCTTGAACTCTATACCCTCTTCTTCTGCTTTTCATAGTGCCGCCGCGTAAAATACAATCTTCAACTTTGGAATTATTCCTGTTCATTAGCATTCTGTTTTTCTCATACAATTAATTTTGCAATTACAATTTGTAATTTCGATTGTTGTGGTTGTTGTTGTTGTCCTTTGCATGATACTTAGCTGACAGTGAGTTGAAAGTGACAGGCAAGCAGTAAGTCTGACAGTTTGGTTGCTGTGCTGTGGTAGTGCACTTTATGCTCGTTGGCATGTTTTGAAATTAATGACCTTTACAAAGTGTCTACAACAGTTACAACAACAACAACAACAACCATCGTTTAATAACTTTATTAAATATTATGAACTATGAACAGTAGTATGTAGTTGCTACAAGAACAACAACCATCACGATGGTGTACATTAACGAAGTTTAAAACAATTACATCAAGTGGTATTGTTTTCAGTTTTTTTGACACGTGATACAGTAAATAGGACCCAATGGGCACAATGGATCAGACGAGAGCAATTGGGATTTATCATGTGAGTATCTAAGAGAGAATCAGAATTGGATCTCTGCCTGCTCTATTCAATGGAATGCTCACTTTAAAATTGTCACCGAGCTTTTTATGGAAAGTAAATGATGTATTCAAAGCGATGTCATCTTGAAAAGCAATGTAACTCAAATTAGTATCGTCCATAGGAAGGCTACGATATTTTTCCAATTTTTTTTAGCAATTTGTCCTAAAAAACCGCTCGTCTTTTGATGCCTAGTTTTAGCAGCTCATAATGGATGACACCCTTCTGATCGAGTAATGTTCATGCCTTTGATGTCCAAATCACAATTTTTAGAACACTCAAGCCACTCGATACGCTGTGTTATTGGTAGAGCGATCTCACCGTATAATTCTGCAAACAAACGATTACTTGAACATGAAATGAACAACAATTTTCTGCTCAATAAAAATGATTCAAAAAAACTTCCCGCAAATGCAGTCTTTTTTCGGTTGTTTGCAAACATATGGCCGTACATGCATACATACATATATAATTGGTCATTACAACCTAGCTTCTCACACTACTTATGTTGCATGTGTTAATTTTTATACATGAGTAATGGGTCCTACAGTTTAATGTCGTATTGCCATTGGTAGGCATTCCATTTTGTCAGTGTTCAAAGTTAAAAAACTTTTTCCAGCAGTTTAGAGTATAGTGGCCCATAGTGCAGGCACTTTAAGTACGCAATTAATTTGCTAATTACGAAAACAATAAATAATTGCATTATTTACCATCAAATAAATGAAATTTAAACCGTATTATTCATATTTTTCATAAAATTATAAAAAAATTTCAAAATCCTTGCAATATTTCGCCAATTCAACTCTAATTCAATTCTTTCCAGTACTGTATATATTTTCTGTTCTATAATTAACATATTTTTTAATCTCTTAATAATTATATTCAAATTGCTGTAATATTTTAAGGCAATCAATTCAAAAATATTTCAAGTAATAAAAATTGAAAGTATTTTTCAAAAAAAAAATAAAATAATATCCGGATTAGAGAGACTTAAAGGCTAAATAAACATGAAGGAAATGAGCACAGCATGAAATTAAAAATAAATAAAACACAACTATAGTGGGCTGGCTAGGCCGACCCATATACATATAAACATTTTTGGTTCATAAGACGAATTTTTAATTTATTTTTAAATATTTTTAGCAGGCAATATGAGCTGTTCACATCACCTCCACGTGATATGAACGTGACCTTAAATCTCCTTGTATAAAATACCCAATATGGTTGAGCTATGCGTTTCACATTTCCTGTTGAAGCCACATGTCGTTGGTGTCCAATTCGGACGAAAAGAAGTTGGGAATCATAGAGCTATATTGCTCGCCGTTGACAGCGGTGGCTACGAATATGGTTGGATCTATGATGCCCCCATTCATTAACAGTGATGGACAGAAAAACAAAATATAGATCGATGACGCCGCCACCCCAAATTCCATACAAAACTGTGCTTTTCCGGGATGCATTGGACAATCTCGGATCTCGTCTCAAATGAGACGATTTGGTTTGTAACATACCCGTTCTTCTAAACTTGGTCCTATTGTTGAAGATGACTTTTTGATGAAATTCAAGGTCCGTTTCCAACTACTCCCGACCCCATTTACACACATATGTCGTTGTCATGGACTAGTCCTTGATTTGACAAACAGAAAAAATGTCCTATAATTTGACAGACGTAAGCTTCAACAAGATGTCAGTTATCAACCGTAAAAGTTGGGAAATTTTTGTTGGAAGAGACAATATTTATTATGTATCGCTTATCTTTATATCCACACAATATTTTATGCAAGCAGCGAATGAAAGAAACATCCTGAATTGAAATGTAACACGTGTGCATTTAACACAATCAAATTAGTGTTACCAGTATATGTATATCAACATTATCTAGCGACAGGAAACCGACCTTATATGCTTACACACTGGTTCTTTACTGATTAAAGTGCAAAAAACAAAAGAAATTAATTAAACAAGAACTACAGTGTCGATCAAAAATAGTAGGCAGGTTATTTTGTTCCAATTCATATCGCGTAAGTAGGTCTTGTTGAATTTTTATAGCCATTTTTTATGACGTACTAGACTAGTAATGGTTGCCAATACGTTTGGTTAACTATTCCTTGAATTTCATGCATATTTTTTGTAATTTTTCCATTATTTTCTCCCTCACTGTATGTATGAAAATAGATATCAATAACAATAATTAAGAAGTAACGTGACAAGCTGGATGGATGGATATCAACTACACAAACCTCTAAATTAAACCAACAAATACCGTTACAAAACAGTTTCTGTAATCATGTATGTATGTATGTGTGTAGGTGAATAGAAAGGTTTTTTTTTCATAATGGATACGTAAAACAAAAAGTATTAAGGAGATGCATCATTGAGAACCACACTGTTATAATGTAAAATAACAACAACAATAATAACAACAAAAAAATAAAAAAATGTTCCAGGATTTGTTATGCACTTACACATAACCTTGTGCAGTATACCACCAGAGTATTACAGTAAAACAAAAACATTAGTAGCACCCTTACCATCATAAATTGATGCTCCATACACTTAAAATCCATTATACAGCCACCACAATCACAATTACCTACACTTACATACATACTACTTCTAACATAAGAATTGAGAGATAAAAGTGTAACCAATACACTGACAAATATGAGAGTATTTTACGAAAGCATTTCAACACAACAATTTCTCTCTGTGTTGTATAAACCTTTATGATATTATTGGCCATGTTTTATTATTGCTGTTGCTGTTGTTAATGTTTTCATACCTTACTGTACGAGTATACAGCAGACTTTGAGAGCAACAGCAGCGAAAACAAAAACAAAAACAAAAAATAAATGCTCTTGAGTATACAAAATAACCATAACCTCCGACAGGATTTTTTTCATGAAACTACCTGTTATAGAAAGAATGTTTTGTGATGAAAGGAGAGAGAGAGAGAGAAGCAATTTAAAGAATTTCATTGTATTCAATGTATGTATGTGTGTATATTCATGTTGAAGAGTAAATATTTGTACGTGGCAGCATATAGAATGTCTGAGTAGAAGACCGGCCTTATTGAGACAGTAAAAAAGAAAAGAAAAACAACAACAACAACTCATACAATATTTACAAATGCTATCATACCACAAGAGAAGCACTTAAACTAATACCATATTAAATATTAAGGTGGCATATATTTAAGGTGCAAGAAAAGTAATAAATGGCGTAATTAAGTTAAAAAAAATATTAAAAATTCTATGAACATAATAAAACTGTAACTTTCGGAAAGAAAAAACTTTAAAAATAAATTTGATGCATAATTATTTGTTGGCCGTAACATCAATAGTGATTGCGCGTTTGATTTTGCTTCAGTCATTGTTTTGTTTTATATAATCCATCCGATTTCCTAGAAGTATGTGACCAGCCTTGCCATTTGCCAACTTTTCCCTTTTTCTCCAAGTTTTTTTGAGAGCGAAAAAGTTGTTTTCTAACAAAACAAGTTTTTTCAAAAATTCAAACTTTCAATAAATTCAACAATAACAAGAAATATTTACATTTTTAAATAAAATATTGTGTATTTTATTAGTCCCGGTCTCCGGTGTTTCCTTTAAAATTGTTGACACTTTTGAAAACAAGTTTTTTTTTTTTTAAAAAGTTTTTTTTTTCAGAAGCAAAAAGTTTAAAAAAAAATACTGGCAACGCTGATGATGACATACATACATTGAGTACAGCAAATAAAACTGTATAACATAGTTTTGTACCTAGAAAGTTAAACAACAAACACATAAATAGATGGACATGGACATAAACCCCAAAACATTCCCTGCAAGCTCAATGAATTACAGTTTTTGGAAATTCACTACATTACATGACCACACTACTCTTTTTTGGGACTTTCAAATTTTTCATGGCATTTTCATTTATACTCAGAGTTTTTGCCGAAAGAAAAGGATTATTTTCTTATATTTCGTTTTGTTCGAGTTATCTGAACTGACGTTTAAACCACAGGCTCTCGTCTATAATAACCTCTAGAATACGGCGACATCAGACAATATGGACTTGATGCTACAAATTTCCGATATTTCTCCATAGGATTTATTTTCACTGTGGAGTTCGACCTTAATACATACATATATTGAAATGAAAACTGAATTTCATTTCTATTTTCAAAAATTAAATATAAAAAAAAACTATCAGCTTTCGTTACTTAATCAAACCTAAGTAATCTCAAGTTACACGTCCAAGATTCTCTTTCAATTATTTTACATCCACCCAATGCTTGTAAAAATTCAATGAAATTGATAGCTGTTATGGAGACTCCGCGAAACTTGAATTGCATTTTCATTGTCGCGATGTTTTCGTCGGGAAAACTACAACTAATTATAGTGTCATATATGCATCATCGGTTTCCTTAAATGAAAATTTCAACACTCTATTGATAGTTCAGATGGATTAAATTTTTTTATTAGTGAGTGTGTGAGGCGTGCAGCCCTTGTGCTGACCAACTTCTTCCTTTTCCCTGATTTTGGTGGAACTTGGTTAGTACAGGGACTGCGTTCTCCCGTGGCATCACAACGGGACGCTATGCGTGCTTTGTGATAACAGAGCTACCACTCCGACCTAACCTAACCTAACCTAGAGTGTGTGAGGCAGAACTTATTCATGTAAACCACGGTTAAAGTATTGCAGTTAAAACTACGTGTTAATACTTGACTCACACGGCCCACACTTAAATTTATTTTTTTTTAACAATTTGAAGTGATATTCCGTAATAATTATGCGGCCTCTAGATGTTGCGACTTGCTGTACGACTAATCGCAACATGTAGGAGAGAACAATAAACCACAAGCATGCCGAAATGTATGCAATTAATTTGTACTTCTATCAACTAAAATAAGTGCCGCCCTAATGCTACTACTTCTTCCAGTAGTGCTGCAGCAGCTGCTACAATTTCTTTTTGCTTGCTTGGTATTCTTGTTGAACAGTATCATTTTATAAAAACACACATCTACATACACACACACACCGATACAAATGCAATTTGCCCACAGTTGATTAGTTAAGACAGCCAATGTGAAATCAAATGGAAAATAGCAGGAGCAGGACCAATAGCAATAATAACAAAAAAATAAAAACAAAAAATAATAAGAAAAATCAAAGATTATATGTTTGTATAACAGCAATGATTACGTTGAGTGGTGACGGGGGAGGTGAAATGGTGGATAGTGAAATTAAAATCCTGTTAACTAAACGTTTAAAGGAATTTAATACCTTTTCAAATGCAATTTTTATATACTTTTGGAATGTAAAAAACCAATGTACAGAATTCCAATGCAATTATTTGTTGCTTTTTCTACTTTTTCTATTTACTGTTATTATTTATGAGCACAAACATGTAATCCCTCTTTTGTTTACAGTTTCTTTTTTTTTTTTGTTATTGTTTTTCTTGTATTATTTTATGTCTCTTTTTTGTATTCCGCTATTTTTTATTTATTTTTTATAATAATACATGCATGCTGGTTGTTTTTTATTCTCAATTGTTATATGCTGTTATTTTTATTGTTATTTAGTTTGTTTTGTTGTTGTGTTTTTGTTTTTTTCTTTTTAATAAAAAATACAGTTCTATTGTTTGTTTTCCTTACAACAAGGACATCTAAAAAAATAATCCATAAATGGTTTCTATTTAATTTCTTCCTACTCTCCTTTCTCTTCTCTACTCTTCTTTGAAAGCAACACTACTTTTCATTTATTGTTGTTGTTGTTTTTTTATATTCACAATATATAACGGTGTTCTTGAACACAGATTTCTCGTTAGGAATTGCAAAATTTATTAAAAACTTTCATTATTTGTTAGTTTGAATATTTAGAATTTTTTGTAAATACCAATTGGAATGAAACAGAATTTTTTTGTATCTTTTTTTTTCTTAACTTAATACACACACTCGTTTTTTTTATTTTTATATTTGTTGGGCTGTTTAATTTTAATTTACGTTTTATTTCTTTAATTTTGCTTTTATTTCATCCATTAGATTTCTATTAGAGACTATTTTCCGTTACTTTCGCTTTAAACGGCATTAACCGCACTAGTGTGCTCTCAAAATATTACTGATGGAATTCTGTCTACCGACTGCTTGTGCTTATTGTGTTTGTGATATTTTTTTTTACTTTATCTCTATACCCTACAGCCAGCAAGCACCCATAACGGGAAGTGATGAAGAACAGTATGAGATAAAAATATGGGTTACTTATGTATGTGTACCGAGACCATCATACCATAAACACAATAAACGCAACGCAGCAAACACAACAGTCTCTCAAAAATAGAATACATGGGCGTATATAAAAGTGATTATTTTAAAGACAAGGCGACAACAAGCAAATATCAGCTGTTTCGCTTGTAGGATAATTTCTATTTCTATTTACAGCAATAAGAGAATTAGTGGTTCCAGTGGGAGGATTCATGCTGGCAATAAAAGGATTAGTGCTGTCAATACATACATACATACATAATAGGTCATTAGAACTCTTTAGTTAGTATTGCGACCTAGTTTCTCACACCACTTATGTTGTGTGTGTTAATTTTATACAGGAGTGGCGGGACCTACAGTTTAAAGTCGACTCTGAAAGTCAGACTTTTGAAAAACTTTTCATGCCAATTTCTTTTACACTCAGATTATGTGCCAGAAATCTGCTGAACGAGTGGAAGTCGTCGAAGAAATATTTGTTTCACATTTTCGTTTTCATGTCTGACCTGGAGTTTGAACCATGTAATGATAAAGAGCGGTTGAAACTAAAAAAAATTATGTAAGGTAATCATACATTCGTATTTGATCGACTGTAACTTTCTTGTTTGCTTTCGTTTCTGCATTTCATTTCCATCTCTCAGTTCAAGTTCAAATTTGATTTGAATTTAATGATTACGAGAGTCAATTTATCATTTACTGTTGCCTCATTTTGCATTTGTAATGCTCTCACGATTTTCCATTTCTCTTTAATGCAATGCAATGGCGAAAGTAGAGCTTTTCTCTGAATGTTTTTTGGCGCGCATTAAAAGCTATACGCGAGAGAGTGGTTTTGTAAAAATCAAAGGCGTAGCAAAAAAAAAAAGCTAGAGCACTATGTGAGATATAATTGCGAGTGCATGCAAGTTCTCCTTTTAAAGTTTATTTTTACTCCAGCACAGATCAACTTAATTTTGTATTCATTTAATCAAATAAAAAAAAAAATAATCGACGAAATAAATTCCAATTTGGTTTTTAAATTTGATTTATTTTAATCAATAAAATTTATTATGAATTCTTATGGCTTTAGCACTTTAGCACGACACTGTTTTCTTAATTCCGTATTTGCATTCAAATTCTTTAAAAATTCTATGGCCACCTGTAGACAGTAAAAAACATGAACAACAAAATGAAAAGAGAAACAGAAAAAAAATTCAGTCTCTCTTCTAAAAAGCCTCATGCTTTTTGCCTTTTATCTCTCAGATACATGTACTCTGGCATCATCTCCCTCATCTTTACTCTCGAAAGCTTTTATTTAAGCAAAACTAAAGGACTTTAAAAAGCTTTTACGCAAAAACAAATCCTTTTAAAGATATTTTTGTTGTTGTTGCTTTTAAAATTATGACAACTTGTCAGGTTATTCCATTAAAAATAGAAGACGGCAACCGACAAATCAAAACTGACAGTGAATTTTTAAAAACAAATAGAAGTTCTCTCTCTTCCTCTCTCTCTCTCTCTCTCTGTCGGTCTAGTTTTTCATTTTCGAAATATTTTGAAGCTAAAAGTCCTTTGAAAAGGATAAAACCGTAACAGCAACAACAAAAACAATGATTTGATGTTATTTTTAAGTGATTATGAATGTTTAAAATGCTTCTGATGGAGGAATGCATGATTTCTATTAGTTTTAATAGCAAATTTCATATTTAAAGGAACTTGAATGTTAGAAAGACATAAGAAAAGGAAATTTTTAAGAGGTTGTCAATAAATCTCCACTCAAGAAGGGTTGTAGTAAGGACATAAACCTTTAAGGATCGAGTTGTTGGAAAGTTGAAATAGTCGAATTTTAAGAGTCCCATGGACTGTGGTTCCAAAAAGACAACAAAAGTTGCCTACACATTATTCAGAATGCTGGATGCTAAATATAGTTTAACTTTGTAACTGTCAACTGTAATGAAGCGTCACTAGTACCGGAACTGGATCTTCTAAGGTTTAGGGAGAAAAGTTTAAAGCGATCTACTAATCGAATAGGCGGAGGCCAAATTAATAGTGTAGACTCTAAGAACACTTCTGCAGAATAGGAATCACTTCAAAAATCCGAATCACCAGAATACATACTTGGCGGCTTTCATGTGTTTTAGAGAGAGAGAGAGAGAAAGAGAAACACGTGGGTCTTTGCTGGGAAGAGAATTATTTCTACTGACATTGAATAGCTTTCTGACATTCGCCAGAACAATAGGCCTCAGCCTATATAGATTGAGAGCAGTAGAATATATCGCCTTGCAGCAGGAGTACAATTCAGTCATAGTATATACACACATAATTGGTTATTACAACCCAAGTCAGGATTACGACCTAGTTTCTCACGCCACTTATGTTGTGGGTGTTAATTTTATACAAGAGTGGCGGGCCCTACAGTTTAAAGTCGATTCCGAGCGACAGATTAGTGAAATAGGGAGAATTTTAAAAAATATATATATAAAAAGAATCCACACACATCTTTTTCTAATTATTAAACAGATTTAAGTTTAGATTCATGTTAATAACCAGTTTTTAAATAATTTATTTCGTCGTTTGTGTTCATTATTTTTATAACAAAAAATGTTTGTTGGGTTATCGAATAGATTAGTTTTCTTATCATGAATTTTTAAAACGAAAACTTTGTTTTGTTATTAAATAATACCAATTAATTAATGATTGTAAACAAATAAAAAAGCAAATTGCCTGATATACTAAATAAATAAAAAATAATTAGAAATATAAAAAGTATTAATTAAGACAACAAAATAAATTTAAAATAAAAAATAATATAAATTATGCTGAATAATTATTGTATAACAACGTTACCCAGCCATGTAGAACAAATTGACATTCAAAAATTCGAAAAATATGTATGTGTGGGAAAAAGAGGTAGAAAAGAATTCAAATATTTTTATGACAATCTTATTACTGAATGATGATGAAATAATAAATTCTGTTTTTTATTACATAATAATTAAGTACTTAATTACGGAATTTAATGTCATTTTTTAATTGCTTAAGAAATCAAAAAGAAATTATTAGGTTTTCCAATTTTTAAGGTTGCAGTCAATTGTGCGATACGAAATACTATGCAGTTGGGATTGATAGCAGAACATATAGATTTGACGCCTCTGTAAAAACTAAGCAGCTTACATAGCTTGCACTTAAGAATGATAAATATAGGGTGCATTGTTTATCGGTTTAATTTGAACCATCGCTTATTTCGAATCTGGCAATGCTTATGTCATTCGATTCTGTCACGATTCTGTCACAAAATTCAGTATATTATCTCCACTGAACGTATTGAATCGATTTACGCTTGTGCCACATTGGAACCTATTGGAAATTTAGACCAATTAGAAACTGCACGATGATGTCGTTTTTGCCAAAAAAAAAAACATCTTTTCGCATGAAGCTCATTTTCATCTTGGTGGGTGCTACGTTAAGCAAAATTGCCGTATTTGGAGCTCAGAAAGCCCACATCATTGTCCCATGAAAATAAAAATGAGGTCGGCACAACCATTACGGTTATGCACGATGATAACCGATTTTTTGCACCCCCTCTTAATGGTATTGATGTGAACTATGTTTGGTTTCAACAGTGTGATGCAACTTGCCACACATCTCATACCACAACCGATTTATTGCTTCAAACGTTTGATGGCCGTTTAATTAGCCGATATTTTGATGTCAAATGGCCGGCAAGAGGCTGTGATTTGACATCGTTTTCTGTGTTATGCCGACAAACCCGAAACAATTGAGTATTTGAAGACCAAAATTCGTGATGCAGTTGCCGTAAAAATGTACGAAAATTAGTCCAATCGAATGAGGTACTGTGAGGCCAGTCGACGGACATCAGTAGGCTTTATGGACTCATTTTAAAGTCCCGTTGAATTCATAAAGCCTACAGATGATCAACCTATGCATTACCGGCTTCAATCACAAGTAGACTTTATAGATTCATCAAACATTCAAAATGAATCCATAAGAAAAAGCTGGAGGTCTTAGGCAATGTTTTTTTCAATATGTCAGGCACTTAGTAGTTGTGTTCTACACTGTGTGAAGCAGAAGTTGAGAATGTTTTAAATATTCCTTCAATATATGTTGTTTAATTATCTTTAATGTTGTTATTTTTTCATACTTTTTAAAACCGTTTCGCCACCAATTTTTTAATTTACATTTATAAACTTACGTTTCTAATTAATAGTTTTTTTTTTAAGAAAACTATTCTTTTCGTATCACTTTTGCTGGAGAACGAGCGTTTTTTTTTAAACTATGAAATGAACGTCTTTCCCAAATGCTTGGTAATTATCAACTGATACTATATTTTGCCGCGGTAGTAGTTTTATGTAGACTCCTCCAGCTGATTGATTGCCTATGACGTCTTATTCATGCATTCAATCATTCATTCATACATTAACACTTCACCATTAAATAATCTTTAAATTTTTCTATTTGTCTGCGAACACACAAATAAAAACCAACAATTAATCAAATGATGGCAAAGACGAACTTGAAATGCCTTACTTGAACAAGTATGTTTTAAAACTAAATATTCTGTTCTCAACTGTGCTGTTTTGTTTAGAAATTATACTAAATTTTTAATAAATTGCCGTGTTAGCAAAAAGTACGAAAGTCTTGAAATAAAAAAATCTGTATTATCGACACTATTTGTATTAAAAGTTTGATCAGGTTTTATGAAGGTATGGATTTTTTTGAGAAGGCCAAGGTTCAAGCCCAAGGTCAGGCATCTGCAACAAAAAGGAATATAAAAAAAATATTTCTTCGGCGACTGCCTCTCAGTAGATCTCTGGCAAAACCTCTGAGTGTAAATGAAATTGCCATGAAAAGTTTCTCAAAAATCTGTCGTTCGAAGTCGACTTTAAACTGTAGGTCCCTCCACCCATTTATAAAATTAACACCATCATTTCAGCCATAGCTTCTCATATCACTCATGTAGTGTGTGTTAATTTTATGCTTGACTTTCGACCTCGACATACAGATTTGAGTGACTTTTAATGGTAATTTTATTCCGAATTTTTGCCAGCACACTGCTGAGAGGAAGTTGCCGAAATATCGTCGTTTCGTTCGATATGTCTGAGCCAGGGGTGGAATAACGGGCTCATATCTAATAAGTTAACACACTTCCTACTAGAATATGGCGACTGCAATTTTTGCATTGGACGATGTCGCTTTTCTCCGAGGTCTTCACTATTATATGTACTTTAAAATCATTGTCTACAAGGATTTCTTATGCGCTGTAAGTGACCAGAAGAAGTAGCTTAGAGCTTTGCTTTCTAGGGCTTTGAAAGAGAGCTAATGGGGCTCAGTAAAGTAGGAAGTGTATGAACATGCTATATTTATAGTGTTATATATAACATATCAACTATAGCTAGCTTGCCAAATAATTCTTGTTATGTTTGTGTTGGAGCCTAGGGTTAATTTTTCTCTTTTACTTTTTTATTAAAAAGAAAATTTTAAAATAATTAAAAACAAATCAAAGCCTCTCACTAAAGGCCCGTTTTTTTAAATATGCTATGTATTATCAGTGAGACTTAATACCCATTGTTTATTAAAGAAAATTATTTACACAATATTTTAAAGAATTTCAAATTGATTTAATAAATTGATAATGAATAATCAAATATTTTGAACCTGTTCAAACGAGAAAATATTAGAAAATCATGACTATTGCCACAGATGCCATTTGTTTAATATGAATCTGATGTGGTTTACATAAAAAAGAACCACTGGTTAATTTTAATTTAGTCTGGAATTTATAAGTGAATTAGTAAAACTACGATTTTATAAAATAACACAACCAAAGTTAGGTTACATATATACATACATACATACATAATTGATTATTACAACCCTGTAGTCAGGATTACGACCTAGTTTCTCACACCACTTGTGTTGTGTGTGTTAATTTTATACATGCGAGACGGGACTTACAGTTTAAATTCGTAAAATTGTTTAAGAAACTTTTCATGGCAATTATATTTACTACGTATACATTCAAATACTTTCATATAGTCATGTAACTTTGAAGATATTGATTAAAGTCTTGACTTTAAATATCCTAATCTGAATGCATGCCTGTTATTGATGGCAATCACTAAATTGGTAACCCACTAACTTGACTAAAGCCAAGGTTGAATGCGAGGTAAAACGATATAGAAGGACACATAATGCAAAGAATTTGCATTTGATTGTAAAAAATCATCCACAGTGACCAACATTCACCGAGGCCATTTGCATACAGTAATTCCAAGTCACTTATCATTGCCCATTTGAGGTGAAACCATTACTAGGTTTTTAAGTCATTACAAGGAAATGTTGAGGAATATAGACAAATTCCTGTATAGCAACTTTCATGCTCGATCAAATTAGTCTGAACGTGATTTGGACCACTTAATAGTTAACCAAGTCGTCATAGTCTAGTAGGCAGTATGTTGACATCAAATCAAATCTCAGCTCAGACATCTCAAGCAAAACAAAATATGAAGAAAATACAGTGAAATCTCCCACGACCGTCTATCTATATTAGTCAGCTATAGGGAGCTGTCCGCTAAAGGAAATGTTAGGTTAGGTTAGAGGACGTTTATTAGTCAATTAAGACAAGTACAATACCCGGAGGTCGAATTGACCCATTGTACAAAGTTCTCACACCAGAAAAGAAAAAGAAGAAAAGCAACATTGTAGTTGCCGTATTCTAGTAGGAAGTGTGTTAACTTATTAGATCTGAGTTCGCTGTTCAACCCCTGGCCCACACATCTCGGACGAAGTGAAATATACAGTTTAAAGTCGACTCCGAACGACAGATTTTTGAGAAATCTTTCATGACATTTTTATTTACTCTCAGAGTTTTTGCAAGAAATCTGCTGAGAGCATGTCGCCGAAGAAATACTTTTTGTATTTTGTCTTGATGTCTGGCCTGGGGCTCGAACCCTGGCTTTACGTCTAATAATTTTTAATTAGCTTCAAATTTGCTATTCAATTTAATGTTTGAGATAACAACTGCTATACATTTTGATTATAAAATTAAGAACGAAAAAATTTTTTCAGAAACTTTTCAAGCAATTCTAATTACTTTCAGAGTTTTTGCCAGAAATCTGCTGAGAGGAAGTCGCCGAAGAACATTTTTTTCATATTTTAGTTTTGATGTCTCACCGAGGCCTCATGTTTATTAAGCCAATACTGTAAAGGAAAGTTTGATTGCAATTCATAATCGAACCCTACTTTTGAAATTGAAATTTTTTAGCTCCTAAACTCCGAGCGTTTTATGCAACTAAAAAAGTTTTAAGTACCTATGCTCAGCAAAACCCCTACAGTTTATTATTACTAGAAAAATAACAGGCAATTTTAGTTTTAAAAAAGGACGATAGATTTTATGTTTGAAAAGGAAACGCAATTTTTAAATTATTTCCACTGAAATACAATTAATACAAATTTTTATGACAGTGTGGTGTACAAGTTTGGGGCACGCAATAAAACTATTATAACGAGTACAGTATAACGTGCAATTTATTATTTCTAATGGATTTCGTTTAGCATTAATTTCTATTGGGTTTTTGCTTTTGCAGGTGGTATTCCTTGTATGTAACAGACATTCCTTGTTTGTTACAACCATTCAGTGTTTTATTATAGCCATGTTAAGAACGTAACATCATATTTAGTTTGGTTTTATTGTCCATTTTTTTTTACCACTCAACTGAAATGAACGTAATTAATAATTTGTTTTCTTTAATAATTTTTCAAAAATATTTTCTAACTTTTGGAATTTTTGTCACGTCAACTGCGTTTCTAAACAATTCATATGAAGCTTTACTGTAGAATAGCCCTCCCACCCAATCAATAACACCGGCCACTGTTTGTTTATTTTTTGTTTTTTGTTTACATTTCAATTAAATAGAATAATCAATTAATATGCCGGTGTGGTATTATATTAGCTGAACAATAATAAACAAAAAATAACGATATTTAAAAATGTTAATTGTTTAATTTGTAATACCCTATTCGATTAACAGAAATAATATTAATACGATAACAAATTTGTTTAAATGGCAGTGCTATCTATAAACCTACCACCATTACTTGGTCAACAACAGGCTTCTACAACCCTTTAGTCAGTATTACAGCCAAGCTACTCAAACTACTCACGATATGGTGTGTTAATTTTAAACCATAAGTGGCGGGACCTAGAGTTTAATGTCGTGTCCGTATAACAAATTTGCTTTTAATAGCTATTTTATTTAATTTCAGAGTTTTCGCCAAGTTGCGAAAAGAAATATTTCTGTTCACCCTTTGTTTTGTTTAAGATGTCTGAGCTGGGGTTTAAAGAGAAAACAGATTACCTAATAAACTACGGCGACTTAGCTTACGTGAACCCTAAGTTATCTCTTTTCAGTATTTAACTTAATTGGTCATTACAACTCTTCAGTCAGGATTACGACCTAGCTTCTCACACCACCCATGGTGTCTATTTTAATTTTGTCCACGTGTTTCTGGACCTAAAATTTAAGGTGATATAATATAATAAAATTTATTTACTTTCAGAGTTTTTGCCAGAAGGCTGCTGTGAGGAATTCGCCAAAGAAATAATTTTTCATATTTCGTTTTATTCCAGATGTCCGAGCTGGTATTTGAATCACGGCCTGACGTCTAACAAGTCAGCACATTACCGAAAAGATTACGACGGCTTAATTCGTTGAAAAAGTCATATATTTTATGGGTTGATATCCTAGTTTAGACCTATTCCTTTCTCGAAAGTATAGAGAGCAATAGCTAACCGCCATACTGATTCTGGATTGCGTAGTAAAATTTCAATTAAATAAGAGCTACTACATTAATACTAAGAATAGCTAATTGATGGATTTTTTTATCTCCTTGTGAACAATGCTAACTTTGTCTTAGTTGTGTTAATGCCCAGTCCCCATTCGTTGTACCATTTAGAAACTGATGCTAGCCATCAACTAACAAATCGAAATGTTTTCTGAATACGGATCATCAATTTCAATACAAGTGAGATGGTTATATTGGTTCCGAAGTGGTAATTTCAACAAGGAACAGAAAGAGCCCCAGGATAGCGAAAAGAAAATCGACTAATTTGTGATATACCGATTTGGGTTGTTCCCAGGATTTGGCGTAATGTAAAAATTTGATGGGTTCTATGTTTACAGAGTCTGAAATCACACTGGTACGACATGGAAAACAATCAGACATAAAATATTAATGGAAAATGAAAAGGAAAGTTTTATACCTTTCCTGAAATAACATTTTGAATTTAAGGTGGCCCCTCAAAATGTACCAAAATACCACAAATTGTTCATTGCGTGCCGCTATTGAAGAAAGTACTTAATTTACCATCCATGATGCGTACATTACTCTTTGCATGTTCCATTTTTCAACTCATTCCCCCATTGTTGAATATTACAATAACAACATATGTGCCAACCTCTTCCTCTCTTCGTTTTTGTTTTATCAGTTACACTAACAACTTATTTAATAAACAGTGGCATGTATAATAAACTTGTTTATTTTGTTTTTATTTTCTCTTTCTTCTTCGCATATTTTTTTTTTGTTTTTATTGCTTATTTGTTTACGTCTTATTTATTTGTTTTGTTGGGGTTTTTTGTTTTTGTTATTCTTCATAACAAATGTGGCTATTGACTGTCTACCGAAAAGAGTAAATGACTGAAAACCGGTTCTTTTTCAAAGAAAAAATATACGTAAAGTGGGGCCTATTTCATAATAGGTAAGCAATGTTGTCAATAAAGCGTTTTTGTTGATGTTTAAAAGTTTCATTAAATTTTCGTTGCAAACATAGTGTAAAATGTCGTTTATAGGCTGTCCACATTAACTCAGTTTTTACGTTTTAAATTGAGTTACTAAATATTGTGTTCAAACATAGTGCAATTAAGCTTATTCAATTAGCATTTAGTTACGTTTAGGTTAGGTTTTCGTTAAAAAAGCAAATAATTATTCAAACCAAATATTTCTTAAAACTCATATTCAATTAACCTTCATACAGTTTCCTACAGTTTAATCTCGACTATAAATGACAGATTTTTTGAGAGAGTTTTTATGGCAATTTCATTTACGCTCAGGGTTTTTGCGTCGTTGTTAAGGCTGTAATCAGTCGAAATAATTTCAATGTTTTTACATCATATAGTGAGAATAAACTCCTTTAAATCCAATGCCAAGCGAATATCTCTTAAAGTTACAAGACTTGGACTCCGTATTTATTTATGTCTTCACATAATTATAGAAATAATAAAATAAAATAAAAATAAATTAATATTCCTTACCAGCATATTTCTATACTGTGACACATTCTTGACTGGAAATTGAACACTTTTTTGGTTTCAAATTTCCAAATAGAGGCTACAAAAACATTTAACAACAAAACAAATATAAATGAAGATTGAAAATCAAAACACGAAATGTTTAAAATAAAATGCAAAAATATTGGGTAATATAAAAAGTATCAGTGGATTTGTCCATGGTCCATGAGTTTTGACAGTATGTTGGAAAAACTGTTTCAAATACGCCGAACGAAAACAACAGCTTCCGTTTATTGATAAACGCTGAAGGCTGGGAGTTAAAGGACTAGTTTTCTAAATTTCTTTACGGAAACTTCAAAGTCAGAGGTGTACCATGCTCTGTTTACTCAAGAACAAAAAATTATATAGAAACACTGACAACAATGCACAAGTGTCAGGAGACACTACAACAAGTACAACAACCATATACATTTTTACACAAAGCATTGCCTCACTCCATTATTCTAGAACTTACCGAAACTTGACAAATAAGTGAAATTGCAACACGAATGCTGTCCTGCATACAACACGGAAATGATGCAGGCTGCAAGCACAACAATTGTACTATTCGCCGCTAAGAAGATGACAGTAATACATATCCTTAGAATCCACGGTAATGAGATTCCTCCACACGAAGAGGTCAAATACTTAGGAAACTTACTCTGGAGCTTTGAAGTTGACTCCAACGACGATTGTGTTGGATATTCCTGTTCTACGCCAGCAAGTTTCATTCACATGAAGGTGAAGATTAAAGCAGGAAGCCTTAAAGGACATCAACTGATTTCAGTGTGGAAACGGGCCGTAGCCTATATACAGGCCAGCGACCACATCGACTCTGTGATACAAAGTGGCTACACGTCGACTCACAAAAGTGGTATGATCCATATGGAGGGATCATGAATAGTGAAGCCCTGGGTATACACTCGTCAATAAAATTGAGAAAGGTTGTAGATGGAACTCTGCGCAATATTGGACACAGTGTGGAATCCTATATGAAAGGAGTTATATAGAAGAAAGGATAAAAGTACTCTTGGCAGTTATACACTTACTTCCAGGGCATTACTAAAGTGCCAAAACGCGCTCAATTATCCACTTAAAGTCAAATTCCTTTCATATATGTGCTCGAATATAAGTTACATAAAAGAAATAAATGAGTCTGAGGGGATCCTAACTAGGCCCACTTAATATTATCGGTTCAATACGAATTTCCTGCAACTGATGAAGAAATAACCTATTTTCGGTGCTAGGGGTAAGGCACACAAACATCTTGAAGCCGTTTCTGAGGCACTTACAGATCATTATATCTGCAATAAGCAACTGTACAGGATGGACCCATATGATGATAATATCTGCAGATCTCTTGTGATGAAGTGAAGTATACGGAACACTTGAACACTAGCTGGGTAGCACTAGGCCATACGTGATACAGTCTATCACAGGAGTACATGCAGGATGAATAAGAAATGCTGATATTGTATTTGCAGAAAGTGGTCCGATTCTTTGACATACTAGGTCTGTAATTTAATAGGGCACGGGCAATATATGAACAGTGCTCATAATCGAAAAGACCGCCTTAGACTTGATCACATTTTGTTATGTTTAATCATAACTACACAGATGAGTAATTTCTAGTGGAAACCTGTAAACACTGTTTTCCTGCATTTTATGTATATTTCGAGATACTTTTTATATCACCCAATATAAGAATACAAATCAAATGACTGTAGCCGATCTTCCAAGCAGTAATTGAAATTTAAAAACAAAATCGAACATTCGAAAATAGTTTAACAAGTGAACTCAACTAAATAACGAGGAAAAAACAAAAATACAAACTACAAACAGAATAAAAAATAAATTAAAACAAATTAATTTATTAATAAAAAAATAATCTAAAATCTACATATTTAAACATTAAAAACTTAATTATATTTTTAAATTATGGATAATGATAGAAGGTGTACGAAAATCAAACAAATCATATTGTTTAGCGTTCTAATGGTGTTGGCTCTACTGATAGGCTGGCATGTTTATGGTAAATAAAAATAATTTTTAATTTTATTTTTAATTAATTACTAAAAAATAAAAAATAAAAACATACAATAGCCCATTTCAAGTACACAGCTGAAACAGTGATTGGGCGAGAAGAACAAGAGTTATGTGATTTCACTGAAAGCCTATACGAACTTGAACGTGGTAACAATCCTTATCTTTTGAAGGTAAACTTTCAAGGCAAAACTGAGAGAGATGAAACGGATGATGTGGCACCACAACCGTAAGTAAATGCTTAAAAATAAACCATATAATCGACTACTAAAGTATTGCCTAAACGTTGTGGTTGAATATATTCATAACGGGTGATTTTTGGGTATGTAGTGCTTCGATAGAGTTTTCAAAATAAATATGGTTTCGGCAAAGTCTATTAAGTCCGTCACCCAATATGTTATATTCGTAATATCGGTAAAGACTCCCCAGGGCAGAATCTAATTCGCCTTTAATTACGTTTGACTGAGACCTTGACTTACATAACATACATACATATGTAATTGGTCATTACAACCCTTTAGTCAGGATTACGACCTAGCTGCTCCCAACACTTACGTTGTGTGTGTTAATTTTCTATATATGAGTGGCGAGACCAACGGTTTAAAATCAACCCCGAATGACAAATTTTTGAGAAACTTTTTCATGGCAATTTTATTTACTCTCAGAGGTTTTTCCAAAAAAGCTACGGAGAGGATGTCGCCTAAGAAATATTTTTTCAGATTTCGTTTTATTAGAGCTGTCTGACCCGGGGCTTGAACCCTGACCTCACGTCTAGACTTTGACGACTACAACTTACATGACTTCCATAACGTTGACGAATATCTTAAATTTTTAGATAATAACGGAGATCGCTGGTCTTTAATGACCCTAAAAAAACAGACAACACAAATCAACGAGGCGCGTATGAATTTTTAATATTTTGCCTTCTTTATATTCTTTTGACTACATTGCTATAGCCTGCTGGAAGTTAACAGAAGTGCTTTGGTTTTGGAAGAACTGAAAACCATTTCTCTACTACGACGTCTGTTTGACAATTATGAACTGCATACGCATGTCCCCGAAAATATCACTTCAGCCAAAGAACAGGAACAATTTGATTTTTTAAAAGCAATACTGGCAACACCACATATGCAAAAAACCATCGAGTATTTGGAGAATAGAGGCAAGAAAACCTATCCGGAATTATGTACACGCGCTGATAAAATATTTTCTTTGTAGGCATGATCAAAAACAAATCACGTTCGTATATAGAAATTCTATATGACCTTTGGTTTACGGCCTATACAAGACGCGAAGGACATTTGGGTAGTTCGGGCTTCGAACATGTCTTTTTAGCCGAACTACGTGGTGAAAAGGTATTGGGTCTACACAATTGGGTGTATTTTGCTGAACAAGAGAGATTCGGAAATTTAAACTACAATGGTTATATAAAAATAAAGGAATTGAAAAAGGTTTGTATTGTAAATGTGCATATCATGAGAGTTTAATAAAATAAAATTTCATTGTAGCCCAATCAGTTTATTGTGTCCTTTCGTGCCCAGTTCTATAATCGAACCAAACCTTACAATACCATATTTATAGGCACTTCCCCTGAGTTGGAAATGAGTTTGTATACATTGTGTTTTGTTCTATACGCCTCCAGTCCTTGTCCCGTGCAATTGGGTCAAGAGAAATTTCATATCATAACGTACGTCTGGGATAATGACGGAAGAGATACCGTTGCCTCAGCTTTTCCATCCATTTTAGAGAATCCATTGTGTGATATAAAGGATATAAATTGTATTTAGAAAAGAAACAAGTTAAATAAATATTTATTTTTTTATTACAACAATAAAAAGGTTAAAGTTGTCCACATGACACGAAAACTTATTTTATATTTAAAGGTTATGATAATTAAATTTTATTTTCTTACTTATTGACAACACTCAAGAGATGTGCCCTATCCAGTACAGTGCACTGATTGAAATACCGGAAATACAGTTCCAAGAAAATTATGATTTTTTTCTGATCACCAACGTACAACATTCGGCATAATTTGTTTGTAGAATATCGGTGACTATCATTAAATTAGTATCGGTAAGTTGCCATAGCTTAGTAAGTAGTGTGATTGGTTTATTAGAGGTGAGCATGGCTCAGGCAGCTCGAGCAAATCCAAACATAAAAAATATGTCTTTGGGTGACTTTCTGCCAGCAGTCTTCAGGCAAAAACTCTGAGAGTAAATAAATTTGCCAAGACAAAGTTCCGCTCATGTATAAGGTTAACACACACAACATATGTGTTGTGAGAAGCTATGTCGTAATCCTGACTAAAGGGTTGTAATGACCAATTATGTATGTATGTAGATTGCCATAGCTTAGTAAGTAGTGTGTTGGCTTATTAGATGTTAGCCTGTGTTTCCATCCATGGTACAGACATCTCGACATTACACATAAAAATGTATTTTTTTCGGTGACTTTCTCCCAGCAGTCTTCTGGCAAAAACTCTGAGAGTAAAAATTCTTATGCAAAGTTTCTCAAATCTGTCGTTCGGTGGTGTGGAAGCAACTGACTAAGGAGTTCCAATAAGCTGTTTAATAAGTATCGATACTAAATATCAGTGCTGATGAAAATGCTTCGAGACTTCGCCATAGTCTAGTAGGTAGTGTGTTGGCTTATTAGACATAAAGCCAGGATTCGAGCCCCAGGCCAGACATCAAAACAAAACACAGCGGCGACTTCCTCTCAGCAGATATCTGGCAAAAACTATGAGAGTAAATAAAGTTGCCATGAAAAGTTTCTCAAAAATCTGTCGTTCGGAGTCGACTTTAAACTGTAGGTCCCACCACTCATGTATAAAAATTAACACACAAAACGTAAGTGGTGTGAGAAACTAGGTCGTAATCCTGACTGAAGGGTTGTTATGACCAATTATGTATGGAGGTCAAGTGTAGGGTTACTCTTGTTAACATTTGGTATTATGCTCTCAATGGCCAATTGAGTGACGGAGAACTTTTCATATGACGAAACTAATGCCCTACATGTTGCTTATCCTCCATGTACCTCTCTTTGACTCTGAGACATAAGCGCTTTTACGCACCAAGAAAGCGAAACGAAAAATAGTTTTAAAAAAGCGCTTCATTAGCCCACTTGAAAATGTTAAATCATCTCCTTAACGAGTATAACACAATTAGTCTCCAGAGATCCAAAAAAAGTAAACGATAAAATATGAGTCTGTTTATATTTGCAGTTTACTCTCTCTCTCTCTCTCTCTCTCTCTCTCAGTCACACAATGTATAACAATTTTGTAGACAGCTGGGCCATATGAGCACACACATTTGGAGTTTTTGTGTTTATTTTTTGAATATTAAAACTAGAAAAAAACAACAACAACAGCAACTAAAACAATAATGATCTCAAATCAAAACACGGAATATTTAAATAAAAACAAAAAACAAATGACAAAAACGACACACAAAATTATTTAAAACAGTCGAAAGAGTGAAATCCAAATGAAGAGACCAACCAGCAAGCGAACAGTATCTGAAAAATTTATGATTTTAAGATAAAAATCGAATACTTTTAAGTGTTTCCAAGAAAATATTGTACAAAAAAATAATTAAAAAATAAAAGAAAAACAAAATTAATTCATTAAAGTGTGAAATTATAACGAAAGTGCTGTCTTTTTGAATATGACTACCACCGCCACCCCCATACCCACTAATAATAGTGGCAGCTCTCCAACTCCAGAAGATGAGAAATGTGCCAAAATCAAACGTTTTATAATATTTGGCGTTTTGTCGGCTGCAGCCGTTATTGGTTGGCATTTATATGGTAAGGTTTTCAAATTTCCTTTATTTACATACGAATGCATTAAATGACTTACATACACACGTGTGTGTGGTTTTTTTCTAGAACATTTTGCTTACGAGCCGTCAAAGGATCATGTCAGCCCCACTGAATATGAAATGACAGACTTCACCAAAAGTCTTTACGACCTGGAATTGCAGCACAATCCATATTTGGCGAAAGTTAATTTTCAGGGTAAAACCAAGGCTTCGTATCGTGATGATCGAGCACAACATCCGTAAGTATTTTTTATTTTTTTTCTCATTAAACTGGGGTTTTTATTTCATTTTTTTTTTTTTTTAACGGAAACTTTTTCAATTTTTAACGGCAATGTGTAAATGAATGAATATCTCGTTTAGACATCATTACGTTAATGAGTTACTGTCAGCGTGTTCAGGCTTAAACTGATAAAAAGCGGTATGCAGTATAGGGTATTCAGAAAACAGCGTTTATTTTTAAAATTTGTAAACAACTTTTCTAATGATTTGTTCAACATATTCGAATTGAAAGAAACTAAAAAGGGGAAATACATAAGTGTACTCTTATACATAAAGCGTAATATATTACGCCACGTCGTTTTTACAATGACTAGTAGGAAGTTTGTTTAGATTTTAAGTGATAAAAAGTGGTTTACATTATAGGGCGGCCAGATATTTTTTTTTTTTATTCAAAAGTGTTTAATTCGTGTTCAAATAGACGGTGCACGAAAAATCCTAACATATTGCATCATATTCTTTTCATAGTAAGTACTAGGAAGTGTGCTAAGATTTTACAAAAAATTTAAACTTGAACGTTTCGTTTCTTAATGAAATTCCGGAAATATTTTAAAATAAAAACTAATGAAATGTGATATAATCGTACGTTGAGATGTCCAAAAAAAGTTTTTTGTTTACATACATATCTTAAATACATTAGTTTTAATGAATTACAGTAAATGTATTCCAGATCCAAAATGATAGAACGTCAGGTTTCTCAATTTTAAGTTAGAAAATTAATAAAACATTAAACACACATGAATCTATGATTTTCATAAGACTTTAATCCAATTATAATGCCGAAGCCTTGGCTTAGATTGTTTGCAGCAGTTGTTTCTTACGAGGTAATTTTTTCGGTATCTAGGCGCTAACTTGATGAATATTTTCAATGCTCCGCATTAGCTACTCAAATCAGATTTAACGGCGTCAGATCCATTGATTCTGGTAACTAATTGACGTCGAAAAAACGTGAAATTAATCTTTCTTTGGAAAGCTCTAATACATTGAAGCTGAATCGATATTCTAAGTGCAATATCGCCTTGGATGTTGTAAATATCGCACTACTTCTATTGGTATTATAGGATGGTAAGCCTATAGAACTAGAATGGTCTCTGTAAATAAACCCAAGTTGGAATGGAGATCTATCTATATCTCACTCCTGCCAGCCGTAGCCTATCCTAACAAAAAGAAATGAAAAAATACGGACATCTATTACACGTGACTACATGGTAACAGAGACTGTTTTCGGACAAACATACAAAACTCACACTACCACACGGGAAGAATAGGTTGAAGACGCTAACACCGGTGACGGTGATACAATACTCTGCACCGAAAGCTCAAAATGGAATGTAGAACTGGATCTGGGTTCTATTCCGATAAACTGGTCCCGAACGAAGCCTACAGATTACCTAACCAGGCCATAATATTTCAGGCGGAGTTTTTTGCTATTGAACAAGTTGCACGTATGATTGCAAACGAGGACCTACTCTTGAGGACTCGAACTTGATCACATGTATGGACAGTCAAGCAGCAATCACAGCGCTGGGATCCCATCTCGTAAAATCAAAAGGCGTCAGGAGTTGCATAGACTCTCTATACTGCATACATCAGCATAACACCTACCTCTACTGGGTTCCTTACCAATGTAGAGAGAAACGAAAAGGCTGACTAACTGGCACGGAAGGAATCGGAGATGTCCGACGAGGAGACGAAAGAGTAGATATATGCGCCCCTATAAGAAAATGAGCATGGAATTCAGCAAGCTGTGGGTGATCCAACATACTTGGTTGCCGAATTTCAAAACTGCTGCGTCTAGCATTGGACAACGGAAGAACCTGGGAACTACTTGAGTTCGACAGGAATTCTAACGGAACACTGCGCTATTGGTAATTTTGCTGACAAGCTCGGCCTGCCCCATAAGGATTACTGCAGAAGAATCGGTAATCGGTACAACAACACTTATGTGAATGCCAAACAGACGTCATCGGTTTTTGGGTGACAGCACGTTTGGAGATCTGGGCATGGTTGCGAACGTGCCACTGAGTGTACTGGCCGGTTACATTGGGAGCTCGGGGTTTTTTAAATTCACCACTAACGGATCAAGACAAGGAGGTTTACCTCACACTGGGCAACACATTGGGCCATATGGGCTACCAAGCGAACTTGAACATGAACGGCAATCTAACCTAACCGCTCACCTAACCTAACCTATTACAATTACTCGTTATGTTCCGTATCTATACAGTATCGACAAGTTATATTATTTAGTCCAAGTTTACTCCTAAAATATTTTAAAATATGTTCCTTTATATTTGGAAATGATTTTTTTTTGGTTTTACAGTCTGTTGCAAGTCAATGAAGATCTCTTGGCATTGGATGATTTGAAAACTACTGCCCTAATGCGTCGTCTATTTGATAACTATGAATTGGATACTCATGCCATTGAGCATGTTACACCGGAAGAGGAACAGGAAGAATTGGAATTCTTAACAGCTATTCTCGATACGCCTGTCATGAAGAAGACAATGCAATTTTTGGTATTTAAAGGTGAGTTTTCAATATCGAAATATTTTGAATTCATGAACATTTTTCACAGCATTTTGACTATGAATTCAAAAATTGTAGGCAATACTCTGTATTATTGATGGTTCTTCAGTTTACGTAAACAATTTTATTCATCACTGGTTATTTAATCGAAGAATTTTTCATTAAAACTTTTGTTATACTTTCCAGGTATCGTTACCAACAATCACGACAGACAGTTGCAACTTTTAAAGGACACCTGGTTTTTGCAATATTCCCGGGGTCAAGGACGCGTAGGAAGTTCGGGTTTTGAACATGTGTTTCTAGCTGAAATACGTGATCAAAATGTATTGGGTCTACACAATTGGGTATATTTCCATGAACAAGAACGTTTGGGAAATTTAGATTACAAGGGTTATATCAATAAACTGGACCTGGGAAAGGTAATATCGATTGCAAAACATTTTTAAAGTATTTTGTTTTAAATTAAAGTCTTCAATCGTTTTTAGGAGTCAAACTATCTCACCGCCATTCGCTTCCAATTTCACCACGTAAATAAGCCCTACAATACCCTGCTGGTGGGTACAACTCCAGAACTGGAACTCAGCTTGTATACGGTGTGCTTTTTCTTAAGTGTAGGCAAACCCTGTCCCGTGCAATTGGGTCATGTGAAGTTTCATATTATAACCCATGCCTGGGATTGGCATGGCAGGAAAACTGTTGCCACTGCATATCCCTCACTGGAGAAGTGATTTTTACAGAATGTCGCAAGCAATGCGTGCATTTTTAAAGACTTGAGGCTTTTATTTTAATTTAAACTTTAAATATTTTGTTTTTGTTTATTCGTTAATACAATAAAATTAATTTATTTTTATACACTTAAATTTATGTTACAATATACGATATAAACTCGATTACATTAGAGATCTGTACAGATGGTTTCACGGCATTTCTCTTCGTATGGCAGTTTGAGCCGGCGATAAAGTTTTATCCGTGTTGGATGCTTCATCATCATCATCATCGGTGTTGTTGTCATAATCGTAAGTCTCATTGTCAGGAATCTCAGTGACAGATGACGAATCGGAACCGTAAGAACGCATTAGACTGGGACTACTTATGCTAAATTCTAAATCGAAAGGATCTATACAATCATTGCTTAGATTTGTGGTCAAATCGAGTTCAGGATCGCAACTACTTTTTGGCTGCTGACGTGGAAGACTGTTGTGGCAGATTGGATTTGTTGCTGACGTTTCCTCCCCCAGTTGCACCTGCTGACCCCACAGTGCCACTGCCCGTTCGCGGTTGAGTTCGGCTTTCGGTTGGTGTGTTAAGACTAGTGGCTGCTGGCGCTGCCGCTGCTGCTGCTGCTGCTGTTGTTGCACTAGGAATAGTTGCTGCTGGTGTCGAGGACGCCGTTGTAATGGGATCTGTTGTTGTTTCACCTCCTGTTGTATTTTCGTATTGATATGCAGAGGCATCATAATCTGTGGTGTTGTAGTCATAAGCACTGGTATCGTATGCTTGACCTGTTTCTCCATATTGACCTGGTTCGCCTGCATATTGGCTTTGATCGTAGTTTGAGGGGTCATAGGCGTTGGCATCATATTGCTGCTGATCATATCCCTCATAGCCACTGTAGTCGTTGGCGTAATCGGGCATGACATTGCCGGTGGCGTTTGTTTCTCCTGCTGCCTGATAGTCTCCCGGCGTGTTGTTTGTGTTTGTGTTGTTGCTATTTCCAACAGTTGTGTCTCTTGGCTGTTGCAGCTTTTTCTCTCCTTCTCCAATGTTGTCTTTGAGATTTTCATCATCGTTGTCGTTAAGTGCAGCGGCTGATTGATAATCATAGGCTCCTTTTCCGCTATCATATCTTGATTTATAGTCTGTGTCGTAGGCTGAGGCTGTGGTTGATGGTGTTGCAGTGGGCAAGGCTGTTGTGGTAATGGTATCGCCGGCTGTTGTTGTTTTGCCCAATAAGGCATCGTAGTTGTAGGGATTGGGTTTGTTGCTACTGCTGCCATATTCATCTGCAAGGGATCTGGGAGTGGTGGTATCGTTTTGGGTTGTGCCAAATGTGGTCGGCTTGTAGTCGAGAGAGGCTAAAGATAACAAAAGATAATTCAATTGAAACGCAAAGGAGATTAAGAAACAGATTTTTAGATGGGTAATGTGTTAACAAAGTTATGTTTCAAGGATAAGGAAGGAGTAGAAGTGTAAGGAAGAGTAAACCGTTAGTTGCTTTCACGTTTTTTATAAAAAGCTTTTAGAGCATAGTTTACCATTTCATAGCACAATTGTGCAGAGAGAACTCACACGCATTCTTGTGTTTTTTCATTTAGTTGTCGATCAGACTGCGGCAAGAACACATGTGCGGCGGATGCTTTATCATTTTATTTTAGAATGACACTCAAAAAATATTTTATGTTAAAAATGGGCTATGACATTAGCTGGGCGTTTTTTATTTTGTCGCATAATATAATTTTTTTTAAATGCTTTGGAATGCTCGCTTTTTTCTTTTAATAAAAAATGGGTTTTTTATTCTTTTTATTTTTATTTATCTAAAAAAACATGGCCTAATTTTTAAGCCAAAGATGGATAGCTTTATGTTCTTTTAATAAAAAATGGATTTTTTATTTTATTTTTATTTATCTAAAATTATTAAGCCAAAGTTATATAGCTTTACTTATGTATGCTGATGAAATGAAAATAAAAATAGCGTATATTACTAACACTTTTCTATGGCTTTAAATAAATAAATTCTCTCAACTTATTTTCTCTCTCTTACTCACTAACACATAACCAAAAATTTTTTGACGAACCCTGTTTTAGAGCCTTCAAAGGCAAAATGTTTGACATCAATTTCAGTTGTTTGTATATGTGTATTCGTGTTTGCATTGCTGTATCCTTGAAAAGGTTGTTTTTAATCATTACCTTTGCCTGTTGCTGATGGTAAACTATTGTAAGGGCTTGGCGTATTATTTAATTTGCCAAGACGTTCGCTATTTAACATGCGATTTGTTAAATATTCAACATTCGATTGTAGGGAAGATATTTCCGTTCTTATTTAACGAATAGAAGAACAACACAAATATAATAGAGATAGTGGAAAAGGAAAACAGAAAGAGAAAGAGAAAGAAAAAGAAAGAAGAGAAAAGAAAATTTTGATTATTAAATGTTGCTATAAAACAAACCTTTTGTTGTTGCTGGCATGGTTGTGTAAATGTTTCATTTTGTGTAGAAGTATGCTCGACCCGCTGTATGGCTTGGCCTTCTTGCTCATGTGAAGGCGAAGCCACTAAGCACTCAAAACCATTGATCTTTTGGAATTTATTATTCAGTTCTTTATAACTTGACCAAATATGTCTCAATCGATCCATTAGTTTTGAGTTCATATCACGTAAATTTTGCTTTTCCGCTCTAAATATTAAAAATAAAAATTAATTTTTAAAAAAATGTTTACAAATAAAATAACAATTTAACGATTTAAATAAAGAATAAATAACCAACGAAATTATATGAATTAAAATAAAATAAGGCAAGAAATTTCAGATTTAACACGTCAACACCTCGTCCCTGGAGTCACTTTTGTGAATGATACTTTCCGAACATTATCTAGAGTACTAGGGAATTGAACCGGGATTAGAAAGGTTTTTTTTCATTACGACAATTATTAATCATCATGGACCTTCACAGAAATAAAAAATTATTTTATTCACGAACATCCAAGAGTTGTCATCGTAGTTATTAAAGTATTGTCGGCTTTAATTGTTAAGTATGTTGGACTTCGATGTGTGGCTTCGGTTCAAACCCCAGGTCATCTCCAACGAAACGAAAATATGAAAAAAAAATATCTCTTCGGTGTCTTCCTCTCAGCATATTTCTGGCAAAATCTCTGAGAGTAAATAAAATTGCCATGAAAAAGTTTCTCAAAAAATTCAGTCGTTCGGAATCGGCTTTAAACTGTAGGTCCCGCGCCACTCATTTATAAAATTAACACACACAACATGGGTGGTGTGAGAAACGAGGTCGTAAATTGATGTAATGACCAATTATGTATGTATGTATGAATGTATGTAGGTTTTATTTGCAAATAAATGGAGTTGCAAATCCAAATGCAGGAAAATATACGAGACGATCCAATAGGAGCTGCGTAGACCAAGTCAATATTCAAACTCTTGAATGACGTCCTGCCCTGTACCTACTGTTTGTAGAGTTCCAGAAAGCCTTCGATACCATCAGACGAACTGCCATATGGAAAGCATTGAGAAGAAAAGTATCCCAGAAGATAATGCGAATCAACAGAGCTATGTAGGAGGACGCAGAACTCTCAGTTCTTCACAATGGCAGTATAAGTCAAACATTTCACACAAATGCTGGAGTAAAGCAAGGATGGCTCCCATCACCTCAGCTATTCACCATCGTGCTAGATGATACGTGAACGAAGTCTATTCTAAAAGTAGAAGAATAACATGGAGTCTCTTAAGCCAACTCGAGGATTTGAATTATGCTGATGATAATTGTCTACTCTCACACAGAGTCTGCAATACGTAAACAAAGCTAAAGTATTTGGAAAAAATAGCGCGCAGTGTTGGACTTGAGATAAATATCAAGAAAACCAAAGCCATGAGTACAGTAAGACCTTGCTTAACGCTGCTCCGCTTAACGTAGTTTAAGTATTACGCGTTAGTATTGGGATTCCCCTAAATCACACACTGTATTGATACTTGTTGTATATGCGCGCAAATGAAACGGCCTTGTGTATCTCTTTCAACGCTCTTTTGTTAGTCTGTCTAGAATAAAGATTCCAACTGTATTCTCCGAAGGCGCAATTACAGTACTAACGCACCTTTCCTGCGTCACAGTTGATTTATTTGTTTCCTAGTTAAACGCTTCCTTAAGCGCTGGAACTTATTGGAACGTATCCCAAGCGTTAAGCGGGGTCTTATTGTATTAATAACGTAAGCATCGACAACATCATGCTACAAGGCTAACCAGTCGAATACGTGGATAGCTTCTGCTATCTAGGCAGTATAGTTGGCGGCTCGGAAGCAGATGTAATTAACAGGTTAAATAAAACGAGAGCGGCACGAATACATCCAATATGGAGAAGCCTACAAATATTCAGAGGAAACAAGTTCACAATATTCAACGCATGTGTAAAATCTAACACGCAGAAACTGCTGGTATTCATCAACAAGTGCCTCAGAATCATATGCAAAATATTCTGGCCTTATAACATCAACAACATGGATCTCTTAAACTTTACCAACGAGGAGCCCACAATAACGGAAATAAAAAGTCGGAAATGGAAATGGATCGGCCATACTCTCAGAAATAATACTGATTGTTAAATAAAGTCCACAGCTGTTACAGGGTTTATACTACAAAGTAAGATTCCCAAAGTAGCCGTTCGACCACTATTTCTCTTGTAAATAGAATCAATCTAGTTGGCCCCAGGAACGAGCGTACAATATTGCGAGGCTCTGATGGATACATATGAACAAAAAGAGTACCGATTCACTTCTGTCCTTAAATCGTATGGCCGTTCATCGCTCAATGGCGATTCCTTTTGAGCAAAGACTTGGCATTCCGGTAAATGACTTCCGCAGGAGCTGTGGGTATGAGGGGAAGGAAGAGACTTTCTTTAGTGCCCTGCTATTGTTATAAAGAGACGGAGATTTCTGAGCTCTATTTTTCTGACTGATCTTTAATATAAAGATTTCGGCAATAGCAAGATTTATTTTGGACTCGGATTTGTTTTCTTCTATAGGGAATGTTTGATACCCAGGGTGGAATTGATTGTGGTGTCACAATGGGCCTAAATGCGGGCTTAAGTGGCACCTCTTCTCTTAAAGGGGATGCGCCTAACCTGACCAAATACAAAAAGAGAATTGGCGATAGAAAACAATCTTGAGCTACTCCTGCATTTAACTTCTCTATTGGCGTATTTTGAATAGAGGAACAACGTGTATAAATAAATTATAATGATAATGAAAATAAAAAGTTAAAGAAAATTAAATTTTAAAATTCTAAATAAGAGCATCACTTCATTTGTGTGTATGTGTGTAGGCGTAAATGTTTAAAAAAAATTTTAAATCGTCAATATTAACCCGGGCTTTAGTTTTGTTAAAATTCGGTTCTAATTTCTTGAGTATCTAATTGTAAAGTATTCACTTGGCTTTCATCTCTCTGCACTTCGTCTGCTCTTAAACCTGAAGTCTGGGGTAAAACTGTTTCATCCTGCATTTCCATTTTCTTTTCGGTTTCTTTTTTCTTTGGCACAAGTCTTACGTTGATATCAACTTTAATAGGTTGCTTCGGTTTAACTTCCTTTGCTACACGATGCGTTTCTTCTTGATAAGCCGCCTCGGTATTGGTGCTCTTATCGTGTTCTGGTTTAGGTGTTGAGGGTTTTTTTTCTTCCGCCTCGTTGACTAAGCACTCCTTGTTATTACAACAGGCTCGTATAACATGCTGAGCCTGGCAACAATGTGTGCCTTGATATGGCGTTTGAGGGGAACTGAGCCTTTGGTGGCAGGATTGTGTTAGGCTACTGCCCTTGTGGCAGGTCTTAATGGTCTGCTTTAAAACAAGATGCTGTTGCAACCAAGTCAACGGCTCTGTTTTCACGGGACTCATTAAACGTTCATGCGAATAACATCTGCGTCGTGATGGACAATCCCAACGTGGGGTTTTTCTATATTTTGTTCTACTGTGACTGCGTTCACATGTGCCATGCTGAAGCACAGGTGATCGTTTGCAAGTATCACTTAAGTTTGTAATCTCTACTGTTGCGGTGTTGGTTTCTATACTTTGATCGTTTTTCATACTATTCGAGGGGTGCTTTAAATCTAAAGTGTCATTCAATTGTTTGTGTTCACTATTATTACGATACGAATGATATTCTGTTGTGGCTTTTAAAGGCTGTGGTATGCTTGTTGTTGTGTTTATCGTGTTGTTGTTGTTTGTGTTATTAAGAGATGAAGTTTTTATCTTTGTATTGCCATATTTGGTTATATCCGAATATCTATACGGTGTGCTAAGATTTGCTTTACACTTGCATCTGCTATTGTTGTTAGGCGAAGGATCCTTTAAATTTGAATTTTTATACAATTGACAGTGACATTTTGGTTTATTAGTTGTCGTTGTCGTCGCTGTGGTTAATTTGGGTAAGGGTAGCATTTTAGCCCATTCCATATCCAAACGTTCGGTACTGCGTGATATATTTGCCCAAATGTTCTCATCATCAAAACGAGAAGTGTACACGTTTACGTTTTTGTTCATTTCGTCCGCTGGCATTCGTATTTCCTCTTCCACTGTTGTTGTGGTTGTGGCATTCTGGATAGTGGTTGGTGTCTTCGCTATGCTCACTACAATATCGCTGTCTTTTAAGTCGACTAGAGGCTCTTGTGGTTCTTGTGGCTCTTGTGGCTCCATGCTCATGGAGGGAGTTTGTGTTAACGCTGTAGTGATGATTTCTTTTGATCGTACAATACAAAATGGCAGCACAAAAGATTTATAATGACATCAGGTTAAACCAAAATGGAGTTTTTTTCTTGTTTTTTTGTTTTTTTTTTATTTTCTTTGGATTTCATTGTGTATTTATAAGGAGTTTTAGTTTGTTTATGAGTGAGAGTTGGTAAGTGATATGAAACATTTATGAAAATGTATTCTTAGAGAAACAAATTTATAATACATGACATGAGGTTATGTTATGATAAGCAAAGTTGTATGACTGATTGGTTTGTGTGTTTCAACCTGTGTTCCTGTTTTGTTTTATGCCTAAGCAAAGGCAAGAAAGAAGGCTTTCTTCAATGAAATTTCAACACATTTTTCTTTCCTTCTTTCTTCCTTCCCCTTTTTTTAAAATATAAATTCTTTTATAATTCTTAAACATGATATTTACTTGTGTTTTAATGTTGTATCTTCTAATTTATTTGTTAAGAGTTTACATTCATTGGTTAATTTATCCATGAGTTGCTTTTGACTTTGTATCATTTCTTCGAGTTCATTAACCGTTTCAGCTAAAATTATTTTTAAATAATTATTAAATGCAAAACACAACAACAACAAAATATTATAAAATAATTTTATTTTATTTGATTTTATTTTAATTATTTATATCATTAAATTACTTGAGTTAATCTACAGCAGCAGCTCATGGATAAACTATTGATTCCCTTCTTCTTTAATTAAAATTAAAAAAAACAAATACCGGATTTTATTTAATAACGAAAATATTATTTTTTTCCGCTTTTCATTTCAATTTCATTTGAATTTAGTTAAACAGGAATTATTTATTAAACACACAGGAACACAAATCAATAGCTTACCCAGAGTTTAGCTGAGTTTTAATTGAAAGCTGTGCAATACTTATATGGGTGCTCTGAATTAAATACAAGTGCCAAGCATACATATATACAAGGAAATGGTGTAACGGTAGTTTTTGCTTATCTTGATGCATCAATAATAATTGTTAGTAAACCTTTCTGATCCTTAATTTATAATTTGTTATTTGCGGGGCTTAAATGATAATTTCTTCTAACATCCTGCATGAAATATAAGTGCTCGCACATGCGATTTGAGATCGAAAAATTTTTCTACGTGAAGTTGCCAAATAAATATAAAGTGCCTCTATAAGAGGAACGAACACCTTAAGGATACATCCTACATTCTCAATCAAGGCTTTATGTGTAATCTCTTGGTACTTATAAGAAAACTGTTTAAACTTTTCGTAATAATTCCACCCATGTTGGGGAGACATGATACCTGCTAGATTGTTATTTATTTTTAAGAACTGAAAGGCACACTCAGGGGATGTCCCCAACTTATGTGCATTTTTGTTGAAGTAAAGGAAAGGAAGTAATAAGTCGCCGTAGTCTAGTAAGTAATGTGTTGGCTTATTAGACGTGAGGCCAATGTGCAAAAAAATAAAAATAAAAATATTTCTTTGGCGAGCTCTTCTCAACAGATTTCTGGCAAAAACTTCGAGAGTAAATAAAATTGCCATGAAAAGTTTCTCAAAAATCTGTCGTTCGGAGTCGACTTTAAACTGTAGGTCTAGCCACTTATGTATGTATAAAATTAACACACACACAACATAAATAGTGTGAGAAGATAGGTCGTAATCCTAACCTAATTATCCTGTAATAATAAATTATGTATGTATGTATGTATGTAAGTAAAAAATGATTTGATGTTCAATTTATTTTTATAATCATTGTTCTATCGTTGTTATGATTTCATAAGTCTCCGGTGTACTCATGAGATAACCTAGGCATCCATTTATTTGGCCTACGAGGACGGGTCAAATAGTTTGTGGCAAAGATTTTTGGTTAAAAAAAAATAATTGATTTTTAAAATTTTTAAAAACGATGGTCAAGTTTCTTAAATTTTTCTTATCCTTTCAAAAAATCAAAAATTAAGAATTGTCGAGAAATTATTAATTCATCGATTATTGCCGCTTGTTCAGGAAAATGTTTCGAATCATATTGTTGATTAAATTAAAAAAATTGTTCAAATTATGACAGAAGTCAACTGCGTGTTATCCTTTCAGTCACGGGCTTTGTAGTTTCTGGAACATGCCCTCCCTGCTTAATAAAAATCTTCACCAATTGGGCCAGGCTAGCAACAACTGTCTGAATAGTTGAAAATTTCACTACGTGTTGGTCTATCACGATTGACATGTTTTATTAAAAGTCTGACAATTGAAGCGACAACGTGAGCAGAGAGAAAGACGAGTTTGGATGAATTTGGATGGACTATGACAAAAATTTTCCCTCGCCTTCTTATTAGTTTGCTTTGTATCAGCTTCATTATTTTTCAAATAATCCAGTAAATGACTCGAAACTACGTCCTATGTGGAATTAAAATTGTTATGGATTCTTATACTAGGTGAAGTCCCCTTAGCCGAGTATGTAGTGTGTTTGGCTAGCGTTGAAACCCTAGGCCACACATCAAAACAAAATACAAAAAGTATTTCTTCGGCGACTTCCTCTCAGCAGATTTCTGGCAAAAATTCTGCGAATTACTAGAAATTTCCATAAAAAGTTTCTCTAAAACCTGTCGTTCGGTGTCGACTTTAAACTATAGGTCCGACCACTTATGTATAAAATTAACACACAAGTGGTGTGAGAAATTAGGTTGTAATCCTGGCTGAAGGGTTGTAATCACCGATTATGTATTTGTGTATGTAGTAACGAGATCCATTACAAATTGTGTAGAACTCAATTTAAGAGGTATCATTGTCTGAACTTCCTGTGATGTTCATATTTATGTTATCTTCTCAAAGAGATTCGGGGGCTATTGATGGGAAGAATTTATAATGGATTTGGACTATGACAATAGAATTATTGAGGAATATAATAAGTAAACCGCAGTCATAGGAATAGATTCTCCGCCTGTTGATATAAACCTATGATCCCACGATTTTCTGAACCATTTCCCAGTAATACATTCGTCAGCTGGTCGATGCTATACTTCACAAGGACTCTCCAGGTCCGTTTTAACGTTGCACATAATCTTGAATTCATGCTATTCTATCCTTTCTTTGTATTCAGCAGAGATAAAGTTTGAATTCTAAAGTGCTTTAAAAATATCTTAAAATAGAAGTGTTCTTGATTTGTTTGCTTTTTAACAAATACGTGCTTTTACTACAGAATAAAAGTTACAAATTTTGAAAGTGCTGACGTTGGACGTTGGAAAATATGAATAAATAAACTCACCATGTTTTTCTTGCATTTCGGATATGCGTTGATCCAAATCCTTTTTGGTGGGACGAATTTCATTCTTCAATTCACCATAAGCCAGCTGCAACAGCAAAAAAGCAAGTCATGGCAATGATTAATTAAATAATAAATGATAGTGTTTTAGTAGGAAACTCACCTCTTTTTCCAAATTGGCAATTTCATCATTCAAACGCAAAACTTCCCTTTTCGAATGCAACAAATCAGCATCGGCTCGATCTAAACGCTGTCTCAGTGAATTGATTTCAGCATTTAAACGTGCTGATTCGGTTTTATTTTCACGTGAGGAGCGATCCAGCTGTAAACGTAAGGAATTGATTTCCTGCTCCAGTGATTGTTTTTCGGCGTTTACTTGGGCCATATCGGCCAAAAATGTTGAACGATTGGCTCGCAACTCCATTTTAAGTTCTTCAATTTGAGAAGTTCGATTAGCCAAATCACGTTTCAGATCGCTTTCATAACGTTTTTGCCTTTCCAATTCCAGTTGTAGTTTGGCCACCTGCTCCCACTGGGAACTTAAATCACCGCCCAACTGATCCACCTGATTGTTGTAACGTCTTTCGGCATTGGCTCGTTCATCGGCCAAACGACGTGCCATTTCATGTTGTAATTCACGTACACGTTCATGTTGACGATCCAACTCATCTCTCAAGTGTCTAACCTCCAGTTCAGCCTGAGACCGTTCCATTTGCACCAGATCATTAATGTAACGCTTTGACGACTGGGAATACTGTTGCGGTTTGGCCTCATCTAAAGACTTTTGCAATTGCCTTATGGTTTGTTCGAGAACGGATTTATCCTTTTGTAAAGATTCAATCTGTTTACGATGGGCTTCACAATTGGCCGCCGAATTTGTAGTACTTGGTATGGCATCTAAACGATTCAATTTCTTTTTCAAATCATCATTTTCGGTTTTTACACGTTTTAAATCGATATTAGCCTGCATTAATTCAGCCTCAAGCTCACTAATGCGCGCCTCGTAAACAATATTCGGCGCTGAGGCATAACGAGGACTTTTGATTTCTTTTTTGCGTGGCGTTAAGCTTTTCTTTGTGCCATACAATAGATCATCACTGTCGGAGGAGGGGCTAGTGGTAGTAAGCTTTTCGCTTTTGCCCAGATTATTCAATTCGCTGCGTGCATGTTCCGTTAATTGTTCATTTTCATTGATGACATCCTTAACTTTACCCAAGAGATTGGACAATTCATTGCGACAATACTTAGACTCCTTTTCCAATTGCTCTATGTAATCCTCTTGTTTTTCAATGAAATTGAATATTTCTACAGGTGCCTGGACACTATCAGTGGCTGGTAAGACAGGCTTAGATGCGGCTGCATAATAGTCTACAGCAGCTGTTGTACTGCCTGTAGCAGTAGGTAGTGCTGCGGTTGCATATTGTCTGACCGGTGAGCTTAAATTCTCCTTGGAAGCGGAGAATCCACTTAAACTTTTTTTAGAGCGATAACCAGCACCACCACCCACGGCTCCAACGCCACCTGTGAAACGTGATTTCTGGCTGGGTGACAAATATTTCGAAATGTCCGCAAACACTGGGCGGTCAATGACCTTTTCAAAGCGATTCAATTATTTTAAAGCTTCACTATACGTTTGTAATTTGTTTTCAAATAACTTACCGACATATTGTCTGAAAAATTATCCGCTGAATCATCATTGAAACTTCTTAAATACGAAGTGCTTGAGGTGCTGGCCTTGGGTGTTGCATATGAATCGGCCAACATCAGTTTTAAACGTCCCACCGCTTCATTGTAGGCATAATTTGTGTAATCCATGGTTTTTGATTTCTTCTGAATACCTCCTCTACTGGGTTTCATAGAGCAGTTTCTAAACAAAACAAACAACAATAACAACAACAATAATTTCTTTGTTATTTTCCAAATTTGTTTAACATTTTTAATTTTTGTTCTTTCGTTTCCTCAATATCCATGCTCTGCTGAATCACAACTATTTTTAGGTTTTTCCCATAAGCAAGTGTTTGTGTTCGAAACTGAATTGGTCAAGTTCGGTTACCATGGACAACCCGGAGTTCTAGTCACACAAAACTCTTAGCAGGCTATATGTATATGCCACCACCCACCACCACTATACTCAAATGTCAAATGCAACACTGACTCACTTTCTTCTTCTTTTTTTTCCTTACAAGGGTTGCAATGTGTTAAGGGGTGGAGGTATTAAAACAAGTGTATGTATTAATCAATTGTATTAAATTTTAAAAATATAATTTAATAGTAGTTTTAAGAAGAATTTAAAAGCAAAATCCAAAGAGGCATTGTTTCAATTTATACTAAGTTTTTCTCTCTGAGCTAATGACGTTAATAATTCTTGTCTTCCTAGTGTGCTAGTCCAACTACTTCGGAGTAGGAGATTCGATATCCACTACTGTATAATATGCTGTTACGCTGTATTTAGCTGTTACGTCGCAATAATTCGAATATAACCTGAAATAGTATTGTAATATTAATTTTTGTAATATTCTGGACACTCAAGGACGATCCCAAAATTAACAGCCTGAATGAATAGATTAAACAAGAAGTTTGATAATCTTTACTTTGAAGAAAAGTGACAACCGAATAATTTGTGCGTTTGAAGTTTCATTGCCGCCACTTTTTTTGTTTCAATCTCTGAAATCATCAATTTACATAAACCATCTCAGTGCATTTGGAAATGTGAATGAAAAGTCCGTGCCCCTACCCTACCCTACCCTACCCTACCCGTGTGAGCTCTGGGAGAACCTATTCTTTAATTTATGACAACAAAATTTTAGGTGGTAGAGTCGAAATGTGGCAGACGTATCACTAAAAATCAACAGAATGGGATAAAAGATTTGCGACTGAAAGCATGTAGGCACACGAATTGATCATTACAACCGTTTTATCAGGATTGCGACCTAGTTTCTCACACCACTTACATAATTAATTTTATACATAAGTGGAGGGGTCTACAGTTTAAAATCAATTCCGAACGACAGATTTTTAAGAAGTTTTTCATGGCAATTTTAGTTGCTCTCAGACTTTTTGTAAGAGAGGAAGTCACCAGAGAAATATTTTTTCAGATTTCGTTTTGTTGGAAATGTCTGAGCTGGGGTTTGAACCGTCACCTCACATCCGATAAGCCAACACATTACCTACTAGACTAAGGCGACTTCAAAGAGTCGTATAGTCGTATAGAGTATAATCGAGTGCTCCGTAAAATGCCTATCCACCTGCTCATTTCACTCTTAACCAGACCTACCAAGCTTATGATCTTGCTGATGTCTGATTGTTTACTATATACCTGTCCTGTAGTGACCCATAAGGCGATTTAGCTAGCTTACTCCGTTAACTCATTTTTAGCATTCCGAACCTTAAATGCTCTAAGTTTACCTCGGATAGTTGCCACCCAAACCATTTACATACTTCCTATTTGTTTAACCGAATTTGTCTTCCTTAATATTTGTTTCATCGGATCAAATTTTTCGTTTGCAATCCCCTAATAATGTATTGTTCATGCTTTTTGCAGTATTCAAAACAGGCATCTTAGTTCTTGTGGAATAAGGCTGACTTTCTGAATTGAGTTTGGTTACTCGATGAGACCCAATGTGGCTGGGATAGTCGTAAGGATTATGGTAGTCTTTCTTCAAACTGTCCTTCTATGTAATGGAATAATGGAGAAGGAAGGCTACCTCTAAATTATTCAAACGCGTTTATTCGGTCTAGGTCACAACAGCGCTTTATACTGAAAATGAAGCTTTTTCAAAACAAGACGTTGCATTAAAACACATGGTAAAAGTTCAACCAAGAAAGCTTCCACCTTATATTGCAATATTTTAAATAAAAACAACACAGACCTATAAAATTTCAAATAATTAATAACCTCGGGAACGGGACAGTATTTTTTTAAAGGCTTTTTAAGGGCTGTTTAAAGAAAATTCACAGAAGGCTTTGAATATTAAGATTTACATTTTCAGATGCTTCAACACGTAAAGTCCTGAACATTTTTTTTCAAGATTTTAAAAAATATCCACAAACAAGGATTTAACAGAGTTGTAAGACAAATGACACGGTGCTACTGTGAAAATACACCCGAGTAACGACATAGTCTAAGTTATTCACTAGATTGAGTAGAACACAAAAATACTTTTTTTTATATTTCTCGAACCCTCCAAACTTGTTTTATTTGATAAAAATGGTTTTTTCGATCTTTTCACACAAAATTGTTGATTACCCAAATACATTTGAACTTATTTTAAAAATATAAAGTTTCTTAGAAAGGGGAGAGATTAACCTTGAAAACGGTATACATAAACATTTTGTTCAAACTTATATGTCATGAGTTTTGATGGGATAAGCTTGGAAAATATTATTTTTTTCATATTTTTTCAAGTTTGGACATTCTTAATTGCAAAATTGTGTTAAAAAAATATAAAATAAGTGGCGACATTCTGAGTGTGCTTTTCATTGTGAAGAGATTGAACTTCGTTTGATAAAATTGGACAAAAATTACCGTAGTTATTATTTAAAGAGCATAACAGTCATGTTATAGTTTTTATATTTTTTCATCTTATCAAATGAACTTTCATTTCGAAAATTTTAAAAATTTTTGATGGATCTTGATTGTTTACCTGTGAATTTGCTCTAGTAGTAGAAGTAGTCTAATATTTCCGTTTTTCGCAAATATTATTATTTCGCTTTGTACAAACATCAGCCAACTTGGTCCAACGGAAAAAGGACACATTTATCAATAAACGTTTAAGATTCATCACAAATTTTGAAAATTTTTAATTTAAAGTTCATTTGATGAAATAGCATATATAAAAAATATGTCTGAGCTGTTATACTCTTTAAATAATAACAACGGCTATTTTTGTCCAATTTTATCAAACGAAGTGTCAATCTCTTCACAATACAGTGCACTTTCAGAATGTCACCACTTATTTTATATTTTTTTAACACAATTTTGCAGTTAAGAATGTCCAAACTTGAACAAATAAGAAAAATAATATTTTCCAAGCTTATCCCATCAAAACTCATGACATATAAGTTTGAACAAAATGTTTATGTATACCATTTTAAAGGCTAATCTCTCTCCTTTCTAAAAAACTTTGGATTTTTAAAATAAGTTCACACATATTTGGGTAATTAATAATTTTGTGTGAAAAGATCAAAAAATCCATTTTTCTCAAATAAAACAGGTTTGGAGAAAAATAAAAAAAAAAATTTTTTTGTGTTCTGTTCAACTAACTGCACAATTTAGACTAGGTAGTTACTCGGGTGTATTAAATTTTTTATATTTTCTCGCATAGTGAAACTTAAATCGCTGCTTAGAAGTATTGTAGTCGACGTTGTCTTGTAGGTAGTGTGATAACTTATTAGACGAAAAGCCACAGTTCGAGCCAAAGGCCAGACAACAAAATAAAATACCAAAAATATTTCTTCGACAACTTCCCTTCAGCAGATTTCTGGCAAAGACTCTGAGAGTAAATAAAAATTGCCATTAACAGTTTCTCAAAAATCTGCCGTTCGGAGTCGACTTTAAACTGTAGGTCCCGCCACTCATGTATAATATTAACACACACAACAAAAGTGGTGTGAGAAACTATCTCGTAATACTGACTGAAGGATTGTATGTATTATGTATGTATGTATGCTTAGGAGTATTTTTTTCACTTTTAGATTATAAGTCAGCACTGTATATACAAATGATTGTCTCTTCATTTAATAAAATTATTATCTTGCCTTGATTTTATCCTTTTAGAACGCACTGTACTGGCACTGGCAGCACTGCAAATACTTTCTCTATCCTCGGAATTAGCCAAACAATTGTGTCGATCACCGTTTGCGAATAAATCCGTTAAAGTGTTTAATTCACGTTGAATGTTCTTGGGCGAATGATGTTTCGTATTCGATTGGCTTAAAATACCCGACAAATAATGTTCACTTTTCATTTTACACGCCAAATTAACTGGCAAAAGTAAATTTCTGAAACTAAATTGCTAATAAAGAAGTTTCTTTCTTTTCACGTTCTATCTCTCTCTCTCTCTCTCTGTCTCTCACTCTTTCTCTCTTTCTTATTTCATTTATTGCATAATAGGCGAATTAAAAGTTGCGCAAAATTAATTTGTTAAACCCAAACAACCAGCAATTTGCGGTTTTGGTTTTCTAAACGCAATTACACGCGAAAGCGAATGTTTATGTTGAACGGAAACGCCTATTAGAAATTTTTTTACACTTCCTTCCTATTTTGCTTTTGTAAATTCTTTTGCACTCTTTTTTTTTGAATTTATTTTTTATTTATTTTCACTATTTCGCAAATTGTTGGCAATTATTTTCGATTTGAAAACAAATGTTTTCAAATGCCTTGTCTAGCAAGTGAAACTTTTTCTGCTCGTCGGTATTGTTGTTGATTTTAGTTTCCGTTTAAATCCGTTTAATTATTTTCACTTGCAACCCGTACAATCTGTAATCCGTTAGAGCAAGTTTTCATTGCGATTGATTGGTTTGCTGGTAAGCGGTGTGTGGTAAGCGTATTCCAACACGTTTCTTTACTTTTTCCCGTTTAACTGAAATGTTGTCGGGTTTATGTCAAGGCTTTTATAGACTCGTCTAGTGTATGTGGCACGTTGTTGATTTTTGTTGTTTCTTTCCACATTAACTCTGTTGTTATAGTATTTGCTGTAAATTGTTGTTGTTTTATAGTTTTTAAACGAAAGACGTTAGGTTGTTGTGTTTGTGTATTAAGGACTCAATTTCTTTGGTTTGTACAAATATTGAAGGGTTTTTTCTATGCCATTTGAAGTTTGAATTCCTTGTTTTTTTTTATTCGTTTTAATGGTTTTTGTACCATCAGGTGTCGTTTGAAAAGCAGAGCATTCCGTAACATAATTTCTTGTTCGCTCATTATGATGGTGATGGTGGTTGTTTTCATGGGCGTAGAAGATAAATTGAGATTCAGGAATTTAGATTTCAGATCAAACCTTTTGTATTGAAAACCGAGAGTCTTAAAGTATACTACATACATAAATACATATATAATTGGTCATAACAACCCTTCAAGTCCGGATTACAACCTAGCTTCTCCCACCACTCATGTTGTGTGTGTTAATTTTATACATGAGTGGCGAGACCTACAGTTTAAAGTCAACTCCGAACGACAGATTTTTAAGAAACTTTTCATGGCAATTTTATTTACTCTCAGAGTTTTTGCCAGAAATCTGCTGGGAGGAAGTCGCCGAAGAAATATGTTTTTCATTTTTTGTTTTGATGTTTGACCTGGGGTTTGAACCGTGGCCTTACGTCTAATAAGCCGACACACTAACTACTAGACTACGGCATTCCCCACCTAACTTTATAATGTCAATATAAACAGTTTGCTTGGAATTATGGTGAAAATTTTGATCAAATGGTTAGCTTTTATGTTTTTGTATCATCAAGATAGTTTTAAATGCTCAGAAATAATTTATAATGAAAAAAAGCCAATGTATGGTCAGCAACGTGCGAGGATTAAAGCTTTGCAGCCAAGTAGTAGATCACCAAAGATATGTGAAACTAGGCATTGTACTGGAGCGACATAGGCGGTCGCTTCTTCATGTCTGCTTAATTCGATCAGAATAAATCATTTTGTACCAGCAAACGCTCTACATAATTTTGTATGTATTCACTCTAGACTTTGAAGTTATTTATAAGGGTCTTGGGTTCGATTCCCACCAGAGGTTCTGGTCTGTTACTCTACACCGAGCGTAAGTTCTAAGTTAATTTTGATTGAATAATCAAACTTTTCCTGGGGCGATCAAATGGTTTATAATGTTGTATAGTAAATATCGGGTCTTTTATTAAGAAGCATGTACACTATTAAGCACGGGTGCAGCAGCCTTAAGAGTATTCGAGAGAAAAGTCCTATACATATAAGATCTTCGTTCCAGTGCAAGTAGGCAATGATTTCCGCATCCGATTCAACAAAGAGCTGTATGAGCTCCTCAACGACATGGACGTTGTGCTGCTGTCGTTCGAATGAAGGAGGATACTCCAGCGAGATGGGGATTTGATGTGGATATTTCCGAAAGAAGATAACCTTGTTTGCGTTGAAAGAACCAAATCGATCGATCACCTTGCAAAGGTGCGCAGGAAACAGAGGCGGATTGTTTATTCATTTGAAAGGCCCATTTAAGTAATTATGTGTGGAATATAACATCGTCCAGCATCTAACTCATAAATCAGTCTGAATTTACCCGATGGCATGAGTTATGTTAGCTTTGAGATTCGATGTGATTTAAGACGATTTCCTCAAATTACGTATGTAGTTGGTGCCCAGATCATCCAATTCAAGCCAAAAGGAGTTGGTAATCATCCAACTATAGTTCTCGCCGCTGGCACTGATGGCCTGGCCAACGTCTTCCTCATAGAAATATGGATGAATGAGGCCGTCAGCGCGAAATCCACTCCATATAGTATTGCTTTTCCGGAATGCATCACTAGCTTTTGGATCTCATGTAGATCGCCGTGATCGAGTAGGTAGTGTGTTGGCTTGTTAGACGTAAGGCCACGGTTCAAACCCTAGGTCAGACATCAAAACAAAATATGAAAAAATATTTCTTCGGTAACTGCCTCTCAGCAGATTTCTGGTAAAAAATCTAAAAGTAAACAAAAAAAATTGCCATGAAAAGTTTCTCAAAATATCTGTCGTTCGGAGTCGACTTTAAATTTTAGGTCCCGCCACTCATGTATAAAATTAACACACACAACATAAGGGTTGTACGGACCAATAATGTATGTATGTATGTATGTATAGAACTTGTAAACATTGTCACAAAATTAAAAGAAGAATTTAAATTTATCTCAATTATTAACTATTAAGTCTACACCTATCCATCAATATTTCAGTAGGCATCCTCAAATTTTCTTCCCAAATTGTAACCCTTAAAGCTGTTTCCATTGCCTACAACTCTGACTTTTTCAAAAAACATTTTCTATCGAAAACATTAATCTTATGCTGACTGAACGTATCCAATACCCTCCACATAAATGCAATATTATAGAGAGAGAGAGAGAGAGAGAAAATTTGTTGCAAGCAACAAATGTGAACTCCAATTTGTTTGATCAATACATTTCAGAAATTGAGTTCTTCGACTTTTGTCACTGTTTAACCAACATTTGACTACTGTCTGCACACAAAAAAAAGACAACAAGAATAACAACAAAAGAAAAAACTAAATAGTACAGCGAACAATTTCTAGCCAAAACACTAAATGGCATTTTTTTTTGTACAACAACGACTAATTTGTTTTCGCGTTTCTATACCCTAAGTTAGCTTAAACCACATGCAGGGATTGTGCAGTTATTTGTAACACAATAAAATATTATTTCAAAACTCACCTTTAACTATCCCCATGAGTACAATAAGTCTGTCTTTTCTGTGGACGATTAGTTGATTTGAAACTTGGTCTTCTGGCAACATGAATTTTTATAACAGCGAATATCATGAACGGCGGGTATCACTGACTAGCAGTTGCTTAAAAGCGTGCTTTGGGCACCTCACTTTTGATATCCCTGATGGAACTGCTTGAAGTCAGACTAAAGCACATTAACGTTGTATGTCAGCAACTTTTTAAATAAAATATTTAATTGTGACAGCACAATCGGTTTAATAGATTGGCCTAGCTATACTAATTCATCCTTCCGCCAAGTATTGATCACTCATTGAGAGGCCAGCCTTTTACAAATTATTTTAATAGTCATGTGGTTAATTTTTAGTGTCTCCTACTGATGGAGTAGGGTATCATATAACTGAAGTTGACAAACACTTTAATTTTCTTACTTGTCTTATACTAAATACTCTGTAAATAAAATTGTATGAATACATGTACATGTATGTATACATACATACATATGTATACACTTAATATCATATATATAATAAAATGAGGCCATAGTATTAAATATATAATTTAATTTTAGTTTGTTTTATATTATATTTTTTGGTAACCATAGCCATGATTCAATTTTGGAGACCTTTTTCATTTTCTGATATATAAAAAAACAATATTGCAATACAGTGTAATACAGAAGACAAGTAATTTAAGTTTTTAAAGTGAAATAATTCAAAAAAAAATTTTTATTCTAAAAAATGAGAAACACTTTAATTTCCAGATACCCGGCATATTCCCGAATCATTTCTTTACGTATAGTAATCCTAAATATCCAAATCTGCTTTTTATAGACTCGCTAAGATCTTAGGCTGTAAACTGTGACACAAAAGACACTATAGCTGTCCTCTTCACTACTCCTCTATTGTACAATCAATGCCCGACTCATGTCTTCTAACCTGATTTCTCTCCATTTGAAAAGAATCTATTGCAGTGTTATATTTGCTTAGCTGAATAGCAAATCATTTTTAATGAGGAAACAGCAAGATAATCCTACATAGTTAGTGAATAAATCTCGGCCTATCAATCAATAAGAAGCCAGTTATAGATAAGAAGAAGAAGCGCGGATAACATATTCTTTTTCATATAGATTCTGTTTTTGTCAAACTTCTCGAGAGATGGCAATCAAATTAACGTTCCATACAAGCAGGGCTTGGTATCACTTTTACAACAACGAATGGCTTTGTTGGTTTCAAGAAGATGCCACAGCTACCTCGGGATGAAATGAGATGATAAGAGGCTTAAGTCTTGTCTCATCTTGCCTCATTTCTCCTGACGCTGAGCGGAAAATTCACTATCCTCTCAGTTAATCAGTATATCGTTCTTGTAGCTTTTTGACAGCCCACAGAATGGCTCTGGGTCACTCCACGCCGCCATATACTTATACTTGCAGCCCTCCTAACCTAGAACTCAACCCAGTTTGACAACTTTATAGTTTCCTAACATATCGAGAAGGTCTAGACAATTTTACATACTGTTCTAGAAGTGATCGTTCTTCATTGAAGTTCTTTCTAAAAGTTTCTCTCATTCTCCGATGAATACATTCCGGAGGAATTGCCGGGCTGGCAGTCCCTTTAGTTCCATTGACCATACCATTTGTATATTAGACTTTGGTTTTGTTTCATGCGCACCGAAATAGAGATTCTCATGCTCATGCATATAAGCCCAGATCATTTGACCATACAAGTATCTACGAAACAGTTAATAGAGATAGTTGTGGGCAACCGTTTGTGATTTTGATAGATCTGATGCTGACTATTGACCTTGTCCTGCATCAAACTCGGGATGATCATGACAAGTAGACTCGTCAAAAAATTGCCGCATATAGAGTCAAGGGCTGCTGTACATATTGTTTGTATTCGATAGACTGTTTAGTGGCAATAACATTGCTGTATACAGTAGTACATGGCACAATGGCTTTACTCTTCCAATACAATGTGAATTTATTGGGATTATTTGGAGGGCAAATGAAGCCTCATAGTTTTTAAAATTCTTCTGCCATTGCTGTTTAGTATATTAATTAAATAAAATGATTAATTGTTTCAATCATTGTGTATATTACTTAAAAATCGATTACGGTAAAACTTTTACTACACACTGTATAGGTGACATTGGAAAAACCAAATTTAAATACCGTTTGTTTTAACTACTTAAGCCATCCATAGCCGAGACCATGAAACTCTTTTGGTCTGTTTTAAAAATAAATTCAATAATAATTCATCGTAATAAAAACCTCACAACTTATATTATTTTGTAGCTGTGTTGGTTGCAAAATTGAAATTTTGGAATAGTACTTACTGAACTATAACTGAAAGAGTACTTTTTTGCATCAAATGGTACTTTTATGAAAATCTATTTATTTATACTTAATAGTTTACGGAATGGAATAGAAAAACTATTGTTGATTCGAAACGTAAAAGTCTCGTTTAGTCAAATGTCGACGGAACGTAACAACCAACCAACGGTCCATTTAGTATCCGGCAACCGTTCTCTCATTGCTTTTCATAATCTAAAAGCGAACATACATACGTAAAACCATTAAAAAGTACTGAAAGTATAGTTTTGAAATGGAAATGTTGCCAGGAAACCAAAAATCTGTAACCAACTTCTGAAAAAAGAGGAAAAAAAATAAATGAATTCTTTAATAATTTTGCCTGTCTTCGAACAAAGCACAAAAAATTATAAATATTTCGACAAAGAATTAATTTTTAGAATTTTAATGGCAACACAACATAAACCACACCGTTGGTAATGGTAACCAGACATATCGGTGAATACCTCCACTAACAGATGTGAAAATTACTTATATTCTAGACACGCACCGTCCAAATCACGATATATATATGTACATAGATCTATGATAATACAGTACCATTTCGAATAACGGCACTTTGGTGAGTTTCGATATTATTCACCACATTTTGTAAAAACTCACCATACTAGAAACTTACCACAATTACAAAATTCACCACATATTGTATAAACTCACCACACTAGAAACTACAAAATTAACCACACTTCAAAAAAATGTTTGCCTTTCTTCTTACGACCGTCCTTTCTCTCTTTCTCCAGACCAGCAGCAACAAACAAACCATCCAACCACACAAACAACTACAACATCCACACACAAATACGCCATTATGTGTTTGTTTTCGTTTTGTCTGACCTTGAGTTGATACGTGGCCTTTCGGTGTCTAATAAGGCTACTAACTAAATATTAGGCAGACAGATCACATAGTACATTTAAACAAACGGGGCTCAATTTTTACTTAATAAACCCGGAAACGAAAAAAGAATGTGCGAATTATTATATAATATACAATATTATAAAGAACGTTTTTATTCGCTTGAACGAACAAAAACGAATTTGATAAAAGCTTAGCGGGGGTACTGCGCTATTTTTGAAATGATAAAAGTACTGAAAAAAATAGAAAAGTATTGAATTTTTCAATACTGTTTTGTAGTCGAAACAAAAAAGAATTCGAGAACAACAAAATACAAAAAGAAATTCAAATTAAATTAATTTTCTTAAATTAATTCCCTTACCTCATATGCATAAAAGAGAACTGAGAACAAAAAAAAACGGAGTTCAGTTAACCACCTTAAAACTGTGTGTAGCTTCCTTTGCCTGGGTCATAAACTCATATTTCATATACGACACTTGCCTTACGTGGTGTCCATCATAAGGAAAACACGCACTCGTCTGTTAAAGAAACTTAAAAGCAGCACAAAAAAATATTTCTTTACCCTACTGAACAATAGCTGGCTGAAAATTAAAGCAAAAGTTGGGGAAAGGAAAAAGTGGCAAAATACTTTGAATCCCTTGGAATTGTTTTTTATTTTTTATTTTTTTTTTTCATTTTCTTCCAGAACATTGGCACTTAGTTCGTGTACTCGTTATATGTTGCTTTTATAAAGCCCTTAGGGCGCTCTCAACAATTTCTGTTGCTGCTGCTGCTGCTGCTGCCGTTGATCATCATCAACATCATTATGCTACTTCCCATCATTCATCCATCCATACGTCCGTCCGACCGTACATACTACCTTCATCCGTCTGTCAGTTCATGTATTTGTCTGCTTTAATTTTGCAGAGTGTGTCGTCGATTTGATGCTTTACCATCATTCTTAATTCCATCATCGTCATCATTTACAATTTACGTACTGCGAGTGGCATGAATGTGAATGCGGTGTTAGTCTCGTACTGTTTCTGTTACAAATAAACCATCATAAACTCAATGTTATACCGTGTCTAGCAGTAAGTAGCATGGAACAGAGCAGTACTATAATGAAAAGTCTTTAATTTTTGTAATAAATTCTCCTCAACAGTGTGTGATGTGGTTTTATTTTTCTAAAAATGTTTGTTTCTTAAGTCTTTTGTTTGTTACTTGATTTGTATGTTGGCGGAAAAAAAATTAATACGATTCAGAATTTTTTATTTCTAAATCTCTTACTAGGATTTACTGATGTCTTCTTATGTCTCCTGTGTGTGATTCATGGTCCTCAGTGCGTTACACTCAAAGCGGGTTCAGGATTTTTTTTTGTTATCTGGTGATATAAAGGTGATCACTTTTCGACTATTAAAAGGTTTTTACATCATTGCAATGCATGCGCTGCTGAATATATCATCACTTCTGTTCGCGAAAGTGTGACTGACAATTTATTCCAGAGCATTCTTAGCAATTGGGCCTATCTAATGGGCTAATATGACGTATTTTACATTTGGATTTACATCACCAGCCATATCATGCAACACTACACAACACAACACAAGCCGGTTGAAACCGCAACTTCGCTGGTTTGGTGCTAGAGCAATAGATTTTTAATGCCGACTTTTCGTAAAAAATTTTCTTCGGCGTTGAAGCTTATTTTTCAATTGGCGATTACATCAGCAAGCAAAATTGCCGCATACGGAACTCGTAGAGCACATAAGTGATTGTGGAAGAGCCCTTGCATTCCGAAAAGATGGCCGTGTAATCTCCTTTATTGTGGTCTAAAGGTTTCATTGTGCCACATATTTTTGAAATCGACTCTAAAAGAACCATTGCCATCAACTTAGAAAGCTAAAGCCGCATCATAGCTTGGCCTGTAGTAGAAGATTTTGAACTGGGCAGTATATGGCTTCAACAATAGAGTGTCATGAGCCTAAGTTGAGGGAGTTTCTCAACTTGATTACTTTTTATGCAAAAAAGCTCATATTCTAATCCGAATTTTGTTGATTTTCACATCAAACATGAAGAGGTGACATGTTAAGCTGCCGCTTTGTCTGAAACCTTGACGGAGCTGCTAAAGTTTCTCAACGTTAGGCTACAGGGTTATGAACCCAAAAAAAAAAAATATGTGATGAGGCCAATATGAGTATCACGAATGATTGCATTCTTTTAAATATCTGCTGGGGTGAAATTTTTTTTAGCATACAGAAGAATATCGCATGTGTTGTATGAGCTAAAAAAAATACGCAAAACAGCAACTACAACAACAACAACAATAAAAAAAGTTAAAAAGTAAAGAATGAAAGAATAAAGAAAGAAAAAAAGTACGTACGTATTAAAAGCATGTCTCTTATATAGTGGCGGCTTTTTGTACAAACTTACTTAAACATTCCTTAAGTCAAATGTTGAACTCCTATGCAACCGGCCAGTCATTCAGTCATCTATCCATCCCAATACAACCATACAGCAGGCATTGAGGTAAACTGTCAATTGGTTTAAATAACAAACAAACAAAAAAAAACACAAATTTTTATTTTGCATGTTTTGGGAGCATTTTTTGTTTTTGTTGTTTTGCTTTTATTACAATATTTTTCATACCACCACCATACACAAAAGCAAACAGCAAAATATCATTAAAATGAGTACAAAAGAAACTTGTTTTTTGCTAAGGAATTTTTATGAGAAACAACATTCTCCTCTTTCTCTCTCTTTCTGTCTCTCTTTGGCAAAATAAATCGAGAAAAAACTCTTTTTTTCCTAACTTTATTCAACATTTCCAAAGGCTCTAATATGGTCATAGTAACTGTTAAATAGAAATGTTGTGTGTGCAAAATTCACCATTCTTATGAGAGCATCATTTTTTTATGCTCTTCATTTGTTATGTTTTAACTCTTTGCTAAACTCCTTTTTTTATTTTTGTAAAGGTATTTAGCAACTCAGTTTATTGTTGTAGTTTTTTTTGTTTTGTACTGAATGTAGTTGTATTGGTATTTGTTATCAATATTGTATTGGTTTAGCCTGTGGGTATGATTACAGGTTTTACTTTTCTGTGGTGAAATTTTATACTCGTGACTCCATAATAAATCTTCAATACAAAGTCGTAAATATTTCTCTATTACCTTAAGCGGTGCAAGGGGAGATGCTATAAAAAAAAAGAGAGCAAGTATGTATAATAAACGTTTGGTACACTCTTAGGCCAGCATAAATTCGTTTAGTTGTGCGTTTTTTGTTTTTTTTTTCTTTTTGGTCTTGTTTGTGCAGCTCTTATTATTTCAGGAACAGGTTGTGTGTTGCGAAATTATGGCCTGAAACAATTAGAATTACTTATGCTTACAACATGACCATTTTAAAAGTATTGATGCTTTATTTTTGCTATTGTTGTTGTTTTGTTGCTGTTTTTCATTAAAAAAATGTTGGAATGATTGACCAAAAAAATATAAAAAAAAAGTATCAAAAACAAAATGTTTGAAAAGAAAAAGAGGAAATCTAACAGTGATAAAGTGTCTTTTGTTAAGATTTTTAATACAATCAAATAAAAAGCTTAAATTTTTCTTTCGAAGCGATATCAACAGAATAAATTTTTAAAATTGAGTAAATATTTCCGTTACAATAAAGTTAAATTCGGTAACGAGTGCAACAACTTAAAAATTTAGATTCACAACATAAACCCACTGAAGGTCTTTACAAATTCACCACGTGCTAACAGTTAACAACATTGGTAAATATGTTCCACTTGAAATCCACTTGAGAAGGAAAAATTTGTATCTTCTACTCAAACAATTGCAACATATTGCTGTTTCAATGTTTAAATTTCGTTTCTTGAGTCTTTTGATTTACAATATGAAACTTAATGACAAAGAAGAATTTAAATTTATTTTATTTGTTTTTTTTTTATTTATTCTTTAGTTTTTTATCCTTAAAAATTACTAGGACATGAAAAATCCATATATTTTAAGTAATAAACAAAATATATGTGTTGCAAACACAATTCCTTAAGTATTCCGAAAAATCAAAAAAAAAATTGTATTCATTCATGTCTTACATGATCTCTAAAGCATAAAAAATAAACGATTCTTAATGATTGGTTTCTGCGTAGGTTTGCATGGCTACCTGTAACGATCATGAATCAAACAATTAGTGTTTGTCGCATCAACTCCTAAGGAGATTAGCTAGAACAATACATGACATTCCAGTATAGTCGTAAAAGACCTGCTTGCCAAAGATCCTACGATATTGATCTATAAGTACTAAATAGTCACAAATGCAGTGGCCAAATGTGTCCTCCATCTTCACCACACCGCCAATGTTACGACAGCGGCTGTTAAATTGTCATACAACTCAACAAACATGATTTCCAATCAGTCAGTGTCCGCTAAGTATAGCTACACTGTGATCTATGCGCTAACTTAAGCACGAAATTTTAAGATATGTACATACATATATAGTCCTTTACTTGCAATTTGCTCTATCCAAGTAGCAGTTGAGAAAAACCCTTTTAGTCGATCCTGCACTGACTAACTATCCCATACGTTCAATTCCTTAGAAAGCCTGGTCATCTGAGATGGCATATTAACTGAGAGATAGTATACACGGTGAATAGGCACGTTTCGTCCTAAAATAGTAGTGACCAGACTTTTTAAAGCTAAAAATGTTTGTGGTCTCTTAGAGCGACTATGGGTTTGCCTCGATTGTAAACAATCCGAACTAAAAACCACAATTCGTCTGATTCATCGACGCCACTTATATTATTGTCCCGATTTCATACCGCGATTGTATGATTTGAAGTGATTTTTACTTTGAAACTGTTGAACTTAAGTTTTGAAGTTTATTAGCCGGTTGATCGATTATTTAATACTTAGACACCGTAGCAAAGGCAACTGCCTTTTAGAATCAAAAAACGAATCGAATCAATCTGTGATAATCTTTTTTAAAGAGATGAGATGCAATGAGATGTAACTCATTAGCTACAGTCGGCAGCAAGTGGATGTGAATTATTAATGCCCGCATCAAAAAAAAAAATAAATAAAAAATAAATTCCACAATTATGCAGTCCGAAACTTACACATATGCAGACCGACTATTACATAGCGACGTCTGTGGGTTCTTATGTGCATTTCTGTATGTACATATATACATATACGTGCTTCTTAAATTAACTAAAGAAATAATAAAAACAATGCCATTAAAATAAACAAATATACAAACATTTCCCAATTAATTCGTCTCCGTAGTTAGAATTTGGTTTAAAAAGTTTCTTATAACTCCATGCATAACAACACTTTAACGGTTTAACTACATAAACATTGACTAAAAGTCCTGCAACATTTCGCGCAACATGTTTCACTGTTTTAGTCTTTTGGAGAAACATTTGCAATTCAAAATTCCTTTTTGATAACAGCGTTCTGAAACAGTAAACCTTAATGATCTCTTGCAACATGTTTATAGTCTCTCATTTCATTTCTTAAAATTCTCAGTTTTTAGTTCACATGTTAAATGTTAAAATTTTTGTTTTAAAAGCATTGCAACTACTTACTCTCATTACTTACGCTCTTTTAAAAAGTAAAGTGCGAAACTGGAGATTATTTCTTTAAATTTGTTTGTATTTATTACTCTCATTTTTATTACTGTTGTTTATATTTTATGTTTTTACTTAACATGTCTCTCTTATGATGCCACTTGCTCTCATGCTTATACTCGTGTAATGTAAACTGTTAATTTTTTTTGTTTTGTTTAATGGGATCTTTTATTAAAACCAGTTGTTGTTTCTTAGTCTCTTTATTTAAAGCACAGTTGGTGGCTCAAACAGTTTTCAGTAAATCTTTGTTTGACGCTCAGTTGAATTGAACATTCCAATTCTCATTTCATATAATCTTCTGAAAAAGCAATGTCTGTGTTTTTTTTACTAAACATGGCTACATATTGCTTAACTCTTTAAGAGAGTGTTATTAAATACACTCTTAACACTTGTAATAAATACACCTTCATTACGTGTTTTCACCACTTACCACTAACAACATACAATTGAAAGTTGAAAATCCTCTTAATGATCACCGAAATAAAAACAAAAACAAAAACCGAATCATAACAAAAGCAAGAGCATTACATGGCCATAAGAAGAAGAAGAGATCTTTGCAACCACAGCTAAACACTAAAAGAGCAAGAAACAACAGTTTTGTTTCATCTGTTAACGTGTTAAGAGGACGTGTCGCATGGAAAATAACGTGTAAAGTCTGATGTTTAAATAAGTAAATAAAAACAACAACAAAAAAGAGTGTTTTTTATGAATAAAAAAATTGGCAAAAAAAGTCTTTTGCCAACTAAAAGAGAAGAAAAAAACGTGAATAAGTGTGCAAGCTAACAAAAATAAAGCAAAAAAGGAAAAAATATTGATTAAAAAGCATTAAATATTAAAAATTAAAAATAATTACATATTGAAAGAAAGAAAGAAAGAAGAAAATGAAAATCAAAAGTTATTAAATTAAAATAAAAGAAGCAGAAAATGTAAAACATATTAAAAGAAGAGTGTGAAAAAAAAGTAATTTTTTGTAAATCAAAGGAATATACATACATATTGTACTCAGATATTTTGGAATTTAAAGAAAAGTAAGATTTTTTAATACATATTAAAGCGATAAGTTAGTTTATTCTTGCCTTATTTTAAAATTTGTTTAAACTAAAGTATTACAATGTAATTTGGAACATGTTTTTGCAGTTGTTTTGTGGTTATAATCTTTTAAGATTTTTTTGTTACTCTTTTTGTTTTTGAGTTTCTCTCTGTGTTGTATTGTTATTTTGTTTCGTTTTTTCCTTACCACTTTATTTTGCTGTTGTTGCTGTTATTTGTTGTTTTCTATGTTATTGCATGCTTATTATAAGTTAATGCATGTGTGTATGCAGATGTGTACCAGCTTTTGTGGTAAAATTGGATACTTTTGACAATGTTAAAGTGTTTTGTGTTATGAGTTTAAATAACAGTAAGAAAAACAACAACAACAACAACAACAAAACACTTACATATATTTTATTTAAAATAATATTACAATAAAACTTTAATATTTGAAAGTTTGAGAACAGTGTTATAAAGTGTTATATGTTCTCTTTTAAATATGTATTGCTGTTGTTGTTGTTGTTTTTAAATAATTTACCTTGTTTTTGTATTTGTATGGTTTCTTCTATACACTTTTGCCCACCATTACATTACATATTATGTTTTATTGTTGTTGCCATTTATTTTACACTCTGTTAAAAGAATGTGTCTGTATATACATGCATACATAAGCACATATGCATGTTTACCACCAATACCACAAACAGGTTTTCATGATTTCTCTGTTGTTTTCTCTACTGCTTAAAGTTTTAAGTTTTGTTTTTTGTCATGATTTTGCGTTTTGGCTTAGATCTGTTTTCCTTTTATTCTCTCTCTCTCTCTCTCTTTCTGTCACAGTCTCTCACTAGTTTTATTGAAAATATTTGCCATTTATTTTATGAATTCTGCATATTAAAACGTTACAATTTTATGTTTTTTCTTTTCTGTTTTGTTAGGAAAATTGTTGAAATTTTGCAAGTTTTTGTTGTTGTTTCAACTTTGATTTTTGCTTAACCACAGTTTAGTCTCTTTTCAATTTAATAAAAAAAACTCTGTTGCATGTACATATTTGTTGCATTCAACTAGAAATATGCCACATTTTTTCGTTATGCCAGTACTTTTCGCTCACCATTTGGTTTTCCATATTTTGCTTTACGGTTTTTCGTAATTTCCATTAGAAAATAAATAAAAAAATGTGAGACTTTTATTGAAAACCACAAAGAAATCTTAAAATTCGAAATTAATTGAATTGAATCATTTGCAAAACTAGGCTGTGGTGAAAAGTTAGAGTTTATCTCGAAAATAACAAATATGTCTCGTTGTGTTCGCTAATTTGTTGCCATTTTAACGATAATTTTTCATATTTGTCATCAACAAACCTATTCGCCATAAACCGGAAGTACTGAACGCCGAGAACTGTAAATAAGAACCTCTTGACATTGACGAAGTAGTGCGATACTTTATGCCAGTACCTGTAATCAATCTAAAAATCTTAAAATGAATTAAATGAATAGGTTAGGTAAGGTTTCAGGCCTTAAAACAAGAGCTTCTACTTTGGCCAGCATTTAGGCCTATTGTGATAAAAACATACCAACATTTCTAAGAGCAAACCAACCCGAATCCAATAGAAGCTCGGTCAAGGGCTTCAGAAAATGAGAGGTCAAAAACCTCCGTTTTTTTCATAACAAGACCAGGCCACTGACACACGTGGTAAAATACAGTATCTCACCCTTCCTTAGATCCATAACTCCTGCAAAAGTCAAGTTGGCATGTCTACCAAAAGAACAGTGGACCGTGAGAAACGCTATTGTGCTATGAATGGCCATGCAATTTAAGGGCAAAAGTGACTTGGTCCTTTTCTTAACGATACATGTTCAGCAAAGTCTAGCAATATTGCACTTGCTCTCCTGCTGTTAACGAAATTTAGCATTCCTGTAAAACGAGTGAATGATTTCTCAATTAACTGCTGCTATCTGAATAATTATGGCTCTTAACACGTTAGAAATAGCAGACTCCGTACCAGCCGTGGGTAGTTCATTAATAATACAATATCAAACGATATCCATATGTTCCGGAACCCATATAAGAGTTACCTTTGAGTGATCTGAGAAATCCTCAGCATTCATGAAAGGCAGTCAGGCTTTCCAACTAAATCAAGAGAATTTCAGGGTATTGCACTGCTTTCCAGAGAGCAATGACCACTGCTTGAAAACACTAAAGCAGCCTATAAGAAGGTTTAACATCAGAACCCTTAAAAATATACCACAAATTCAAATTTTTTGAGTAAAAAAGCAAGTATTTTTCAGTTTTTAAATGTGATCATCCTCAGTAAAAACATGTTACTTTACGTTTTGGTTATAAAATTCTGTTTTCGCAAATGGTCTCTAGAAAATAATTAAAAATTTTCAATAAAAATACCCTTTTATTACGAAAAACAATAGAAAAACTCTTCGTTGTTTGCTGAAAAATTCGGCAAATTCCCTTTATTGACGTACATTCTCGCTGAAGACAATTTTATGATGGAAATATATTTCTCAAGCATCTCAAAATTTGCTAACAAAACAAAATTTTCAAATGCAGACCATATGTTAGGCCACTGATGCTGTAATAGTAAATGTTACCCAGCATTTTAAGCATTGAAACATGCCAAGTGTCAATCAAGACAATCACTCGTTATCACGTGGATTGGGACATGTCCAACGCATTTTTTTTAATTCTCCGGCTTTTCAAGAACAACTACCCTGCAATTCGTAATCGCATAAGTCGAATTGGGTATTCATTGATATTGACTGCCACGATTTCCACTCAACTCAAAAACTATCTTATGTTTTAAGGTATCCTATTAGTCGCTTTCGATCTCTTCTACTTTTAACGCAGTCGTTTTTGTTCACTCTGTCTCAATAATAAAATTTTTATTACCACATTGGCCGATGATCGTTCATTACTGAAAAAAAAAACGAAATTACAAGTGAAAGATTTTTATTATGATTGGTTAAGGCAGGCAGCATTTACGATTAATTTATTTCCATGACAGCAATTAGCATTGCTAACCACAAAATTTCCCACAGATTTAACAAACAACTACTCTTACTTAATAACGTCGCCTACTCCTCATCTACCTCATCATGTCTGTCTGTAAACATTTTGAATTTTAATTAATAATTTCGGGATTTGTCATTCATTATCGATTTTATATGAGAAGCTGTAAAGAGTATTCCATTATTTTGATATGAAATTAAAGGCTTTATTAAGCACAGTATAGTTAAAGACTTTGAAAGCGTTGGTTCATTCAGCTTATTGCCGTTTTTATGATCATAATTATTAGCCGTCCACCCAAAGCTTTCACAGGATGTAAACCACAGCAGATAAACACTTGCTGATAAGCCTTTCTTTGGTAGAGGACTGGGGCAAAAAGCTCCATCTCTGTAATCCAAATGAAGGTCATAAACTCTCCTGTAGTTGTATAACATAAGAACTCTAACGCACTGACACTACTGCACTTTAGCAAAGTAGAGGCTACACTTTAAAGTTATTACAAAGCATTGCACGATTATTTATTCTGGAGAAGTGGTACCTTAATACGATGACCATACGGTCTATTGTATTTTCCTCATGTTGTATGGAGCTTCCCTATCGCCATGACAAACCTCACAACACTGCTCGGTGTCACAATGCCCATACTCTGCCCAACAGCTGGTATACAGCCAAGTGCAAGTGTATTCCTATGATTTTATCTTATTGTCACGAAATCTCACTTCTTAATGAGTGTACTTTGAGTCAAAGGAGCGGTTATCAACCTCAAGATATTTCTGATGCATGAATAAGATCTTCTCTTAATGTAGTTTTCAACAAAAGTTCTGGTTGATTCAATGCCATTTGGTTGGAAAAGAGTTTTTACCTTCCTTTATCGTCTCTTTGTTGAGTATACCTTTCCAAAAACTCGACCCCACTCCATAGAAGCGTTCCCCTCCTTGAATACTCGTCTGCTTGCTCATTTCCCGATAATTCCTACATGACCGGGGACCCAGCAGAGAGTAAGTAATCTCGTTCAGATAATCCTATACTATCTTCCATTTAAATTGATAAAATCCCAGTGCTCGAATGACTGCCTTATTGTCATATAGTATTGCAATGTCTTTTGTCATTTGTACCTCCTATCCAACTTGAATGCGCACATCTTTCTGTGGCATAGACTTTCGTTTGAAAGATGACTCGAAATGTTTCATTCTGGAAACCAAAATTTCTGCTCCCGCTCCGAGGTCCGTTCTTTATCCATCTGTATACGATAAAACAGTCTCACTTTTAAAAAAATATTCGGCTTCCTGATTACTCTTTTCATTTTTGCTACTAAGTCTTGTTGCAAAACTTTTTCCAAAATCATACAGTCTACTGATTCTGTCTAGGTGACAGTTAGGAGGATGCAGTCATCCAATCGATTCCTTAGGTTCTGAAATCCCTTACCCTAAACCATAGACTCCAAAACTGTGGTCTTCACAACCGTGTGCAGCGAACTTAAATCTAACAAGGCCTCTAGCGTCGCTGTAGTCAATATTCTCATTGGATTTGATATGCCAACACGCACTAGTGAGCTGTTTTGAAAGTTACTTGATCTGCCCAGACAATTCCCCCATAGATCTGACCATCATTGCATACATCCTCTGGTAACGGCATTAGCACAAGCTGTCTCTGCTTAAAAGTATATACGTACACCAACATGTTCATGAGTATTTTCTTCACCTAATCTTAGTTAAAGCAACTCCATGTTATGCGCTATTAAACGATCGTTTTTAACCAACGGAAATCTTACTTGTTTATCTTACTTCTTCTAAATATTAATTACTTGCTCTCGATAAAATGTTTTTATTTTCAATAAAACTAAAAACATCAATCAATATCAACCGCAACAAATCAGTTTTTTGATAATTGAAAACCCAAACTCACCGAAATAAACAAAAAAAAAAATAAAGAAATAAAGTTTTTAATTAAAACATTTCGTAACGTCCAAGACAAGCTGCATGGCTTACAAAAAAAATAAAGTAAAAACAAGCAAATGGTGGTTTTTACCACAAACTAGTGTTTAAAAAGGTGTTATAAAATGTTTTAAATTTACACACCATAAATTAACAAAAACAAAAAATAAATGCAGTGGTTCAGGACCGATTGCCATTGCACCTTACAGTACAGTGCGTAAATTTCTTTATTCTTAAGTTTCGATTCTAGGTTAGACGTTGATATTGTAGCACTTACATAGGTGTTTTATTAAAAAAAATTATTTACTGACTTAACTGGTCATTACAACTCTGTCTAGTCAGGACTACAACCTAGATTCTCGCAACACCCATGCTACATACATACATACATACATACATAATTGGTCATTATAACTCTTTCGACAGGATTACGACCTAATTTCTCACACCACTTATGTTGTGTGTGTTAAATTAAATACAAAAAAAAACAATTCTTCGGCGACTGATAGTAAATAAAATTGCCATGAAAAGCTTCTCAAAAATCTGTCGTCCGCAGTCGACTTTAAACTGTAGGTCCAGCCACTCATATATAAAATTAACACACCCAACATAAGTGGTGTGAGAAACTAGGTCGTAATCCTGTCAAAAGGGTTATAATGACCAATTATATACATATGTATGCATGTAGGAGTTTTTCAAAAACAAATATGAAAAATATTTCAGCAGATTTCTGGCAAAGGCTCTGTGAGTAAATAAAATTGGCACACACAACATAAATGGCGTGAGAAGCTATGTCGTAATCCTAACTGAAGGATTGTAATGGCCAAGTTTTAAGATTTCATGAATTATTAAAGCTGGTATGATATTTGTGACTGAAACCAATTGATTGGCGTAGTGGAATAAAATCTAGTGGGGGTCGAACCCACAACCAGGCTAGAGCACTCACTCACTACCCACCTTCAGCTTGCTTATGCAATATTTCGTACAAAACTGTATGTTTCTTAAGCCTTTTGTCTAACAATTCCTATATAATAGGAATTTTTCGTTGTTTTTCTTTTTGTTGTTGTTGTAATTTTTAATTAAATTTACTCATAATTTCATTTAATTCAATTCTAAATTAATATTTTTCAATTGAATATTTTTATCACCATCTTCACATAGAAAATATTTCTTCCGTATTTTCCAAAAACAAAAAAATATTGTGTTGTAGAGATCATGCTAGAGTAACAAACATTTGAACTTTCCTTCAAATTAAATATTTTCTTTAACAACCCAAAAGAAAAAATTGTTTTCTTGTAATATTTTCCACATTTTAGTCTTGTTGCAGTTGTAGTTGTGATTATTGGTTGCAATTTTTCTGCTTCAACAACACATTTTACTTGGTGGCATTTTCTTAAATTTTCATTTAATTTTTTTCGTTTTTTGTTCCTTTTTGCTGTTCTCAACTTTTTTGCTACAAAATACATGTATTTTGTTGATTCATATTCTTATTTTTTGTTTTTTTATTTTCTGTTTTTCCTTCTCATTTTCAATTTTTCATTGGTGCCCATGTATTGGTAAAGCAATGCAGTTTAACTTTGTTTTTCCATATTTTTCTCGATTTTTATACACGGGCAATGGACAATCATATTTTAGACAACAACCTCAACAAAAACAATAATAATAACAACGACAACATTCATTGGCAGCAGCAGCTACAAGCTATAGCTTCGGCAAACGACAACAACAACATTAAATGGCATTGTAAGTAGTAGGCCAACAACATGTAATAACAGCAGTGACAACTTTTAGCACATACACTACAAAAAAAAAATAAAACAACAATACCAAAACAATAACTTTACCAACATGAAAACCACCAACAACAACAACGCAAACAAACAACTACTACAACACAAAAGGAATGTTTGTGTATTTATATATGTATATGTGTGTGTGCGTCTGCGAGAAATGAACAATAACAAGGCAAAGAGAGCAAAAAATAAAAAATGAAAGAGAAAATATTTCATGGCCCGCATGAATTTCGATTTGATTAAGGAGAGTGAGCAAATAAGCAGCAGGAGAGATAATTTGTCGTTTTTTTTTTTGTTATTTTTTTTTTTGTTTTTTGGTTTGGTTTGCTTTGGTGTTGCCATTTTAGCATAATTTTTTGTTACATTTTTAAGAATATAAGAACGCAGTTATAAAACTTTTATACACCGCAATGTGTTACTTATGTATATACGGATGATGATGCACCGTAATCTAGTAGAGAGTGTGTTGGCTTATTAGATGAGAGCCCAGGGTTCAAAGCCCAGCTCAGACATTTCAAACAAAGCGAAATATGAAATAAATACTTGATTTAGTGACTTTATCTCAGCAGTTTACTGGCAAAAATTCTGAGAGTAACTAAAAAGTTACGTTGAAAAGTTTCTCAAATCTGTCATGGGTGGTGAGAGTGACTCATTTTTTATCTAATTTTATCTCGCATCTCCCAAAAAATAAGAACTTTGCGCTTTAAGCTTTAAAACTATATGGTGTCCACTTCTATATGCCACTTTGACGGTTGTTGGGAACGCACTTTGTGTATATCTTTTCCAATATCTTTTCCAAGTGTGGTTAGTTTCCTTTTTTTTGCTACCAAGTTATTTCAAAATTCTAATTTAACTAATATGACTGAAGACATCGTCGACGTTACTGCCCATGTAACAAAAGTGAAGCGCATTTGTTGTATATTTTTACTGTGATCCTGCCATAATTAATTGAAGGACTGTTCTTTTTTGATATACCATACGTAGACAACAACTAACCTGATGTCACAATTTGTTTACAGAATTAAGGTGGGACTAACTAAGACAAGACTTTCTGCATCACTCAGTGGCATGTTACGATAAGAATAACTTTGACTATGCGAATAATCCGTGCTGTTCAATGGCGTTCTGGTATACATATGTTCGTGGTCTTTGAGAAGGCCTTTGACACTCTTTCATATAAAGCAGTTTAGTCTTCATTAAGCTGAATTTAGTCCTCATTTGAGCTTTTATAATGATGGGTATTACACGGCGGTTAAAAATAATACTGGACCTAGAATTTCAGTTAAAAAGGGGATTAGAAGGGATTGCCTGCTTCTATATCTTCTTTTACACCATTACGCTTCCTGTCCCGCGCATCAATATGTATGTACGTCAGTTTTGGAGTACATGGCATTTGGAAGACCTTGATTACTTGGATAGATGATATCTCTAAGCACATAGACATGGAAAAATATGATCAAAGAAAAATATGCCTCAAGAGTGATCTCCAATACCAATTAATACATTCTATAAATTCTTTTATAGATCCTGGTTGCACTATTCCGACGACTTAACATTGATTGTAGATTAGGCAGGGCAGGATAGGTATTTATAATGTTTATTCCTATCTGCCGACAAACACTAAACATAGAATTTTCAGTTCCAAAATGAATACAGAAATACTGTATGCTACTGAAACTTGGATCAGCCAACAGGACGCAGAACTCAACTCAACTTTCATAAAAGTTCCCATATATTTTAACTGAAACAACCAGAAATAATGATCTCAGAAAGGATCAATGGTTACTCAAAAACCCACAGGATGATGAATGGCTGCTACATTCACATGACAATAGTTTGCATTATTTTGTGTAGTTTGTAGTGAATGATCGGAAACTCGCTGAACTAGACCCACAATTCACAATTCTTTCTAAATCTTATGTCGCAACTAATGACAGCAACAAGCAAAAGTTGACAAAGACTGACAAAGACTATCTGAACCGAGCACCATTTACGATAAACACTTGCCAACGATTCCTCATTGTTGTTCCGTTCATAGTCACTAAGAGTGACATTGGCAAAATTGCCTTGATTGTCGCATAAGTTATAAGTTTGTTTCTTATTTTCAATAGTGAAACATTTAAAAATCGCTTCAATAGCCGCACTTTTGTCACCATAACTTGGAATATTTGTTTAAGTGTCTTTGGATGTTGTTTTTGGCCATACATTTTAGTAACCGTGTTGTTTTAACCTTAAACATAAAATGTTGCAAAGGCAACATTTTATCTTTTTCTTCTTCTTTCTTTTTTTCTTCTTTTGTAATGCTTATATAAAGATGTTGTTGCAGTTGCTCTTTTCTTTATTTTGTTGTATATTAAACTATTAGTAGACTAAACAGAGATGCTACACGCAATTTGTTGTTATAGTTTTTTTCTTTTCGTTTTTGTTTTGTGTTGTGTTGTGTTGCTGATGCTATTCCTTCATATAAAAATATTCTAAATAAAGAAAAGAAATGCAAACCAAAAAAAAAGAACAAAAAAACGAGAGAATGTTGGCAGTAAAACGAAAGACAAGAGCAAAAAAGACAATACAAAAATGCTGTAATGAAATGGTGGTGGTAGGAAAACGAGTAAAGAAGAAAACAAAACAAAAAAAAAGAAAAGAAACTTAAGCAACATGTTGGAATGTTGTTGCAACAACTGTATAAATGTTGAAATGTTTTCTTCTATTATAGTATATTTTTTTGATGTTGTTGTTGTTGTTGTTTTTCTTAAATACCTTTTTTTATTGCAAAGAAGAAATAAAAATCATAAACGTTTTCTTTAAACGGTTTTAATTTGTTCGCCTGTTTTACCAATTGAGTTCCATTTGATCGGCACCTACTACAACGGCAAAGACGTAACGACATTTATTGCATGTTTTCCAACAACAAATTATGATTATGTTTTGTATTTAATAGTTGTTATAAATTAACAAAAACAAAAAAAAAAGAAACACTGAAATTAAAGAATTAAATGAAACATTTTTTTTGGTGTGTCATTTACCGCATCAATTTCGATACATGCTCGTATTATTCGGCCCATGCCATATTACAGTTTTTTAAACATATTTACATATGTACGTATGCTCTCCTCTTATGATTTGTTATCATTTTCCATTTAAACACTAAATAGCACAGCAGGCTATGATGAGAGGAGAAAAATGCACATCATCCCGCATTTAGTATGCCTACAAATGCAATGACAATCAGACTGTTTCTCTTTTTTTTGTGTGTGTGTCTGTTATAATAATTGCCATATTTTACATACGGTTTTAAGGTGCGTGAATGTCACAACTAAAGAATTATAATGATTATTATGAAAAGACTCATAAAAATATTGTAAAACCAAAACAAAGTCAAAAATAAACATAAACAAACGTTTCAAAAACAACTTGAAACGGTTTTTTGCAGTCAATATAACATTAAGATGAAGGCTATTATATTGAAAGTTAATTGGTTGAGAAGAGTTTTCCAACGTTTATATTTTAAATATCTTAAAATTAATGTTAAAACAGATCATTATCCATAAAACCAGATTAGATGGTATCTACGATTGTTTGTATCTAAGGAGTAAGCACAAAAAAATTTTCATTACAAATGCTAAAGTCAATGGACAAGTTATTAAAAGAAGAATTTTAAATTATTTCAATCAAACCACTGATTAGGTTTTATAATACACCAGTTGGACTACGATTGGTTTACCAGTTGAATACATATATCCCATATTTTATTACAACAAAAAAATTTATTTCGGTTTTTTTCGCAATGTCACATCACCTTACATTTAACAATGTTGCTCGTATTATATTAAGCGGCAGTTTACCTTTCCTTCATATGATGTATTCTACTCCTGGGTCTTGTTTATATCCTGTAATTACTTCCCAAACAAATGACAAATGTTTTGCTTTTACATCGTTTAATATTAAAATTACAAACAAAAGCTACAAAAACAAAACAATGAACTTGTTTACAAATTATCGCACTGCGTAATACAACAACAAACACTAGCATAAAAAATGGTAAACAAGTAAACAAAAATATGCCAACAAACACCAGCATAAAAAAGGGTAAACAAGTAAACAAAAATACAACACCAAACACTACAAGAATAAATGTAAACAAAATACACAAACACCAATAATGAAACAACGATGTTAGGAACATTCGCCTTCAAGAACATTCATCAGACTGTTTATTCTGCCATATAAAAGGCAAGGCAATGCAGGCGAGTGAGTGCTTTTTTGTTAATGTAACTTCTCTCACAATCTGTCGTAATCTATTCATTTTAACATTGGCTCTGTTAAAATGTTTGGTTTTTGTCCTTACTACTGAAATTTGTGGAGATAAATCTATGCTTTTCTTATCTGGAGCCGGAAGTCTTACTTCTTTGTTTCAACAGAAGTGTCAACGATTCACCATCGCTGGTGTCTACGTACTAAGCCCATCCTCTATATCCTTCAACCTATCTTCCACTGCGGAACAGTCATAAGTACCAATATTTTGTAACAGTGATTATAGGACTTATTTTACCAACTTGTGCTTTTTTACCTAATTTTACCCAGGAATTTTAATACTTTTTCCTGTTTTTCTTTGCAAGCGTTAAATTAATTGTTTAACAGAGTTTTGTTAGTAACATAACAGAGCTCTGTTAAGTGACTAGGTTTGCGACCAGGATAATAGATTTTGAAATCTATCTTCACACACATGCCTGGAGCTCTAATAATTTGAAATCATAAATCTCTTGAGAAAAAAGGGTCTTTTCATATTAAAACCTTTTAAGGTTTTTGGTACCATTTCTTTACTCTTTTTTTTTACCACCAAAACACAAAGCAAAAAACAGAAAAACAAATGACGAAACGCACAGAAAAAGATCCAACAGAAATTGCGTGCCACAAATTCAAAGAAAGAAGATGAAGCACATAGAAACAAAACAGACGGGAAAAAAACGTGCTGCATACTCAAACTGTTGCATTAAGTATTTTCAATATAAATAAATACATACATATATATATACACACACCCATACAACCGTGTACATATTTTCCCTTTTGTCTTGTTGCCATAATGCAACAAAACTGCTTCAATACACTCACATTTATATTTGCACTCACATACGAGTATTAACAGAATGGCATATTGAACGTGCATTTTTCGTTGCTTTGAAATGCATTTTTTTGTACAACGTACTACCAATAGGATGTTCGGTTAGATTGTGTTTGTGCATATGTTTGCAACAATTTAAGAAATTTTTACTCGACTTCCAACTTCATTAACTTGATTGACTGATTCAGGATTACTATCCAACTTCTTTTGCGCTCTGCTTTCAATAAAATTTCTCAAACTTCTTTTCTGTGATCCAAGGATTAAGACCTCAGTAGTGGACTACAAGCAATTTACTTTTGCTTTTGTGAAAGCTTTAACTTAGCCTTAATTCCTATATTAGGTTAGGTCACGTTTTGCCTATTGATGCATCCAAGTGTCCGCCACCGCTTCTCTGTTTAGAGTGGCATCAATTAAGCTGAATTTGACTGATGGTATGACTTTAAGGTTCGCTGTCTTTCATGCCTTATTCGAGTATACTTACGACTTAAGTGTGCTCCAAACGAAAAAGTCAAACAGGGTCAAATCGAACGATCTCATGTGAATAGGAATGGTGTTAAATTCGACAATTGTTGTTTGCCCATTCATTCAGAAATGGGCCTCATCGCTAAAGATGATTTTTTGATGAAGATTTATTACAATTTCCAAACTTGCTTGCTTAACAAGATGGCTGTTATCAACTGTTAGAAGATCCCCATGAAAGTCTCAAACTTTCATAGCAGTTTGCTCATGGCTGATTGTCTTCCCGTCTTATTTGGAGATACCCTGCATTTCCTGGCTTGTACGATTCGAAATATTTGTATCCTGTATTCGATACCTTTGCCATTTCACATGTGAAACTTGCAGTCCACAAAAAAACGTGCAATCAAATTGTCTCCATGTTCGTTATACATACATAGTAGTTTTTGCCAGAAATTTGCTGAGAGGTAGTCACCGAAGAAATTTTTTTCATATTTTGTTTTGTTGGAGATGTCTGACCTGGGAGAGTTATCCACTTTATTTCCTGTCTAATTGCAATATTCTAGTAAAGGTTTCTAAAAACATAATGTTTTCATTCGTCAGTCTAAGGGCAGTCTTTTGACAGCTCGTCTAATATACAAACCTATACCAATTGACTTGGATTCATGAGCAACAACTTACCAACCATTATTGTACCCGATGTGAAATTTTCTGTTAAAGAATGTTGACAAGCTGATTCTTCGCAATTGCATATCACCCTGTGTATCATATATTCGGTAATGTCCACAACAGTTCATAGCTTTTTGTGTGGCATGTGCTTTAGCGTGATAACGATTTTCTTTCTTGGCTTTGTAGAATTCTGCGACAAAAAATCATCGATTATTCAATGGATTCCAACGTACTAGAAATGATTCTAGCGAGTGGTTTTCACACTAAAGATCGGCCAGGTTAGTAAAATATTTTCGAAAACAACGGATGAATTGATGATAGTAATATTCAATGATTGTTATCAAACTCAAGAAGATCTGGTCTCACCTTAAGCAAAAATATCAGAATACTATGAAATGATATTGGTTAGCATACATACATGATTGGTCATTACAACCCTTCAGTCAGGTGTACGATCTAGCTTCTCACACCACTTATGTTCAGTGCGTTAATTTTATACATGAGTGGCGGGACCTGCAATTTAAAGTCGTCTCCGAACGACAGATTTTTGAGAAACTTTTTCAAAACAATTTTATTTACTCTCAGAGATTTTGCCAGCAATCTGCTGAGTGGAAGTCGCCGAAGAAATATATTTTCATACTTCGTTGTGTTAGAGATGTCTGACCTAGGATTGCACACGAGTTAAAGTCATTATCAGACTTTGAGCTCTCAAGAAATTGTAGATAAAGTACGGCCAATAATACGGATCAATACCAAAAGAAATGATTTGAATTTGACGGTTCCAAAAGGCTTCTATCTATTTTGCAAACTAGCGAACCATTCGAATCAACTCCAGATGGTAAGGAAAGTTCTCTGCACTTGGTGGGGCCAGAAGGGCCCCTTCTGCTATTGATCGGCTGTTAAAATTGGTCCAAACGATTTAAAGTGACTTGTAACGAACGCATTTAATCCTTTTGAATTACACATCTTCCTTGGAATTATCACTTTGAATCAGATATGTAACCCTTATGTTGCATCATGGCAACTGTGGACCGCGTCTAGCAAGACCATTTGAATTTTATTTAGTAATCAGCGGTTTGGACGTTCTTTCATTTGTATTAAAAGGTTTGAAAAATTTGGCATTTTTGAGTCATACACCGAACGATCTGCTGTCCTCTGCGTAGATCTTAAAATTTGTGTCTTAGAATCTTTGTAAGAGAGGCCTGCTACCGACCTACTACCTAACCTAATTGGTCATTATAACCCTTTAGTTAGGATTACAACCTAGTTTATCACACCACTTATGTTGCGTGTGTTAATTTTATACATGGGGGGGGGACCTACAGTTTGAAGTCGTTTCCGATTGATGGATTTTTGAGAAACTATTCATGGCAATTTTATTTACTACCAGAGGATTTGCCAGAAATTTGCTGAGAGGAGGTAGTCGAAGAAATATTTTTTCATATTTCCTTTAGTTAGAGATGCTTGAATTGGGGTTTGAACCGAGGCCTCAAGTCTAATAAGCCAACACACTACGTACTAGGCTACGGTCTTCTCCCTTTAAAAAAAAAAAAAGATATCAACATGGTGTACATATAGCAATAGAGCATTACATATTCGATTATGACCGACTGTCACTTTCTTACTAGTTTAACTTGATTTTTTTTCTGTTCTTTTTGCATTTTTGTTGTGGTACATTCAATAGAGCATCGAGTGAGTGGCCTGGCCCGGTCGTTCGCTCGTTCGTTCGTTAGTTGTGTTAAAGCTAAGCTGTTTGTTGCAGCAGCAACAAAAACGTCATTGGAATGTGGTAAGAGGAGTTGTTGTTGGTTGTTGTTGTCAGTGTTACTGTTGCTGTTGCAGTTGTTGTCTGCATTTTAGCTTTACGTTTACAACAAAAGAGTTTTTTGTCGTTGATTTTGTTTCTTTTGTTTTTTTTATTATTTTGCTTGTTGTTTTTTTCCTTTTCTTGTTGCTTAATTCATTATTTTGTGTATGGCTTTTGTTGTTATTTTTGTTTACAAAATCAGTAAAAGGTAAAGAAATGAAGAAAATAAAAAGTGTAAAACAAAAATAACAATAACAAGAAATAAATGCAAATAAAACCAGTTAATAAAACAAAATGAAAAGTCAAAATAAGAAAATGAGAAACAATAATTTAAGAAAATAGAGAAAAAAACCCAAGAAAAAAATATAAAAAAAGAGAGCACTTTTGTTAAATATTGTTAAACTAAACAACAACAAAAAGCAAAAGAAAATATAAAACAAAATATGCTGCAAAAGTATGGCAAATAGCATTTAAAGCAAAGGTGAAAAGATGAAATGCCTTTGCAAAGACACGGAAAAAACGGAAAAATAAAAGCGTTTATGCAAGAGTTTTTATTGTCTTCATTTATTTTCTTTCCCTCTTTTTTTCTCCTTTTATTGTTTCCTTTTTTAATTGATTTGTTATAAACAATTATTTAATAATGTTTCCTTCTTTTCCTTTCTTTTCTGATCTTATCTTTACAGATTTTTTTTCGTTTTTTATTTTTTAAAGGAATTATTTTCAATTTGATTGTTCAACCAGAAATATTGTGTAAAATTTGTATGCCTCTGTGTGCGAGTCTGTGTCGGTTTGTTTGTTTACGTGTGGGGAATAACACAACAAAAGTTGGCAATTGTTTCAGGTGAAAGTTTAAACTGTTTCACTTTCCTTTAATAGCTGCTGCTGCTGCATTATGTAAATGTAAGTAAGAATTTTTTAAAAATTGTAAACCTTTTAACAATAATAATCGTAAGTAACAAAATCAAATTTAAAATTGAGATCAACAATTATGTTTCCAAAATGTATTTAAATTAAAAGTTTATTGACCTTTTTGCCTTCATGGTCTTAAGTTAAGCTTGTAAATTTTTTCTACAATTCTTTGAATTATTGCTTAACGTTCAGAACGAACTCAGGCACCGATAACAACAGCATTGTGATTATTCTACGCTAATTTAATGTGAATAGATAGTGGCTTTCAAAATAAAGGCTTGGATAAGTGGTGGCATGGAAATGATCAAATTTCTTTGCTGCAAATTGTTCTCTATCACAGCATCGGTTATTTCAAATCTGGCAATACTTATATCATTATCTTCTCTCACCAATTCAGTATATTATCTCCACTGAACGTAATGAATTGATTTAAGCTTGAGCTTCGTTGCAATTTATTGGAAATTTATTTCCAAAACAAAGTCAATTGGTCGGAAATTGCACGAAAATATAGTATAAATTTTGGTCGCAGAGGAGGACCAACAGTGCCCGGTATACACAAGTTTACTGCTAAGATCGCGAACGCGCTGTGTGTACACCCGAAAATATCTCGTCATCGTTCTCAACAATTGAACATTTCACGCACCAGTTTACGTCGAATTTTACAAAAAAAATTCGGTGTGACGCCTTACAAAGTTCAATTGGTTCAAGAGTTGAAACCGTATGACCATCCGCTTCGTTTTCACTTCGCTAGATGGGACAAAGAGAAACTGCACGATGATGTCGATTTTGGCAAAAAAAATCATCTTTTCGGATGAAGCTCATTTGTATATTGATGGATCCGTTAATACGCGAAGTTGCCGCGTTTGGGGCTCAGAAAACCCTCACAGAAGCCAATGCACCCATTAAGAGTGACTGTTCGATGCGACTTGTGGTGCGAAGGCATCATTGGCCCATATTTCTTTTAAAATGAGGACGATACCTGCTCTTCATGGTATTGATGGGAACGATCTTTGGTTTCATTATGACGGTGCAACTTTCCACACATTTTATGTCACAAACTATTTATTGCGTCATTTAATGGCCGTATAATTAGCAGAAATGATGATGACCAATGCCGCTAAAAACCTGTAATTTGACACCGTTGGACTATTTTCTGTGGGCGCCGTTAAAGAAAAATGTTATCCCGACAAACCAGAGAGAATTGAGCATTTGAACGCCCACATTCGTAATGCCATTGCCGAGATACGACCCCATACACTCGTAAAAGTGCACGAAAATTGGTCCGATCGAATAAGGTACTGTGAGGCCAGCTGCGGCAGCCATATGAATAAAATAATATTCGATTTCTAACCGGAACAATTGTACTTCACAACAAAAACATAAATTTATTGCATTTTTAATTTCAAACTTTTTAATTTCACACAATTATTGAACGTCGCACAACTTGGAGGCGTGATGTAATCAAAAAAATGCTTGACTACTAATCGATTCGACCCAGATTCGAATTCGGGAGAAGAACAAATTTTCATCATAGTTTAGAAATTTTTGAAAAAATAAGCTTCCCTGAGGAGATAGCCTCAACCACTAACCCCATATGAAAATTAGTCAACACCATTATGAATAAAAACTAGAACTCAATTAGAAAAATTCAAATTCTTCCATTTAATCTCATTAGAGCCAAGTGCTCGTATAGCATTCGATACAATTCTTCAGTCAGGATTACGACCTAACTTCTCACACCACATATGTTGGGTGTGTTAATTTTATACATGAGTGGTGTGACCTATACTTTAAAGTCGACTCTGCACCACAGAATTCCGATAATTTTTCAAGGCAATTTCATTTACTTTGATAGCTTTTCAACAGCTTTCAGAAATTTTTAAATAATTATAAACTTAGATTCATAAACAAATCTATAATTTAAGATGCAATTAAAAATCATACATATTTTGCTCAGTATTAATCACCATGTTAGCGCCATTCAATACTAAATAAATAATAAAAGTTTGAGAACGAAATTCATTATAACAACACCTAGATTTTTACCCACTCCGAAAGCAAAAGCCATAGTTAGAACAGCATTAGAGTCATAAATAATAATTAATTTCTATAAAAAACAAAACAATAACAATTTAAATAATATGATGTAAAATATAAAGCAAAACAAAAGACTTAAGAAACAAGCATGGCTGCCAATAAACTATAAAAAGAATTTAATTGCTTATGACGTTTATGCAAGTTAATCGCACTCTATTCAATTAATTCGTATACATTTTTAATATCAATTGTATCACAACGCATTCATAAATATCTTTCCTTCAATTACATATAATTATTCTATAAAAATAATTTGTTCTTTAATAACAATTGAGCAATAAACAAAAATTAACACCTTTTACTAAGGTATTGAAATGATTATATTGCAGTTTATACTGCAATAGAATTTTTATTACATTCTGTATACATATAAATTAAAGTAATTTTAGGAAACGTTTTTGCAATGCTTAATTGTTTTTTATGTAGAGTTATTGCCAGGTAACATGTCGCAGTAGTTGCAATGCGACTTAATGCCCTATTCTGGTACATTATTTCCCAGGCTCAGAGTAAAATTGTATAACCTGGTTATCTCTGTAGAAATGTACACATACATAATACTTAAGTAGTCCCTCCAACCCTTCAGTCAGGATTACGACCTAGCTTCTCACACCACTTATGCTGAGTGTCGGGATTTACAGTTTAAAGTCGACTCCGAACGACAATTTTTTTTTTCCAAAGAAATATTTTTCATATTTCGATTTGATGGAGATGTCTGACCTGGTATTTGAACCATAGCCTCACTCCAATAAGCCAACGCATTACCTACTAGAATATGGCGACTTCAATGTACATAGGACTTCAATCTTAGAACATCTTCTCACCTCCCTGACTACTGTTGTATGATTCACGCCGATGTAATGACCATAAGCCATGCTGCAGAATTAATTTTGAATATAGGATCTCCTACGATTAGCATTTCTGTGTCCTCTGACAGTCGGATGCTCAATAAATCTATTTCGAGCGATACATTCATACGCCATGGCTTCCCTTGTGGTCTCTCGAGGCAGCTATGATACGAAGCGAACTTTCAGGGAAAACTCCTACATACATACATACATAATTGCTCATTATAACTCTTTTGATAGGATTACGACCTAGTTTCTCACAGCACTTATGTTGTGTGTGTTAATTTTAAACATGAGTGGCGGGACCTACAGTTAAACTCGACTCCGAACGACAAATTAATTTTCTTTTTGAGAAACTTTTCATGGAATTTTTATTTACTCTCAGAGGGTTTGCAAGAAATCTGCTGAGAGAAAGTCGCCGAAGAAAAATTTTTTCATATTTCGTTTTGTTGGAAATGTCTAACATGGGGTTTGAACCATGGCCTTACGTCTAATAAGCCAACACACTACCTACTAGATAATGGCGACTACAATATCAATTGACTTAGAGTGGAAATGAAGCATACCTCTGAACACCATTCAACTGTCATCCTGGGCTAAGGAGACATTTTGTTTCCATGCCGGAATCTAAGGGTTTCAATACGATCTTTTTAATCAACTATTTATACTGAATCATAGAGACAATTCTGTCTATCTCAGCAATCAGTGTAAAAGCCAAAGAAAATGCATAATTAATGGGTCGGTCGCTTAGCTTCTTAAGACTTTTGCAGAGATTATAGATCGATCGATTCAGAAATTCGAAGAGCCTGGAAATTATCACTCCTGCGCATCATCTCAAAGTATTCCTTTTCGAATTTATTGTATTCGCAGCGTTTGAACCCATCATAAAGCTCATTATGGCATATTTTGATTTTGGATTTGCACCCCCATTTATATAAAAACCAATTTGTGGATCAATTAAAACCGACTGACCATTCACAACGCCGTAAATATGCTGTTCGGGTAATAGGGAAACAGCCTTTAAAAGCGGATTTTTTAAACAAATGTTTCTTTTTCTAACACATTAGTTGTGTCCATAAGAACAATTGTCGCATTGAAGCTTAAAGAAGCCAAAAGTGATTGTGGAGTGCCCATTGCAACCAGAAAATTTGCTGCTTGATACTCATTATAAATCGTTACCATCAGTTAATTATTTTTAATCTTGAAATTAAAGGTTACGAATGAGTCGATAAGTAGATTGGCTTTACAGCTTGAGAAATTTTGAAAAAAAAGTAATTTCGACTTATTGTGACGTCATATGTCCCCAATAAATCATACGAGTTGACGTAGTTAAAGTTTTTCGCGCAATTGCTTTAAAGATCGTGCTAATGCAGGTAATCATTTAACGTTGAAGTATTTCAAATCCAATATTCACCAAGTTATAGTCGAGATTCTGCCCGAAATGTCCGAAAATGTTATTGAAAACTAAAAGGATTGACTGCTGTAACCATTACAGAGGCTGCTATTTAAATGCCTTTATATTTCGCAAATAAGGGCAAGGTTTTAGCATAATAGAAAGACAACAGATTCCTCAAAATCAAAGCTTTCTGTATTTTTTTATTTAACTTTGCTTTTGCAACCTAAAAAACGTAGACCTCATTATATTTCATTGAAATACCTTATACCTTTTTCGTGCATTCAGAAGAATATATTTTGAAATTAGCAACTAAAATCCTAAATTCTCTTTTTATATGCAGTACATATACATACATACATATACATTCATATACTCAGTTGGATATAAAGACGTTAACATTTATTAAAAAGTTCTAGCACTTATGCTAGGTATTATATTGAAAAAGTATGTGTCTTAAGTCTTTTGTTTTAAAGTTCTTTCTAATAAAACATTTACAAACCTTAAATAAAATATATAACAATCAAAAAATAGAAAAACATAACCATACACAATCGCCATTACAATTTGCCCAAAAGAATTAGAAAAAGTTCTGTTCGTTTAATGCTGCAAACATGCCAAGTAAGATTGATAGAAAAATTAACTTTGAAATATGAGCTCCAGCTAAGGTGAGCAACTTTTATGATTTATTTAAACAAAAATGCATAACAATCAACAAAAAAAAACGAGATAAAAAATATTGTTGGTAATAAAAAAAATGTAGAACAAAACAGTAGCCAACCCACACAAAGTTGCCAACAAAGCAAGCAAGCAACGAAACGAAATAAAAACAAAATTATTATGAGATTATCTTTGAAAAAAGATCTTATAAGACAATTACACACGAACTTTATTTCATACTTATTTGATTGCACGAAAATAAATTCCAAGTCCATTGAAAGTGATTTTATTAGGTGCCCTATACAGAAGTGAATTATACGGATAAATTGGAGAAAAATACTTTTGAAATGAGTTCATTCATAATCATTAAGAAACTAAGTTTTATTCAAACATTAGAGCACGGTACTGCTGACTACTTTGCGGTTAACTTTAAAGCTTTCTAATATCAACTTCTTAATTTGTATTTTCAATCTTCAGAGTTCCAGTATAACTCCAGCCAAACGCTGACTGTACTAGTTCCAAAGAATTTTATTACTTATAAACTGATTTTGCCTCGAATTCATTTAGCCAGGCCACATAAATCTTAGGCAACGCATACAGTTTAAGCCAATAAGGCAGCCATCATGTCCAAATCTGTGCAGATATTTTTTCTAGACACCATGACCAGTCAAGAATTATGTCACGTAGAAGTTCATCTTGAAGCATTTATTCTCTAGCCAAAGGCTGGGTTATATTAGGCATAAGGTGAAATATCCACCTTTCCTTAAAACTGTTCTCCTCTCGTGATTGCTATTTCGACATGGAAATCCGTTGTTCTTTCATTTTTAAGCCGCAACTTGTCGTGGAACCTCAAGACGACGAAAGTATGTCCAACTCATATCATCCGTTAACATGTCTATCGACACTATCTTTGCCAATATCAGCACTGCTTCATGAGATACCGTCCCTATTAGTCTAACCTCGCTTAAGCAATACGCAGAGGATAATTTAATTCCCTTCGCCTTAACTGAGAGTGGTTTCCAACATTTTTTGGCAAGCAATTATGGTCCTCGATATTATCTTCCTTTTCAATGGGTTTGGTACTCCAATACTTGGCATTATTCTCGCCAGTGTTCTCTGAGTCCAGATATTTTTTCTCTCATGAATTTCACGTGGTTCTAGCAGTTCTATCTGTCATCAATAGCCACGCTCTTTTTATGGCCCTTTTTTCATCTTTTCGACAATATTTCGGTTACTTATCATACGCCCTCTGTTTAACATGTTGCAAGTGTCAACTCTGCCTTATCAAGCCATGCTTCACCTATTTAAACTATCGTATTCGTCATCTGCCCTATTTTTCTTGCCGTCTTAGTCACTGAGGCTATTGGCAATGTCATCCTCAAAACCTATAATTGTAGTTTTGTTTGTAATTTTAGCTGAAGTAGTGGAATATTGCACAGTAGTGACCCAATCAATGAGATCTGCAGTACTTCCATTGGCACCTCTCCATCTTCTGTTGAACATACTATTCTCCGTTCTGGAAAATAATTCTTGGAGACCCAAAAACCCCTACCGCTTCACCATCTTAGACAATATTTTCTTTAATTTAAAGATTGCAATTCATTTAAGAGTGAAAGAATTTTGCTTTTAAGTTTTTATAAAGAAAAGTGTAATCCAAAATTTGTTCGTGCACACTCCTTACTTAATGTCTTAAGGTCAACATTTAACTTAAAATTGAAAAGTTCGTGTTTAAAGTAAAAGAATTATTTTTTAAATTTTCATTACAACCAGTGATGTGATTAAATATTCTCCGAAAGTCTGCAAAAAAGTCATTCTAAGTGACTTGAACACGATAGGGTGTTGAAAAAAAAAATTGAAAGTTTTCTATGCTTGTAGTTGATTGAAATTCTATTGTTATATCTACAGTTACTGTTTGCTGGTGTTCTCCTTTTGATTTCTAAATCAAAAGTGATATAAAAACAACAGCAACAACAACAGCAGCAAAAAAATTAAATAATTTTTTCATTTCATTGGAAATCATGTTCTTTCAATTTTTTTTTCACCTTCTCTCTATAAAATCACATCAAAAGCACGTCATACACACGCCTACTGAGATAATTTTTGCAATTAGCAGTAACGCCAGATGACGCCAATGTTGTTAGAAGAAATAACTTAAAATGAAAATAATTTTTATAAACAAAAAATAAAATCCACATGAATATGCTTAATGTTCACGAAAGAGGGGGAGCATAGACTACGATAAACTACTGCAAAATCAACAAAAACCAAAACCGACACCGAAACTTCATGAATAATTGAGAGAGAAAAAAAAGGTAAAGAAATATTGAAAGAAAAAATATGTTCAAACGAGCGCTAAATGAAATTGACACTTCATTTTACAAAGTTAAGCAATAAAATACCGCACAACTTTACATTGAATACCAATACGAATACAAATTTGTATATGTATGTATTTATACCACATGGATTTGAGGTTAGAAAAAAGCTGGTGCTTAAAAGAATGAATCTGTTAAAGAGGCAAGTTATCTATTAAATATTGCCGTAAAACTATTTCATATGGCTATACATACACACGTAATTGGTCATTACAACATTTCAGTTAGGATTACGACCTAGCTTCTCACACCACTTATGTAGTGTGTGTTGATTTTATACATGAGTGAAGGGATCAACAGTTTAAAGCCTACTCCGAACGACAGATTTTTGAGAAACTAATCAGGGCAATTTTATTTACTCTGAGAGTTGTTTACAGAAACCTGCTGAGAGGAAGTCGCCGAAGAAATATTTTTTTCATATTTCGTTTTGTTGGAGATCTTTGACCTGGAGTTTGAACCATGGCCTGATTTCTAATAAGTCAATACACTACCTACTAGACAACGGCCACTACCTTAATATTCTAGGCATTGTAAATTAAGTGGTATATTTGCGTGAACTAGTATGTTTTAAAGTATCAAAAGCAGGGCCTCTTTCTTAATATGTTGCAATAAATAGTTCGTCTGATTTTCATACTATTTAAACCATTCCTATACGACCGAAAATTGAGTACAACTATTATGTATAGGCCAGAGTCTTATAATCTATTGTGAGGCTTCTTGACCTCGTAAGAAAGTCAAGTCAAGAACTAAATACTGACAGGAGGTAATCCAACTCTATTGGTTTTTTATAGCAATGCTGCAATGTAAACAGAATTTCACAGTTTTGTCTCTACTTCAATGGATTATGGGAATTACATGTCTGTCACGTAATACAAATCCGTTCGTGGTTGAATAGCTAGTGGCGAACCCATATGGAAGTATATCAGAGAATTTTGTTAAATTCGATGAAATTCAATTCATAATTATTTTTTAATTTGACTAGCCTAGGACCCGATCTTAACTACTTATTAATCGAATTCATACAGGGACGGCGTGGTGTAGTGGTCTTAACAGCTTGTCTTCAAGTCACGAAGCCCAGGTTCGAAGCCCAATAAAAGAAAAAAAATCTCGTTCACAATGGTTTTCGATTTTCAAATTAAGTGGCTTCACCCTCTCCAATACAATACATCTAAGAAGTCCCCTCACCATCTGGAAAACATCTATGGAAGGTCAGGCAATGCCGCACCTGAGGGAAAAGAGGTAGTAATAAACAGCTAGCACTACACCAAATACTCGGAGGGCATTTTTTCTAGGCAATGATAGATGGTATCCCCATTATCCGACGACTTGCTATAGCAGACCAATCACATGATTAGCTGGAAGTATTTCAGAGAATTCGTTCTTAAGACACAATGTCGGTATGAGAGATCAGCAATGAGTATTCAAAAAGATGAGTAAATTCGAATCATACTCATAATTTCCGATACTTATGTATACGCATTCATACTTATTTTAATATCATACTCATACTACTCATATTCAAAGTTTAAAGTACTCATCGTACTCATACTTAGCAATACGCATGATGTCGATTTGATGATTTCCACTCTTCTTTACTCAACATTTACAAGAATTACAAAATAAGTATGATTCGCGTACGAACACTGCAATACTCAAGGTTGTGAGTTTGCTGTCTTTGTCTTCTTCTTTTTTTGTGAATCCAACAACAACTAAGAATGTAAATTTTGATGAATGATTCGAATCACTCAAATCATTTATGAGTATTATAAGTATTTTTCGAAACTTATGAATCGGAAGGAGTAGGTGTTTGAATCAAACATATTTGGAACGGTATGAGTTTGATGTCAACATTGTACTCATACTCATTGCAACCCTGTAGTTATAGATCAATATTGGACGGAGTACGAATTAATCAGAGTAGTTGAATTTCAATACTGTTGACTTACTCATACTCAAAATTTCATGAGTACTTATGAGTAGCGAAAAAACGATTCATTGCTGATCTCTGGTTGGTATATGTAACATTCTTCCCACAGAAGAGCAGAATCAAATCGAATATCCATAGACACTACCTTTCTTCCCCAAACCAATTTTTCTAGTTTCAATGTAATGCCCTCCTAAACATGCTAGTCTCTGTTTGTTTGTTGTTGAAAGTACCTACTAATCGTTTGAACTGCATAGTCCTAGGGTGCAACCCTAAAAGAGCGTTTCCAACGATCCAATGGCATCCCAACTGCTCACCACTTAATTCCACAATAGGACCATTGTCCTATGGTACGATAAATTTTGTTGTATATTTAGCCGTAACCACTGCATCAGCAACTTCGTTGCTAGTGAATGCATAGTACCCTGTCATCCAATGTAATTGTTGATGACAACGGCTTCAAACAGCTTGACTATCCGAATAAATAATGTCTGCCCACTTCTGCTACCACTCAGCTTGGAAGATACTTGGTTATTTGCCTATTGGTATGAAGATTCTTGTATTCTGTAAAAGAACTCCCATTTATACGGCTGTAACAGGAAGATACTTGTTGGTTTGCCTCTTGGTACAAAAATGCTTGTATTCCGCTCAAGGACTTCTATTTATACGGCCTTAACAGTCTTCGAATAATCGGTAGGCCCACTTCCGACCGCTTGTCCAACACATTAATCGCTTGATCTCGTGTTACCAACGCAATATTGGTTCTTTAAAGCAGTAAATCATGTTGAATTTTAAAATGATTTTCAATTTAAATTAATTCACCTACAATGTAATGTTTTCGTTAATAAGTTCACATAATAATTATTCTGTTCGTATAATTTTTAATTAAATACAACGTTTTGTTGTTGTTGTTGCATTTAAATATCAAATTTCCATTAACAAAGTGAAAACCCTTTGAAAACAGTGTTAAAAAGTAAAACGGCAACAACAGTTTTTTAATTTTTTTTGTTCTTTTTTCTTTCGCGTTGAGCTTTAAAAGGAATTCATTCTTCAAAAGGTCTTGTGGCAAAACAGAATGCGGTTGCACTAATCATGTTGTTGTTTGTTTGCTTTTCGGTTTTTATTTTTATTTTTGTTTTGTTTTTGTTTTGTCTTATAGTTGGTGGCATTGTTAATAATATTGCTGCTGTTGTTGTTGTTCTTGTTGTTATTTTTATATGCCATTCTTTCTGTATAGACATGCAAACATTTTTATTTCTTTTTCAATTTTTTTTTTAATTTTTTGCTGCAAAAATATGCAGACAACAGTCACCAACAACAACCCACATATGTCAGGTTAAGAGTTGAATTCAAGTATTTGTTTAAGCCATTCATTTTATTATTGTTGTTATTATTGCCTTTGACGTTGTGTGTTGTTATTATTGTTATTTTATTATAATTAATGGCTACGAAGGTGTAATATGTTCAAGCTAATGTTTGTAACACTTTAATACAAAAGCTATTATCGAGTCACTTTCAATTATAACGATTGGTTTAGAATTACTTTCTTTCTTTAATCAAATTGAACAGGTTATTTAAAGGTTATTTTACAAATTATTTAATCAATATAACATACGTTCCCATGGGTATAGTTTTTATTACAACCTCTCCTATAATTTTGTACGGTTTTTTATTCGGCATAACCGCGTAAATAAGTATTAAGCAACTATTCTCAACAGAGCCGTAGCCAAAGCTAGCCGGAGCTGGCGCACTACTTCCGAAATACTCTTCAATCAACTTAGGAATGCCACTTACCTCGTTCAAGCTGGCCATCGCGCGGAAATTCTTCCGAGCTGCCAAACTATCGTGGATCAATGAGGTGTCCTGCTCCACTGCTAGGCTCACTTAGCCCTCAATGGATAGAAGGCCCACCAACCAGTTACTTGGTCTTGGTCGTAACATCATCTCGATCACAGTGGCCATGCTTACAGGTCACTCAACCCATGTTGTGTGTTTTAATCCTTATCAATGATAGATTTAACAAGTTTTTCATGGCAGACGGCGAAAGAATTTTTTTTCTCAAAGATATTACATATGAGATTTGATCTGGGGTCTCACATCTAATAAGCCTACAATTCACTCTTCGCTGGCCTATGGCAATCGAATTCCTCCACATACAATGGAGCAGTAATTCATTAACTAATGAATTCGATGAAATTCAATTCATAATTATTTTTTAGTTTGACTCGCTTAAGTAATATTAGCAAGGACCCGATCTTAACTACTTATTAATCCAATACATTCACGGGCTGAGTGGTGTAGTGGTCTACAAGTCGAAGCCCAATGATAGAAAAAAAAATTTCGTTCATAATGGTTTTCGAATTTCAAATTAATTGGCTTCAGCCTCTCCAATACAATCCAACTAAGAAGCCCCCTCATCACCTGGAAATGGAAAAAGGAAAACATCTCTGGTAAGTCAGGCAATGCCGCACCTGAGGGAAAAAAGGTAGTAATCAACAGCTAGCATTACACCAAATACTCGGAGGGCATTGTTTCTAGGCAATGATAGATGGTATCACCATTATCCGACGACTTGCTATAGCAGACCAAACACATGATTAACTGGAACAAAAAAAAAATAGATTAAAGAAACGGAAAAAAGATAGAAATGCTTTGTGGAAGCCATATGAACACAAGAGGGGTTCTAGAAAAAAAATCTAATTCATGCTCTTTAAAAACTGAATACATGTAATAGGATTTATTTCTTATACCAGAAATATCCGTTGAAATGTAGTCATTCGGTCTTCCAACTCTGATGCCATAGATGTCTTCCTGATAATGGGTTATCACGAAAATTGCGCCCAAAGGTTCTTCATCTGCAGTTATTCGATTAATGTCGGAATCTTTTCAAAAGAATTCTTATCGGCCAATGGCAAGTTATAAGATATCAGCACAGATATTTACTTCAAAGTGGAATATTCAGTAAATAGTTTGCTGGCTTGGCTACCAACTATATTACACTTCCACAGCAGCTCAAATTAATTTCCAAAAAGGATTAAAACTGTATTCGGGATATCTGGACTAGTTTGTTGTTAAAATTTCGTCGCTGTAAGATTATGAAATTCATTGATATTTATTTCAATAGATCTTAACCAAGGACGGGAGTCAGAGCTAAATTCCACATCCAAAAAACAAGACAAGAGAGCTTTAAGCTGAATGACACAATCGTAGTGCCTTCCAGTCGAAGTATGCGCCTCATCCATAGAGATATTCGAACTTTTCCGGATTGTGAAGGAACTTTAAAGATGTAGTTTCCGCGATGTTCATCGTTATTAGAAAATGTCTCTCATCTCTTGCTAAGATACAAATCTGTTATCCTTGTTTGGTTGTACGATTATAATATGGTAACGAGGTTAACCTTGCTTCTGACGAACGTGCACCATATGATGGGTATCTCATTCTCCCCACTTAAGGTTAGGACCGATTGCAATCACATGGACTAGAGAACCTGTCTGGTTGTACTATTACAAAGCAGCTGTGCTAATTTAAAGAAGAAAAAAACCAGACTTCTCAGAGACCACATACGCTTTTTTATTGCCCTATATGTGCTCATGATTCTTAGGCAATTTGCAAAGGATTGGAGAGAATAAGATAATTATACCTTTCCTTTATAAATGATTTGCACTCTTAATAAATAAGCTTTTAAACTGAATTAGACGATCTAGCATTGTAGACATTGGCAGACTCCATAAGGTCGTTAGAAGCTTAAAAAGATTGGATCGTACTTAGAGCTACTTTTGCAACATTATATCGATTCTGATATAGTAACTGTAGAGCTCTTTAGAAAACATATCTTAAGAATTGGTGTTATCACTACCTCGAAAAGCTGACTTTGACTGACATTAGTTTTTATGAACCTTGACGCTGGTTTGGGCAGTCTTAATCAAATTTTTTTAGTGAGTTAGTTCGCTGAGTCCTTTGCGGATATCACAGAGCCGTTAATAATGGGAGACGAAGTGGCAATGCAGGTATCTTTCATCCTAATCGCACACACCGTACCTTTTGTATACACTTTGCAGGTATAAAAAGCATTTCGAATTAGAATTCACTCCAATAGGGAGCTCTTCACCAACGAGAGCATATCTCTTCTTATATTAAGATCAGTTCAGTTCAGTTCTGTTAGAAGATTGAAATTATTTTCTAGTTCATCTGATTCATCAACATTTTATGGTAAATTCAGTGAAAATTTGTTTATAATTGAACCCATCAAGCTCGTGCAGTGTAGTGTATCATGAAGTCAACCATGCATGTGTGCCTGTTGATTATTCGTTTCATTTGAAACAGTAGCTGTTTGAACAGTCAATACAAATAGCAGACACATAAAAGAGAGCCAAATAGCTGTACAACCACAGATGCAAACACATGAAAGCCACATGAAACATTTACTTGAAGTTTTTTTTCTTCTTTTCTTTTTTTTTTTTTTTTTGAAATGACAGCAACGTTCAGTCTTTTTTTATTTGATTTTTTTTTCTTTTTAGGTTTTATTTCTTTTAGTAACGTAGTTTTAAACTTAATTATTATTATTATTTAATTCATTTAAATAAAATAAAATAGAAGAAATAGAAAAAAATAACATGAAATATAAAAATTTGTAACCTTTATTTAGCACTTTATTGCAAATCGTAACTTGTTTATATGCAGGCCCCCTTAAGAGTTTACCATATTTGTGTGCCGTTTTCCTTTGAATTGAATGTGGCGCCATAATGTAAATATTTTTACCTTAAACCCCAGCAACTGCATGTCGTATATATGTATGTATGTATATGCAGTGCTGAGCGCGCTTTCCTTTTATAAAACTTTAACTTGTTAGAATACAAATGAGAATTTCTTTTTCGTATAGAAAAATTAAATAAAAAAGAAATAAAAAGTCAAATACTTTTCGTTTAACGCCTCTCAACATGTGGAGGAGTTTTTTAAGACTGGAGTAGCAGCATATGACTGATAGAAATGACGGCAAATACTTTCAAGATTTTTATTTTAATTCTTTAGAGAACTTAGATGCGACACATAATAATTTTAAATTGCCTAGATCTAGCTCAGGCAACCTCCGATGGCTGTAATAATCAAAAATTCGAAGAAGGCACTTTCCAAACGTATGCTTAGCATGGGCTATTGCACAGGAACAATTTTATTTCATAAAACGTTTCAAAATTATCTAATTTTAAACGATATCAATACACATGAGACTTGAAACCGTATAATGCTTACATAAAAAGTCACTGTTTGGGGTGGTTTTTGGGCCTGGCAGCGTCATCGCTACAATTATTTTTTTTTTTCTTTTTTCGTTGGCAAGCCATCGCTGTCAAAGGCGAGCATTATATTTCGATGATTGCCAAATTTTTTTGGATTGAATAAATGACTTGGGCACCAACAATGTGTTGTTTCAACAGAATGGCGCTACATATCATATACCGCATGGCACATTACATATTCTGCAAGAGCGATTTGAAAAAAATGGGCGTCTTGCATAGTGGTGATGTAAACTGACCACAGATATCTTGCGATTGGACCGAGTTAAACTTTTTCTTGTTCGCTTTTCTTTAGTCGCAGTTTTATGAGATTAAGCCACAAAACATTAGTGATCCCCAAAGTCAACAAAATACTTGCCATCGATCAAATTCATTTTGATTTATGCGCAGAGTCATGCAAAATTAAGCATTTCGGATGCACATTGTAATAAAATGATTACATCGCCCATCTAATAATGATGGCATCCATTATATTTTAAGCATGGAGGTGGTTATGTCAAGGTGTGGAATTCCCTTTCAGTGAAAAGCTTAGAATCCGTACGTCAGCCAGTTGACATTACATGCAAAAGTTGTTTTACAAAACCTCACATTTTACACTGCAAATTAAATGTCATCTTCTTTGTTAAGAAAAATAAAATAAATCAGTATTGAAAGTCAGCATAACTACTTCCTTACTTAATTGATTATTACAAATCTTTAGTCAGAATTACAACCTCTCTACTCACATCACTCATTTTGTATGCGTTAATTTTTTCCATGGGTGAAGAAACCTACAATATAACGTCGACTTCGAATGACTGATGTTTTAGAAACGCTTCTTGACAATTCTACACATATATACATACATAATTGGCCATTACAACCCTTTCAAGCAGGATTACGGCCTAGCTTCTCACACCACTTAAGTTATGTGTGTTAATTGTATACATGAATATAGGGACCTACAGTTTAAAGACTACTCCGAACGACAAATTTTTTAAAGAAACTTTTTAGTGGCAATTTTATTTACTTTCAGGGCCATTCTTACAATTTCCCGTTAAAGTTGTGCTTAGTTAAAGCTAACTTTAGCTAAAGTTAACTTTAAAGTTAAAGGTAACTTTAGCTAAAGTGAACTTTAAAATCACCTTTAACTTCTTTTCGTTATTACAACCTAATGATAAAATAAAGTTAACTTTTTTAAAAATATGACACTGTATCGGAGCAATGTCGATAACACTGCTTAATTGAACAAGTTTTTTTAAATGCAGTGGCAACTTCAAGCCTCTTTTTTTACATATGCTCATTTTATTTATATTTGAAGTTGCCATATTGAAAATAATATATATTTAGTATGGCAAGTTCAAACATAAACTCAACTTTAAAAGTTAAAGGTAGGATGATCCTCCATTTAGCTTAACGCTTAACCATATTGTCCAGTTATAATAAATTTTAATTTAAAATTCTCCCTTTAGTTAACGCAAGATGTAATAATGGTCCTCAGAGTTTTTTCCAGATATCTGCTGAGAGGAAGATGCCGAAGAAATATTTTGTCATATTTCGTTAGGGTGGAGATGTCTTACCTGGTGGTTTGAAACGTGGTCTCACGTTTAATAAAACACGCTACCTTCTGATAGGTACGGCGACTTCTATTGACAATTTTATATAATTTTGTTTTAGAAGAATGCCAGGAGAATGCTGAGAAGTTTCCGAAAGAAATATTCTTTTCATATTAAATTACGGTTGAGATGTCTGAGCTAAGGTTTGAATCACAGGCTGTCGTCTAAAAAGCCAACACATTACCTACTAATGTATGGCTTCCTCAGCATAACTACGGCGTTGTGAATAAGCAATCAGTTTTCACTGTTGGGCCAGTAGAACTTTTTATTAATGGAGGTAAAATTTCAAATGCACAATGCACTGTAATAGCTATAAAATCTGCCATATTTCTAATGTTTTGCATCACTCCACATTTCATTATATAAACACGAGTATTTTATTTTCATTTTAAACAATATCATGCATATATGTTTCTATAATTCTTTTCATTTATAAGCCATATTTGCAATTCATATTATTTCAATATATTGCAAGTCTTTGATATATTTTTCTGCTTTAAAATATTGTTTATAATTGTTAAACTATTAATTCATCTCAAAACATTTAACATTTAACAATGACACTCCCAGTAAAGCTTAAATAATTAATACCACCTACAATCAGAAACATCTTTCAAATTGAAGGAAAAAGAGTAAAGAGATAAACGACAAAACAAAATACCATAAAATAAATAAAATAAAATTAAATTAAAAATAAAAATGTCATAAGCACTTATTTGTGTAAAGCTATTAATTACATATTTAAATCAACGTTTTACATATGTACATACATACATACATATGCACATCTATACATACATTTCTTATATAATAAAACAGAAAACATGCTCATGCGAGTATTAGAAAAAGAAAAACTTTGAGAAAAATGAACGAACGTACAGAACGAATACTTACTTTTTTTTAAGTGTTGAAATATAAAAATAAAATCAAATGCTATAAACATTAAGAGAAATAAAACACAAATTTTAATTGGCTTTAAAAAAAAGCTGAAATAAATTCTAAAACATGACTTAAATCCATTAAAAATAAGTCTTTAAGTCTTTAGACAAAACATTGAAATAAAAGCGGCTTTAAAACCGTTCTTAAGCATCGTGAAGTTTTTTTTATATTTTTTTATTTCATTTTTTTCTTTCCTTGAATGTTTAATAAACAGATTTAAAGCACACTTGAAGGAGAGTTTAGTTGCATAGACATTATTTGCCATTAATTGTTGTTACATACATACTAAAAACATACATATACACATGCACACACACACACTTACACATGCAGTTGACAAGTACTTTACGTAGACTAGAGAGAAGAGTAAGTAATCGTTTGTTAGACGTCTGTGGTAAGACAATTAAATGCATAAACAAAATAAATAATTGCTGATAATGATTGTTTTTATGACTTTCTTGATTGCAAATGACAAAATCTTATTAAATGGATCTGTAATCTGGATTTTGTTTATTCCGATATGAAATACTTGTTTCTCATTAAGTACTTGTATGTGTCTTAAGTCTTTTGTATTTGTTATTTTACTGACAGCTTTGATAATTGTTTAAGGTTGCTGTCTTAAGTCTTTTATTTCGAATAGTTAATCATTTAGAAAAAGAAAATCAAAAGAAATAAAACAGAAAAATAATTACTTGAAAATATTTTCATATCAATTAGAATTCCTTACAGTTACAGTCACATAAGGGCAATACAAATATTTTTTTTTTTCAAAAGAACAATTACAGCTCAAGTATAGCTTTGCTTAGCTTTTGAAAGAATTGTAGTTTTTTTTATTAAAAATAAAATTAAAATAAAAGGTTTTCTAAGATCAACTGGGTAATACAATAATATCGGAATATCAGTAATAGATCGTAAAGCCAATTAAGACACTTTATTTTAATGCCAGAAAATTCTCTCTCAGACATTTGCTTATACAGTGGAGAGCAAAAGTCTTAGTACGGCAATATATTTTAGCAATTTCATGAATTTTAGCCAAAAGTTTGTATAAACGTTTTTAGTTTATATATTTATTTTATTAATTTATTTCTGTTTTATTATAAAACAAACAATTTTTTAATGTTTTTCATAAAACAAGAGAAAAATAAGGAAAAGTTTCAGATGAATCCATAGGTACCCCCAAGGAGAACCCTGAGTAAATTTAAAATTCAAAGGCCTAATCTATGAAAATGTTATTCCTTGTATTTAGTAGAATATCCCTTACGGTCAAGCACTCCATTTAACCCATTTCGAATTGAATATACAAGTTTTGTTTAGTGTTTTCTAGTGGCACCATGAGCAAGTTTTTCGATTGACTTTTGTTTGAGGTTTAGCGAGTACGTAACCGTTCTTTCAAATAATCTCCTAAATACTCTCTTAAAGTCATATCGGGACTTTGTGCAAGCCTGTGGGGATTTTTTTTGTCAAAATATGTTGCCGTACTAAGACTTTTGCTGTCCACTGTATATACCAGCAGTTTCTCTATATGGATTCGTAGAGGAATTGCTTTTGCTAAGTGAAGTATAAGCGTGTCATGCTTTTTCGACTCGATTTATTACATCTGTTTACCTCCGCTGAGCGTTCCAATAAAACTTATGAAATATGAAAAGCGATACGCATCCTCATTGCCACGCCATTCAAGATTAAAAGGGTGTAGACTATATTCTTTCAGTCTATGTTCGACTGGTCTTTGTAACGGTGATCTTTAAACCAGGATTACTCACTTCAAACACACCTTATCTTCACCCAAGACTGACTGAACTTCACTAACCCACTCGGCCGCTTTGCCTTGCCTTTAATATGGCCGAGTAAACAGTCTGATGAATGTTCTTGAAGGCGAATGTTCGTGGCTTCGCCTTCTCGAGATCTCTATAAATGTAAACATCGTTGTTTCATTATTGTTGTTTGTGTATTTTGTTTACATTTATTCTTGTAGTGTTTGTTGTTATATTTTTGTTTAGTTGTTTACAATTTCCTTTTTTGCTGGTGTTTGTTGTCGTATTTTTGTTTACTTGTTTACATTTTTTATGCTGGTGTTTATAATTTGTGAACAAGTTCATTGTTTTGTTTTTGTAGCTTTTGTTTATAATTTTAATGTTAAACGATGTAAAAGCAAAACACCAGCATCTAGATTTTTTTTCATTTTCGTAACAATATTTTGTTTCTAAATCTACCGCAAAAATAAAAATCACTATATGCAATCGGCTTAGTTCAAAAGGCTGTTCTAATCTTGTTATCGAACAATTAACACTTTGAAACACCGAACAAATATTTTATCAGTCAATTGCATCGAAGGGGTGCCTTTTTAGCAGTTGCACAGATATTTTTTTTTTAATTTAACAGCATCTAACGATAGTTTTATTGGAAAAACTACCGTAAGAAACCGAAACGTAATCAAAAATGTTTCCATATGTTTTCGTTAAATTGAAGAAAAAAATTTTGTTTATTTTTTTCGTTTTTTGCACAATAATTTTATGAGGCAAACAGAGTCATTCATGAAATGAAGTGGTAAGAACTGCTTGTCAGCTCTCTGCTGCTGTCCACATGGCATGCATATGTTGATGGTTTTTTTTTCGTTGTTTTTGTTTTATTATTTTCTTTTATTATTAAGAAAAAACAAAAAAAAACATTCTTATGACTAATTTTTCTTTATGTTTCAATGCTTTATCACAGACAGAAAATCATTGAAAACAACAACAAAAAACGAAAACATTTTTAGCAGCAGCCCAGACACATATTTTTAAGATGAAAACATTATTATGGGCTGTGAGTAATACAAGAAATATGTTTTAAATTGGGTATTTATGGCTGCTTTTAATATTTCATTTTCGATACGCCTCTTACATACAAAAAGTAGTATGTTTTTTAAGTATTTTTTCATACATGTTTTTTTCAATTCTTGTTGGATTATTTGCTAAAAGAAAATTTATTTGTTCAGAATCCGGGAAAAAAAAGTTTTTACGATTTTTATGATTTTTTATATCCAAGAATGTCGAAATATAATATCTCGTGTTTTATTAGAGGATTTAAAACAGTAGTATGATCACTTATAACGTCACTTAATGAATTTATTAATTTTTTTTTGCTTATAAACGTAATTCAAGAACAGTTTAGTGTACCTGTCACCCCTCTACTCTAATCGTTACGTGTTACTAAAAAAAATATATTTTTTTTAAATGCCAGTAGGATTCCAAAGTGGGCGATAGGTTTTCGAATTTTAAAAACTGAAAAACTATAATTCATTTCAAATAATTTATACAGGATATGGGCAACTTTAGCGGTCGTCGTAGCCTAGTAGGTGGTGTGTTGGCTTATAAGACGTGAGGCCACGGTTCAAAATCCAGGTCAACCTTCTCCAACAAAACGAAATCTAAAAAAATATTTCTTTGGCTTCTGAATCTCAGCAGATTTCTGGATAAAACTCTAAGAGTGAATAATATTGCCATGAACACGTTCCCGAATACTAAGTTTTCAAAACTCTTTTCGAGCCTTATAATCACCCTGACAAATCTTTGTTCTGGGCACCGTTCCTAAAGATCTGTAAGGCAGTGTTATTCAAGATATTCGGATTTATGTGAGCGATAAGGTTTCCACTAAATTTGGTGTTTGAAAAGTATGCATCTTATCGCTGCCACTCTTTGACGTGCTATTGTAAACTGTTATAAGGACACATAGATAGTCCGATATAATGGAAATTCATAAAATGCTAAAGAAAAAGACTGAAAAGGCAGGTCTCAGTATTAATATTGATTAGACGTAGATAGTGGAAGCGAATCATGCATGCAACACATCTTTCTCTATTCAAAAAGCCTGCAGATTTAAGTACTGCACCAGTTTTGTTATTTTATTGGCAAAATAACATCGATTGGAAGCTCATCAATTAAAAAAGCTTGTTGGCACTATATCCCTACCTATCCTTACCTAAATTGACATCTTTAGTTTCCATATGAGTATGAAACTTAGAGAATGAAGGCTAAAGTAGTTCACATATTACGAGTTTTCGTCAGTGAATGCTTAAGAAAAACTTTAAAAAAATCCGAAAAATTTTTGAACGAACGAACAAGTATGGATACGCCGCAGTCGTTACTGTTTACGCAGGCTACCCAAAGACATTACTCGTCAAACAATTGACTGGAATCAGATATAGGTTAGGTTAGGTTAGAGGACGTGTACTTGTCATTTAAGACAAGTACAGTACCCGGAGGCCGAATTGGCCCGTTGCACAACGTCCTTAAAGAGGGAAGGATAATAGGGGATAATGGGAAGCAGAGGAAGAGGGGATAATGGGAAGCAGAGGAATTACACAGGCCAGACACAACAAAAGGGAAGAGCGCAACTACATTGACGAAGCCCTAGCACCTCTCAACCACCCTATGCCACTAATGAATCTGTGGAGAGCCATGATGTCGGCTTTCGACACAGAATTCAAGCTCTCAAAGAAGGCTCTGCCAAGGGTCCTCAGCCTCAACCTACACAGGGCTGGGCAGTTACAGAAGAAGTGTTCGATAGTCTCTCACTCCTCCTCATCGCAACATGCCCTGCAATAGTCCGGCTGGGATCTGTTCCAGATCTCCGTCAGCGACCTAATCTTGCAGTGCCCCGTGGTAGAACAGACAACCAACCTTAAGCTGACCTTATCCAAGCCCAGCAGCCAACCTGTTCCCTTGCTGTCCACAAGAGCCCATAGACATCTAGAAACAAAACAACCCGATCCGTTCCCCCAACGCCTCTGCTCTGCTACCGATACATTAATGAGGCCGTAGAGGTGAAAGATTGGGGGGTTAGCAGATACATACATATATATAGAGGGAAGATGTGGTATAAAATTAAGAGACTGTAATCAAGAAGAATCATCCCCGTCGGTCGATATTCTATTCTTCTATTTTAAAATCATTATTATTAAAAACAAAGAAAACGAAACATGGTTCTTTATTTTAAATTCACCAAATAAAGTTGAGAAGCCGAGAGTTGGTCATACATACGTATGTAAGTGGTCATTACAACATTCTGTCAGGATTACGAGGTAGCTTGTCACATCAGCTATGTTGTGTATGTTAATTTTATACATGAGTATCGGGACCTATAGTCTGAAGTCGACTCCAAACGACAAGTTATTGGAAAACTTTTCATCACAGTTTACTTTCAGAATTTTTGCCAGAAATTTACTGAGAGGAGGTCATCGAAGAAATATTTTTTCATATTTCGGTTTGTTGAAGGTGTCTGACCTGGGGTTTGAACCGGGGCCTTACGTCTAATAAGTCAACACATTAGCCACCTTATGTCTACCACTGCCAGATTAGAAAAAGTCGAATGTATTGTACTTATCGCATGTCTTGATAGTCTGCTGTGGAAATTGTTATTATAAATTCGACATGATCGTCATTTTTAAGGTCGACAGAATATGCCTTTAAACAAAGCAGGTTATTTGTAGAAAAAGTATAAAAAAAGTTTACAGCATTTTCAATTTGGTCCTAATATGATAGCGTTGTTATCATTTAAAAGCCTGTATTTAAGCACTGACAATGATAAGAAATGAACTTTAAAATACAAATTAATCTTAAAGACAATCTTTATCAGAGATATTCTTTTCCTATTGAATAGATTTTATGTTAATTTTCTTTTTAAATATTTCTTTAAACAATACCTGTACTCTCTGCGTCTATTCTCTAACTAGCCTAAGTTTTACGGCCATTAGATAAAGGTCGCAGTCATTTAATGCTTTTAATGTCTTTGTTTTAAAAATTTGATCTAAATTGCTTCATACAAAAATAATAAAAAAATAAAAACTTTTAAAAACATTTTAGTTTTCCAATTTCTCAAATCTTTTTCATTTTTTTGTTTGTTCTTTTTTTAATATTTAACAACTGCTTAATGGCCGTTCCATCATTTTTAAGCGATCATTTGTTTATAATTAAATTGTTACCGAAAGAAAAGGTCTAAACGACAAAGATTTCTTTCACTTTCTGCCTTTTTCATTTTTAATCCGCTTAAGAAAAATTTCCCTGTTAATCGAATTTAATTAATGAAAGATATGGTGGGGAAATTTAAGTAGAAGATTATCGTTTTATTGCTTTTATTTTACACCACATTGTTGAAAGTGTAATAAAATGTTGGAATTGGTCTGTTTTTTATTTTCAAAATGCAAAGAAAGTAACAGAGAATATTATCTGCATATTTGAAAATGTTTAGAAATGCTTTTAAAAGCCTAAACAATTTCAAAAATGCTTAAAAACTATATAAATCTGAATACTTCCAAAATGAAAGTGAAAATGTGAAGCAAAAAAACATATCAATAATGAAAGTTTGTTTCTTAAGTCTTTTGTTTCATTGCTTACATCCATATAAATTGTCTTTTATATTGAAAACGTTTTTCAAAAAGTGTTTATAGCTTAACGGCCATTAAATTTAAATAATAAACCTATTTTCCTAGTTACACTATGACAGACAACTATCATCCCTCAGATGTTTGTCTAATAAAAGATATTTTTTTCTACACGAAGAAATAACACAATTAAAAAACCAATACACTGGCCCACCTACCAGAAGTAGGTGTGGTCTTTACAAGTTTTCCTTTCATAAACTTTAAGGGTGTAATTAAACTAAGAAATCCTTATACTAAGTCACCGAAGTTTTGTAGGGAGTGTATGGGCTTCAACAAAACGAAACATGAAAAAAATATTTTTCTGGCAACTTTCCCTCTGAAGTTTTCTGGCAAAAAAAGAAGCTTTGAGAGTAAATACAATTTTTTTTCAATTTTAAAAATGCAATAAAATAAAAATGGTTTAAAATTTATTATTTTTGTTGTGAAGTTTAATTGTTCCGGTTAGAAATGGAAAATTATTCAACTCATATGGCTCCTACGGCTGGCCTCACAGTCCCTCATTCCATTGGACTAAATTTTGTGCACTTTTTCCATTGTATAGCGTCGTATCTCTGCAATGGCATCAGGAATGTGGGCCTTCAAATGCTCAATTCTGTCTGGTTTGTCGGCATAATACTTTTCTCTAGTAGCGCTGCACAGAAAATAGTCCATCCAAGGGTGTCAAATCGCAGCTTCTTGGCGGCCAATTGATATCACCATTCCCGCTAATTAAACGGCCAACATACGTTTGATGCAACAAATCAATTGTGGCATGACAAACAAACTTCGCTAACATCAATACCATGAAGAGTGGGTACAAATAAATCGGTTATCATGGTATGATAGGTGTCTCCATTGACCTTAACGGTTGCGCGGTCCTAATTTAAAAGAAATATGGGCCAATGATGCCTCCGCTCTACAAGCTGTACTAAACAGTCAATCGTAATGGGTGTATTGGCTTCTGCAAATCGACGTTTGGGTATTCTAAGCCCCAAATAAAGCAAGCAATAAACTTGCGTATACCGGGAACTGTTGGTCCTTCTGTGCTACCAAATTTTCTATGACATTTTCGTGTAAATTCATACCAATTGTCTTTGTCTTGGAAATAAATTTCCAATAAATCCCAACGTTGCTCAAGCGTAAATCGTTTCATTACCTGCAGTGGTAATAATATACAGAATTATTTGACAGAATAGAAGCAGGCAGTAGTCGTAGTCTAGTAGGTAGTGTGTCGGCTTATTAGACGAAAGGCCACGGTTCCAATCCTAGGTCAGACATCAAAACGAAAAAATATTTCTTTGGCGACTGCCTCTCAGCAGACTTCTGGCAAAAACTCTGAAAGTAAATAAGATTGTCATGAAAAGTTTCTCAAAAATCTGTCTTTCGGAGTCGACTTTAAGCTGTAGGCCCCGCCACTCATGTATAAAATTAACACATACAATTTAAGTGGTATGAGAAACTAGGTCGTAATCCTGACTGAAGGACGTATGTATGTATGTATAGAAGCAGACAAGTATTGCCAGATTTGAAATAACTGATATGTAAGTGAGTGCTCTTAATACATATTGTAAATCAAATCTAGAACTTCAAATAATGAGTCATAACTTATTGTACGTTGGCTTATTCATAAGAAGATTAAATTTGTTTTAAATTTCATTTCTAATTAAATTCAATTAAAAAATAAAAAAAATTAATTATACAACAAAAAATTATTTCGTTTCAAATCGAATTAAAAACACGGCGACATAAAATCCAAAAATAAACAAGACCTCTATCAAAATTACGTGGGTATATGGTGTTAATGATTTTGTGTGTTTTTTTTTCTTTCAATCTCTATTTTTAAGTGAGGCATTCTGTAGGCCTTTTTGTAAAGCTCATATGTGTGTATCTATGTGAGTTTTTTAATCAAGATCAAATGATAAGAAATTTAAAAGAAATTTCTAAAAAGAAAAACGTTGTACAATTCACGCAATAAAAAGTAAAACAAATAAAATCTAACAGACTACACAGATTGTTTTAATTTCAATATATTTTTACAATATAAATAAGCTTTTAACAGCGTCTACAGCTTTTCTGTGTTTTTGAAGTTGTTGTAAACCATCTCAAATGCCTCTTTAAATGAATTCATTTATTGGTTGGCTATTTTAGGATTTAATTTTTTTCCTTTCAATATTAATTTGCATTACAATAGAGTCAAAATTGAGAAAAAAAATAGTAATGGATGCTGATTTATCAAAAAAAAAAATACACACATATATACATTCAGCTTTAAGCCAATATTTTTTATGACTATATTTAGTAAAGATTACGCCATTCAAAATACATATTTTGTGTACAACTGTAATAATAAAACGAAGTAAGAATACTATGCTAAGCCAAAGGCGACTATTTGATACCCTACATCACTTGCAGTACCACTCAAGGCCAAGGATTCCAACAAAATTCTTCATAATAAGCAAGGCATTGTGTATAGATTGGCTATAAAGCGTTACTAAAACCCTGTTATTATTAATAACAGTCTGCTTAAAACCCGCAGTTGATTAAAAACGTATAGAATTGATTCATACAATAGGTATTCTAATATATCATGGCATCACCAGACCACACATTGTATATCTCTGCAGGAGAAACAGAAACCAGGAATGTTTAGCTGAAAAGTGTTTACGAAAAGTTTCACTAGATTGATATACTTGCAACACGCAATTGAATCTGTTTTACATACATACATACATACATAATTGGTCATTACAACCCTTCAGTCAGGACTTCAACCTAGCTTCTCACACCACTTAATGACAGGACCTACACTTTAAAGTCGACTCCGAACGACAGATTTCTGAGAAACTTTTCCGGGCAATTTTATTCACTCTCAGAGTTTTTGCAAAAAACTGCTGAGAGGAAGTTGCCGAAGAAATATTTTTCCATATTTCCTTAAGTGGGAGATGCTTGTCTTAGGGTTTGAACCGAGGTCTCACGTCTAATAAGCCAAGACACTACCTACTAGACCACAGCGACTTCTGTTTTAGCTCAGGAAATCTAGCCAAATCTTGATAATCTCATGAATGTTATCTATGAGCGGGCGGGTTCTAAAGTTTAACGTCTGGACTCCGAATAACAGATTAGAGAAACTTTTTATAACAATTTTATTTATTCTCAGAGTTTTGCCAGAAAGAATTCGATGAAAGGAATTCATGCTGCAGATTTCATTTTGTTCGAGATTTTGGGGCTCGTGTCTAATAAGCCAACAGAATCGTGATTAGAATCGTGGCCTCACGTCTACTATGCCAACACTCTACCTACTAGACTATTAAGACTTCTACATACATATACATACATACATATCTGGATCCAGAACGAATAATTAATTTGAAGGCTTCTGCATCAGAAAGGAGGGAAGCTATAGAAGAGGATATGCTTTAAAGAAAATTCTGGTCTGGTTATACAACTTTAAACTAGCTAAACTGACTTCACATGACTTACTAAGGCTACAATAAATACAAACGGCACATATTTGATTGGGAAAATTCCTACTCCAAGCCGTCCTTAACTTAAAAGATTAATTAAAGGACGAGCAAAAGCTGAAACATCCTGTGTTTTAGGAGTGATACGTTGACGTGAATTTGAATTACTCTTTTTAACTAGATCTACTAGGTAGTTAGGTAGCCAGAGATGACTGCCTATCTGAATAGAGGCCACATGAGGCCCATTGTGTTACCACAGTTTGCCATTTTCTTCTGTTCTCGGCACCACTCGTAGCTTTTGATGTGAAGTGAATCAGACTGCCAATGTCCATGCGTGACAATTCGCTTAGATTGTCTGCGTGGTAGATACCAAGATGCCATTCCTTTCTTGCAGCATAGTGCTGGGCATGTAGCCAAAAGCCTTGTCTCTACAGCTTCTGAAGATATCGTTTGCAAAGTGTCCAAGACAAACGTGACGTGCATGAGTGTCCATAATACAATGTCCAGTAATGTCTCTAACAACCACACCGAGCATGCTCCTTGAGAGCTTCGAGGCAGACTGTTTGTGCTTCTTCCATTCAGTTTTGGCCAGATTTTCTGTGAAGTTCTGATCGTTTACGAAGCCACTCATCTGGCGTTGACTTTCTCTCGGCAGGTTTCTGGCAAAAACTGTGATAATAAATAAAATTGCCGTGAAAAGTTTCTCAAAAATCTGTCTGTAAACTGTATGAAATTAATACACACAACATAATTGGTGTGGGAAGCCAGATTGTAATCCTGAGTGAAGGGTTGTAATGAGTGGGCTATTCCAATCGATTTCGTGAAAACTCCGTCACCTACAATTCCATTCAATTTGCAGTCATCCGTAAAGATTTGTGCTAAGTCTTTTAAGAAGTCCCTTCCAAACTCTTACCATTCTTACCATACACTTGAGATATTTCAATCTTCTTCAAATCAAAAATTAAAATAAAAACGTAACCTGGAATGTAGCTTTTCAAACAAATTGCGTTTGATACAATCGAATTAGCGTTGGGCAACACATGTAATAAATATAAAAAACATGAATACTTTTTATTGGAAATTATAAAAAAAAACTTCACATTCATAATTTCCAATAAATACGGGCTAAAACAATTTTTTAGAAAATTTTTTTTTGTTTTTTTTTTTTTTCATTAAAAAAATATTAACCTGTTACACATGTTAAGGTTTTTGTATTTAAATGCCTGCCATAACATCACTACAAGACAAAAAATACACAAACCATTTGCTTCCAAATGATTTATGATGTCTAAACATGTTTTTATTTCTGTTTTTCTCTCTCTCTCTCTATCTCTCTCTGTTTGTTTCCTTGAAACTATTTCCATTTCAGTTAATGTTGAGAAGAAAAAAATTATCATAAACCTTAATAGTTTTTTTTTTTATTTTTTCTTCCACTCTATTTTTTATTTGTCTTCAACAATATTTTAAAATAAATCATTAAATTCAACATCAATAAGTGTGAGAGTTTTAATGTTTAAATAATTTTTTATACGCATTTATTTATCGTATCTGTTTCTAAGTTAAAAATTAATTGATTTTTTATTAATTTTTATTTCGTTTGTTTGTTTGTTCTTTTTTTTTTTGCCTCAAATTAAGTTTATTTTTTATTACACGCCCGTACCTACATACATACATGCGACTTTCTTTAATAAAAAAACGAAACAATTTATCAGGTTTAACGTTATGCTTGGAGGTTTGAAAAAGAAAAATGTTATTTAAATTAGATTTTATAATGTGAATGAATATTTTAATGTTAAAAATAAAACTTTTTTTAAACGAAAGACTTAAGAAACGAACTTGTTAAAATTTGTATACCATACCACAAGCAGTTTTTCAACTGTGGGTGGAATATGTTGTATGCAGATTAAGTATCAAATATATTGTATACAAATCTATTGATTTAAAATATTCTACTCCCTCTTGCTCTAGAAATCAAGAATTGAATTTTTCTCTGTTTTAATTTCATAAAGAAAAGCATGTGTAATGTAAAGCACCCGATATATCCAAATTTTCATTACTTTGGCACACAAATCGCATTGAATTCGACTGATGGCATAGGTTATATAGTTGGTGGCTTATTCACATACATACATACATACATAATTGGTCATTACAACCGTAACCATCAGTTGGGATTACGACCTAGCTTCTCACACCACTTATGATGTGTGTGTAAATTTTATACATAAGTGGCGGCATCTACAGTTTAAAGTCTACATCGAACGACAGATTTTTGAGAAACTTTTCATGCAAATTTTATTTACTCTCAGAGTTTTTGCCAGAAATTTGCTGAGAGGAAGTCGCCGAAGAAATATTTTTTTTTCATATTTTCGTTTTGATGTCTGGCCTGGGGTTTGAACTTGGGCCTTACGTCTAATAAGCCAGCACACTGCCTACTAGACTACGGCGACCAGTTACTCACATACACTTGCAATTTAATAAATCTCCCCGTCAGTTTACATTACAATGACCTCAAATTGCTCGTGGAGTAAATTCGATATAGCATGAGTTGTGCTACACGTACTACCGTTCACTTCATGTCCAACCTGGTCCGATGGATCGATGATACCGCCAGCTCAATCCCATACCAAACAGTGGCTTTTTCGGCATGTATTGCATTCTCTTGGATCTCATGTGCTTTGACATCGTCTCCAATTGCTATCATCCCGAAGTCGGTCTTATCGCTGCAGATGATTTTTCGATGAAAATTATTATCAGATGCCACCTCTTTTTATTATTGTCTCCGTTTACGTTGATTTGATACAAGTGAATAAATAACAGCTAAACTGAAAAACTTAGCTTCAACAAAATGGCAGTTATTAACTGTTAAAGTTCGAAAGTCCCTATTGAAACATAAGCTACGAGAAGCATAAGACTTTAGCAAATTTTTTGAACAACTCTGTCTTGCGAGCTTACAGCTTCATTTTTCTCCACCTCTTTCTGCAGCTGGCAGATATCAAACTGGCTTGTATTTAAACATGGGCTTGTAATTTTGTGATGATGAAGTGCATTAGTACTACAACCATGCGATCTATTGTACTCCCTCCATACTGTATACGGTATACCTATAATGCTTCTCGAAGCCTACTGCCATGACAAACTTTAGGATGCTGCTCGGAATCGACAGTGCCAGTTAACTGCCCAATATCTAGCATGCACCCAGATATCTTCTTCTGGGATGCAATAATAACCCACAGCTTCCAAGAATGTGGTCCAATTACTCATTCTCATCCGCACAAAATCTACATGTTAGGCTCGAGACAGCCCCTATTCGAAATAAGTACGTTCTGAGTCTACGGTGTCCTTTTAAAATTGTCGGTTTTTTTTCGTAAGACTATTACTTGCTAGATTGATGCATGACTCAGATCTCCTCTTGTTGTAATTTTTCAACATAATAGTTGGCTGCCTCAAACCCACTTGAATTGAAAATAATCTTTGCCTGACTTTATCCTTCCTTTCATTGAGCATATCTGTCCAAACACCAGACGCCTCTCAATAAAAGGGTTCTGAACTCATCAATGGCTTAGAAGCTCCCCTCTTAAGCGTGACTGCTTACGCACCACTGAGAATTCCCACACAACCTGGGATCCTACTTAGCCTTAGTTGAGCTTTTGTAGACAATCCGATATTATTTTCGATTTAATATCATAAGAACTAAGTGCTCGAATGACAGTCTTACTGCCAGAGTATTGTTATGTCCAGTCTATTCTATCTCCTTTTTAAGTTGAATTGAGCACATCTTTCGACCGCATATACTTCCGCCTGGAGTATACCCGTGGGTTTCAGACAAAACATTGTCCGTATACGACGAAACATTGTCCGTTTTTCAAAGTGTATGCAAATTCCACGTTACTGAATTCATTCTTGCTACTAAGTCTCGTTGCAAAGCACTTCCCAAAGTCATGGGGTCTAAGGATTTTGTTTTGGGAAACATTTAAGGTGGGAGCTATCAGCCATTTGATGAGATACCATAATGTATTGCATATGAGACTTGTATTGCATCAACTTAACCATAACCTAAGATGCACCTCAATTGTTGTTATTGTATGTTATATTTTCCAATTCCAATTGATTTATTTTTGCATTAATTTTGAAGTGCTTTTTTCCATATTAATATGGCTTCAATATAATTTCTTGAAATATAAAACAAATGGTCAACAGAAATTAACGCTTTCGAATTCAACAAGAAGAAAAAAAAAGAAATACATTTATCATGCATTTACACTTATACAATGTTATAATAAATAAAAAAAACCGTTACAAATAGCATTAAAACTGTCTATAGTGGGAGTACGTTGTACGTTGCGTTTGAGTTACACACATAAATCAAAAGACTTAAGTTACAAACTTGATATATAATCTGGACTCCTCTCTACAATGTTGTTTGTATTGCGTATTGAAAATAAGAAAGAAAGAAGAAAAAAAGCAAGAAACAAATCTATTGAAAAGGCATATATATTTGAAAAGGCATAAAACATGAACATGTTGTGTTTCCGGAAACATGTTCATAAATATTGAGAAACTTCTTTAAAAAAGTTTTAATTTCTTATATAGGGTGGGGCCATTTAAAAGTTTAAATTTAAAAATGCAATAAAACAAAAACCGTTTGAAATTCTTCCAAATTTATTAATTTTTTGTTGTGAAGTACAATTGTTCCGGAATATTATTTCATCCATATGGCTGCCGCGGATGGCCTCACAGTCCCGCATTCGATCGAACCAATTTTCGTGCAGTTGGCATCACGAATGTTGACCTTCAAATGCTCAATTGTCTCTGGTTTGTCGGTATAACACTTTTCTTTAGCGGCGACCCACAGAAAATAGTCCGACGGTGTCAAATCCCATCTTCTTGGCGCCAATTGACATCACAATTTCAGCTCATTAAACGGCCATCAAACGTTTGACGCAATAAATCAATTGTGGCATGAGATGTGTGGCAAAATGAATCATCCTGTTGAAACCAAACAACGTTCTCAGCAATGCCATGAAGAGCAAATACAAAAAAATCGTTTATCATGATGCGATAGGTGTCTCCATTGACCGTAATGGTTGCATCGCCCTCATTTCCAAAGAAATATGGGCCAATGATGCTTTCGCTCCACAAGCCGCACCAAACAGTCACACGTAACGGATGCATTGGCTACTGTAAGACCAAGTGTGAGATTTCTGAACCCCAAAATCGGCAATTTTGCTTATTAACGTATCCACCAAGATGGAAATGAAAATGAGCTTCATCCGAAAAGGTGATTGTTTTTTGGCAAAATCGTCATCATTGTGCAGTTTCTCGTTGGCTCAATAAATTCCAACGTTGCTCAAGCGTAAGTCGATTCATTACGTTCAGTGGCGATAACATACTTAGTTTTGTGACAGAATAGAATAACCGATGATTCATATTTAAACCGATAGATGGCCCAGCATATAAATTGAAAACAGTTGTTAAACACTTTGAGAACAATTCGAAATAATTTGATTTGAATTGTTTGTTTCACTAATTTGTCAAATTTAATTGTTGCCAATTTCGTTTTTAATTACTTTAATTATTTATTTTGAAAAATACTTTTAAAAACACGTTTAATTGATTGCCGGTTTTGTAGCATTGTAATCGAATATAATGTTTTTAATTACTTTAATTATTTTGTACAAATCATTAAACCTTGTCGCCAAACAAAACCAATTAAACGGCTGAATAATATAAAAAATGTTTCCAAAAAAAATTTTAAAAAAATTATAAAAATTTATTTACTTGACCATTCAACATAAAACAAAAACAAAAAAACGTATTTCTTTAAAGCTTTTAAAGTTTTCGAAATTCTTGTCACATTTTTTAAAGAAGGATTCACTATGAAACCAATTTGAAAGAAAGAAATTTTGTTTGATGTTAAAAAGTTTTTGTGATCTTAAAGTTTATCTTGTTTTTTTTTTTAAGTCACATTTCTTTAAAGCCTTTGAAACTAAAGCAACTCTTCTCTCTACTTTTGAAATTCACTTTTATTTCACAGTTCATTCAGTATGTTGTGACCACTTTGCATTCCTTTTGCGACTCCCTTTTTCTTTTCTTTTCCTTTTCTTTGCTTGCGGCGTTAAAGCATCTTGTATTGACATTTTATAAAACTTTTTTTTTCACTGGCTATCTCAAGCAACATTTTTCCTGTCTTCATTTTTTTTTCAGCCACCATGAAGTATTTTTATTGATTTTTAGATGAAATAACAAAAAAAAACACAAAGCAAAATGTTTTTAAAAGCCATAAGCTGAAAGGAAATATGCTGTTAGGAAATAACTTTACCGAGGAAAATAAATTTTGATTTGAAAAAAAAAAAAATTAAAAGAATTTTTTTTCTTGTTATGAAAGTGCTACAGATTTCTTTAGACTGCTAATAGTGGTGTACTAATTGCATATTTTATAGTTCTAAAACTAAATTATCAAATAAAAAAAACCTGAAACCAAAAAACACATTTTCGGCAGAAATTTCTCATGTAGTGGCAGTCAAAAGTTTTCTTTTATCTGCAGCAAGTGTTATTGGGCAAATGGTTTCTTAATACCTCTACAGACCTGTATATGATTTCAACAGAAATAATATTTTATTTATTTAATGCCATATTTAAATTTATCACATCACCCATCTAAACAAAAGACTTAAGCAATGAACTTCTCTTAGCTGATAATTATGAGCTGTTTTTGGGTGTTTTTTTTAATTTTTATAGGCTCACTACTGTGTGTTGGCAATGCTGAGTTATTTGACAACCAATTTAACAGCTGACAGTTATATTTTATTTTATTAGATTTGACATTTCATTACATTATGAGTCACATTGATTTCGTCATGCATTGTGCTCTGCCATTGCACAAGCTTTTGTTCAACCAACATTACATCCACAGAAAATTACTGTTTAATGCGCCCTATGATCGCAATGTTACTGTTAATGCCCCCTATGACCGCAATGTTACTGTTAGTAGCTCAAACAAAATGGGTTTGAAACTTTAGTTGGGAAACTACAGTAAGAGGAGATCTGAATCAACCAATAACCTGAATTTGATAACCGGTCTTTTGGCAACGTACTGTAGACTCACGGTATACATATTCGAGCCCAACATGACGATGAGAATGAATTATCAAAACACATTGTTGGAACGGTGGGCAATAATATATCCCAGAAGGTAACACTTGGCTGCATATCAAGTGCTAAGTAGGGAATTGCCATGGTTGACAACGAGCAGTATCCTGAAATTTGATAGAGCCGTAGTCTAGTAGGTAGTGTGGTGTCTTATTAGACGTGAGGCCACAGTTCAAACCACAGGTCAGACATAAAAACGAAATATGAAAAAAATATTTCTTCGGCGTCTTCCTCTCAGCAGATTTCTGGCAGAAACTCTGAGAGTAAATAAAATAGCCATGAGAATTTTCTCAAAAAATCTGTCGTTCGGAGTCAACTTTAAACTGTAGGTCTCGCCACTCATGTATAAAAAATTAACACACAAAACATAAGTGGTGTGAGAAACTATGTTGTAATCCAGACAAAATGATTGTAATGACCAATTATGTACATATGTATGTAACAAGCGTGTAGGAGACATTATAGGCATTATACCCTATACTCGCCGCAGTATATTAGGTATTCTGTTGGTTTATAAGACGAGAGCCCATGTTTCAAAACTTGCTCCGACATGTCGAACAAAAAGATAAATGTAGAAAAATATTTCTTTCGGCGTCTTCTTCTCAGCTCTTTGCTGGCAAAACGCTGATGGTAAACAAAATTACTATGAAAAGTTTCTTAAATCTAAAGTTCGAAGTCGACTTTAAACTGTATGCCCCGAGAGTAGGGAATGAAACTAACTTATCCACATGGGTGATGCGAGAAGTTAGAATGCTAAGTGTGCTATAATACGATAGAACTGACCGTTCCATAATCACAGAGATTAAATCAGCATTTTTTCACTGGCGCTTCGTGGTTTATGAAGACTTCGTCTTCTGCATTACGTATGCTGATGACTGTCATGTCATGAAAGGGCGGGTTAGCCTGTTATCTACTTTCTTGCTTCTGGTTTATAAAAAAACAGAGAACATCTGAATCGATTTGGAGTCTGTGGATTTGCTCAAACTATTCTCAACGCGTCTGTCGGCTTATTCCTGTTGTTAATCTGACTTGATATGTATATGGGCAGATATGACGATAAGGCTTATGAATTCGTATGAAACCACATAAATCTTAGTATGGCGAATGCTGTTGTAGACCGATGACCTTAATTACATACTATTGGCGGATTTCATTTCGTTTACGTCTACAGGCTTCAGAGATCAACTGGCAAATAATGTGATTCGCTTATTTCCTATTGAAATTACCCGGGGAATTTGCTTTCTGGATGTTGTAACAATATCCTATCAATCGATGCTATGATTAATTCATTCAATTGGTCACCATTATTGTCTAGTATCAGTTACTCCTCGTATGGGTCACATGAATGTTGGATTCAAGTGGGAAATAGAAGAGCTATTATACTCCCCACCGATCGAACATAATGTAATTGAATACCCATTAAGAAAATATACACATACAATGTTATTAATAAAAATACAAAACAAAATCTAGAGACACAAAATTTTTTTAAACTCATACACACACACACGTGTACATTATAAGTATGAATGTAACAAAAAAAAAGTTATTAATAAAACAAATGTTCAATAATTAATCTCTTTTTCTTTAAAATCCCTGCTGCAAAATGCTTTCCATATATCAATCAAACACATATTTCTGTGGGACATAGATATTTCATATAGTCTGTGATCATAGATTCTCTTTTAAGCTATTTTTCTTACTAATTATGTTTGTTTTACTAATTAAAGAAAACAACAACAAAAACAAACTACAGAGACAGAAAACTTGAAACTGTAACAATTTTAAGAGTCTAACAGAATAACATCACATAATGATTTAAATCTTTCTCATAGGAATTCTGTTTATAATTTTTAAGCTCTACAATACAAACAAACAAATTCAAGTACACATACATACATACAGGTTTATTTTAATTTATAAAACAAACATTTATGGCTACAAAAACGTATGTACTTAAAACCTCAGAAGAACGTTTATAGTTTAAGCCACACATTATGAACAATTGATTACCGCATTCTTGATTTTCTTCCTCTTCTACAGTGCTGCTGGGCGGCAGTGTAGTAGACAAATACAAACAGCAACAACAACAAGCGCAAGAAATAGGCTACTACTTATGAATACCAAAAAACAACAACAAAAACAACAACAACTGTAAGAACACTTTATTTAACTTATACACACATGCTGTTTTGATAAAAAGAATGTATCTTTTTTCATATGCTTAAATACACAAAAAACAAACAACAAAAACAAAAACAAAAAAAAAATATGGTTTTAAGCAACACCACATCTCAGGCAGGCTGAATGGCAGGCAGGCAGGCAGCCAGCCAGCCAGCCAGTCAGTCAGGCAAACAGCAGTATTCGTATGACTGGTTAATAAAACAAAATATTTATTCTTTTGTCGATACAATATGAATGACACTTGATTTTCGTTCCTTTTTTTCTTTCTCTCTCTTCTTTCCTTGATTTTTTTTTAATTTTTTTAAGATTTACAAATACTTGAAGCTTAAGAAAAAAAAAAAGAAAAATAAAAGGAAAAAAATATTTCAAAAATTCTTGAATACACAAACTGAATAGAAGAAGAAAAAAAATCTTTTTATGAAATAAAACTAAGGTGCGATTGTATAGCCTCGCCCATTAATAATAATCTTATCCAAGAGAAAAAAGTCTACTTTAACAGATCTTTAAGCAAATGTATATATGAACACTTGATACGTATTAAAATTTTAAATATTTAACATTTATTATAATAAAAACAAAATACTTTAAAGTTACTAAAAGACTGTGTAATAATTAATTAATATTTCTTTCTTTACAGACTCAATGTGAGCAGAATGACAGGTAATTGTAAAATGTTATTTCATTTTATGTCACTGCATTTTTAAATTATTTTCAAATTATTATTAAAAAAAAGAACAAAAGACTTAAGACACAAACGTAGTAACTAAACAAAACCCTCAATGCTTGCTCAATGAGCATAGTTTACTCATAGTAACAATAAAATACATTTGAAACATCGGTTATTTCGAATCTGGCAATACTTATGTCATTCTATTCTGTAGAAAAATTCAGTATATTATCTCCACTGAACGTAATGAATTGATTTACGCTTGAGCAGCATTGGTATTATCATTCCAAAAAAAATTCTTACAAAATTAGGTCTTAGACAAGGATCAGCAGTGCCCGGAATACGAAAGTTTATTGCTAAAGTTCGTGAAACTGATTTCATTGTTGATGCCCAAGACGTTAGCGTGCTTATACAGTGCATACATCCGAAACTCTCGAAGCTGTGGCTGTCATTAACTCGTCATCGTTCTCAGGAATTGAACAAGTGCACGAAAATTGGCCCGATCGACTAAGGTACTGTGAGGCCAACCGCAGCATCCATATAAATGAAATAATATTCCATTTCTAATCAAAACAATAGCTTTTGCAAAAGCTTTTGTTTTATAGCATTTTTAAATTTTAACTCTTAAATGGCTCACCCTTTATTTCATCATACAACTATAACTGCAAATTATCATCTCTCAGCCGTCCCAATATTCAAGTCCTCTTTGCCTACAGAAGTTCTGTGCTCAATTGTTCTTCTTCTTAGGTTTTCAATTGCCGTACAATGACAGGAGGCATATTCCTAGAGATTCCTAAGATGAAATCTGATCAGATTTAATGCAAATCTCGTTTTCAATGTATCCATATCAGACCAGAATTGCCTGTTCTCCCTATATAAGTGTGTTGATTATCCCATTATTTCCCTTTAAAAATGAGTATAGTTCATGCGAGACGGGTTTTTTTTGCTCCTCTATGGAGGAATGCCAATTTTACGTATGAATTCTTTTGAACTTTTCCGTTGTACCAACTTTTGCCTTTAAGTTACTTTCAATATAACCGTGTGCAGGAATCCGTAAAGAAGTAATCTTCAAATTTCTTGTTATATCCTCTAGAGACACCCGACGTTCTTTAGAAATCTTAGATGTGACGCACGCATTGTCTTTTCATCTTTGTAGCCATTATTCAAGATTTATTTAATGTGTATGTACATACATACATAATTGGACATTGCAACCCTTCAATCATATGAAATATGAAATAATATTTCTTCGGCGACTTCCTCACAGTAGATTTCTGGCCTGTGAGAATTAATAAAATTGCCATGAAAAGTTTCTTAAAAATCTGTCATTCGGAGTCGATTTTAAACTGTAGGTACCGCCAATCCTGTGTAAAAATTAACACACACAACATAAGAGGTGTGAGAAGTTAGTTAATGAAGGGTTGTAATGATGAATTATGTATGTATGTACATATGTATGTATAATCCGCTAAATCGCGACAACCAAACACAATGCTCGACACTTCAAAGTCTTGTCTTCTAAATGGTAATCCAGTGGTTTAGAATTTCAAATACAATTCATTATTTTCCAACTCTGTATGGTAATCTATGCATTGTTACTTTATTAATTTTGCATACCGAACCCAGACTATACCAGCAAACATAAATATCAATATATATTTCTTCTATACACACAACTACATACATACATCAGATTTCATTAGAGAATATAAGTACGAAATAATGATTTTCAAGTTTAATAGTTTTTTTTTTTGTTGTACGGACCAGTAAGACCAAAACAAAAAATGAAAAAAAAAATATCAAACCGGGCAAGAAATTTAAATGGATGACAGGAAGGACAGTAAGGCAGACCGACAAAACGACAAACAAACAGACGCTGAAATGAACGAATGGATGATGGGTGGATGGATGCCAAAAAAAAAAAATTAATTTTATGAATCGACGGATAAAATAAAAATTAATTTTTTAAACTCAAAATGAACCTGTATACACCATAAGCACATGCTTTTTACCAAAGAATTGGGTTACTTTCAAAAATTGGCTGTTATGATTGGAGCTTATATTACCATAAAACCTATACACACACACGCACACACTCATAACATACATATGTACGTTGTCATATATAATATTTTTATTTGAATATTCAGAGATTATTGGTAATCGATTGAATATCTAGAAAACGTTATATGCTTGCTGTATGCGAGTGTGTACGTGTGCGAGTATTTGTAAGAATACTGAAGAGATTATCAATAAATTCTTAGAAAATATTGAACCACAAAAATGTTTACAAAAAGAAAATAACAACAACAACACCAGCAAAAGACAGCAGTCATAGCATTACCAATAAGAAGCTACTCAAGTGTGGGAGCGTCAAAATTTTTTTGTATTGTGCTGCATAGTGTCAGTGTCATACATGATTGAGAGTGTGTAGAAAATAACAACTTAATCTGGGGACAATATCACCAAAGAGAGTGTCTTGTTTTATTACAAAAAAAAAACAAAAAAAAAATCTTCATCAGAAATAAAGCAAAACCAAAAAACGGGAAAATATATACAACAAAAAAAACAAAGAAAAAATAAACACCAAGATCCACACCCACTTAAAGCTGAGCTTTAATGAAAAATTATCTTTAAAGTAATAAAAAATTAATAACATTAACTCTTCAATACAACACACATACATACAATAAAGAATCTCAAAATCAAATTAAAAAAAAATAAATAAATAAGAAAACACAAGAGATTGTCATAAAAAATTGGATTAGTTTTTAAGAAAAAAGGCGGAACAAGCGATTACCGTCGTATCCGTGAATATTTTTATGATTTTTGTTAATCGATAATAGATTTTTGGGTATGACCTTTTTTTATTTCTTAAGTAAACGTATTAAAATTTTGAAACGATGCAATGTTAAAAGGGAAATCAATGACAAGCTAAAAATATGCATGTTAAAAAGATTCATGTCCGACTTTGTTGTATTTCACAAGAGAGACTGTGTTTTAAATAAATAACAAACCAAATGATAAAGAGTTACGCAGAAGGTAATCAAGGCCCAAATATATTCAATACCTTGATTTTCTATCAAAAATTGCATCTACTTTGGTTTCAAACTCTCCCTTTGTCAAACAACAGCTTTAGCTTCAAACCTTAGCCTATAGTCGGTGGTTTATACCACGCCTTGCGGTATGCTTTTGACCATCCAGGTTTTATTTCTTGGAAATTTTTATCGTATTATGAACATATGCACATACATAGTTGGTCATTACAACCCTTCAGTCAGGATTACGACCTAGTTTCTCACACCACTTTTGTCGTGTGTGTTAATTTTATACATGAGTGGTGGGACCTATAGTTTAAAGTCGACTCCGAACGACAGATTTTTGAGAAACTTTTCATGGAAATTTTTTATTTACTCTCAGAGTTTTTGCCAGAAATCTGCTGAGAGGAAGTCGCCGAAGAAATACTTCTTGTATTTTGTCTTGATGTCTGGCCTGGGGCTTGAACCCTGGCTTTACGTCTAATAAGCCAACACACTACCTACTAGAATAAGTGTTTATGATAATAGAAGCTCCACCTAAAGCATTGTTTACTATCCTTAACCGGCCGCAATATCCAAGTAAAAAAAAGAATATAGTTTCCTCTTCTTCTTCATTTAAAAGCGAATTTTCAGCATTTTATGTTCGGTTAGGTAAGGTGGCGATCTAAGTGGTACCATTAAGGCCTAAGGTTAAACCTATTACGAACCCAAATATCAAACAATCATTGTAGGAAACCATCGATCCTTCAAAATAAATCTAATTGAGGCAATTTTTCTTTTGGAGAGTCTTTTTAAAGATTATTGTAAATGAAAGACCAAGACCGTCCGCCTTTTTATAACAAGATCTGGTCGCTGGCACATAAATTTAACGATAGTCTCATTATCTTCCTTGGATTCACAACTCCTGCAGAAGTTACACAATCTATCAGCATGAACTTCATTGAGGCGCAATGCCTTATAAGAAGCGAAAGAAAGAAAAGAATTAGTTTCGCTCGTTCACAACTGCTCCATAGTACTAATACTGTATAGCATTTCTAAACCCCAGTATTTTGCCCACAATTTATAAGTGTAAAGCCCAATGATCGCAGCCTTTACTTCCACTCCATTAACTTATTCCAAGAGTAGAGGTTGGGGTCCAAAAATCCACAATATACTTGAGCTTGTGTATAAAAAAAGTTGAACGCCGTTGAGACTTTCAACATCAGGTTAAAAGCTTAAATCTTTAATAAGTTTGAGGGAAAGATGTGCCAATCAAAGCCTAAAACCAGATGTTGGCAGCTCCGCCAGTAGCCTCTCCACCATGATGTTCCATACCGGGGAAAAAAGATGTTATCCTTGCTAATGTGGTATCATAACTATGATCTTACAAAAATGGTTGATTTCGATTTATCTATATAGTCTGACCGATATATGAACCATCTTGTCATGATTTAAAGCAAAAATTCCAATGAAGAGAGGACCATTTTTCTCTGTCACCTCAATTATAGGCAGAACTTGTTTAACCAGAGTTGATTTAGGCGACATATATACCATACTTTTTTATTAAAATCAGTTTCTCACACCACTCATGTGGCGGGACCTAACGACAGATTTTTTAAGAAACTTTTCATGCCAATTTTACTCTCAGAGTTTTTGCCAGAAGTCTGGTGAGATGAAGTCGCCAAAGAAATATTTCTTTATTTCGTTTTGTTGGTGAGTGCGCTAGGTTTTGAACGGTGGCCTTGCGTTTAATAACGCAACACACTACCTACTAGGGATGCCAATCGGGAAATCCCGAATCCTGAATCCAAATACCATATTTCGGGATTTTTCGATTGCGAATTATCCCGAAAAATCCCGGGATTTTTAAAAATCGATCCCGTTTGGCATCCCTACTACCTACTAGACTACGATGACTTCAAACATACTACGGGCAAGGTATTTGCAATTGGTTTGATTCGTTTTTTGATCTTCAAATATGGGGATTTCTGTCGAAACGGAATTCTTGTATCGCCAGGAAATCGAAAAACTTTTCAAAGTCTATACTGACCAGTACTTTGAAAGGGTTTTAACGGTGGCCTTGCGTTTAATAAGGCAACACACTACCTACTAGGGATGCCAATCCGGAAATCCCGAATCCTGAATCCAAATTCCATATTTCGGGATTTTTCGATTCCGAATTATCCCGAAAAATCCCGGGATTTTTAAAAATCAATCCCGTTTGGCATCCCTACTACCTACTAGACTACGATGACTTCAAACATACTACGGGCAAGGTATTTGCAATTGGTTTGATTCGTTTTTTGATCTTCAAATATGGGGATTTCTGTCGAAACGGAATTCTTGTATCGCCAGGAAAACGAAAAACTTTTCAAAGTCTATACTGACCAGTACTTCGAAAGCGTTTCTATTGTGCCTGTGGTTTACAATAAACCTCAAGACGTTATTTCTAGGCTATACACCCAGTATAGGTTTTTTTATTGTCTTACCAAATAGCATTTCAATCGCTTTCGATAAATATGCCGTCATTATTATTTATTGTCTAAACTAGAGAAATTCTATAAAAACTATGCGTTGAGACTCTAAGCCTACGCAATATATTAAGCTAAGCGGAAGAAACACACACTGTGTGTTCTATTAAAAAGCAAAACAGAAAAAAAACAAGAAGAAGAAGAAGAAGAAAAACTAATTTTTAATTTCTTTTATGAGTTCTTTTAACAATCATTTCTTGGTTTTGTAAATTGAAATCAATTTATTTGAAAATTATGTAAATTAAACAACAACAAAAAAATAAATGAATGTTCATTTCTTTAAGTGATTATAGGCTGACACCTTGTGTGGTTTCGAAATTTATTTGAGAAAAACAAAATTGTGAAGAAATTTTTCAAAGTTTTCCTCTTTTTGCCCCCTCTTAATAATCTGATTTGTTATTTTATTGTGTTAATTTTTTGTTTTTTTTTTTGTTAAAGTCAACTGGTTGTGTCAAACAATAAAACAAAAACATTTTTTATGTGACAAAAGAATACATTTTCTCTTAACACCATCCGGCCCAGTCGGACCAAATCCATTTGAAATAAATATGTTTTGTAGAGATTTTGTTTCTTTCTTTTTTTCAATAATTTTTGTTTTTATTTTCTTTTTCTTCTTCCAACCGTTGTTTATGGAAAAATGAAACGTTTCGTTGGCCAATGCAGATGACGCGTGAGGCGATTAATTTTTCAATTTCAACAAAAACGCCTTAAACTTGGCTCATTTCGGCTGTAGCATAGGACCCATTTGTGGAAAAAAAGGCTTGTCAGGAAATTCTGGAGTTGCAACCCGAGAATTGTGCACATCCGACCCATTGAACAATTGTCTGGGCAGTTAGAAGAAATTGGAAAACTGCTCAAAGAATGTGGGACAACATTGGTCATTACTATTCTCATTAGGAAGTTGAATCTCCCCCGCCATATACTCCAGACCTTGTTCAGGCCAACTGCTATTAGTTTCGATCAATGCTTACATACATATATAAATACATACATAATTGGTCATTACAACCCCTCAGAGAGGATTACGACCTAGCTTCTCATACCTCTTATATTGTGTGTGTTAGTTTTGTACATGAGTGTTAGCGCCTACAGTTTAACGTCGAGTCAGAACGACAGATTTTTGAGAAACTTTTCATGGCAATTTTATTTACTACCAGAGTTTTGTTAGAAATCCGCTGAGAGGAAGTCAAAAAATGTTTTCGTCACATTTCGCTTAGTTGGAAATGTCTGACCTGGGATTTGAACCATGGCCTCATGTCTAATAAGCTAACACACTACCTACTTGGCTACGAAGACTTTAAAATGGGACAAGATACGGAGAAAACAGCAACAATAAGAACTAGTCCTACGGCGGCACTGGAAGCTCTGCTAAATTTAAGTTCACTGCTCATGATAATGAAGACTAATGTTTTAGAGCTTATGATTAGGCTGATGGGAAGCAAGTCTAATACAAAATGATTCCTAAAGCATCCCCTGGGCCGAACCAGTAGGCTGTAATACTTTACAAATACTTGCAACAAGACTTTATAACTCTTTTAAAACACGAACCATTTTGTCGTAAACAGATGTGTCAAGAAAGGATCAAGGATGAAACAAAAGCAAGATATTTTAATATAATTTCCTTTTCTTTCTTATCTAAAGCAGAAGCTTTAACATTTTAGGTTCGGTTAGGTAAGGTGGCGATCTAAGTGAAAACATTAAGGCCAAAGGTTAAACCAATTGTTAACCCAAAAATCAAACAATCATTGTAGGAAACATTTGATCCTTCACAATAAAACTTATTGCGGCAAATGTTCTTTTGCCGAGTCTTTTTAAAGGTCATTGTAAATGAGAAGCCTAGACCGTCGTAAATTGAACGACAGTCTCTTTGACCTCCTCGGATTCACAACTCCTGCAGAAGTTATGCAATCTATCGACATGATTTTCATTGAGGCGCAATGGTTTATGAGAAATGAAAAAAAGAAATGAATTAGTTTTCTTCTTGTTTAGGTCAGCCCAGCATAGCCTAGCCTCTTACTAACAATTTAGTTAATTTTCCTTGTACAGCTTACGATCGGTAACCGTTCGAATATTGTGGGCATTGCACAAGCTTCACTTCACAGTCACTTCATCGACTAGACTAGCTCAATCAATTTATTCAATATGCACGAAAATATTAAACATTTACAAAAAAAAAAAACAAAAAAGAAAAACAAAAGGAAAAACTACTTTGTTTTCGGTTTTAGGGGACAACAAGGACCACCAGGTGTTAAATTAGTCATGCCGCAAGCGCTGCAAACAACTTGAACCTCCGGAGGCCGGTGACATACGTTAGGTAAACTTTTCGATATCTCTCCAATTTTATTAGATATCTCTAGTTGAGGCTCAGAGTGTGCTTTTCGAACTTCAGATTTGACTGGAGAATACGATTGCGTTTGGTACAATTCTTGTAAGGCAGGTTGAAATGGTATCTGATTCTGCCGCTGAGAAATTTCTTTCAATGCTATTGGGTCCGTTTTAAATACTATAAATTTTTTAGGCCTTCGCTTTATACTTCTTCTGGATCTTCTCTTATGTGGTACTATTTCGAAAGTTTTTCTCCTTATACTCCTTCTGGCTTTTGTACTGTGTAGTGTTTCTTCGATTGCATGCGATGCCCGTTTTTCTTCTAAACTTCTGCGTCTCTTCTCGTGTACATACTTATGGTACATGGAATTATGTTCATAGGCCAGTCCTTCTACTTTTTTATCACTTAATATATGCGCCTCTGATTCTTCATTTGAAGACTCATCATATGTTGAATCTTTAGAGAATTTATCATCAGGCTGTGATATACTGTCTGCTTGAAGATTTATCACTTTAATAATTTGCTCTGACGCTTCGGATTCGGATTCGGTTCGTTTTTTAATTTTCGATTTCTTGGATCCTTTTTTCTTAAATAATTTCGATTTTCTTTGAAATTGAACGCTTCTCTTGTGTACAGGATATTCTTCCGAATATGTTCGTCCGTAATTTTCTGATAAAACATCCTTCAATGTTTGCCTTCTGGTTTTTCCAGCCAATTCTAGAATATGTTCGTCGACAATGGGTATATCCTGGGGTATAACGTCGGGCATCCTATAATTACTTGCAATTGCACTTTTCATTATGGCGACACTGTCAAATGAAGATGTTCGTTCTGAAATCATACTTTTTCTTGGTTTCTCTAAGGAATCTCTTACGACCTCTTCTTGCACTTGCAATTTTTTTTGCAATTCGATTTTTTTCATCCGCTCCTGATGAAGCTTTCTCTTAATTACAGCGCTATGGGCTCTAAACAGCCTCTGGAAGTAATTCTCATCATATTCCACCTTGTCCTTGTGCACTGCATTAGAATGTTCATCCACAGTAGATGGCAATTCCTCTTTCCTTGGTTCAACTTGTACTTGTATATTGGGTTTCGAATGAGATGAACTGTGAAGAGGATGTTTAAGAATCGCTCCGGTCTTGCTTGATACATGTTTTGGTTTCTCTCTACTGGACTGTATTTTCAAAGATTCTCCAGCTTTTTCCTTTGCCCTTCGAATAGATCCGTCTTTCTGTTGCGGAGCAATTACCTTAATGCTTTCTCGTTTTGATGCTGAGGTTACAGTTTTTATAGATACTCTAGATTTTCTCTTTGTTCTCGTACGAGATTTCCTATTTTTAGGTGCTTCTACTGGTGCCGGTTGTGTCTCCTGCTGTTGTTTAGGAATTTCCGGTACATCTTTTCGGAATTCTAAAGATTCTCTGGTTTTCTGCTTTGAACCTTCTGCAGATGAACCTCGTTCGTCGATGCTTTCTATACTTCGAATCGATCCATGTTCATGTTCAGGAAGTTTGTTTTTCTTCAACACTATGAACTTATGATACATGGAATTATTATTATACGCCAGTCCTTCTATTTTTTTACCACTTGTTCGGATGCTCTTTCTCCATCGTCTTTCCATAAAGTCCTCGTGGAATAAATCGTCATACTTTGAGTCATCGACCATTGTGTCCCCAGTAACTATATCTGAACTGACCGTCTTGGCTTTTTTCTTGGTCACCTTTTTTTTGCGAATCTTTTTTTTGGAAATTTTTTCTTTAGGAACTTGTTCTTCGGCTACCTGTTCGTCGGGATCTCTTTCTTCTGCCTTAATCTGTGCCTTTGCACTTGCTCTTCTCTTTAATAATTTTGATTTTCTTCGTATAGGACCAACCGCTTTCATTGACTTTAGATATTCTAAGGCCCTATTATGTTCAGATTCCCTTTGTGTTTCTCCAAGTACAGCTTGCAATGTCTGCCTGTTGTGTCTTCCAGCCAATTGTAGAATATGTTCATCGATAATTTGAATATTATGAGGTATAACGTCGGTCATCCTATAATTACTTTTCATAGCCATTCTAACTTCATGATTTAATTTGGTACTGTCAATTGAGGAAGCTCGTAAATCCTTTCTATTTGCAAACATCTTGATTCTTTTCTTCTTTTCCTCTTCATCCTCCAACAATTTTCTTTCTAATTCCAGTTTTTTTTTTAGACGCGCTTCATGAAGTTGCTGTCTAATTCTCTTGCCATGCCTTCCAGCCAACTTGTCAAAGTATTTGGCATCATATACCATCTTAAGCCATTGTGATTTCTCATCAGAGATTTCCTCTTGACTTGCGTTGGCTTCTTGAAAGCTCGGCGGCTCTCGTTTGGAAACGAGTAGAGGTTCATCTCCAATATTGAGTGTAACGCGTTTCTTCTTGACTTTCAACTCTAAGCCGGTATCATCACTGTCAGCACTAATTGTTGTGGGTGTTTTGTAATCGCCAGGAGGCGAGCTACTACGTTTAGATTTTTTTGTGCGATCTGCTAATCTTTTGGTAAAGCGATTCGCTAAACGTTTCGGTTTGTCCTGCAGTTTATCTCCAATGGGAATAGGTTCTAATACAGTATCCCGGTTTGTAACAATTGGTTCTCTTTGTCTAATTGCAGCTTTCAAAGCACTCGTTTTCGACATAGAGGTGTCTGTGGAAAATGAGCCTGACATTCCCTTTCTTAGTCTTCTTGTTCGCTTTGTTTGACTTTTAGATTTTTTTGGAATATCGTATGAGTCTAACTGGGAATTAGATTTTTTTGGAATATCATATGAATCTAACTGGGAACTTGATGTTGGAACATCGGTTCTCTTCCTTTGAAAACCCATCATTTTCGTATCGGTTAACACTTGATAAATTAAGGGCTCTTGTTCAGTTTGTTTTTTCTGTAAGGCCTCCAGTTTCTCTTTGTTCAATTGTATCTGTTTCTTCAAATCCTTAAGAGAGAGTGATTTTCTTCTTTCTTTCACTAGCTTTAATTTCTTTTTTAAATCCTTAATAACCTCGATAACATCTTCATATTTTTCTTTAGTTGTCCTCATTCTTCTTTTCAACCTTTTCAAGGCTCTATTTTTCGTTAGGTGTAAAACTTTTAACGCCTTAAACTTTCGCTTATACGCTCTTCTTTCTTTCTTATATACCTTTACGGCTGATTTTATCGCCTCTGACATTTTTTTTAAATATTGCAGTTGACTTCGTTGTTTTTCCATTTCCAATTTGATCTTTTCCCGTTGCTTTCGTAGAAGTTGCTTAAAGGGTTCATTATAACTGGCGAGCTTCTCTTCCAATTTATCCCTGTACTTGATTTTAATTCTGATCTTCCTTCGGTAATACGTGATCATTCGTGCATAGACAGCTTTCTGCCTGTGGCGATTCGCAATCGTCTGACGCAAATGCCTTAGTTTCATCTGCGTCTCCATTATTGCACGTGTGAGTGCACTTGACCGTTTAGGTGCATAGTCCATGCCTTCTTGCATCGAACTATATATCCTCATCCCACTCATACTGAAAAATCTTGTTTTAGAAGCTTAAAATTCTTGCCAAAAATAATTATTTTCTAAATAATTTCAAATAAATTTTGTTGAATTATTTTTTGAAACGTCTTAAAATTGTTCAATAATAAAAATAAATACAAACTAAAATAATAAAAAAAAACAAACAAAAAAAAAACAAAAACAAATTACTTTTACCCACCTGTAAACCACGTGTTGGAGTTCAAAAAGAATCAAAAAAAATATAGTTCAATTCAAACTGATTTCTCAAACGCATTTGAGTGAAATAAACTGCCAACAGGTGTCTGAAATAAAACTCAGACAGGTGTTTGAACAACTTTTTCAAATGTTTTTTTTTTTTTTTTCCAATTTTGAAACGTATTCGGTAACGACATCAAACCGAATGATCTTGGATGCCAAAATAAAAACAAAATCGGTCGTAATCTTCAATTGCAAGTCAAAAATAATGGTTCAGAACACCATTGTCCATCGCCCAAAAAATACTCCAAGCAAATCTTCAACAATAACTCCAAAATTAACGGAACTGTTGCTGTCGAACTTTTTTTTTGGAATCGATTGGAAACTTCCAGTCTCGAGCGGAAGTTTAGGCAATACAGGAAACAGCAAAAATTATTAAGAATGCAAATACATATCTCCAGACGAATTATTATCATACTTTCTGATAACGCGATGAACACCAAGACGGTGTATAACTGACACAAATATTTCAAAGAGACAGCAGAATGATATGATGGCCATACCATATGGGCACCAGTCAGAACAAATGAGCCGATCTTCGATGAATTTCCGACTTTGATAAACCCTCTAAGGACCTGGAAGCTTATAACTGTTATGACTGAAAAAACTGTCACGGATTCCTTCAACAACAGATGGGCGAGTGCTAATACGCAGAAAATCTGCAATACGTTATAGGCACCCTAGCGAGTCGCAGTTGTCTTGTACACTTGATTTCTATAGTAGCTGCAAATGTGAAGCAGACGAGGAGACTGTTCTTAAATGAGTACATGCCCTGCATTATGTCAGAAGAGAAAAAAAGCACTTTGGTGCCTACTTTATAGATGATCCTCCGGGGGAATCCATTGACATTGGCAGTCGGAGTCGCTTTATCAGATGTTTCGAATGATTCCAGAATTAAAGTACAACAAAAGATTGGGGTTTCACAATGGGCCCTATATAGCCGGATCCTAGGCACCTGCTTAATTTCGTTACACTCTTTAGTCAGGATTACGTCCACTTATGTCGTGGGTGTTAATTTTTTATACATGAGTGGCGGAATTTAAAGTTTAAAGTCGATTCCAAACGACAGAATTTTGAGAAACTTTTAATTTCAATGATTCTCCGAGTTTTTGCCAAAAGACTGCTGCTGAAAGGTAGTTGCTGATGATATATTTTTTTCGTATTTCGTTTTGTTGATGCCTGAACTGCCAATACGCTACCTACTAGACTACGGTGATCGTACACATCTTTATATTTTAATTCTCAACAAACAGTCACATTGTCTGGATGTAATGACTTGTCCACAATTCTCCTTCAAACTTGGTTTTTTCATCGTAATGCTCGAAAAGTGTACGTGATTGAATCACAACTTTTGTGGTCCGTTTTCCACGTATTCTTCAAGTAAATAAAAGACACTTTGGACGATAGACAGCCACGTCAGACGGATTGAAATCTTCTCACCGCTTTTGGATATTAAACGACCAGGAACGATTTAAAAACTCTTGGCAAACGAATCATATTTGCTCGGTTCTTAATATTTCAAAAAGCCAAATATAGCATGGCCAGTATTAGCAGGCACTACTATATTTAGCAACAATTATTACCACACATTTTCACTGTAGCAGTTAAGGCATGAATAGCCAAATATCCAACAACTAATGGAAAACGTGGTATAAATTAAGCCAGCTGTGTGTTATCTCCAAACATATGCCACCAGGAATTTGTTTTCTAAGACACATACACACACACGGAAAATTTATGTAGTCGAGGACAGAAGCAATTTTCTTTTTTCCTTTTTCTGCAACTTGAGAATATGAAAACTATGAATATTCGCTTAAGAACAACACAATTTAAGTATTTTATTTAATATTGTTGTTATTGCTTGATACTCCACCTTCTCTTATGCATTATGCCACATATAACACGCTTATTAAATTGTTGTTATTGCTGGTGTTGTTGTTGTATTAAATTCTTTACATCGTCTTTACTTTATAAGCCATCATCAGTAACGTCGTCGCCGTTGTCGTTGTCGTTGTCGTTGTCGTCATAGCCAACATCATCATAATCATCACTGAATTTGCCACCACCATCATCATCTTGGCGTTGGTCTTGTACTTGGTATTCCTGTTCTTCGGTGTACATGTTTAAACTCCAGAGGCATTAAATGCCACAAAATAGGCGTCTTTTACTGCATTGGCAACGGCTTTCCGGCATTGCTTGCTTACACATGTCCAATATATTCGCCAAACATTTAAGCATAAATGATGATGCATTGGCTTGTATTCATTCTCTCGCTCTCTCTCTCTTTCTCTCTCTTACAGCCCCATTGAATTGGGTTGGTGGTGGTTGTTGTTGCTGCTGCTATAACTACTGCTTTGCCTTGCTTTGATTTGATTTGTCCAAAAAAATGACTGCCAGTATGCCTGCTTATTTTTGTCTGTTTGGGTTGAAAATTGTTGGCAATAGCTGATAAGCTTACCGCATTCAGGCTCAACAATAATAATAACAACAACAACAACAATAACAGAACTGAAGCTTCATACTTTATGACTGTGATTATGATGAGCAACAACTACAGCTACAGCTCCAGCTTCAGCTTTAACTTATAGGCAGCAGTATGTAAATGTGCAACTTTACTGATACGCAAATAAGCTCTACACATACCATACAACCTTCATTTTCGTTGTTGTTGTTGTTGATACTGTTGTAATTGTTATTTAGCTGCTGGTATAGCAACAATAACAACAACAGCAACAACAACACATGTAATAATAAAAATCCCAACAGAATAATATCCAGCAAAAATGTTGTAAGCAAACTGCTGTTGCTCTACAAGTATGAAATGGATGAAGTATGATGTTGATGGTCAAGCTTGACAAGTATTGTATCCTACGGCATTGTCGAGATAAAACTTATACCCATGCATACCTATATTTCTATGGCGTGGTAGTAAAGTTAGTGATTAAAGTTGTTGTGGCTTCAAACGTGAGCAGCCCAAGTTCAAACCTAGAAGAGAACAAAAAATATTTGTATCATGATTTAGGAGTTATAAAAGAAACTTTAATTGCCTGAACCCTTACCTTCGCTTGGAAGATAATTTCGAAAGAATAGTCAAGTGACCTGTAGTCTAATCTAATATTTTAGGATCTTCATTTGGCAAATTACATACATACATACATAAATACATACATACTTGGTCATTACCAGCCTTCAGTCGGGCTTACAACACAGCTATTCACACCACGTATGTTGTGTGTTTTAATTTTATACATGAAAGGCAGGACCTACAGTTTAAAATCGATTCCGAACGACAGATTTTTTGAGAAACTCTTCATGACAATTTTATTTACTCTCAGAGTGTTTTTGCCACAAATCTGCTGAGAGGAAGTTGCCGAAGAAATATTTTTTTTCATATTTTGTTTTGGTGAAGATGTATGAGGTGGCGCTGTTATTGGTTCATATTTCTTTAAGAACAACGTTGGACAAGCCTCTATAGCTCGTTGATTCTTTAGACCTGAATTAGAATAAATTAAAGCTGAAGTTTAAATTTTTTTAAAGCCACAATCGCGTCAGGCAAGACTAAAAAATCCATTGTTTAAGCATTTCAGAAAATGATGCCCTGTACAAGCGGTATCATGTAAACTAGACAACGAACAATTATTTCCATTTCGGTTACAAACATCAGAACACAATCAATATACCTGCATTGTATGTATAGGGTATAAAAAATCATCGATGATAATGACGAAAGATTGTTGATGATGTTTTTGTAATACACTCGATGGTCTTTTTTTCGATCTATAGAGAAAGAGTCATGGCTCTGCCAGCCAACAGCACACACACACACACACATGTTTTGTGGCCTTTTAAGAAAAATTTCCCCGCAGCTATGAAAATTCTTGCAAGTTTGTAATTTTTTATCATTGATGTTATGAAAGGAAAAAACAAAACGTATGCATATGAAAGCGTAAATATTAATGCACAATGGGACAGAGAATTGAGTGTACAAAGTATAAATGTTTTTACGTATTAGTAGGCATTTAAATAACTGATTCTTTCCTTGTTAACGTTATCAAAAAACGTTGATATAAAACTCTTTTCGTCAATGAGAGTTTGGATCCAATAAAGTCCGAAAATTTCAAGTCCGTTTTTTTATAATTTATTGCCCACAAGCAGCAAAAGTTGCTCCAATCATTGCTACATCATGTTACGTTCTGAATTTCTTTACATCTTTTGCCTGCTATAGAAGCTTTTGTACAAAGTATCCTGCGTCAAATATTTCCTGCAAATGCTCTTCTTATCTTTAATTTTAAATAAAACAAAGTGGGTGTGAGATATCATTCAAAATTTGTATTTCGTCTGAATGATCTATTGTAGCAATTATGTGCAGAATATTCATCACATCCAATTCAGAGCCGAAAGAAGTTGGTAACCATCGATATACAGGGCTCGCCATTGACTCGCCAACATCGTTCTCAGAAAAATATAGACCGCTGATGACATACATACACACATACATACATAATAGGTCATTACAACCCTAAAGCCAGGGTTACGACCTAGCTTCTCGCAGCACTTATGTTGTTTGTGTTAATTTAATACATGAGAAGTGGGACCTACAGTTTAAAGTCGACTTCGAAAGGCAGATTTTTTTATTTCGTATTTCCATTTGATGTCTGCCCTGGGGTTTGAACCGTGGCCTCACTTCTAAGAAGCTAACATACTACCTACTGCACTGTGGCAGTTTAAAATTAAAAATTTGAATAAACATGTGAACTCCATGTCGTGAAGATCTGACAAAATGCTTATCAGGCTGCCATAGTACAGTTGTAGACATCGCTTAAAGATCATCCAGTCAGTGCTAGGAAGTTGTGGGTTTTTTGGTCCTGATTGTTGAATTTTTTTGAGCATAGAATTGTGTTTCTCATATTTATTCTGAGCGTTTCCATTGTAACGTCTGTATTGAAATTTTCGATCATATTGGAGTAACTATGCGTCAGAAGGAGCATGTCATCATCACAACCGGCATCGACGGAACTTCCTAGTCTCACATTATCCTTTTATTGTTGAACATTTTGTTTTGCATTACGCTGATATCACAAATGGTATGTACTCTTGCATGTCACTCTATTACCTGCAAACAGCCGTGAACTTCATTGATGATACGGATGCTGTTGGTAGGTAACCAATATTGGTTCGTTGGGTTGGTTGATTGTCGGTTGGTTAGTTTTATTTGTTGTTTGGTTAGTTGGTAGCTCTAAATGTTATTTTTTTTTATAATTTTTATACGTTTCGTTGAATATTTTTTGTAACAACAAGTTTATTTTCCATCACACAACATAAACTTCGGCGGAAAGCTAAAATTGTGAATCAAAAAAAAGAAAAAAAAAGAAGACAAAGTCTCTTAAATCTTTTAAAGAGGGTTTGTTGTGTCATAAGGCTCTTGTTTCATTTTGTAACATTTTTAATGTTTAAGGTGGTTTTTTAGTTATTAAGATAAAGATTTTTTCTTCTTCTTCTTCGTTTTTTGTTTTTTTTTGTTTTTGTTTTTAATATGAATCAAAAATAAAAACTTGTGCTTACTCGGTGTACAAGTGAGTATCATCTTCATGATCTTCATCTGCTTACCTACAACATATTATAGAGATCTTTTAGAAATTATTTCTTATACATACATATGTATATATACAGTGTAGATATATTATCTGCATAGGTAACATACATATGTACAATATTTTCGAGCATGTAAAAGAGGATGTAATTTCATTTGATTCATAATAACAGATTAACAACGACAGATAGAATATAAAGATTCATGGAAGTGCATAAAAATATCAGATAATTGTCAAATCATTGACAATCTTTATTGGCCAACATAACGTCAAAACATAAAAGAGGCAGTGAAATCGAAGGGACGTTGGGTTGAATAAGCTTTGATTTTCACAGAAACACCGTATGAAAGCGAAAAGACATAATGTTTTACAAAATTTTTTCAATGAATGGCCTATTTAGGGCTGAAAATGCAATTTTTGGTATTCATTGGCTACAAAACATATTTACTGAAAGCAGTTAGTCTTTTTCATCTTACAAGCAACATTTCAAGAGAAGAGAATTTTTTGAGGTTAAAACAAAACAATTTTGGATCCACAGTGTTACATACATACATACATACATAACATAATTGGCCATTACAACCCTTCAGTCAGGATTACGGCCGAGCTTTTCTCACCACTCATGTTGTGTGCGTTAATTTCATACATGAGTGGCGGGACCTACAATTGAAAGTCGACTCCAAACGACATATTTTTGAGAAAGATTTCATGGCAATGTTATTTGTACAAAGATTTTTGCCAGAAATCGGGTGAGAGTAAGTCGCCGAAGAAATATTTTTTCATATTTTGTTTGGATGTCCGACCTGGGGTTTGAACCGATGCCTTATGTCTAATAAGCCAACACCCTACCTACTTGACTACGACTTCGACTTCACCGTTCCTCAGTGTTACACTGAAGCATATTCCAGTGGTAAGCATTGACTGAAAATTTCTGGCAAAAACATTCTGTTAGTAAATAAAATTGCCATGAAACAGTCTCTCAAAAATCGATCGTTTTGAGTCGACATTAAACAGTAGGTTCCACCACACATGTATAGAAAATAAACACAAACAACATACATAAGAGGTGTGAGAAGCCAGGTCGTAATCCTGACTGAAGGGTTTTAATAATGTTTGGCACGAAACGTTACGCAATATATGGGTACCTAGTCATCAAGGAGTGATCGGTAGTGAGATAAGGAATATTCTGGTTGACTGAGCGAGAGTCTTACATACCATAAGTTTGTTTATAAATCAATTCCTTTCACTAGAGTAAAGGCCAGGCTGAGGAAGTGGGTATTACAACCACGATGGTGAAGCAATGATGCACTAGCCATGAGTATTTAAAGACTTGCGCTTTGTTGCTTAAATATAAGCTTTAGTAAGAACATTTTCGATGAATATTCTATTAGTTAGCTTTAGTAATAGGTTTTCCGTGTTGCAGGCTTGTGGAAGGACGAATTTGATAGTTTTTTTATAGCTTTTGGTGTTGGGCAAAAATTTACACAAAAAAGCTTGTAAATGCTGACAGAGCTACAGAAAATATAAAAAACACTTAATGCACCTAATCGCCATTCTCGTGGGTTAGTCCTTTTAGGCTCTAAATTATCTGCTATATAGTCGCTGTAGTCTAGCAGCTAGTGTGTTGGCTTATTAGACGTGAGGACTCGGTTCAAATCCTAATCCCAAAATCCCAAATCATACATTTGCAATAAAACGAAGTGTGAAGAAATATTTTTTCGCCAAATTCCTCTCGATTGTGGCATGAAATGTGTGGCAAGTTGTATCATTCTGTTGAAACCAAACATCGTACACATCAATACCATGAAGAGCGGGTCACAAAAATCGGTTATCATGGTGCATTAGGTGTCTCCATTGCCCGTAATGGTTGCGCTGTCCTTATTTTCAAAGAAATATGGGCCAATGATGCTTCCGCTCCACTAGCCGCACGAAACGGTCACTCGTAATGGGTGCATTGACTTCTGTAAGACCACTTGTGGGTTTTCTGAGTCCCGCATACGGCAATTTTGCTTATTAACGTACCCACCAAGATGAAAATAAGCTTCATCCGAAAAGAAGTTTATTTTTTTTTTTGCAAAATCGATATCATCGTGCAGATTCTCTGGGTCCAATGTTGCTCAAGCGTAAATAAATCCATTACGTTCCGTGGAGGTAATATACTAAATATTGTGACAGAATTAAATGACATAAGTATTGCCAGATTCCAAATAACTGATGGTTCAAATATAAACCTATATATGGCCCAGCCGATATGACAAATTGTCATATTTTTTGTGTTTAAAAATGTAATTAAATATCCGTCTTGAAATTGTTTTGTTTGAATTAAGCATTTCAATATGACTTTATTTCTTGCTTTTAAGCTTTCCAATGAAAAATAAAAATTTTTTTAAATTGCCATAAAAAAACATGTTGCGCCATGATTTAACCATAATAATACTCTTCGTCTGCACATTTATATAGAAGTCATGTATCCAATAGTGTTAAAATAACATAATAAGACTGTGGTAAAAATAAAAATATAATAAAATAAAAGGAAAGAGTTAAGCAGAAAGTTGAACCGAAAAAAAAGAACGGGTAACAAAATTGAAATCAATTTTGGTTTCAAAACATTTAAACATAAATTTTAAACCCATACGCTTATAGCTTAAGTACATTCTTAATGTCTTTTCACGAACTGTTTACAGACCACTGCACACGTTAATCTTACAATCTGAAGTCATTTGTTGTATGGACGCCAACAACACAACCAGTTGCCACCACTAGACGACGATGATGACAATGACACCACGACATGCCACACCACACCAAACCAAACCAAACCACATACTCAACTTATATTGTCATCATTATTACCATTACAAACGTCGGTCGGTCGTTGTCATTCGCATCGTCATCACATGTGTATGCATGTGCATATATGTACACACATGGATCGTACAACCATTATAGTTGAAACTAAGCAATCATCCATAGTTTTGTTTGATTCTTTGCTTTTCTTTCTGCTTTTCTATCTGACCAATAACCAGTAACACCACCACCACCACCACCACCGCCACAAACACCTACGCCTACGCATCTCATTTATATGTTTCTGGCTTTCCTATGCATTTAAAAATCTTGAAAAAAACGAAAACAAAACGCAGCGTATGTGACAATTTAAGAAATATTCTGTTGCCTTGGAAAAAAGCCAAGAAATTTTATGTTTTTATTTTTTCTTTATTGTTCCTCATTTTTAAGTCGTTATAACACTTTTTTCTTTTGAAAAAAAAAACTAAAAAACAAATAAAGAATTTCACACCAGATCTATAAAACTAATGGCATATAAATTCTCATTTAAAGTGTAGCATTCACAATAGGAATGTCAACACAACACAACCAACACCAGCTATACAAGCAACACCATCATCCAGCCATTATTCGACCAACCATCCATTCACGGCTTAAAACTTAAGTCATCCGAAAAACCCAAAAAAAATAAAAAAAAATTGAAAATAATAACGAATTTATAAAAGTGCATAAACGTTGAGGGAAACGGAAATGCGTTCATTTTTCAAAACTTTACAAGTCCAACCAACCAGCCAACAAATAACACCAAGAAGAAGAAGAAGAACTGCTTAATAAAGCAATTTCTAAAGCCCAGACCAAGCAACCATTTTCCAGCTATAAATGACTTGCATTTAAGAAAAAAAACTGAAGGCTTAACGCTTTTTGTTATTTCACCTTTTTTCTTCTTATTTTGCCTAAAACCATATAGTTTAGCTAAAGCACTATGGCCTGTTAACTTAAAAATTTGGAAAAAACTATTTTTTTTAAATTTTAGTTTTTCAATGTGGTCAAAACGTTTCATTTAAAGTTGTCTTTTGTAGAGCTTAGTGTTATGCAACACTGGTTTTTGGATAAAAATAATTCAGTTTTCGAAAACTAAAATTTGTCGAGGTCTTCAAAACAGATTTATTTAGAAGACCCATTTTTTTTGTTATACGAACAAGAAGTCGGAGCTAAATCCATTCCCTAAGTACACTCTGAATTTTTTCTGGTACCTTTTTAAATGGTCCTTTTTCTCCCTTTCATTTTCTTAAATCGTCTTTAAATCAACAAAATCAGTTGGCATAATAAATGAAAATAATAATAAATGAAAAATCCAAAAAACGCTTGCCATGACTTATTGGCAGAACACCCAAACTTGGTCTACTTTGGTACCGATGTTTTGGCTGCCGTTTACTCTCTGGTCTATTGCAGTCGATTCACATTTCTGCCGCGAAAATCCCGGTGCAAAATCTCTTTCATATTAACAGTTAACCACGCCAAACTAAGAAGTTGTTCTACGATTGCATTGGTGGTCGATTATGAGCAAACATGGGCAACCATGTGGCGAAAAGCATTCTCGTATCCATTTGTTTACAGAAAACTTAAACCTCTTGCGCACAATCTCTTGTATTTTCAATATTTAATTGGCCAACATCAATATCACGAATTTCTTTAAATGCATCAAGTGTCTCCGCGCTTAGGCGGTCACAGAGTTGTGCATACATAATTCGTCATTACAACCCTACAGTCAGGATTACGACCTAGCTTCTCACACCGCTTATGTTGAGTGTGTGTTAATTTTAAATATGAGTAGCGGGAGCTACAGTTTAAAGTGGACTCCGAACGACATTTTCATTAAAAACTTTTTCTTGGCAATTTTATTTACTCGCAGAATGTTTGCCAGAAATCTGCTGATAATAAGTTGCCATGAAATGTTTCTCAAAAATCTGTCGTTCGGAGTCGACTTTAAATTGTAGGTCCCACCACTCATGTATAAAATTAACACACACAACATAAGTGGTGTGAGAAGCTAGGTCGTAATCCTGTCTGAAGGGTTGTAATGACCAATTATGTATGTGTGTGTATGTATGACCTGGGGTTTGAACTTTTTCCTCAAATCTAATAAGCCAACACACTACCTACTACACTAAGATTCTTGTGTCTTGATTTTATTACACTTTTGAAAATCATCGTTTTGACTACCCTCGATTAAAACAAATTTCGCCGGGATTAATTGTCACATAAAAATAATTGGTATGTATACAGATGTTGTGGTCTGGGATGAGAGCCTCTCATGTTCAAAGAATGTAATCCGATTCTCTTCTTCTCTCTCGTCGTTACAGAATCTACATGTTAAGCTCGAGACAACCTCCTTCCTTAATAAGTGTACTCTGACTCTACAACGCCCAGTCAAAAACCAGATTATCAACTTTAGGTTATTCCTAGAAGTCACCGTAGTCTAGTAGGTAGTGTGTTGACTTATTAGACGTAATGCTGCGGTTCAAACCCCAGCTCAGACATTGTATCAAAATTTGAAAAAATATTTCTTCTCAGCAAATTTCTGGCAGAAACTCTGAGAGTAAATGAAATTGCCATGAGAGTTTCACAAAAATCTTTCGTTCGGAATCGACTTTAAACCACCACTCATGTATGAAATTAAGGCACACAAAATAAGTGGTGTGAGAAGCTAGGTCGTAAGCCTGACTGAGCGGTTGTACTTGCCATTTATGTATATACTTATGTATGTATGGTTATTCCTAGATAGTCCTATGTATGACTCAGATCTTCTCTTATTGTAATTTCCCAATAAAAATTTTAATTGCCTCAAGCCCACTTGATTTAAGTAATATTTTTGCCTCTCTTTCATTGTCTCTAAAATGAATTGCTAGGTTGAAGGCTTTAGAATGAATGCCTTAAATTCGGAATTTGCTAGGAAGTAGTTTTACTAAGTTGTACTTCAACATGCCATCTGGAGTCCGACCCCAATTTCAATGCATTCGTCACAGAATATTCTTCAAAAACTCTATAAAATTAGAAGAAACCTGCAATATTTGAATCAAAAATATTTGCTAAGAATATAACCATTAACACTATATAAGCCCATAGTGCATGGCATAAAATCCGCCAAACGCCATATTTTTTTTTTAAGCAACAGCAGCAATCATCGTCATCATCAAGTGTTGCTATTGCTGCTGTTGCTGCCATCATCATCATCATGGTCGTCGTCAGTAAACTATTCGTAGCAGCATTCATTTGCAGCAGTAGTAAGTATGTATGTAAGTAGTGTCGTATGTAAAAGCTGTGCCATAGCACACGTTTAAATCTTGTTTTTACTAAAGCTGTCGTTGGAAAGTGTCAAAAGTGATATCGATACAATATATTGTTTCCTTATTGCCTGCCTGATGCATTAGTAGGAAGTTTAGTAGTTTGGATCTGTGTGTGTGTATATATATGTATGTATGTAGATGTGTATGCCTAGAGTTTTATAATATTTATGAGTTGACATCTTAAGAAGACATTTCAGGCAACAAAAGCAAAAACAAAACACAAATAGAACCCCAACAAACGCGCTAACTCAGCCACAGATTTTAAATGATTTTTACTTACGTTTCGTTAACTCCGACTACCAATTATTTTTTTTCTTTCATCTCATTCCGTTTCATCTCATCTCGTCTGGTCTTGTCTGCATTCTATAAGGATTTTTTTTAATTTGTCGTCTTGCGTTCTTTTATTTCAGAAATTTATTTGGTTTTTTTTGTATTGTAATCGTCGTAACACATGTAAAAGAATTTGTTTAACAAATTATTGAAAATCTCTTTTCGTTTTTGTTTTTGTTTCATTTTTCTTATTTCGTTCTTTACTTTTGACTTTTATTTACAGATTTAATGGATTAAACGTGTAAATTGAGTCGATAAAAATGTCTCATCAAACGGCTAGACGCGCTACAGCGCCTACTAGCTTAGAGTGTCCGTTGGCTTCGTTGGGTCGCACTAGCAATGCGGTAATGGACTCTTTAAATGGCCTACATCAGCCCACCTTTCATCATCCGCTTAGCTCGAGTCCCTTAGATCCTCAAGTTTATCAGATGTCACGTAAATCGCCAGATCTTAGTATAGATACTGATACCGATATTATTTATCATACGACATCCGTATCACAGCAGGGCGATACGGTCGATGGCCTACGTGGCGATATGGAAGATACCCAGCAACAGAGTGCCAAAAATAATACACAAACTCAACAGCTGTATGATCTGTCGCGTTCATCGTCACAAAGTTCTCTCGACCAGCCTCAAACAACAGTACAACATAAGGCGGCCACCTTTGAGCTGAGAGGTAGACAACATGCTCACAATGGTGTTAATGTCTTGCCAACCTCCGCCTCGGTGGGTAGAACGGCTCAACAGCAGCAAAGATCGAATTTATGTGTTGGCGTTAATGCCAATCAGCAGCGTAATTTTCTAGCCTTGGAACATTTAATCCAATATGGCCGCCATGAACGTGGACCCAGTGCATATGTATTGCATAGTAATAGTGCCGATACAGAAGATTCAAGCGATGCGGCCCCCAGTTCTTCAACGAATTGTCTATCACGCCATCAAAATGGTCGCGGTACTGTACCAGCTGCCAACTCGAATAGTAATGGACGTAATGCCCAGTACTATTTGGAAAAGAAAATGGACGCTTTATATTTGGGTAGTGCCATACGCGGTTTGCCATTGGGCTCAGAAGCTAGTAATTATCAAAGTGAACGTTATTATCTAGAAGACGGTCTACGAAGTATGTGCGATTTTAGTGATGGCAATGAGCGTTTACAAGGTGAGTGAAGTTTAAAACAAAAATATTTTAAACGAAAAAATTCATAAGGCCGTCAATTAATCAAATACTGACATTCCTGGTACTATTTAATATCCCTTCCTGATACAAATTTGGTACTTTTACTGTAACAAAATGAAAATAAATTAAAAACAAACATTATTTATTGGAAATGAATTTTTACAAAATTGGTACCTAAACCTTTAGTACCTTTTTTGGTACTTTTTTAATTAATATCGTAATTTTATACTTTTTCTTAGTACTTTTTTTGGTACTTGGTACTTCTTTTGATTATGAAATGGAATAAATTTAAAACAAAAAGTTTTGAAAAGAAGAATTCTTTAAGAAAAGTGAATTTTTCTCACAAAAAAGGTACTTTTGTGTACAATAACGTCATACCAAAACTGTATTACGGAGCCCTTGGCGTTGTATGAAATCACTGATTTTGCAGTGTTCATGTTGTAGTCAACTTTTAAAAGTTATTAAATAACGGGAAAAGAGAGCTTAGCATGGGTTAAATTAACAGCCGCCTCACATAGCATAACTCACTTGGGTCCTATAAAACCGAGTTTTAACACCGATAGTACCTACAAATCAACTTTGGCTAGGCATGTTCAGTGAAGGAAATCGGGATGTCTGCAACTTCGCTGTGAGTTATACGCAGCCTCGAAGCATGTGAGTCACGCAGTCATTCAGCCAGTATACGAGTACATTTTTAGAGTTAATACTGCAGCCTTTCGAAAGTAATTTTAAGCCTTTACCTTTAGCCATGTCGTCTACATATTGAATAAAAATTAAAATATAGTGCTAAGTACCACATCCATGTCTCCGCGTGTTATGTGATGAAATAATTTTTTAAGTTTTTTTTCTATAACCTGATATCAACTTACACTCCTGTTATTTTCTTTCCCCAGATAACCATATCCTACACCGTCGTGCCTCTAGCCCAAGTGAAACTAGTGGTTCCGATCGTTATCTTTTGAATCGTACCAATTCACCTGCCAATGCGTTTAGTTCGTCGAATCACATCGACAACTTTTCAAGTTCGAATAACAACACCTCCTCATCATCGAATTTAGCGTTGGATCAACGTTATCACCATAGTAAAGTGAAAAGTTTATCCGATGGTCTATGTAATTTAGGCAGATTTTCACCTAGTCTAGATCAGGGCTATGCCACCCTAGTGTCACCCTCACCCACTGGCCATCATCCGAATACAATAACAACACATAGTATAGTGCATCATCCACCACCGGCTGCCATGTCAGCGGCGGCGGCCATAGCCAGACGTCATGTTGAAACCGGGCCGCCGCCATGGTCGAAGAAGGGACCCTTTAGATCGGGTCCATTTTTTGATCGTCTACCTGATGAGGCCATTTTGAAAATATTCCAATGGTTTGACAGTTGTGAGCTGTGCAGTTTAGCTAGAGTATGTCGACGATTTGAACAGTTGGCCTGGCGACCGGTCATATGGAAGGTTATAACCCTTAAAGGTGAGCATTTGAATGGTGATAAGGCTTTGAAAATGATTTTTCGCCAATTGTGTGGTCAAACGCGAAACGGCTCTTGTCCTGATGTGGAGCGTGTAATGCTGGCCGATGGCTGCCGCATATCAGATAAGGGTTTACAACTTCTAACACGACGATGTCCCGAATTGACGCATTTACAACTGCAGACATGTGTTAATGTCAGCAATCAAGCTTTAATTGATGTCTTGACCAAATGCACCAACATCCAACATTTGGATGTGACAGGTAAGTGGAAAGCTAATGTAATTTACTGAAGTACACGAATATACTTTAAAATCATTAAAACTTGTTTTATGTTTCAGGTTGCACCCAAATCAATACCATAACGCCGAATCCAAATTTAGAGCCACCCAGAAGGCTTTTATTGCAATATTTAGATTTGACCGATTGTACAGCTTTAGATGATGTGGGTCTTAAAATTGTTGTTAAAAATTGTCCACAGCTGGTGTATCTTTATTTAAGACGCTGCATACAAATTACAGGTAAAATTTCATTCACTCCTTTACCGCTAAACTTACTTACTTAACCAAGTTCGTTGAATTCGGAAACTTTCAATTTTGCCTAGAGGTTGAGGTTTTTTTCCTTAAATTTCTTCAATAATTTCTCATTTCTTTACAGATGCAGGCTTAAAATTTGTGCCAAGTTTCTGTATAGCCCTTAAGGAACTCAGTGTCTCTGATTGCCTTAACATTACCGATTTCGGCCTGTACGAACTGGCCAAATTGGGAGCGGCGTTACGTTATTTATCGGTGGCCAAATGTGATCGTGTCTCTGATGCTGGCTTAAAAGTTATTGCACGACGTTGCTATAAGCTGCGCTATTTAAATGCACGCGGCTGTGAAGCCGTTAGCGATGATTCCATAACTGTGCTGGCACGTTCCTGTCCACGTTTGCGTGCCCTCGACATAGGCAAATGTGATGTTAGCGATGCTGGTCTACGGGCTTTGGCCGAAAGTTGTCCGAATTTAAAGAAATTGAGTTTAAGAAATTGTGATATGATTACAGATCGTGGTGTACAGTGTATTGCCTATTATTGTCGTGGTCTACAGCAATTGAATATACAAGATTGTCAAATATCCATTGAAGGCTATAGAGCGGTTAAGAAATATTGTAAACGATGTATTATAGAACATACAAATCCTGGTTTTTGTTAAGGGAACGTTAAAACGTTATATTCCTTATAATTTTAAGAATTTATTCACCGAGTGTGTGTGTTTGTGTGTGTACATATGTATGTAAAAAGGTATTTTTATAAGTTATTTAAAAGAAAAATTTGAAATTTTGTTAAAAGAAAATCCAAAATTATTTAAATGAATTGTTTTGTTTCCATTTTTTTAAAGCATAAAATGCTTTATTAAAAGGAATTCTGCCTTTGTTTTTAGAAAATATTCTCTTTTTTAGTTGAAAATATTTGTAAATTATTGAAAATTAAAAGAATATTTAAATCAATTGTAATTAAAATAATAATAAAAAAACATGAATTTTTAGTTTTATTTTATTTGTTTATAGAAGAAAAAAAGAAGAACAAAAAATGAATCAAGTATTTCATATTTATAATCCAAAATATTTAAAAGAAATTTTTTAATTTTAATTTTAAAAATTGTATTGTAGTAGTATAATATATTAGTAATCTTTTTTTATTATAAAATAAGGCCTGGCATTTGTTTTGTTTTCTTAAAAATAAATAAATTATTATATTTTAAATTTAATTAAATCATCGTTTTAAAATTGTTAATTGATGGCTGTTTTGCTTTTTTTTCATTGCACGACATAGAATCCCACATATCTTCCTTAAGTGCACTTTGTTTACCGTTGAAATGTGCGAAAATATGAGATAAAAAATCTGAAGACTAAGTCTATTTACCAAGCAAGGTCCAACAGAAACCGTGACTTTTAAGCATTAAAGAGATAGAAACAATTGGCAAGATATTCCGCTAGCCAACATAATAATTTCAAACGTCATAAACAAACATATTGGTACTAAACCTGTAACGCTCCTTGTGCGACAGATGTGCCCCAAAACGGAACGAAATTGAATTGAGGTCTATACATACATAATTGGTCAATACAACCCTTCAGACAGGATTACGACCTAGCTTCTCACACCACTTATGTTGTGTATGTTTATTTTATACATGAGTGGCGGGACCTACAGTTTAAAGTTGACTCCGAACGACACTATTTTTTGAGAAGCTTTTCATGGCAATTTTTTTTTACTCTCAGAGTTTTTGCCAGAAATCTGCAGAGAGGAGGTCGCCGAAGAATTTTTTTTATATTTCGTTTTGTTGAAAATGTCTGACCTGAAGTTTGAACCGTGGCCTCACGTCTAACAAGCCAACACACTACCTACTAAACTACGGCGACTATTGAGATCTATACGGCTTGATTTCAATTGAAGGAATCTAGTACATTGGTGAAATTGATTGGATACTAAGAATATATATGTATAGACGCACTGGTCACTGCTTTATATGTACTCAAACAAGTAGGCTAGAACTTGCCTGATCTAGCGTGGATGGGTTTATCAGAACCCTAAAATAATTTGAACACATTAACTGCTTATAATGCTAGACAGCCTCATATTTCAATATTCACAGTCCAATACTACACATCCGTTGTTTTATTTTCTACATTCTAAACAGGTTCTTGCCTTCAACTATCTATGTATTCTATTGTAGCCCAGCCTAAATCTCATTGGTCCTGTTTTATTTTTGGCTTAGTCCAACAAAATGTATACCAACAGAATGTTTGTCGAATCTTGTACGAAAACAAACCTTGCAAGTAAATTTCCCCACTTCCCTAAAACATTGTGCTGAATATTATCATCAAAGGTACAATGAGATGTTATAGCTTGAGGGATATTTGTATTATAGTATTAACTATTTAACTGGCATCATAACAAATACATTCGTCTCTAAAAAGAACATTTAAAACCGGATCTTATCACGTATATCAATTTCCATACGAAACTCTTCGAATAGTAGCACTTGAACTTATATTTCGCGAAGTAACACAAAATAGAGTACTTTTTAGAATGTTTTCTGTTGTCATTTCTTTCGCCCAAGTTAAACACTACCATTTAAGATGCATAATAATTATGCTACCGCATCCGGTTTTTAGTGCCGACTCACTATTGAGTGCTGGATTCGTAATTCGCATATTAAAAGATATTTACACCGACATGGTTCTACCCATCATTTAGCTGCCGAAGAAAAGGGATTAATGAACCCCTCCACTACTACTTAGCACTTCATGTACCATCAACAAGGTGATCGCTCACGTAAATTTTAACACAAGACCACATAAATAGTCTGAGTGTGATGGTAGAGCAGTCAATGAAAAGGCATTTAATATTCATAGATTCCCAAAAAGGGTTTCATAGACCTCAGTACGAGTGTTCCGTAGCGGATTGTAAAATCATTCCTGAAATGTTCGTAGACCTTATTCAAGCTTTATATAGGGATCTAAATTGTTGCACCCAACATAATAATGAACTTAGGCAAAGACATTCCAGAGCAGGACTTTAAATTACTGTAAGAAAAATAACAGTAATGCGAGCGTACAGTTACACTCTCGGTGAGATTATTATGTATTTCGATTCGAAGAAATCTTACGCTATAAAGCATGGTGTCCGACATTTTTTCTTTCGAAGCGAGCTCTCATCATCGACGAAAATACCATTAGAGGACATGGGCAACTTCTGCTATTTGCGTAGGATTATAACGAAATCTGGTGGTTTCTTGTGAAACCCAGAATGGCACTTCCGATCTTAAAGCTTTACAAATACTATTTCTGACCCAACACAGTCTCAAATGATATATTATGGGCTAATTGTGCAGAAAATCATTTTGCACCTTTTGTTTACATTCATTTTTATGAGAAATATACATATCTTTTCATTTATTAACAATCTTTCATAATTCGCTAAATAACAAAGAAATAAAACTTATTTTATATAGTAAATCATATATTAAGCAAAATCTATAAAAACATATCATATTTACACAGTCTGAAGGGGAATAAAGAAAGCAAAGGATAAATACAATATTCCCTGCCAAGTACACACTCATATTTAACATCTTTCACTCAATAGGAAGCTTATATTGTGGTGGATTGTTTTTTTTATCTTAAACAATAATGAATTAGTAGGAGTTTCGCAACAAACGAAAGTTGTAATAGAGGCAAATACAAATTCATCACAAAAAAAAAATTGGGGAAAATTAAAAATCGAACAACTAAAATTCTTAATAGTAAAGCCTAAACACACCAGCCATTAAGTCTTATTAGGAAAGCAAATCATCGCTGTGTGCCATCTGTCCCCGCTGATGAGTCGTTTTGTTTCGCTTGGTGTTCCTTTAAAGCTTCCTTTAGTTCCTGATCGATTCGTTCTTTTGCGCGGAAAACTTTTGATTGCAGGTAGAAGGAACCGCCTTTAGCTTTATCGTTTACAGCAAATAAATGTTCATAATTTTTGGTAATTTTTTCGAGACTTTTCAAATCAGAAATATTGAGAATCTGTTTAGCTTCATCCAGAGTCATGCCTATGAAATCATACGAAGGTTTAGAAGATGTTGATACTAAATTTGAAAAATCTTACCTGTCCTAGCATTAGCTTCTGAACTTTTCTCCCCTTGTCGACCACCACCACTGCGTTTAGCGGCTTGCTGTGATGCTGCAATCTCTTGCCGCAGAGCTTTTGCAAATGCTCGTCCAATAGCTTGACCACCCAAAACAATTATTTGTGCTAAATATTTGGCCATGTTGTGTTTATTTGCTGTATGAAATTTTAGTCGTATTAATTGTTATAAATTTTTTTTATTTAATTAATAATATGTGCAAAATTTTAGCACAAATTTTGTGAAACTCTATTATTATTTAACCGTTTCTAACCTTAAAAATGAAATGTCAAAATAATATTCAACATATGTTTATAAAAAGTACTGCCAAGTTCTTGTTTATTTTTGATTTCTAAACACAGGGATGTCAAAAGATATACATTGAATTTAGTACAAATATTTCTGAAAGTTTTTGTAAATTTTTCAATAAAATATGTTTTTATTCAAATTATTATAAATAAAAAAAGACAAATAAATTAATTCTGCAATTGTTTAAATAAAATTATTGTTATTACTGATTTATTGTCTTTTGTTTTTCTCTAAAAACGCAAAAAAAGCAAAAAACAGCAAACTTACAGTGCTGCCAGCTGTTTTTACTAATACTACCAAGAAAATCCATGTAAAACAAGTGTCATACTCATGTTTTTAGGCAAACAAATTAACAACAACAAATATATTAAACAAGTGTCAGAAATTAATACAGTTGGAAGTTGGTAAACAAAAAATAGGGAATTAACAAATAAAATATCATTATAAAATATAATCTGGAAAATTGTGGATAACGTGATAAATATAACGAGAGAATCGTGCATTAAATGAAAAAGTGAAGAAACAGTTAATCTAAAAGTAAGAAAGATAACGTTTTTCAATTTGTTGTTGCTTGCATTGCATTTTATTGGAGTCGAATATAATAAAAATTTATATGGAGCCATCAATCGTTTTACTTAGTTTTACAATTTATTGCCCTGCATTTATAAAATTTCTGGTTGCTATCACAAAATTTATGGCAGTTGCTTTGCCAATAGTTCCACTTTTTCCCTGTCACTACATTTCGAGTTCATTTTCGAATGATTCATTTCCTTTCCTCAACCTTTTTATATGCTGTTGGCAATTTAGAACAAAGAAAGTAATAATGGTTGTTCAATGCAGACTCTTATCCTGCTCTCAAAATCTAAGTAAAAAAGGAACACATTGCATTACTTTCTTGCTCATGCGCACCACCACACACATTTTTTTGCATTTTTGCTCACCTCAAAGGAAGCTTAATTGTCTTCAAACCAACCACTTAAAACATAAAAAGTTTTATCCATTGCCAAGTGGCACAACTGTGATTGGAAAGTAGCCACAATATCGTTATTGTTTATGTTTTACTCTATGATTTGTGGAAGGAAAAGTACGAATTTACCTTTGGTTTGTAACATTTTTAAAATTTTCTTAGGCGACATGTTGTTGAGTTCCATGATTCAATGATAATTTTTTTAATATCGGTATATTTCCAGAAATAAAACAGAAATATCAATTCTAGTCTGAATAAACCTGAAGCCATATTTTAGTGTAATTCTCTGCATTCAAATTGATCGTAGAAAAATAACTTGGTAAGAAGTTCAGTAATGTCTTATAGAATCTTTCTTATTAGAATCTATAGAATCTTTCTTATTAAAAATCTCTTACTGGCAAGAAATCGAGCTCGCACAATACAACTTTTCGCTCACCTTGTGCTGTCAATAACTGGACCGTCAGAAGACAACATGCCCCTATATATTGTCTCTTTTGACCAACAGAAAGGAAATTATTTGCCATCATTAATTGGTCATGGATTTGCTGGATTTAGGATCATTATAGCCGTAGTCTGATAGGTAGTGTGTTGGCTCATTAAACGCGAGGCCACGGTTCAAACACTAGGTCAGACATTTCTATCTAAACGAAGTATAAAATATATTTCTTCTACTCTCTCTGAGAGTAAATAAAATTACCATGTCGTTCGGAATCGACTTTAAACTAACACACACAACATAAGCGGTGTGAGAAACTAGGTCGCAATCCTGACTGAAGAGTTGTAATGACCAATTATGTATGTATACATACAGAATAATGTAAACATATTCTAAATGCCTGGCGTACCATATTTTGTACATTGCAGTACTATGAAATCGATATACATTCCAGCGGGTGATTTTCTTGGTGGGCGGTGGTGAAACTATAGCTTGAAGAGAATACAAAGAATAAAATGACAACAACAATAATATAAAAATACATTCTAAAGAAAAAAGTAATCAATTCGCTTTTGTAAAGCTATTTGAAAAGAGTTTTCTAAACGACTAGAAACAGTTCTCCGAGGACATTCAGAGCAGGAAGACATAATTGAAAAAAAAAACCGAAAATATTTACTCATTTCAAAAGCATACCAAAAAAGTACAATTTGAAAGAAAAAAAGTGAAATTATTACAAATTTAATATAAAAATATAAAAAAAAATAAATTAAAAAAACCAAAATTTGCCAAATCGATTATACCAACAAATAAGTTTTAAAGTTTTTTAAAGAAAAGTAAATTTGAATACTCGAAAAGTTACAAAAAATAACATAAATTTTAGTTCTTTGGTATTTCTTTTTTAAAATATTGTAAAATATTGATTTTTACGCAGCATATTTTTCAAGCAAACTTTTTTATTTAGTATATGAGAATGTATAATAGGTTTTTTGCTTCAAAAAAAGTTTTTTGTTCAATAGTAGTTTTTGTTAAAATTATATAATTTACAATATTGAATTTATATCAAATATGTTTAAAGGCTTTTCTTAGAATCGTTCATTTTTTTCTTTCCTTTAAAAAAAACACATTCCTATAAAAAGTTGTAAAAAATATAATTGGAAATCAACGTAACAACCCCTTTCTTACGAAAAAGTAAAAAAAAAAAATAGTGGTATCCATACTAATCGTGAGCTTTCGTTTATTGAAATCGTTACCGTTGTATTCACTTTTCGTTAAAATTCTCTTTTTTTGCTCTTTTTTAAAAACATTTTGAAATAATTCTCTTTTTTATATTTTTTCTCTCCCTCTTTTTCTCTCTATCTATGTACATACATCAGTGTTGCCACCTTGTGTGTAATTACACATATTGTGTGTAATTTTGCATTGTGTGTGTAGCGTGTGTGTAATTAGCTTCGTGTGTAATTTGTGTGTAATTTTATTTTTTGCCTTTTTCTTTAATCGCTAATTTTTAACAGTCAATTTGTTAACACAGATTAGTTTGCAAAAATAAACACCTGCGTCTATGTTACTAATTTAAATAAATAAATTTAAGGATAATGTTTGATATATGCTGTTGAACTGTGTTCAACATATTTTTCTTAGTGTCGTACAAACATATTGTGGATTATTGTTTGTTTAATCTGTTATACGAAAATTGTGTACTTGTTTTTTATTATATATTTTATGAATTATACATAACATAACATATCGACGCTTCCGTTCTATAACGTTCTAAGTGTACTTAGAACGTTTTTAATGTTCTTACATTTTTAAATTCTGCGTTCTCTAACTTAAATACTGTCAAAATATGGTTAAGATGCGCCGATCCGTTCCGAAGTTATAGGAAAAAATCTTCTTAGAATACACATATAGTCGTATATCGCGTGAAAACTTTGAGAGCTCATAACTCAAAACACACTTTTTCGACTTGGAATGTTTTAGATCGGAGGCATAGATATAGTATATTGACCATTACAACCAACCCTTCAGTCAGGATTACGGCCTAGTTTCTTACGCCACTCATGTTATGTGTGTTAATTTTATACATTAATGGCGGGACCTACAGTTTAACGTCGACTCCGAACGATAGATTTTTGAGAAATTTTTCATTGCAATTCCATTTACTCTCAGAGATTTTGCCAGAAATCTGCTGAGAGGAAGTCACCAAAGAAATATTTTCATATTTTCGTTTTGATGTCTGACCAGGGGTTTGAACCGCGGCCTTACGTCTGATAAGCCAACACACTATGTACTAGACTACGGCGACTTTATGAATTATATATTCAACATTTGTATTAAACGTAAAACCTGTTGAAAATAATTACCATCAGTTGTTAAGAAACCTCCACTAAGGCAATAAAGGCTAAGTCGAAACAAAACCCTCAGTCTTCTTATTTTATTGGGGGATATATGTATATGTATATTCCAGAAAAACATACATACGTATCCCATTCTTCAAATCATTTTTATAGACCCTAGGAGTTTAGTTGACTCCTAGAGCCCACATATGCATTTACATGTATTTTGTTAGAAAAAGAAAACAATACTTTTATTTGAGTTGCTGCACTTTGTTTAACATTGTCCATTTACCAATTTTTCGGAACTCGATATATAATTAAATAGAAGCAAATCTTTAAAAGCTGGAAATATTATAGGTATATTATTTTAAGTATGTATATGAATATATAATTTTATTGTTTACATAATATATGTATGCAATATTTGTAAAAACAGAATTTTGTGTGTAATTTTTTTTCATATGTGTAATTTCGATGCCAGTTGTGTGTAATTCATAAAGCTGTTGGTGGCAACACTGACATACATACATAAATATTGTATATTTTCCTTAATGTCTCTATGATAATTGTTGACTTGCATACATATAAATGAAATAAAAATAAAATTAAAAAATTAAAGCAAACATAACCTTAAAACAGAAAAAATAATAAAGAAAGAAAAATTCTTAAATATCTCGTTAAAAAAAATAAGTAACGTTAAAACAAAAAAAACCGTTAAGTGTACAACATTATTGCGTTAAACGTGTTGTAATCAGTGAGTGTTACTATACCAAACAAGTATAAAACGAAACACACAGTGTTTTATTCATTAAAAACTGAAAAAGTAATATTTTATTGAAAATCGAAAAAGCCTAGAGTGTACAGCAAAGGCAGGAGGAGACAATATGTTTTCGAATATTACAAATCAATTCAGTTCTTTGGTGGGTGCTGTTAAAGGTGGCCAAGGTGATGAAGAAGTACCCGCTGCCAATACACAAGAATCTGCAACCACAGCAGCCCCTTCAGAACATCACGATGCTACAGCAGCATCAACAGCTGAAGTGCCTGAAGGTGAAGAGGGTGCTAAGAGGTAAGTTTTTTTCCCATTTCTATCATGTTTTTCATTTATTTTTAATTTAAATTCTCTTTTTTTGCCCTTTTTTTCAATAGTATTGTACATTTTTTTCAATCGTAATTTTGTTACGTCTTCGTAAAACTCGTACACACGTGATAGTATTTGTATTCCATTCCATTATACACTTTTAGTCAATAAATTCCATTGATATACAATATTTAGTTCACTCTTCTCTTTTTAATTGAGTGCTAGAACTTCAGAGAGGATTCGTTTTTCTCTCGTTTGGGCTCGTTTTTATTTTGTTTGTTATTTATGCTCTCTCTCTCCTCTCGTTCTCTCTCGCGTTTTTTCCTCTAATGTTGTCCTATGGCTCTCTTCAAGGATACTATGTGTGTACATATAACCTAGAACTTTTTTTTATAATATTCTACACGTGATTTATTAAAATTGTTCAATTCTTCTTTCATTCCATTTCTTTTCAAAGGAAAAAAGGAAAACTAAAGCAGAAAAAAGAAAACGATTATTTAGAACACTTTTTTTTTGTCTCTCATGAATTGCCTTGATAATTTTCTGTTTCCTTTTTCTCCTACAGATAATAAAATATTTTAATCACTTAGCAACATTGATTGTATTTTTTGTTGATTTTTTTTTTGAAAAGAACATCCTTTTTGGAATTTAGTTCATTATTAAGAATATTAATGTAAATATTTAATTATTGCCGTAGCATATATGACAACTAACATGAATTTCGTTTCTTTCTCTCATACTATTTAAAAAGTTATATCATCTTCCTTATAGAGATACGAAAATGATTTTTTTAATTATAATTTCATGTTAAATAAATTTCTTTGAAAAAAAAAGTGGCAAAATAATTCTTTGAAAATAGCATTTCGATGACACACCAAAAGTGTCAGTGCTTTTCCAAGGTTATTCATTATTTTTGCAATTTGTTAGAAAATTATTTTATTTTTCTTAATTTTAATAATTGTAAAGGTTTCCAAGAAACACGTAACCTGTACCTATTTTTAATGAGAAGAAACTCTTTTTGAATAACTGTTTCATTTAGGTTAGGTTAGGTTAGGTTAAACTGACAGCTTACTCGTGTTCTCTAAGGTTCCGTTGTAAATCCAGGCTGATATTTGTCAACAACACTAATAGTTCAATGAAAGTGTGAATAGTGCCCAAAATCATCTTTGACTAGATACGTTATGCCAATAAAATTCGGATACCCAAGAATCCTTTGTTTTAGATATACTGTGGTCATTTATTTATTTATTTATTTATTTAATTTTATTTTATTTTATGGAAATATTCCTTACAGGCAATTTAGTAAACTTACAAAATAAATTTTAAAAAACTATGAATTTAAATATATAATTACATTATTTTTTATAACATTATTTGATGCAGAAAAATCTATTAGCATATACAATTTATTAAATTCTTTACACATTCTCCTTATTGGATCAGCACCAGCGTAGTTGGATCTAAAAAATTGTATTGATAATGGGGAAAAATGACGTGACGGACGTTGAGGAACATTAAACGTGATATTATGGGTTAAAAAACTGCAGCCAATATCACCAGTAATTACATTGAATATGAATGAGATATTTAACATAGTTCTGCGTCTTTTAAGTGTCGGAAGTTTAATTAAAGCTAGTCTGGCAGAATAAGAAGGTAAACTTGTAGGATTAAAATTCAGTCCTCGGAGACAAAACATCATCTCTTGGTTCTTATCATTAGAACTTCTGTAGAAGTCGTTCTTAGGTATTACTTAGCCTCTGGATGAATGTATAAAGAGCCAAAGATGAATGTCCCGTTACAACTGCTATGTTTCGTAAGATTTTGTTCTGCATATGTCGATAGCTGGTCAGATTTGTCTGTGGGTTCAATAATCCATCTTTTTTCCTTGGAAATGAGTAAAGCTTGTGTGAAATTATTATTTATTTGCCTCTCTACAGAGGAATGCTAAATTCATTCGAAACTTATTGCTCTTAAATATCATTAAATGCTATTCCATAATTTAAATCTAATTAAGTGTTTATTCTTATACAGTGTGGCCCAAATATCAACCTACGCCCAACTATACCCTCATACACACATATGTACGTCTATTGTAGTAGTAGTCCTTTTAATTAATTTCCTTTACATATTATATATATTTTATGAATATACATATATGTATGAAACAGGACTTCACAGTTTTTCAAAATTCCAACAGACTATTTATTTTCAATTTGCTTTAATAATAGTAATAGTGCGTTGGCAGTGCTTTATGAAGTCGAATTTTGAACAGATGCACTTAAAGATGTTTTCGTAACATTGGTAGCTCTTATTTGGGTCATGCTGTACTATGTTAGTTAACACACAGTGTATCAATAGTATGCAAAATATTAGCAATAATCTGAGAAATTGCTTTAATCTTATATTAAATTGTAACAGTAAATTAAATAGCAAAACTAAGATATAATTGCATAATTACAGAGATCAACACGAGTCTGAATGCCCTCCATATTGCTTTAATTTAACAAACACAATTTTTCAATGGAATTATTAGACTTGCAGTTTTAAAGTTTAAAATCTTAGACATACTTTGAAGCGTTGTAGAGAAACCACTCTTTGAACGGCTCTCAATTTTTCGAATATAATTCCTCAGTCTATTTTAGTCGTGCCTACGTCTGATGCAATGTTGTTCTAAGTGTCAGAGAATCGTACAGAATTGGGTTCTTTGAATACATTTACAGAGTTTCTTCGAAAGTCATACCACAAAGGAGGTGAATATTAGGGGATAATATTTGATCTTTCACTTTATGATTGTTTATTTTTTGTGCAGTTTAATATTAATTGTTTATTTTTTTGTGGACTAGTACCTATAGTACAGTTTAATTTACCCATACAAAGATCGAGCAAATCATTATATCACTCGATCCCGCTTTAACCGAGGCAGCAGAATTCCGTAAATTTTTCATATTATCAGAGAAGTTATCGTAGTTTAGTAGGGAGTGTGTTGGATTCTTAGGCATGAGCACGTGGTTTAACTCTAGCTCAGACATCTCTAAATAAAATTCTCATGAAAAGTTTCTTAAAAATCCGCCACTCATGAATAAAATTAACACACACAACATGGGTGGTGTGAGAAGCTAGATAGAAATACTAACTAAAGGGTTGTAATGACCATTTAAGTAAGTAAGAATAGGCTACCTCTCAAGTTATTTGATCTTTAATACATTGATTTTTGATGTTTGAAGTGAGGCGTTGTTTTTGGAGAAATAAGATTTTCCCCTTCGCCTTTTTTCGTTTTAAGGATGCAGTAAGACGCTGTAAGCGGAGCAGCGTTAAGCGGAGTCTTACTGTACGTAAAAACAAATTGAAGGATGAGATTAAATTTCGCAAATGAACATGAATTTTTTTTAATTAGGTTACTGTGTTAAACAGTGTTGTGGATTGCTACTGTACCCTAGCAAAAAAATGAAAAACTATACACACTAGAATTGATAACGTTGCCATAGATAGACGAGAGCATGTTGCCTGAATAAGTGCTGAAAAAAGCTAACAAATTAAAACTTTACTCAATATTAGTATGAAAGAGATTGAGGAAATAAATTTGTGAAAAAAAAACATTTCAATCAGTGTGTCCTAGGCAGGAATTAGTTCACAGTTCCCGCGATGCAAGACCACATTACATTTGGCGGCCGAAATGGTATACAAAATATGCCAAAATTACAACTCATGGATGAATCTTATAAAAAGTAAATGACCAATTATTGCTCCAATAAATATTGCATTCAGTATAACAAAATTTCTGTGTTTGTTTTTTCAATTTTGAAAACTAAAACGATTAAATAATTATATTTGTTAAACAATATTATTATGTTACATTAAAATGTGACTGTGATGATGTGGTCTGTAGAATGGTTAAAGTGGTTGTCTGGTTTTTGAGTTTTAAAAATTCAGAGGCTTCAAGAATCCCTACACAAAAATAGTCCATGTGGGAAGTGTTCTGTACTCTGTCCCCAAATAGGATGACATCTGTAATGAACGTAGTAGATAGTTAGGTAGCGTAGTAACCTCTTGAAAAAAAAAGCAAAAATTCAATCAGTAATGTTTCTCTACACTGCTCCTTATAAATGTACACAGAGGGCGTTCTCTTTATACAGTGGCAGATGGCAATCCCATTATTCTAGTACCTACTACAGTAGACCAATTGTCCTAATTTATGAAACTGAAAAACAAAGTAAAGAAATAATAACAAAGATTGAAGAGATACTCTCCTTAAAGGTACAAAAAGGAATGTAATAAAAACCATACCCTTTAAAACAGGATTTTTCAAGTGCATCTATTCATTTAATCATGAGTGTGTCTAAGTACATAAATATGTATGAAGATATACTTACAAAATACAATTAAATTAAATATTATTGATTAAGTGTAAGCCATAATGAAATTATTAACAAATTTTCTGATTTGCTTGTAAACAAATACTGTGGAATTGCTAATGATAAATCCATATGGTTTATATTATGCGAAAAATTTCATTATCGATGATAAATAATGCTTGTTCTTATTGTTATTTTTCTTCCAATAAAATAAAGCATAACGATGGTAAACAAGAGTTGGTAGATTCCGAAAGAAACAACAAACTAACTAACGTGGCTAGCACGCAAACTCATAGGAAAGAAAAGAGGCAAGAACATACAGTATTTCGCTCTTATTAATGAGAACTTTTCGAAGAAAACCAAAAAAATAAAAACGAATCAGAAATTAAAACGTAGAAACTGAAATGAAATAAAATATTCAATTTCATTTTACACTAAAGCAAGCAACTTACTATGTGACCGACTGACTGACTGTCAGTCAGTCAGTCTTTCAATTCTAGAGACTATGCTTTATTATATTTGACCTCTATATCTATATGTAAGTATGTACGTTCATTCGTTTGCAATGAGGCGAGTTTTATAGGGAAAATAAAAATTATGTGTGTATTCAGGCAGAATGAAAAGGACACGAAAAGTAGAAAAACAACAAATATTGGAAAAACTAATTATGTTGTTGTTGTTGTTGCTGTTGCTGTTGTTTCAAAGCTCTCCTTTTTAACAGAAGAAAACTAATACAGACTTTATGTCTGACACAATTCGTTGTATTTTATTTTTCTACACCAGTTTTATTCTTGTTTGCCTTTTTAGCCAATTAAATGGAAAGGGGTTAAACAAATGCTTGTTATTCAAATTTTTATAGACATTTTGCCTATAGCCCATGAGAAGTGTGATAATAGATTACCCTGGCGTTCTTTTTCGTTATTGCCACAGCGTGTTTTGTTTATTTATTAATACTTATACACGTATTCTTATATATGTACATATATGTATGTATGTAGGAATGTATAAATGTTCGTTATGTAAATTATTTTTTTTTTGTTTCTTTCAATATTTCAATTATTTTTGCTCATTTTATTGCGAGTTAATAAAGCCTTGCATGTTAAGGTTGTTTTAATTTAATTTCATTTTCTTTCATTTTCACATTCCATTTTATTTATACGATTTGTTTTATTTATACACGAGTTTTTCTAAACTATTTAATCTGCTGCTTAAGAATACAATTTCTATTTGTATTTCAACTTTAGTTTTTAAGAAAATTATCAGTGCTTTAAAAGAGTGAATATATTTATTTTTTAAATTATTAGCCAAAATATAATATTTTTATATTGATAATATGAAATGTATTCACATTTTTTCCGACTAGGTTCTGTTGATGCCCCTATAACAGGCAACGCTTTCATTTAATAATTTTAAATGATATCGCAATTAAACAATGATATCTCCTGTTATATTTTTGGTACAGCTAGCTTTTTTTAACATGCAGCTTCTTGTATAGAATCTTTCAGTAGATACTCCTGAACCTTAACGTTAATAACGACCATCTTGTTGAAACTACATCTATCAAATTGGATGTCTTCCATTCAGTCTGTTTTGCCAAATCATCGTGGATGACCATAGAAAACGACGTGTTTTTTCATCAAAAAATTGTCTTAAGCGCTGAAACAAAATTGTCGAATGTGAGGAGATAAATAAGAGATCCAAAAGCGTCCAACGCGTCTCTAAAAAGTCATTGTTTGATGTGGATTTTGCTCTGGCTGTGTCATCAATCCATATTTCTTTTAGGACAATGTTGGCCAGGCCATCACAACAACGGCGAACACTACATGTTGATGATTATCAAATTCTTTTAGCCTAAATTTGATGATGTGGCCCTAACGACATGTGGCTTCAACAGGACGTCGCTACATGCCATGGATTTTGAGCGATTTGAGGATATGATCATCTTACGTGGAGGTGATGTCAACTGACCACCGAGATATTACGATTTGATCCTGTTAGACTTTGTCTTGTGGTGTTTTCTTAAGTCGCATGCGTATGCGAATTACAATGCCATCAGTCAGATTCAGTCTGATTTAAGCCATAGAGCCATAGAAAATTTAACATTTCTGATGCGCTTCACTCAGGCAAGACTTGACCGACACTGGAATGGTGTTTCAAACAAATAATAACAATTCGTTGATATCTCACACATGCTTGGTTTTTTTAAACTTAGAGATAGGAAGTCTCATTCTGCTTGGAGAATTTTTATCGAAAAAGCGCTTAAAACTCTCTTCAGACGCAGATAATAGGCATCACGAGGTGGCAAATAATTTCAATTTCTAATTTCTTTATCTCAACTGTCCAGTTTTCTTAAATCGAAAGACACCTCTCTTCTAAGTTTCTACTCACAATATATTATTATAATTTGATTTTTTTAAGGACTAAATATTCATTTGTTTTTACAATCGGTGACTTTGTCCTCTGAGTATTGTACTTGTCCCAATGACAAGTATACGTCCTTAAACCTAATATTCGTTTTAATTGATTAAATTTGTTTTTGTTTTATTATCCTAGCAATCCTTTAAATAACTGGCATTTTTCATTCATAAGGATTGTGCATGAAAAAATTTGGAAAGACTTCTAGGTTTATATCTCATACTGTTTCTGAAAAGATGTGCTTCAGTAAAGACGTCTAATGGTTCCTTTTTATTCGTTTTAATTTTTTTTGTATTAGGACTAGATCTATTGATTTAATTTAAATAAAAATTTTAATAATTTTACCATTAAGTTTAGTTTTTATATAGAAAAGTTTATGTGCAAATTTTTTCGTGCGCACTCCTTTTATACATATGTATATACGAATTTTGCTCACACGTACATATGAATTTGTTATTTTTATAAAATATCCTTTTTACATGCCTTATTGACCTTGGCTTTATTTTATAACCATTTGGCCTTTTTTACCAGCAAGAAAAACAAAAAAAAAAGCGAAAAAAAACTGCAAGAAGTTAAAAAAATATAAAAATAAGAATAAATAAATAAAATTACAAAAGAAAGCAAGTGTAAATAATATAAACAATTTGTTTAGATTTTAATATAATTAAAGGTAACACGTACACACAATAGTACTTCATGCAATATGTTGGTAAATGAATGAAAAAGAAAAATTACGTATATTTAAAGAAAACAGAGAACCGAACATCTTTGTAATAAACGTATGAATGAATGGAATAAACGGCCTGGTGTGTGCTAAAAGCATTTTAACACGTTCAAATTATTTTGCCAACCAACCAACCAACCAACCAACCACCCATTGTTTTATATTTGTTCGTTGGTTGGTATATGGAAATATAATTTGGCACAAGTGGAACTGCTGAACGCCCCTCTATGCAAGTTTTTCTATTCGTACCGCTTTTATTGCAAATATACTCATTTCTTTTTCTATTTGTTTGTTGTTTTTGTTTTCTATTTTGTGGCTTTTCTCTCGGCCTGGTAATGGAGTCACTTATATTTAAAACTCTTTGGAGACTTATTATGTGTGTGACTTGCTATTATATGCCAGCGTATGAAAGAAAAAAGGGTCTAATGGCAAATCACAAAATTTAATGTTACCCCAAGGACATATTAGAAATTTTTTGTTTTTAGTAATGTAAAAACAAAAACAAAAAAACAGTCGTTACAAAAAAATGCAAACAATTTAATGGCCACGAATATAATACTAAATAAACACTGAACACTTTAAATAAAGGTAAACCAACCTATATAGTCAAATATAAAGAAATTAATTTCTTGTGAAACAGCCAAATCGAATGTTTGTTGTAAATTGACAATCAAGTTAAAATTTAAAAAGAAAATATGAACAAACAAAAGCATTTGGGTAGAAGTTTACTTTTTTCCTTTTAATAATATTTCAATGCCCTTCTTAAGTTTTTTTTTTCTGAATGCCATATTGATTTGGGGCGATAAGTGGGACATTCACTTTCATTTACTTTCTTTCAGCTAGAAGGAAGTCGCCGAAGAAATATTTTTTCATATTTCGTTTTATTGGAGATGTCTGACCTGGGGTTTAGATGATCATGCGCACGACCCATGTTGAAACCACGTGTTGTTGTTGTTATCCAAATTATTATACAATTCAGTCCGTTACAAGTTACCAATCATCGACTAGTAGTGCTCGCCGTTGATAGTGAAGGCAAGGTACCGTCATTCTCAACGCAATAGCTGCAGATGACGTCTCCTGCCCAAAATAGAAACTTTTTCGAAAGGCATTAGAAGCTCTTGGATTTCATGTGAATTAGTTTTGTTCTAAATTCGATAATTTTGTTTGTTTACGTAAATATTCACCCAGAAATGGTTCGCACCGAAATGAAAACTAAGAGTCGTTTGCTAACTGCACCAGAGTCCATTCAACAGATATGGTGATTTGGTGATGGTTCATGATGATTTAGCAAAACAGACTGAATAAATAACAACAAATTTGACAGATGCAGCTATAATAGTTACCAAAGTTCGTAAGTCATTGTTTGAACGCCCTAACTTAAACATTTATGCAAATTTTAGATTTATCATAGCGAGACTTCTGTTTCATTGTTATATGGCTACAGTACAGTACAGTAGATACTTTATTCAAATAAGAGAAATTATTCCTGACAATCACATATTGTTGCGTATACGTGACTTTCTATTGCTATTTGGATCACTATTTCCACAGAGACGAGAGCCAGTGATTCAAGCCCTATCTCAGACCTTTCAAACAAAACGAAAAGATATTTCTTTCGGCGACTTCTCCTCAGCTGTTTTCTGACAAAAACAGTGATAGTAAAATAAAATTGCCGTGAAAAGTTTCTCGAAATTAAACAGTAGGTGGTATCGCCTCGCCTCAGATAAAATTAATGCACACAATATAAGTGGTGAGAAAACCTAGGTCGTAATCCTGACTGAATGATTGTAATGAATGATTGTAATAAAGATGTCACGTTTGGCTTTAATTCTTGTGTAATCTACATTTTATACGTACCTAAGCTAAAATCTTTAATTAAAATTTTCCACATAATCGAAGCCCTAAGGCCCACCAGTAATATATTCTTTGATATTTACATTTCTTTGTCTTGTTGATTTTTGATCGAGAGATGTAAAACTAGTGCATGAATTGCTTGATCACTAGACCATTATGTTGACCGTAAAAGTAATATATGGATTGTGCGAAAAGATTTATTTCATCAAAGTAAATTTCTAAAATTTTGAAGCTTTGATTTATGATGACTGACTCCGTACCTTACTGTAAAGAGATGTCACTACAATTTGACTTTCATAACTGTCAAATCATAGTTCCCACTTAAGAAGACAACAAATATAAAAAAGCTTTAAAATTTAATGTCATTAAACACCTCTTTCCTCAACCTTTTCTGCTAGTTTCTGCAATATGCAAGAGGAAGGTTGGGAGTCATCCCATTCTTTGCACATTTAAAAAAAAAAATTTTGAGTATAAAAGAATTTAAAATAAATAAACAAACTGACCGGTATTCATTTTAATTTAAAAATTTTTTTTGGTTTTTTTTTTGCATATGTATTTGCCATCAATGTATGTATGTGTGATAAAATATTTTGAAATATTACGTTGTTATTGTATTTTTTATTAGCCTAATAACATTCGAATAAAACAATAACTCAGTTCCTAAGAGTTTATTTGTGACATTCAATTATTATTATCGAGCCTTTTTACAGTCTATAAAAATTTTGATTGATCGACATATAAAATTATAAAGTACATACAGTTATAAAAATGCTTTTCCTTTTTTATTTTATTTTATTTTATTGTTTATTACAACTAAAAATCCAAATAAAAAATAAGTAAAGGTCAATATTTAGTAGCTTCTGTTTCATCATCACTCACTCTACTATTCATTTTATGAAATTATACATATTTTATCCTAGGAAATATTACTCAATCAAATTTTATCCCATTTATCTCATTATTACTTCATCATTATTTTGATTTGATGTCGTTTTTTTCCACTTTCATTTTTGTGTTGTGCTTTATCACTTCATCATAAATATTTAATTGATTGTATTGATTGAGTTTGTTTATATTGACATTAGCTTCTTGGCCTTCTTCTTCTACAAAACAATACATTTTCATAAGGATTTTATGTCTACTCATGATTCCGAGCGTATAATTTCTTAACTTATTAACTTTATTTTTTTACCAATAAATAGCCCATTTATCAAACACACATTTTCCATTTTCATTTCCAATAATTTATTCCTGTTTCATGCTGCCATCCACATTGTTTATTCATTTCCTTGAGATTATTACATTAAACCGTTACAATGTTGTCTTTTTACACTGTCTTCTGTTTCGCTTCCTTATAAGGGTTTTTATATTGACTTACAGGCATTATAGGCTAATTAGTAATAGTTTCAAACATTGATTCTTTTTCTCATTTTTCCAAGCCTCCTCATAAAATCTACCGAATCTCTTTAATCTTTTCATGACTTTTACAAGCCATTATTTTTTATAACCTTGAGGCTATTCCCTTGCGATTGATACGATCTATGGCGATTAATAAGTGAAAGACTATATTATAAATAAAAAATTATATTTTTGGAGAACATAATCTTCTTTGTTTCCACAATTTAAGTTTTGTTGCAATGTTCAAAGTTGGCGGAGTCAAATTTCTTTCTGCTGAGTCCTTTCTTGAGGTTTGGAAACAAGAAATAGTCGCTCGAAACTAAATCCGGAGAATAGGATGGATAAGGCAACCATTTGTAGCCTCATTCATAGATTTTAGGAACAAAAATTATTCATGTTTGCACCTTTGCATTATCGTGATACAAAGGGAACTTTTTTCTTCGCTAGGTTAGACTTGGAAGGTCGAGGTCCTATTTAGGCCAGTGTCTAGATCGTTTGTGATAACAAAATTAATATTCTACTCGGGAATCAAACATGGTAGGATGGAATGGTAGCTTTGATGCCAAAGCTCACTTGAGCACGCATAGGGTAAGCGCAGACCCTGTACTGACCAAATTCCACCGAACTCATTGAATTAATTGGTCAGCGCAGGGACTGCACGGGAATCAAACATACTCTATAGAAAATCATCTCGATTCCAGAATTAATATTATTATAGCAGCAGTCTAGAAGTCGCCGTAGTCTAATAGGTAGAGTGTTGACTTATTAGACATAAGGCCACGGTTCAAACCCCATGTCAGATCTCCCAACGAAAATATGAACAAAATATTTCTTAGGCTTTTCACTTTCACTCAACAGATTCCTGACAAAAACTCTGAAAGTAAGTAAAATTGCCATGAAAAGTTCTCAAAAATCTGTCGTTCGGAGTCGACTTTAACCTGTAGCATAAGCGGTGTGGTAAGCTATGTCGTAATCTTGACTGAAGGGTTGTAATGACCAATTATGTATGTATGTATAGCAGCAGTCTATATATTCGAAAGAAAATGAGAGGTTAAGAATTTCCGCAACTTCATAGCAAGAGCGGAGCTCTGTCGTAAAATATTGTATTTTCCCCTTCTTCAGACTGTGGAAATCATTCGAGGGAATAACAGTTTATCAGTATGCTATCCAAAGAGATAGTGGTACAGTTCTCTTGTCCTCCAGGTATGACTCGCATAGTCCAGCTAAGTAAGTCGAGCCTCTCTATAAATAGAATAGAAATAAAAAAATTTCTCTGAGAAATCTCAGCATTCATGAACGGACGTTCGTTAGGGCCTTAATCGCAGCATGGCTGCCCGAGTAAATTAAGAGATTTTTAGGGAGAACTTCACAACCCAACAAGAATTGTACCGCTTTCGAAATGGCCACGATCCTCGCCTGTTGGTATGTAGCACACCCCACCCCGTCTTGCTTCTTTGAGCCATCGCTATACATACATAAATCTCAAGGGTCTCACTGAGTAGCTCCAGATTTTCGGACCAGAAGCCCGTTGTTGGAATTCTAAAATCAAATGTTCCATTCAGAAAATTATAAGGAACGTGATTATCGACTCAGATGTGTCTATGTCTTCGTAGAATAGCAGCATGTTCATCGTGCATTGAGCCTTAATGCTACCAGCACAGCTATTTGCTTTAATAGAAAAACAGAAGGGAGCCAATTGCTTATAGGAAACAAATGAAATTGTTTGCGGTCGTTTTTTGTCAGTTCTGTAAACTAATATATATTATTATATATATAATGGATTACACCCTCATGCCATTCCGCAATAAGAAACCCACTGTTTTAACTGTTGTTCGGGCTCTGCTGTATTGTGGTGATCATGCGTGACGTATGGTCCACGGCCAAAAAGTGGCGTAAAACTTCACAATTTTGCGGTTGAAGGACCTCCTTCGAAGGTGTTACACGATTGTCTTTTTCGTCGATTATGATCAAGCGTTGCACTTTTCTTGCGGAATACTTTGCCATACACACGTGATCATTCAAAATTTATCGTTGAGATGACCACCACTCGCACTTTCAATAATCAATAGGTCAAAACCAAATCGTACATTTTTTGTAGACACGTCAATTAGACGTCCAGAACATTCGGCAACAATGAATTCCGGTAAACCACGATTCTGTCATTGAAATTGATGGTGCAGTAGTACATACTTATCATGCGAAAATAACGCTTAATAATAACGGAACTATACCGTATACATTGTATGCATATTAACAATAAAAATTAAGAAAAAATAGTGCAGATTTTATTATTAGATTAATGTTTCTATTTAATTTACATCGAATCTCTTCATTTTACATATACATACATATATACATACGTATACTTATGTACACTCTTATATAATTTATGAGCAAGAAGAAAAAAATAACGACAAGTATGACTATCGATGTCAACATGTCAACATGGACATCTACAGTACAATGACGCTGTTCGACAGCCCACATCGAGAATTCTGACGAGAAGGATTCTGATATTAATGTGATTATGGTTGTTGTTGTTTTAACGACACTTAAATGTATACATTAACGACATTTCTTTATTTTTCTTATTGTTATTCAATATATACGCACACATTCATACACTTCCAATTCGTTTGAACTATTTTCACTTAATATCCGTCATTTTGTTGATGCAGTCATGCATAAACGTTTATGTTCATGTGAAATAACAGTACTTCATACTCATAGTAGTACATTTATTTGTTCGTTAGTGACTTTTCCTTTTTGTTTTCGTATTTGTTGCCATAGAAAGTCTAAAAGCTTTTTTTATGCGTTTCCGCTACGACTACGTCTAAAGATGTTTTTCAGTGTATTTTTCGATTTTATTTTGTACTACCACAGGATGTTGGGCTTGATGGAAGTGTTTTTGTATTTAGTAAGGCAACAAACATAGTTACAATTTAATTGTGAGGAAAATAACGTATATTTTTTGTAATTTAATATTTTAAATCATTACTTTGCGTTTAAAATCTGTCAATAGGTTTTTGGATATATTAAATAAAAATAAAAAATACAAAAATATTTTTTTTTTATTAGTTTGTCTTAAGTTTTAATTTTAATTAAGTTTGTAAAATTTAGCATCGTTCGCCGCATATGTATTCCGTGCCAAAACAACTATCCATATTTTAAGAGTAAGAACAAATCAATATATGTAATATCTCATACCCCTTACTGAAGTGAAATTTATGCCTGAAGAAGAGTTCGCCCTCTGTTAAAAAATGATAATTAGTATGCGGTGTAGCCGTGGTGAATTATTAAGGCTTTAGGCAATGCTCGTTTCAAAATAATCATTTTCGTTTCTCACGGTTTATTTGTGGTTGTCTGCTACGACTTCATAAATTCAGTTTTGTTGGCATATTCGTTCATTTCTGGTTATCGTAATTAACCTATTAGATGCGGGTTTCAATAAAGCAAAAGGTAAACAATATTTATTATTTCTATTTAAAATTTTAATAAATGAAGTGTCATTGCCTCTCTAAATAATTTATGCTGCATCCTACTAGTCCTTGACATCTTAAGTAGCCAGGCAGCATTGCCTTTTAGAAAAGAGTGAAATAAATCGAGCAATTTTCTTCTCCACCATTTAATATAAAATCTCAATTTATTTATATTGTGTACGTTATTTTTAGGCTACAACATGTCAATCACCAGCTTAACCGTAAAAATTTATATAATGAGATGGAAACAACGAAAAAGAAAAATCGACACAAGAGATGATGATGCTTTGTGTCGGCTCTACGGGCATTAGAGGAGCTAAATGAATCTCTCTTTTTATTTCGAACATGAGAAAACGTTTAACAACGTCTGCCTATTTTATTTTCTAATTACAAATTCCAATTTCCTTCCTCTTCTCCTTGGGTGAATGTTTCTCGTTGTCAAGATTATAAAATTTACTGCTTGAGTAGCACCCAAGTTCTGGAAATTCTTTTTGAGTTTGCTTCCTCCCATGGAATTATTTATCCAATGAATAACTTTCGACAAGGCTGGCTTCCTTTTTTGCGCTTTGAAGTCGATGGAGTATAGTGCGATTAATCTTTGGTGAGCAATCGTTGCGCTTCATCTGCACTTTTCTTTAAGTTGTAGGAGAAAGTTAAATTTTCTGTAATTAAACATTTAATTACTTACATACTTAATTGGTCATTACAACTCATTAGGCAGAATTACGACTTGGCATCTCACACCACCCATACATACATAATTGTATGGGTAATCCTTTAGCCAGGATTACGACCTAGTTTCACCCACCCCTAATGCTGTGTGTGTTAATTTTATACTTGAGTGGCTGGACATACTGTTCAAAAAGACTATTCCGAACGCATTGCAATTTTTTGCCAGAAATCTCCTGAAATAAAATCGCCAAAGAAATATTTTTCATATTTTCGCCACAGACTAGCCAACAGACTACCTACTAGATTACAGCGACTTCACAACCATAATGTGTGTTTTAATTTTATATACGAGTGGCTGGATTTACAGTTTAATGTTGATTCCAAACGAAAAATTTTTTGGAAAATATTTTATGCCAGAATTTTTACCAGAAGACCGAAGAATATATTTTTTCATATTTCTGTTTTCTTCTGAGTCAGGGATTAAACCCCGCCTCATGTCTAATAAGACACTACATACTAGAATACGGCGACCTTGAGGGCGAAGGCAGTGTCACAAAATTCTACATTTTTATACAAATTTTTTTCCTTTCATTTTTCCACAGTGACTGAATGAGAATCAATGACAGCTTGCAAGCACCATGCAAGTTATTAAAGATATGCCATTGGTTGTCAAGTCTGAATTATTATTTCATAAAGAAAGAGTACAATACTTATCTCTAAACATATTCGAATATGTTCCTTTCAACTTGAAGTTATTTTCACCATTCATTTTTCATTCTTTTTATGAAGCCATTAGCTAAAGATCGGTTTCACGCTCTAAACAGAAAATTAAAAACTTAAAGTTCTAATTCCCTATCCTTTCAAATGACATTGATGGTAAGGTACCATGTAAAAGAGTCCTTTAAATAGAAAGTATCTCCATTTCCGTTTTCTTTTTGGGTAATTTCCAAAGAATGTTTGAATTTTTCTTAAAAACTTGTTGACGAAACACTTAGAATTGTTCTTCGACTATCAACAAATTGCTCTCCATCATTAAGGAGCATAAAAAATTCGTCTTAAGCCGCTTAAAGCATTTTGTGTTTGAGTTGTGTTTCGTATTTCGCCTATTTGCTTGCCTACTTTGTAAACACTTGTCGTGTGCCACAAGATGTTTTTTTTTGTTGTTTTTTGTTTTTTTATACAGAAAGGCACGAAGCGAAAAGAAGCACAACATGTTGTCAAGGCATAGTAAATTTAAGCTCTCTGGGTGCTGCAGAGTAGAATATTCGTTTTTTTTTCTTGCTGTTTCACCCTGCGCTGTCGTTATGTTTGTCGTTTCCACCCACTTAACGATTATCGTATTTCTACGTAGTTATGTTTTTCTGTTTGTTTTTGTCAACATCAGCGTTGTTATCCTGTGTAAATTTATTCTAACTTTTTTCCCTACACGAGGCCAAGTAGTTGTATCATCAGCAAGCAGCAACAACGAGGTCATAAATATGTTGTTGGGTTTTTTGTTGCGGCAAAAGTTACCATAAACTAGAATTGCTGCTACTTTTTGTATAGTTTCGTCATGTTGCCATAAGATATGGTTGTAGGTAGACATGATTGTCCTTTTTTTGTGTTTTACTTTCTACGTTTTTTCTTATGGTTTTAGGGCTTATTTGTTCCTTTTTTTTGTCAGTTGTTTTCTATTCTCCCCATAATTTACACCACGCAAGTTTTGTGTCTCGCCTTTGAGGGTGGCTGTTGGTTGTCTAGGGGGATAGTGTGTTTCCATTTGAATGTTACAGTTTATACATGTTTATTGGTTTTTAGCTGTAAGTTTTTATATCCCATCTTAGGCTTAAGGTGTAGTAATAAGAAATCCATTGGTTTTATTTGACATTTATTGATTTATAAAGCTAAGCTTTGTTTGCCTATTTAGGAAATATTAATAAATAAATCTTCTTTAATAAATTTGATGACCTTGCGTCACTTGATCATGTCGACTCCGAAGGACAGATTTTTGAGAAGCTTTTCATGGCATTTTGCCAGAAATCTGCTGAGAGGAGATCGCCGAAGAAATATTTTTAATATTTCGTTTTGTTGAAAATGTCTGACCTGGGGTTTGAACCGCGGCCGCACGTCTAATAAGCCAAACACACTACCTACTAGACAACTCAGTTAACATAGTTTCGTCTCATATGGAGCATATGGCTATTGCAAATGTTTTCATACATTTCGTTTTTTTAGTAAAGCAAGTGATTGATCTAGTATACTAGACCGTAGGATGATAGAGCAGCTGTGAAAATATAATGGACTGTCGTATTGTATGTAGTGGTGAGAAACTTTGCTCTTTGAATTATACGCTCAACATGACCTTTGTGTAAATGTTATCTTTTCTATGGACTCAGAAGACGGGGACCTGTAAATGGATGGCTTTAAAAACCATGATGAAGTAAGAGAAAATAATATTCTAACCAGAGATGTAAGCAAACAGTTTCAGTCGATAGCCATACCTCAATCCATAATGCTACCAGATCGTAGCAGCATCTGAACTGGCAGAAGTGTCGGTAATAAAGGCTGCGGTAAGGATTACTAGGGATTAAACTATCAATAGAAGTGATATTAGCATACTTTCTGATACCTGCCGCTAGCCTATAATGAGATTGCAGAGCAGTATCATGTGGGTACTAGGTTATAAGTTATAGGCTTCGGATACGCATGGAATAACGTTACAAATCTGATGTTATTTAGATAGAGGGCGCCCAAAAAGACTGCTCAAACTCCAAAGGTGTACGCTTAGTATGATTGGTAGAGTCATTACTTGACATTGCATTATGAGCACTCATGCATTGGAAATAACTTTAGCACGAGCTGTAGAGAAGAGAAAGACGACGAAACTGAATTTCAACTATTGTGTACATTCCCAGCCCTAGGTTCCAGAGGGAAAATCATGAGCTGTCAGTATTGGAAATAAGAAATCAAAGCCGCTTCATTAGAAGCTACAAATTGTTTTGGGTCTAGGGGAACTAGATTACTATCATAACTTCTTGGGTTTTTAATAAGATAATATATTGATTTATAGTTGAGTTTTGCAAAATTGTTAGCCTATTATGAAACGTTGCTCGCCATTTTTCTACGGTAAGATGATGTATACATAGGCAATAAAATTTTTTTTAATTAATTTTGCAGAATAAACTCAGTCAGTTGTTCATCATAAAGTATTTTTTTGTGTTGTCATCCCCTTATCATGTACGAAAGCTCTCAAGTGTAGTACGTATACATTTCGAAATATATTCCAATCAAAAACATCATGTAGGCGTATAGGGTTTTTTCTTTTATTTCCTTTTTATTTCATTTTTACTAACATCACTTGTCGTTTTCTACTGCGTATCGTTTAAACGTTCATGTATTCGTGTATATACATTTATATTCTTTTAATATTAACCAATATGTCTACTATAGTTTTAAACAAAAACGAAAAATTCTTTATAAATTCTTGTACAATAGTTATAATGTTTTAATCCCCTTAAAATAGGCTATAAATCATGTTTCTTTACAAAGTTTTTCTCTTTAAATATCAACCTTAATTTGTGATTTTTATTTTAAATAATTATAATGTATAGCTGTAGGTATTCAATAGAGAAAGAGAGAGGGGGAGAATAACAAATCGATTTTCAAAATTGTTTTTTAAGTCCTATTAAGCAAATTAAAAAAAGAAGAAATTTCGTATTCTTTACAAATTGGTTTAATTTATCACATATATTGTGGCACACTTTTAGGCAATACATTGAGCAACAATATATTGTCTCATAATAATTTTTCTTGTAATTATTATACATTATCGAACCGCGTTGAATTTGGGTCAATTTTTGGCTCTTATACAACTTGTCATCTTGCCAAAATTTAGTATATGCATATACAGCGTTATAAATATATGTATATGTACATATGTATATAATAGTTGTTGTTTGTAGAACTGGGCGTATACGAAATAGTCCTTCTCTGTAAATGTCTGTATAATAAAATAATATTTATAGCCGTTGCCTTAAGTGTGGCTATTTAATTTAGTTTTAAAAACGTTTAAAACAAGCTAAATTTATAACAGTCTAGGGCGTATTTAATGTCTTTAAAATAAGATGAAAATCTGTTTGTGTACGAACTTTGGCATTCAGTTTAAAGGATGAAGGATGCTTGGAGTGGTAATGCTTTAGTCGTAAATATTTTTAGTGGCAGATATAATAAATTTAATGGCATTATATACTACTTGTACAATACTTAGAATGCGTTAAAAGAAAATAAAAAAGGTGTGTTTTTATTCAATAAAACTAATTTTATAGTTATTTCAAGTGCGATTGCATTTCTGTTCTTTCGTAGGATGAAATATCTTTCCACCCAAAATAATGTCCGTAACTATTGCGAGAAATTCTGTATAAACATAGCGATTTTCTTCAGTTATCTGAAGATTAGTTGACTCTAGCTTGATTTTCTACCAACTTCAATAGAACAATTGATTTTGAGAGCACTACAGCTGGGAAGCATTTCATTTATATGCCATCATAGGTTTTTTTTGGTAAATAGTTATTTTTCGTATTATTAAACAAAATGCCTTATTACCAATCTCCATTGCAGGCATATTTTCTATAAAGCTGCCTAGTATCTATCGAGAAAACACCACTGTCAACATATATGTTCGCTTCCGAATCCTCGATAACGCTCTTTAACTGTATTAAAACTTTTGTGCGCTATTGAGAAAAAATCGAAGTCGTTTTCGAAGTATCAACCTTATAAAGGATAAAGGCATTTAATTTAGTAAGGAGATCAGTTAAATTGAAATTCTTCTTTCGAACATCCATTAACACGCCTCTTGTGTTTAGTTCGTACGGCGCATTTCAGGACTTGTATGTGAGCCCGATTTGAGCCTTTTCAAACAAATCTTTTCTGAAAGGACGTGCTTTAATTGCCAATTGAATATAAATGACAATATTGATGTCATCTGAAATAGAAGACATAATACTTGGTATGATAAGAGAAACTTTATATTTGCTTAGCTTACTGCCTCGACAAGAGTATTTGAGGAAAATGCGAAATATGTCATTTTATAGCGCGCTAGGGTTTTTTCAAAATCATATTTAATGAATTTCATTGTCATCTAAAGGTTATTGAAATAAGCAAAACTCTTTGTAGTAATGTATGTGAATCGAAGAAAGAATGGACTTATTACTACAATGCTAATATTATTTTTAAGAATTCCTAAGTTGCATATTGAAATGAGCAAATAAACAAGGCTTACTTTCTTAATTTTTAATTAACTCACTAGATATCACCAAGCTTTCGACACGTTGAGATAGGAAGTTAATTAGGACATATAAAAACAAGTATATTATTGCAATGGACGGACGTCAGTACAATAGATTTGAAAAATCCTGCATATTTTTCTGGGCCTTAGAGTAATCAGAGTATTGCTAGAAAAGCTTAAATCTAGTTTTTATACGATGCACGAAAGAATTTAAATTTTCTTCAATTTGAGTGTTCAAAAAAATCCGACCATAATTAACTCTAAAGAATATAAACATAATAAGAAGGCGGGGAAAATTTACTAGAACTATATTTCCTCTCCTAACAGTAAAATTACCCTCTTGAAATAAATAAACAATAGTTTGAAACAACCATAGCATAACTAAAGGCGTATAACGCTGTATAACACTGCATTCCTTGATCCTATTTGTAAGTGTTAATTCGTAAACGTACCGAACCACTTCTCCTAAATCCTCTTTAATTAGCAGAAAAACGTATTTTTTTTTCACAAAATTATCGCTAACGTTCTGTTGTCATATTAAGTCTTCCAATGACAGCTGAAATTTAATTTTCAAACTTTGACACGAAGTACATGTACAGTTAATTGATTTTATTTAATAATTGCTAAAGATAATTATTAGATTGTTGACAGGCTTAGAAAAATTGTATCTCCTAATACCATCTTCTCCATCATTTCAGTCACGATTTTCATCGGCATGAGTTTAATGGTTTTTTAAGTAACCAAATAGACGGAGAAACCCTAAGACTATAGATAGTCCTTACAACTAAGAAAGACAAGCAATTAAATCCGCAAACTTATGTACAAACAAGTAGGAGAAAGTACAAGTACTAAAAACAAACATCATGTTAAAGGCAATTATGTATTCACATTGAAGCTTTTTTGCTTTCATTTTTAAGTTGGCTTCTCAAGAGAGCTAAGTTGACAATTTTTATGGGAGTAAACAAAAAATATTGATCTCTTTTTCTTCACTATAATTTTGGCGTATGGTTTTTAACGCCTTCAAATATATACATATTGGGTCATTACAACCTTTCAATCAGGATTACGACCTAGCTTCTCACACCACTCATGTTGTGCGTGTTAATTTTATACATGAGTGGCGTGACCTACAGTTTAAAGTCGATTCCGAACGACATATTTTTGAGAAACTTTTCAAGGCAATTTTATTTACTCTCAGAGTTTTTCCCAAAAAAAGTCGTCGTAGAAATATTTTTTTTTCAAATTTTCTTTTGATATCTGACCTGGGGTTTGAACTGTGGCCTTACGTCTAATAAGCCAACACACTACCACTAGACTACGGCAACTACTTCAAATATACTATAATTAATTACTATTTTGAATAGCCTACAAGTATACTATAAAAGGGTATGAAAGGCACTCATAATAAATAAGCAATTGTAAAATAAATAAAAAATATTTCTCATAAAGTTATTGCCTAGTTTTTGGCTTAAATATTTCTTATCGCAGAATGGTTTCCTGCAGTTTTATTTTCTATTATTGCTAAACATCCATAAAATATGCAAAGTTGTGGCCAAAAGAAATACTCACAAATTATGTGCTTCAAAACAGGGTGCTAAAATTTGTTTGTTTTGTAAAAGGTTTATTAATATTTAATTTTTGTTTACGAGTTCTTCAGTATTTTATGTAAAGTATACGACTAGGTGTTGGTTTTTATATAAGAGTGTTAGTTTATTGCATAATTTCAGGGATACTTATTTTATACGAAACCTTTTTCATGTGGCTTAAAATCATGAGACACGTGGAAATTGGAAAGAATAAAAGAAACAATATTTGTTATCTGTTGGTATTCATTTATTTAAATAAATTCTTATTTTATTATAATGCACACACATACATATATAATAGCTCATTACAACCCTTCAGTCAGGATCACGACCTAGCTTGCCATACCCCTTATTTAAAGAATTTATAATTTTTTTCGGTGTTACTTTCCTTTTCTTTTGTATCTCCCTCCAGTTTATTATTGAAAATATTTTAATTAGTTTCAGTGTTGTATCTGACACAATAAAGTGATACCAAATATATGTATGTCCAAAAATGTTTAATTATTTCCAAATATTGCAGTCTTTATAGCAAACATTGAAATAATATATTTCTTCTTTACAATTTTAAGCCTGATTATTTCATATTTGTCTTGGCCAGCATTTAAATTATCGACAACAAGGAAATATTATGAAAACATGGCAATTTAAATTAAGTTTTTCTCCTCCTTAATGTTTAATAAATATGATACGAATGAGTTTGTAAATGTTATCAGGTCACACTTTCATATTGAGTTTGAAATTTAAATTTACATTTAAGGCTTCTATTCTTTGCTTCTTTTTTTTCATACGTTGCAAAATCATTTATATTTATGGATTTCTCCCAAGAGTATGCTGTACATTTATGGAAACATATTTCGCCTAATGTTATGCTGTAAAAACAAATATAAAATACATTTCATTTATCATTTTTATATTTTTTTTTGCTATTCACATTATCTGCATTGGTAAATGCAGCTTATAATTTACATTCTTTCTCAATGGAACGAATGGCCAAAGGGTCATTAGTATTGAAATATATGAATTGATAATTTTTGGTTTTTGATGCCGTTGGCACTGTTGCTTTCAAAGTCTGACTTATCGGAAATGGATCTTTAAGAGCCTTCTGAATTAAATATATAACAGAACATGTAATTAGAATATCCATCAATTTTTTTGCCAACGAAATTATTCAATACATACAAACACTTTTGGTCATTAAAGCCCTTCAGTCAGAATAACGAACTAGCTTCTCACATTTATGTTGTGTGCGTTAATTTTAATACTTGAGTGATGGGACCTACAGTTTAAAGTCGAATCCGAATGATAAACTTTTTGAACTTTTTTATTTACTCTCAGAGTTTTTGCCAGAAATCTGCTAAGAGGAAGTCGCCGAAGAAATATTTTTTCATATTTCTTTTGAACCGTGGCCTCACGTCTAATAAGCCAACGCCTCTGCTAAAATACATACAGTAATAGATTGTAATCAATTAGTTTCATACCTAGACTAAAAAGTTTGTGATTAACAATGCCAATCAAGTTTCCGAAGCTTTAGACAAGTCACTATAAATGTGTGTGACCAGCCGTTGTTCGAAATGAACACAGCAACTCTCCTGCTTATGGACGTGGTGATGTTGGTAAATTCTCACGCTCACTCTCAGCCACAGCTTCGACATTTTCGGGTGTAGGCACTGTACGATCACACTGGTTTTTGTGCAATTTCCGACTAATTGTCTTTGTTTTGGAAATAAATTTCCAATAAATCTCGACGTTGTTCAAGCGAAAAACGATTCATTACATTCAGTGGAGATAATATACTGAATTTTGCACAGAATAGAATGACATATGTATTGACAGATTCGAAATAAGCGATGATTTAAACTTAAACCGATAGTACCATTCTTAATCTAAAACATAAAAGGTGATGTACTACGATATTTAATACTGTTTTTAAAAATGAAAGTCTGTTCACACTATGAACATTATGGACGAATTTTCCTCCTCTTTTTTTAAAGCAAAACACTGTGTTTTTTTAACATTCTCAACAAACTCACCACATGAATTTAATTATTTAATTCAAGTGCTATAATGCTAATGCAGTATCTGGCGAAATTCAGAGCCAAAAAATTAGAAAAATAATGTCGTTATAGCCCACTTTATATAACGAACCATTGAATTCTTCAAAAAAAAAAATTGACAATAAGCCAAATTAGACGCTCTTCTAGCTCTTCTCAACCATAAAACCAAAATTACTTTCCCAGCGAAAAAGGAATTTAAACAAAAAACGAACGACAATACAAATTAAATTTGTATCTTGGCGAGAATATGTAGCGAATGCAACATAAAAATCCTGGCTTGGCATGTAATCATGATGATGTCATTTTAGTTAAACAAATTTTGTGTAATTCAGTTGATGATGCAGATGTAAAGGAGATAAATTCTTAACTAAATAACGTATTTAAAGAAAGTTCTTCAACTTAAACGATAAAAATTAAACATAATACTCGTTGTTGTTGTTGCCATTTTACATTTTTTTTCTCATTTTCTTTTTAATGGAAATTTATCTTGAGTAGAGAGAATGCACACAAGTGAGAGACAAAAACCTAAGACTCTTACTTTGTGCAGCTTGAGTTGCAACAACTTTTCCAAATTAAATTACTGACTTATAACACTTTACGTTGTCTTTATTCTAAAGATCTTAAGGATTCGGTTTTTTTCTTGTTTCTGTTTTTGTTCTGGAATGTTTCTTTTCAAAATTATTTTTTTTTTCAACAATATTCACAGTATGTACTGTGTAGTATAGCAGGAATGTGTGGGTTTCTTTGAAATACAAAATGTTCCTAAAGAAAGTAGCACAAGAAATAGGAGTATGATAATATTGTTGGTATTTTTTTTTTGTATTTTCTTTCTATGCCAGTTATGGTAAGTTTGTTTTTTTATTTTTTTATTAAATGTTGTTGTTTTATTTAAATGTGCCTGAAAAGGACAGCAAAGGATACATTAACTCAGAAAAAATTATTATGTCCACAGGAATGTCATAATTTATAGGGTTTCGTTTTGCTTCTTTGTGCAATTTCAGAATATCAGAATATTCATAAGACTGCTAATCAATTTCAGAAAAATACTTTTTTTAATTTTAAATTTTTTATTATTTTATTCGGTGTATATAGCAGCTGGTTACGATGGTTGCAAATTATTAGTTTTAACTGTAAATTATATGCTATAGCGGCTTAAAGACATACGATATTTAAATGTAAAAGTTCAAAATAAAACTTTGGTGTTCACATAATCATAATGGTTTTACAGTAAGAGCTCAATGATGGATGGTCAATACGGCCCATAACTTTTTGAAAATTTTGATTTTTGGGTAAAAATTATTTTTATTTTCTTTGTTCAGTGATTCTAACATTCTTTAAAATTCGCAATTAGTTGGAATAAAAGAAAAATCAGGTCTTCCTAGAGCGACTTCTGAACTTTGAAGTCATCAGTTTGCAAAATCATCTTGGACGTATGTGGCATTCAACAACACATGAAAATAATAAAAGAATAAAAATGAGTGTTCTAACTGGCAGTAATTTTCATCTTCAGTAACGAGCACAATTTCTGGATTAAGGAGTACGTGAAGAAATAATTTTGTTGAATTGCAAATTGTTTGGCAAGGACTTTCGGCTGTCGGCGTCATCTGTCCATACTTCCTTGAAATCAACAATGGCCAGGGCATTATTATCAATTGCGAGCAGTGTACCAACTTCTTTTAGTCTATATTGAATGTGATTTTAACAGGACGACACTATGTACCACACAGCTCATACCACATTGGTAATCCTGTACGAGCGATTTCTGGACATAGTCATCTCACTTAGAGGTGATGTAAGATTTGTCTCCATTTGATTTTTCTTGTGGGGTTTTATTAAGACGTAGGTATATGCGAATAAGCCATAAACCACAGCGGTGCTCAAAGCCAACTTAACCATTACATTTGTAGTTTAGCAAATTTGTAAGCTTTATCGGTTTACAAACAGCATGATGTGGTTTAAATAAAGCAAATGTATTTACTGTTCCTTTAAGTTTTTTGTAATGGATATCTTCAACAAAATGAAATACGAAAAATATCCGCTCAGTAGGTTTCTGTTTAACACACTGAAAGTAAATAAAAATTGCCATGAAAAAGTTTCTCAAAAATCTGTCGTTCGGAGTCGACTTTAAACTGTAGGTCACGCACAACATAAATGGCGTGAGAAACTGGGTCGTAATCATGACTGAAGGATAGTAATGACCAATTATGTATATTATGTATGTATGTATCTATATATGTAATGGAACGACATATTCACTTCCTGTTACACTGACGGTATAAATTGCGATATAATTAAACTTTAAGGGTGCCTTGGTAGTCTAGTGGGTAGTGAGCTAGACTATAAGTGCGAAGGTCGTGAGTTCGATTCCCACCAGAGACTCTGGTCTGTGACACTACACCGAGCATATGGTCAAAGTTACTCTGCTCGTATATAATTAAAATATAATTTGTAATTGTATTGTAATTAATAAATAATAAATAAAATCGATAACAGTCGATACTTTTATAGCACTTTAGCTTTGACAGAACGAAAATAGTGTTTATAATTTATTTTTTACTAAGCCAAAGTGAATAAGTAAACCAAAGTCAATAAAAATATTCCAAAATCAAATCAGTTCGAATGTAATTCTGTCATTAAAAGTTTTTTGAGTTAATTCAAACTACAATGGCTAGCCAGTATTTTTTTAATGACAGAAAATTGTCATGAGTTTGATGTTTACTGTGTTCATTATCTCCCAACAGGTTGCGTGTCAAACTGGATCTCCACTACACACCACCATCTAATGAACTTTCTTCACCAAAAATGTAGCCAAAAATCTCACGTTTGACACGATATACTATACATATAATCTTTAACACAATTTAGCGATAAGTTGCTATCTATTTACCAATCAAAATTGTATGACCACTTATTGTTCTTAAATTGTTATTAAAATTGTTGTTGTTTAAAAAATATGTGTTTTCAAAACAACAATTGCTATGAATTTATTTATTTATAATAATAATACCATATAGAAAATTAATTACAATACAATATTTATAATTGGCATTAGCACGAACACTATAATCAAATAGCGGCAATCAAAATAATAACAATTAAGGTTTCCTTCTTTAATATTCTACAGTTACAGGCTACTATAACAGTTTATTTGTATTACAATTAAAGGAAACACTTTTACGTCTCACACACAATGGCGTAAAAGGAATCACTTAATCCTTTAAGGTGTTTGCTACTAATGCCTGATAAAGAAAATAAAAAAACCAACTTTTCGTTGCTTGGATTTTTCATTCATCAACAGCAACAACAACAACAAATAGTTAAAATTATGATTTCCAGTTCTTACCAGCACCCTTACAGCCACCATCGCTAATTAAATTGAAAATGTAAATGAAAATGACAATATCCCGGAAATGTTTGAAGAAATTTTGTGTTAAAAACAAAAAAATATAGGGTGTGGCTAAAAAAATCTAAATCACATTGTAAATAAATTTTTAATGGGGTTACTGTAACAAAATCGGGAGTAATGCGAGCATAATATAAAGCATAATACATTACTATACTTATACATTACTTGAGGAGAACGACGAATTATATCAATCAGTTGCAAGACTTATTGGAATTTAGTCATTATAAAACACTTTTTGAGGGTAAAAAAGAGAATGAAAATTTGTTATGTTACGCCATTATTACCAGCTTCAAAATTTACTTTAATTCGACATTATTTTCCCAATTTTTTGAAGTCAGATTTATCCAAGTTTTATCTCCTATTAAAGAATATAAAGTCACAATCATTTTCAGAAGTCGCCGCAGTTTATTAGGTAATGTGAGGCCACGGTTCAAAAACCAGATCAGACATCAAAATGATTTCCTTTCAGCAGGTTTCTGGTAATAGCACTGTGAGTAAATAAGATTGCCATGATAAGTTTCTGAAAAATCTGTCGATTGCAAACGACTTCAAACTGTAGGCCACGCCACTCATGTGTAAAATTAACACACACGATATAAGTGGTGTGAGAAGCTAGGTCGTAATTCTAATTGAAGGGTTGTAATCACCAATTGTGTATGTATGTATCAATTTCAGATAGATTATTAACCAATTTATAACAGATAGGCAATTTTAATTCCTAATCGACGACTAGCGTGGAACACAACAGTGCTACTCGTATAGCTAATAAGGGCCAGTCGTTCAGGATTGTTCAGTTATGAAGTCGCCACAGTCTACTAGGTAACGTATTGGCTTATTAGACGTGAGGCCATGGTTCAAACCTCAGGTCAGACATATCCAACTAAACGATATACGAAAAAATATTTCTTAGGCGACTTCCCCTCAGCAAATTTTTGGCAAAAAAAAAGCTGAGAGAGTCAATAAAATTGCCATGAAAAGTAGGCAGTAGGTCCCGCCGAACATGTATATAATGAACACACACAACATAAGTGGTGTGAGAAGCTAGGTCGTAATCCAGACTGAAGGGTTGCAATGACCAATTATGTACGTATATAGCAACTGCCTTCGTAATATAATATTCGTCGATCTACGTGCACTGAAAATACTTGAGTATACGAGTATCCTATGTAGCCCTAGTCTATGTGTAGATATTTGATCATGTGACCGTCCACTATGATATCTCCTGAAATGATTTTTGTACGAAAAGTAACAGCAAATTGTTTAATTTAAAAATCAGCAGACTTCCAAAGAATATACCCGTTGCTATATATATAGAACTTGAAATCGTCCAATGGGTAATAAGATATAATTTGCTCTGATGATGGATAAAAATAAATATTATTTTCCGACATAACCTATGAACACTTTCTTCAGGGTAGAAAAATATACATATGGCACGGATTTTTATAATTCTCTGTCAAAGACAAACTCAATGACACAGCACATTCAAATTTTGACAGAACTTTATTGAAAGATTTCTGTTGACAGAAGCAGTATTAGGCTTTCAGCTAAAAGGCTGAACTCCCTTTGAACGTTTAAAATTTATTACTTCAGGAAAATGAATTCCCTGTCAGATTGCGTTGATTTTGAAAAGTCTGGTTTAAATTATTTTCGAAAATTAAAACTTATCAGGTATGAGCGAAGTAAATATTTTTTCCGTTTAGATTATGCTTCCCACACCCTATATCTCTGTTTTACTTACAAATTTGTGTAAATGTAGATGTCAGTGCTGGTGCCAGCGCGTGGGTGTCACAGTAGGAGCGTTATATTATTTTATCTTTCTTTAAATTCATTTCCTTGAATCACCAGGAAAAACAATAAACAAAAAAACATGAACACAAACTTGTTTTAAGGAAGATGTGATGACTGCATGAATTTAATTTGCGTCTTTCATTAGGGGAAACAAAGTTTGATTGACGGAAACAAAAGCTAGAGACAAACAAAATTCTAAACGGAATATGTAATCAATTTAAAATTGTATTCTCTGTGTAAACAAATTTAACAAATTCATAAATGAATTATTAAAATACAACAACAGCAATGTAAACACTTTGAGGAGAATATTTCTTGTGAAAAACAAAATGTTACGTCATGAAACATACTCGTGGCATGTTTATTTTATGCACATTTGTGTGTGTTGGCATAGGCCAATTTAAGTTCATGAATTCGCCTTTTACTGTTAAAAATTAGCACAATTTGTAATCAGTTTGAGGTTAGAATTAGGCTTTGTGTTGTTGTTCTGTGTTTAATGCCCTGTGAACTAATTTCGTCAACCTTAAAAATTTAATTTATTTGATTTCATATTTCTAAACTTCATTTGAAACTCACCAGTTTGCAATTTTTTTACATTTAGATGAATTCTCTATGCTCTAAACAAAGTTTTTTTAATTAAATATTTTCTAATGAATGAATATATTAAATTGTATTAAAAGGGCTTCAACATTGTTCCTTTAATTAATTAAATATTTTGGTAGCATTAAGTGGAATTGTATTAAGAGTGCTTCACTGTTGTTTTCGGTCTTTTTTTCGTATCTGTTTGTATACATACATACAGCCTTAGCTAAGGCTGCTTATAACATTCGGGTATTGGTCTTTGTAGAAAAAAGATTTTTTTTAACATTTCAAGTAGGCAAATTTTCGAAAATTGTAAGTCAAATTAAGCAAATATTTGAGGAAAAAATTAGTCCATAGAATAAAAAAGCAAGCATTGGTCTGACTTTATATAGGTTTGGTAGGGGCAAACTGTGTCAAATAATATATGTTTAATAAAAAAAATGGATTAAATTTTTCCTTAAATATTTGCGACATATGACTGAACTTTAACTTATCATACGATTCATGAGTGGATCGCTAAAAAAATGGAATTATTTCCTAGAAAAGATCATAAGCGAGGGATGCATATTTTGTTTAGCGAGATATAGAACCACTTGGAATTATATAATCGAAGGTATGTCAGTATGTTAGTATTTTTACCAAATTTTTTCCTCTATAATTCGGGTAAAATGTGATAAAATTTAAGAAGGTTTGGTTTTCGAACCTAGTGGGCTGTATAGCTATTCATGGATCATGGGTTCTAAAAAGTTTTTGTTACTGTCGGGTAACACTTAGGACAGGAGATATAGCCGACGAAGCTGACTTTTTATACTAGCAAAAAAAAAGTGTTCTAAATAAATCGCTCAAAATCAGCTAAAAATGGACCTAGTTGGCTGGATAGCCATGGTATCAAGTATTCTAAAACAATTTTCCCTACGGTCGAACTTTACTTGGGACCGGATATGTAGGCAACGGAGTTAGTTGTTTTCTTCAATAGCTATAACACTACATCGAAAGTATTTTGAAGGTGACTGGAACTACATGCTGGTTTGCACATTCGAACATTTAGAACTTGAATTTACATTAAGTCTATCTTTAACGTTAACAACTGAACTGTTATACCTACACGCACAAAAACTAAAAATTCCTTGCAACGACTTCTGTAGGAGCTGTTATGACGAGGACGAAGAGATGATCAGAGACGGAAAAGTTTGGGCATCCAGAAATAATCATCAGAATTTTTCTAGTTTGATATGATTTGGATAAAATCCATAAAAAATCCACAATTTCCAGAATGGCTGAGAAATCCCTAGGATATGAGTACAATGTTATTACAAAGGAACCTGACAGGGCCCAAAACATAGCACTTAAAGTGGCTGTTTTATTTATTTTTAATTCGATGGTTATAAGCTTTTGATTAGAATTATGGCCTGCTTTTACTATTGGAGGGATTTGATATTTAACTTTAACGGATATTCAAGTCCATAAATTTAAAGACTGATAAACAAAGTACAAGTATAGTTGGGTCTTAATTGTCCGCACATTTATTAGACTTTCTATAAACGATTGTTTATGTCTTTGCTAGACCTGGCGTTTTTGTATATGGTCATTATAATCCATCAGTCAGGATTACAACCTAGCTTCTGACACCACTTATGTTGTGTGTGTTAATTTTATACATGAGTGTACGAACGACATATTTTTGAGAAACTTTGTCATGGCAATTTTTATTTTCTCTCAGAGTTATTGCCAGAAATCTGCTGAGATATAGTCGCCGAAGAAATATTTTTTCATATTTCGTTTTGTTAGATATGTTTGACCTGTTTCTTAAGCTTAAAAAGATAGGATAAGTGTCTATACGAATGTTTGTTGCTGCCGATTAAACTTAGTTTCTCGTTTGTACATAGAGAGTTTTGGTTTTGGCAGCATTTATTTTACAATTTGCTTCCGTAGCGACTCTGATATTTTTCTCTGATTTTCTTTTATGATTGTGAATTATCCTTCTGGATTTTAGTTTGATTTAATTTTAATAAACTTTGATGCTAGTTTTGTATTAAAAAAGTGAACTTTAAATCCTAAGGATAGGTTAGAGGACGTGTACTTGTCAATTAAGACAAGTACAGTACCCGGAGTTATAATTGACCCATTGTACTAAAAAAAATCGTTAAGAAATAAGTAAACATTTATATTTCTATTTTTATTTCTTTTCTGTAGTCTATAATTTAATTTTTATTCTGTTCTGTTGCAGTTTTATTTGTGTTTTAATTATAGTCCCATAACAAACAAAAAAAAAGAAGAATAGAAAAAAGTTTTCTTTTACTAATTACTACCAAGCGTTGGCAGTATAAACTTTTTATGTGTAAACAATGTTCTAAATAAGCACTTGTTGTTTTCGTAAGCCTTTACGTTAAACGTCTGCCCCATATAACGCCTCCAAGTCATCCATCAAATCATCCACAACAAGTTTTATAAAAAAGGAATTTTTTTACTTCTAAAAATAAATTGAAAAACAACTTGGAATTTATTTTATATTTGAAATGTAACAATTGTTGTTGTCGTTGTTGTTGAAAGAGGAGACCTAGAATTTCTCAAGTATTTTTCATAATTTTTTATTTACTTTGTCAGTTGGTGTTTGCAACAATTTATTTTTTTGTTTTTAACAAAATTGTTGTTTGATTTATAAACGAACGTTTATTAAATGTTTTTTTTACTGCAACCAGTAACATGAGTATTTCAAATGATTTATGGTGAAAGTTTCGTTAAAAGATATTTTTTTTAATAAATAAAACATATATAAAAATATATGTATATGTATGTATAGAGTTCATAATAATTTAATATCTTTAATATTTTAAATTTTTGTTTTCAATTGAAAATAATAAATTTAAGGTCCTTAAATTTTACGATAACATTATTTATAAAGTTTGTTTATTTTGAATTGTAATTTAATGTAAATTTTATTTCTTTTTTTTATAGGTAAGTTCATGAATTATTATTAGCAAATAATATAAATTGGTAAGTGAAAAATTATTAAACATATTAAACTGTATGTCGGAGATCCCAATGTTATACTATAGGTTTCTTAAAACCAATTTGACCAAGATCTTGTTATTTGCCAAAGTGTACAATATTTATGTGTGTGAAAATAGATTTTAATTTCTATTAACCTGGATGCAAACCAATTCAGTTAACAGAACTCTCGACTATTATGCGGTTAAGTCGAAAATGGTACTGTCTGGGAGAACAAAGTCAGTTAGGTAGGCGAAAGAACTTATCCTTTCCTAGGTCCCAGCTTATGTGGCAATTCGCGGGAATGAGAAGGCAAATGAGTTTGCGAGGTGGGGAGCCTCTAAGCCGCTAAATAAGCCCGAATTTTTCTGTGGTAGCATTCATCAGGATAAAAACTATCAGCTCGCTCCTTAATTGTCGCCTATGTCAGCAGTAAAGTCTATGATTTTTGCAAACGATTCGCAATGACAAACTCTTAAGAGAGATAACAGATATAGTGGAGCAGAGTAAAATATTCAGAGCTCATGGAGAAAATCACAAAATGCTACCAAGCTAAACTTTACGCTCTTGCAAAGATGTGCTGAATTCAACTTGGACATGATTTAAATATGACGGCTTCTAAGAGTTTGACAAGAGATGGAATAGAATGCATAGTTGAATCAGCTAGACAGGCCAGGACCACAGGTCATGTGGGAGTTCGTAACAATTAGCAGGCAAATCAGATCACGAGGAGAATAGCTTCCACGCCGCTAATGAGGTCATCTTACTTTGGCAGCGTTGGAAGAGATTGTATGGTTATACTCGACGAAAAGAAAGATAAAGAGAAGCAGAATTCGGAGCTTTGAGACAATCTAAACTTTTGTTTTGTAATTACAATGAGAAGCGATTTGAGTTATGCATCAGGGTACCGCCGTAGTCTATTACGTAGTGTTTTGGCTTATTAGACGTGAGGCTATGAAAAGTTTCTCAAAAATCTGTCGTTCGGAGTCGACTTTAAACTGTACGTCCCGCCAAACACATATAACATGAGTGGTGTGAGAAGCTAGGTCGTAATCCTGACTTGAGGGTTGTAATTACCAGTTATACATCAGGGTACCGCCGTAGTCTGTTATGTAGTGTTTTGGCTTATTAGACGTAATGCCTCTCAGTAGATTTCTGGCATAAACTGTGAGAGTAAATAAAATTGACATGAAAAGTTTCTCAAAAATATGTCGTTCGTAGTCGACGTAGGTTCAGCCACTCATGTATAAAATTAACACTCTCAACATGAGTGGTGTGAGAAGCTAGATCGTAATCCTGACTGAAGGTCATTACAGTCCTTCAGTTCACAATTATGTGTGTGTGTATGTATCAGCAAATATAATAATTTATAACTCTTACTATACCATTGACATTCATCTGTTATTACTTTGTTAAACAATAATATTACTAATCCACATTAATAATCGACATTAACGTGTTATCTTCGCGCATAGATTAATAAAGAATAAAAACTATGCTAATTTATTGCCCATTATGCTAATAAATTCATAAATTCAGGGTTAGGAAAATCGCATTCATCTTATATTCCTTATTTATGTTAATTAATTCGCTAAGGATGAAAACAACGTTATAGAATTAATATTTTAATAAGCCATATACATACATATATACACAGTTATAACTCCCCCAAAAACTTAATTAAGTTTCAAACTTCCGATCAGTGACCTTTATTTGAGGGTACACCACCATTTCGAAATGAGTTTTTTTATTTTTTTTTTTTATTTTTTGATTATACGTTACACTCAACACTCATTCAACAACCTCAACACTCATTCCATTTAAAGCTGATATTTATTGTTCATTTTGGTTCGTTTTTACTTTGTAACATTACATAGAAAAATACGAACAAAAAATAAGTAAAGAAAATAATGTAAATTCGTTGTAATTTCATGCTTAATAAAACGCATTCCCATTAAGAAGAGAAGAAAATTGTTTGCGCCAACAAAATATTTATTTCGTACGCAAGTAAATGAAAATGTTTAATAAGCGCTGCTAGTAGGTGAGCAGTAGCTGATGTTAGCTAATTAGAAACAGTCAGCTTTTTTACGACTAAGACCAATTAATGTGTTTTCATTAATGTCTGTCTTTTCAAATGTCTGCATTTTCAGTATTTTCTTAAATTTCTGGAATAGTAAAGAGTTCCAAGAACCAAAGAGCTGCCAGAGAAGTTATAGTTAAAAAGTCCTATGTGCCCAGATATACATACATACATACGCCTGAAAAACCAAACTTTTCTTTAATAAGCAATATTGTGTTATACTCGTTAAACTCCTGAAATAAGGCAAGTTGTGATACGAAGACGGATTAATATGTCCTTAACTTCTTCAGCAAAAAAAATCATTTAATTTCAGTTCTATACACTTTGTCCCACATTTGTTCAAGTTTTTTTTTTCCTTTCAATACATGCGCGGACATCTTGAAAAAAATCTAAATGTGAAGAAAAACTATTTTCGGCGACTTCCTCTCAGCAATCTTCTGGTAAAAACTCTGAGAGTAAATAAAATTGCTATGAAAAGTTTCTCAATTCTTATCGTTCGGAGTCGATTGAGTCGAGTGTATTCCCGACACTCATGGGCAAAATTAACGCACACAACATGAGTGGTGTGGGAAGCTAGGTCGTAATCGTTCTTAAAGGCTTGTAGAGTAAGTAAGTGTATTAAACGAAGTACAACCAAAATATTAGGGCTTCCTTGATTTGGTCCTTTCAATGCAAACAAAGTCGACCTTTTCGCCGACTTCCGCAAATTCCCGGAGCATCATCCTCCATTCGAACAACGTGGCTGAGCCAGCGCAGCCGCTGGATGTTAATACTCTGCACAACGTCCACGTCCTACAGCGCATTGTTGGATCTGATGCGGAAATCATCGCTAACTCGCATTGGACCGAAGGTCTTACGTATCTTTTTTGCTACTGCACTGAATATTAACAATTTGTACGGAGAAGTTTCAACCGCCTGACACGTTTGCACTCTTTTTTCCTTTGAAAAACGATTGAAAAAATATTTTTTTTGTTTCGTTCCGATGAACTTTATTCGTTTCTGGCCTGACCTTGATGTAGACCCCATATATTGTTGCTAAAACGGTGGAAAAACGTAATCGATTTAGAAAAACAATGCTTTAGTAGAATTACTTAGTAAAACCACGAGTTTTCTTTAATTACGTTCTTAATTATAATTTCTAATTGTCCGTCATTAACTGTATTATGTACGTGCATAGTATGTACAAGTAGGAGCGAGTACATTTAAGTATTTATTTAATATTTTTATATTAAAAAATTTACCAACTCAACGTAGATTCTAAACGTAATTTCCGTTTCCTATTAAAATACAAACTTCCGAAACCTTAAAACAGAGGCACACACTTATATACATGTATTTATATGCCATAAAGAACATATCATAAGTAAATTAGAATATATTTTATGTTTTAGAGGCCATCTACATACTTTCTCTTCTTTTATTTTTATTTTTGAGGCTTTTTCCTTGAATTTGAATTCTTATATAATTTTTACTCACTTCAAGCTGAAATCATTTTATGGTAGCATTTAGCGCTTTCATAATTTTTTATTTTTTTCACGTTTTTAATTCGAATAAAATGGAGGACAGGAAAAAACTTCGTTGATAGCAAGTGGGTGATAATAATACTTATGTTTTCTCTGTTTTTCTTTATTATTTTTTATTTTCTTAAATATTGTTTAAAATCATTTGACATTTAAATGTTGCTGTTGTTTTTCATTTCTTTTACTCTCTCTCTCTCTTTGCCACTTTCGATAGGAGCTTAAGTAAGTTTTATTTATTATTTTCAATAATAAACCGATAAGTCAGGTGGTGGTCTCAGTGCCCTGCCCCCGATCAAGAAAATTTATTGCTGACAGCTTATCAAGTAGTATGTCGTATCAATGTGTTGGAATATGGGATTATAAGAATGGGAAGAAGTTATAGCATATTGGCTTGCATTTATTTATTCGTTATGGATACACAAGTTGTACTAAAATATAACGGAATCTGCCATTCACAACATTTCCTCATTACAATAAGAGTTCCTTAGAGACCTTGGAACTTCCTTCCTTTTTTTGCACTTTTTTGATCTAAACGGGGTCAAATTGCACGCTTACATTGACCAATTTACTTCGTGAGAGTATATGAGATGACCATACCCTAAATATGCTCGTGCAGCACCGTCCCGTTTCACGATAGTCATCGACCTACCGCGCTCGTCGTCACAAAACACTGACTTTTTCTGGATGTTTAAATGCTCTTGAGTCTTATGTGAATTGATTACAGACCAAATGCGACAATTTTGTTTGTTCACGTACCTATTCATCCGGAAATGGGCCTCATCTCTGAAGGTGATTTTCGATTTTACGCAGCCCGAATAAAACATCCATTTTGGTAACACACTTTTACTATTTGCATGTGTTGTCGTTTGTTATACGTTCATGGGAATTCGGCAAAACAGATTGAATAAATAGAAACTAATTTGAATTACGCGCCTTCAACTAGATAGTCGTTATCAACTGTCAGAGTTCAGAAGTCAATGTCGGAAAACGCTATACATACGTACATACATACATACATACATACATACATACATACATACATACATACATACATACATACATACATACATACATACCTAATTAGTCATTATAACCCTGCAGTCAGGATTACGACCTAGCTTCTCGCACCACTTCTGTTGTCGTTCAGTTTAAAGTTGACTCAGAACGACAGAGAATTTAGAGAAACTTTTCATGGCAATTTTATTTACTCTCAGAGCTTTTGCCAAAAACCTGCTGAGAGAAAGTCTCGGAAGTAATATTTTTTAATATTTTCTTTCGTTGGAGATGTGTGACCTGGGCTTTGAACCGTGACCTCACATGTCTAATAAGCCAACGCTCTACCCACTAAACTACGGCAATAAAAGTGTGAAAAATGTCACGACTGTTACAGTATGTGACATTAAAAACGTTGGAATTTAAAATAATATGGTAGGGTTTTATGATTATTTTATCTTAAACCAGTGCTACAACCTAAGTTCTAGATCAAAACCTCTAAAATTCTCTGATTTGTGACAGTGTATTGAATATTTCGCGGTAATAAAATTTTAAAATCTAAGTTAAACAATCAAAAACCAGAACAATGAAGGGGGGGGGCATATGCAACAATTGGGATTTTTTTTCTTAATTGTATTAAAATTTAACTTTTCATTTTAATTGCCTAAGTTATTTGGCTTAAAACAAATGATGTGCGGTTGTATGCTTAAGACATTTAATCTGTATAAAAATCAACTGGATTTTATCCTTACTGGCGCCATTAGTCGCTTACTATGTTGTCCTTATTTCAAATCGTTTGGTTTTAAATTCAATTACTTTTATGATGCTTGGTTTACTTTCTCATTATTTTTCATTCTATTCTATTCTCTTCTATTTCATTCTATTTTTTTCTTCCCTTCGTTTATTTTTATTTTAGTTTTTTTATTGTTTATTTAATACAAACCCCATTGTAAGCTGTAATCTCAGTAAATCCATTCACATTGTATTTCTTTGCATCTGCTTCTGCAGCTCATATAATTGCTACTGTTTTCATTTCCTTCACAGTTTCGTTTAAGTAAAAAGGGGGGACTTAACTTGTATGGTTTTGTTTGCTGAATTCTAGATGATGAATAATATTTTTAGTTTTCACTTTTTTTTTGTTTTCATACATCCATCTTAGTAATATTGTTATAGAGAGACATCATACATTAACACCATATGCTACTTTAACTGAGCTCTGTTTCATCATTCCATTAACAGCACCATCATTTATGTATAACGGGAATATCATAAAAACACAGTGACCCTTTCCACCCGTTCTCCTCTTTAACGGCGAACACTAAAATTACTGTGAAAACTAGGGTAACGTTATTGTGACGCATTTTAACACTTGATAGCATTGAGGGGTGGAGTGAATATCTAATAAATGCTTTCCCTAGAATGCTTCTAATATTTTCTCTTTTATTTTTTCTTTGCGTTTATGGCATATAATAAATAAATAAAAAATATTACATAAAATAAAGTAAAAATAATTTAAACAAAAACTAAAATAAAGAAAATTTAAGAGAGAATATAATAAAATTATGTGATGGTGTAGTTAGTATCAAAAGAAATTTTATTTCTTGTTATAATGATTAAAACATTAAAAACCTTATTAATATCTTATTAAACCAATTTTATTGTGTAATCTATTTGAAAACTGATGTTATTGTATTATGAACATGTCAAATGTATTGATTTTATGATCCTATGATCCTAGAACTTCTTGTTAAGTACTTTTCGTACACTATAGCATTGGTATTTACAGTATGATTAACCCTTTCAGACATTAAATGGAAATCCTTGAGATCTAATCAATTGGTCAATACAAACATTCAGTCAGGATTACGGCCTAGTTTCTCACATCACTTATGTGGTGTGTGTTAATTTTATACACGAGTGGCAGGACCTAAAGTTGAAAGTCGACTCCGAACGACAGATTTTTGGGAAACTTTTCGTGGAAATTTTATTAATTCTCAGATGTTTTTTCATATTTCGTTTTGTTGGAGATGTCTAACCTGGGGTTTGAACCATTATCTCACTTCGAATAAGCCAACACACTACCTGCTAAAGTACGGAGACTTCAAATAGTTGAGACACAATTCTAAAAATTATGCATACATACATAATTGGCAATTACAACCCTTTAGTCAGGATTACTGCCCAGCTTCTCACACCACTCATGTTGAGTGTGTTAATTTTATACATGATACAGTTTAAAGTCGACTCCGAACGACAGAGATTTTTATTTACTCTCAGAGTTTTTGCAAGAAATCCGTTGTGAGGAAGTCGCCGATGAAATATTTTTTCATATTTCATTTTGTTAGACAAAGACCTATTGGGATTCAAACCGAGCAAAACACTATAATTCACCCGACCATAACGAAAACAGTTTTGGAATCCATCCAAATAGCTATCCAACCCAATAGGTCAGAAAACCGCATATTTTTAAATTTTATCCAATTTTGCTTAATTTATGGAAGGGTAATTTTATTATCTCTTATTTTCATATATTTTTGTGTTTTGTAAAATTCAAAGGTTTAGCTTCGACTTCCTTTAATTTTTTCTCTAATTTATCACTATTTTTGCGATTTTTAATCGATTTTCTTTCCTCTCTTTTCCAAATTTTTCAATTATGTTAACTGAACAGTGTCTGTAAACAAAACATTCACTGTAAAAGAAAGAATATAACTTTCGTAGCTAACTTCACATTCATCTAAGAGTCATGTGTTCTCCTTTCAATATAAGAAACAAACACAATTTAGGATTTTTTTGGGGGATCTCCCCCATTTTCTATTATTCCTTTCCTTCATTTTAGTCGCATTAAATACGTTTTTCTAACCTAGAAGGTGAATGGTGAATTTTTGCAGGTCCTAGAATACCATCTGGGCACGCCTAGTAACAACGCCCTCTGTGAAATGTATTGTATTGGCCAATTGAGTCACACTCTCATGAGGTGGCGTTTCTAGATCTTCCTATTTTCTTTAGGAGTCAGGTGGACTTAATTTTTGAAATTAATTTGTAAAAATGTTTATTTGAACACAAACGGAGGACACATGAGTATTTAAAATTAGTATTTATTTGGAACAGAGTGCCCTGGTAGTCTAGCGGGTAGTCTGCTAGACTATTAGCGTGAGGGTCGTGGGTTCGATTCCCACCAGAGACTCTAGTCTGTAACACTACACCGAGCATATGGTCGAGTAACTCCGCTCGTATATAATTAGAATATAATTTGTAATTGTATTGTAATTAATAAATAAATAAATATTAGTTGGCATGGCAATGTGCGGCAATTTCTCCAACAGATCCTTGTTCCGTATCTAGAAATATGTTTTCTTTTTTTTTTACTATTTTTTTTTTGCTACTTCTTCTAATTGCATGGTTTATTGTTTTGCTACTGCTGTTTTGCTTACCTCGAGGTTTTCAAGGCATTTTACAAGTTTTTTTTTATTGTTTTGTTTTTTTTTCATTTTTTTATTTTTTTATTTTTTTCAATGTTTCCTGAAGCATGTTGCACCATATGGCAATGTCAGTTTGTGGAATAGTTATGGGTGGTGGTACAGCAGTGGCATTGGCAACAACTCACTCAATTTTCTTTAAATTATACTCTGTTTATTATTATGGCCATCTGTTTATGCTATGCATCTGTATGTGCTATGGTATGGTGTTTTCTTTTATTAGCAGTTTTCATTTTAAAGCTAATTTAACCAGCAGGAGCTTGTTTTCTCATGTTTTTGTTATTTTTTATTTCAGCAGAAGAAACATGAAACGTGGCTTAATAGTTCACCTGTAAAGCAAGCATTTGCTTAGACATGCAATAATGATTTGAGTGAGATTTTATTTTTTATTTTAATTTTCTTTTTTAGTTAAAAGTTTAAAAGATTTAGGTTAAACGGTGGGGTGTTAGGGAAAGTCACTTTTAATTTCATGCTTTTGACTTTGCTTTAGTTTGCTTCATTACCAAGTTAGTATAATGCAGATTCGCATTAATTTTGTTTAACCTTACAGGGGGTATATAAAATGTGCTAATGATTGTAGTAGTCCAAGAAGTCTTATTATACAGTGTAATGGTCTTCAATTATTAGTTATGTCTGCAGCAGTGCTTTACTTTTTTTTAGACAATTTATTTAAAAACCACAAAGAATGAAAATGATCCTTCCAGCAGACAATAAAAATATTTCTCAAAAAAGTCGATAATTTTCATCAACTGTGGAGGGTGAAATAAGAAAACTCTTAAGCGATTAATTGCATTGCATTGCAACGCAGATTCCAGGGACATACCAACTAAAAGGTCGCTAAGAAGGAAATGCAAAATGGTCCGGCCAATGCAACAACCTAGCTAAAGCGGATATTACCATAGCTTTCTCAGTGAGAATCTGGCATTGCGAATACTCTATATCCACTGAACAATTGTTGGATCCTTTATTCCTCCGAATAAAGTGAGGGGAAATATAATCGTAACCTGTAATCAAGAACTAAAGGAATACAACATTGCCAACTATGGCCAGTAAGGAGATATAATCCACACGCACATTTAGCCTGAATGTTGCTTGGTAGGAAAATAATGTTTTGTACCATAAATTGTCTTGATGAGCATTGTTCGTAGCGCTCTAGAAATAAAAAACATAGACGATGTTCTTATGCAGTCTTGTATCTTGCAGTTACATATACACGAAACTGCTTTCCATGAGATGGGCACACGATAAATTATTATCGGTTCAATTATTGCCTCTGGTCTTTAGACTTGGTTTACAGATCTGTTTCCATAAAAGTTTGGAATCGAGAATAATTCCTTTTATTAATTTGAATACCTCAGCCAAGGAATATTGGTGCTTAGGATCTTATATTTCCTACTGAACAACAAGAGCTTGTTCTTTTGTGGATTTACTTTGAGATGGTTTTCTCCGCTCCACTTAGAGAGAATTTTAAAAGTAATGCTGAGCCGTCTTGAAAATGTTGAACTTGTTGTTGTTGAAATATTGACTTTATAATCGTACTCTTCGAGCGTCTGTCATTGACTAGGTTCCATAGCAGCGGATTTGTACTCCTTTTTGAGGAGTTACAGGGTGTAGTCGCCGTAGTCTAGTAGGTAGTTTGTTGACTTATTATTCCTCGGTTCAAACTCCAAGTCAGACATCTATAACTAAACGATATACAGTAATCCTTCGATTTACGTCGCCTCGATTAATGTTTTTGGAACCAACTGCGACGTAAATCGAGGGGTTACTGTAACTTTTTTATGTTCCTTGTTAAAAACATACTACTTTGTAGTATGAGCAATATGAAATTCGTTTAACGTCTTTTCGATTTACGTCGCCTTTTTTGGAACCAATTGCGACGTAAATCGAGGGATTACTGTATAAAAAATATTTCTTCGGCGACAACAGATTTCTGGCAAAAACTCTCTGAGAGTAAATAAAAATTGCCATGAAAAGTTTCTCAAAAATCCGTAGTTCGGAGTTAACTTTAAACTGTAGGTCCCGCCGCTTATGTATAAACTTAACACACACAACATAAGCAATGTGAGAAGCTAAGTGGTAATCCAGACTGAAGGGCTATAATGACCAATTATGTACATATGTATGTTATGTATGAGGTTCAAAAAGTTCAAACCCCAGGTCAGACATCTTCATCAAAACGAAATATGAACAAATATTTCTTCGGCGACTTCTTCTCCGTTGATTTCTGGGCAAAACTCTGAAAGTAAATAAATTTACCATGAAAAGTTTCACAAAAATGTGTGAAAAACTAAGTCGTAATCTTGACCAAAGAGTTGTAAAGACCATTCATGTATGGATGAAATCATGGTTTTTAAAATTCCATCCTCTTCCAAACAAACCACCCACCCCGACAATGCCATCTCCAAAGAAAGAGTAGGAGACTCAATAAGAGAAGTTCCTTACCACTATTCCCAATACATTACCTTACTCTACATTTTCTCAGAATGATTTGTTTTTAGAGAACTGCAAATGGCAATCCTAGCATTCTAGGATCTGCTGCAGTAGACCAAACAAAAACATTAAAAAATTAATACGAAAATGATGGAGAAAGCCTTATAATAGCAACATGCTTTGTTAAACGAATAAAAGATGAATAAGTATAAAATAATTCCATATTGTTGTAAATAAAGGATTAATGGCCCTATGAAGGGTCATATTTTGTATTAAAAAGTAGTTTTTAGTTTTTCCTTTTCCTTATAAGGTGCTCAAGATACGAAGGTTCTGCATGATTTCCTTCATTTTAAATTTGCATGCAAGTTTTACTGTTTTATCGTATTCTATAATTCAATTTAATACGATATCGTTGTCAGATTCAAATTCACATATATTGTTTATGTATATAATTCTGGGAAATGTTCAAGTAAATCTAATAATATCCCTCCACTCTTTAGCCAATACATTCACATTAGTATTGCTGTCGATATTATTATTCTTAGTATTTTAATACGATTTGTAAATCTGATGTAATAGTATTAATTTCATTTTTTTCGTATTTCAATACCTTATGGAAGACGTTCATCCATTTTGTTTAACATGCTTGGCAATGCCATACAATTAAAGTAAACATGTATTTAAAGTTTTGCATTTTTAAAACCGCATTACAATGAAGAGGACATCAGAGGTTAGATTGAAATAAATAGAGATTGAGTCCTTGTTTTACATCGTACCTTAAATGACATTTTTGTTTGCCATGTCTCGTAACTAATAACGGGTAGTTAAGTAAAAATAATCCCTGTTTGAGAACTTTAATAGGGATTATTATACTCTGGTGTTGTTATGTGTTTCTCTGTTAAGCAAACAAACGTATTTTCATTCGTTCTATTGGTTTATGCATTTGCTTTTGCCTGGTAACAAAGCTATTTGGATTATATTGTAAATTTGCAATGACAGTCAGTGCTTTAAAGCAATTAATTCTATAACATTAAAAACTGATGGTTCTCGTTAAAATCTATAAGAAATATTTGCATATTTAAAGGGATGTGTACTACGAATTATTTTTTTGTTTTCAAATCTTATTTTGGGATAAAATGAAATTATTATGAATTATATTATAAAATGCTGAGAAAAGGATATAAAAGTTTAATTTTTTATTTTTAATTTTTATGAAGACTTCATTCTTTTACAGTTCCGTTAATAACTATAACTGTCAATGTCCACTTGTATTCTGTATCGGTGTCTGTGGCTCTGTATGTATTTGCTTATTGTTGCTGCGCTATATTCTATACAAAGTACAAAAGCAGAAACTATCTCTCTGTTATTTAATTTTTATTCAAATATACCTCCAGTTTGGGTCAAGGTTATTCGATTTTCTGTCTTTCATTTTTATTGTACGAGTCCATATGTTTTGCTTGGCATACAACCATTGGTGTTTGGTTGTCAATGAAAGGATATGCGTTCATATGGTTGCCTGTTTATCTGTCGTTTCGTATATCCATTAAGATGATATTCGACGGACGGTACGAGTATCTAAATGTTTATTTTATGATCAATAAAAAAAAACGGAATAATAAAAGAAGAGAAGAAGTGTAAGAAATTCACCTACAATTACCACCATAGCTCTTCTGTGAAGCATTTCCAATCACTCTTACCTTTTGCCATATTTTTCTCCCTACTTATCGTTGCCGACTGTGGCTGGTAGTAACCTTGTTTATAGTCAGGATTATTAAATGTTTATTTAGCTTTATTTTCCTATTTTTTCTTATTCTGTTATGTTGTTTTGTTTTTCTTTTTTATTAAACTATTAAAGACTTCAATATGTTTCGTATTCATTTAATTTGAGTTCGTAAAGAATTTATGGTTTGTTTTTATAATTCAAATTTGAGTTTTATTAGGAAAATAACACTTAAATTGTTCTCTTTAAACTAGTCATTTCATCAATTTTATTTTAGCTATGAACTGTTTAACCTTTTAAAAAGAATCGAAAAACTATTTCAATTTAATAAACATCAAAATTTTTTTTGCTGGAACTAGGATCAAATGCATGCGAAACAGCATATCTTCAATTGCCCATCGACACATTTGCTTATAAACCTATTTACAAACATATGTATGTATAGGAATAACAACTTGAATTAGTTTTACTTCATTTGCACTAGAAAAGGTCATCGAAACTACAGAGATTTTATTGCGTCATCATCGTTTCCAACATGCGTGAACAAAGAAGCATTTGAACGAACGCCCCGCTTTCGCTAGATTTATTAAAGATGTCGCAAAAGGTTTCTTTAGCTACCACTGGAGCAAGAGGCGTCTTAGCGATCCTATAGTATTTAAAATGTCGATCTTATAGTGATTTGCTTTGTGGTAGAGTGGTTATATACACATTATATAATTATAAACGATGTTTCTGGAACAGTTCTCTGGAGTGACGAATCTGAGTTTAATGTGTCCCAATCTGATGGAAAAACGTATGTAAGATGTCCTCCAAACAAAGCGTTTGATCCCAGGTCCACAGTGAAAACTGTAAAACAAATTAACAAACATACATGTTGCTAACTCGTTTCTAATTATAAGGCCACCACTGTACATAATCGACCCCGTATGACAGGTTTTTGCGGAACTTTGTATGGCAATTTTATTTATTCTCTCAGTTTTTGCCAGAATCTGCTGAAAGGAAGTCGCCGAAGAAATATTTGTTCATATATCGTTTGGTTAGAGATGTCTGACCGGGATCTGAACCGCGGCCTCACGTCTAATAGGCCAACACAACAAAATTAAACATCATCAGACCGATTTATCTTTTGGCACAAAAAAACACAGGAGTTTGGGTTGTACTGATTACGTTACAATCGCCAAAATACGGTAAAAGAAATGGAATAAAGAATTCAGAATTTTTACACCTCTGCTTTATCAAAGAATAATAAATTTGAAGTCGCCGTAGGTCGCTAGTAGGTAGCGTGTTGTCGTATTAGGCGTAAGGCCACGGTTAAAACCCTTGGTAGGATATCCGAAAAAAACGAAATATGAATTTCTTCGGCGACCTCCTCTCAGCAGAATTCTGACAAAAGACTCTGAGAGTAAATAAAATCGTCATGAAAAGTTGCTCGAAAATCTGAGTCGATTTTAAACTGTAGGCCCCACCACACATATATTAAAGTTAACACACACAACATAAGTGGTGTGAGAGGTTAGGATGTAATCCAGACTGAAAAGTTGTAATGACCAATTATGTATGTATGTATGTATGTATGTATGTATGCATGTATGTATGTATGTATGCATGTATGTATGCATGTATGTATGTATCTATGTATGTATGCAAGTAATAAATTTCTTTAAACATATTTTTTTTTTCGAAATAAGATAAATGTCAAACGCAGCATTTATTTTCATAAATCAAACTTATTTTTTCAATTTTTAATGTTCTGGGAAATGGTGACAAAAACATTTGAAAAGTGGTACAGCCAATTATGATACCCGCAGTTGTTTTTCATCAATAATAATAGCGAATCTTAATAAATTCTAATAAAATTAAAAACTAAATATAGTTTTATTATACAAATATTTATATTTTCTCTCTTAACTCTATAAATACAATTTTTTTCATTGATATAATGATATTCATTCTATTTTTATATTTTTTTCTTTCCAGGTAAATTTGTTTATTTGTTATTTCCTGAGGATATTCGTAAGCTAAAAATATTTCGAAAGAAAATAGAATAAGAAAATTTCATAAAATAATGTTAAATGATGTTGAATTTAAAGGAAATTGTGACAACATCCTGTGTTGCCGCTTTTAGTTATTAACGCTACGAAAAAACTGGTTAAAGATAATAAATTCTATTATTTTATTAATTTTATTGGCATATAATTTTCCTTTTTTTGTCTTTTTATTTATTCTTTTTATCGTTCATTTTTTTTTCTATAATTTTTTAATTTTATAATTTTTTTTGTTAATTTTTTTATTTATTTTTTTTTTTTATTTATTTTTGTTATACAGATCACTGGTAGATTCCATTGTAAAAGAAACTTCGTAAGTAGTTTTTTATTTCTTTTTTATTTTTTTTTTAAATTAGTTTTTTATTTAAAGAATTTGTAGTGATTTCTTTTAACATTTTTTAATTATTTTTATTTTCATAATTTTTATATTTTATTTAAATATTTATTTAAGTTATTTCATTGAAATACATATTCTTCATCAATTTTCGAACAACCTTTAGAAATACTCTCTTCCTAGTGATATTCAATAAGCTCCTTTATCCGAACCAATTGCTAAATCTGATTATACTAAATCATGCATTACACAACGGTGGCTATTTCACAAAATGAAATATTTAAACCACTGTCACCTTTCTGACGTCCGTTGGGCTAATTTTGGGCCCATTGAAACGTTGGACAAAATGTTGAGAATTTAATAATCCATGGCCTTATAGAGCCACCCTCGCGATAATGGTATTAATTTTTTTTATTTTATTATAAAATAAACGAAAAAAAGCCCAAGATTTTTCTGATTGAAATTACTTTTATTACGGCTGGAAACTTAAGTACTTTTACTTAAGTCCTCTTAATGCTTTTGTTGTCGTTTTTTTTTGTACTGAATAGAACGAGTTTTCAATTTCATTTCATTGTCATTTTAATTAATACCTACAGTCGATGGTAAAAACCAAAAGATCAATTGAAACAATAAAATAAAAAGTTTAATTTATAATTGATTTGAAACCCTTACAAATTTTATATTAATTTTGAAAATTTAATTTAATTCATTCAATAATATGGGGTTTAAAATTTTAAATTTAAAAAGGCAATAAACCAAAACTGTTAGAAACTTTGCCAAATATATTTTTTTGTTGTGAAGTACAATTGTTCCGTTTAGAAATGGTCTCACAGTACCTTACAGTACCTCACAGTACCTCATTCGATCGGACCATTTTCGTGCATGGGGTCGCATCTCGGCAATGACATCACGAATGTTGGCCTACAAATGCTCAATTGTCTCTGGTTTGTCGGCATAACACATTTCTTTAAGGACGCCCCACAGAAAGTAGTCTATACAGAGTCAAATCGCAGCTTTTTGGCGGCCTATTGACATCACCATTTCGGGTTATTAAACGGTCATCAAACGTTTGACGTAATAATTCGATTGTGGCAGGAGATGTGTGGCAAGTTGCACCATTCTGTTGAAACCAAACATCGTTCACATCAATACCATGAAGAGCAGGTACAAAAAATGGGTTATCATGGTGAAATAGGTGTCTCCATTGACCGTAACGGTTGCGCCATCCTCATTTTTAAAGAAATATGGCGCAATGATGATGCCTCCTCTCCACAAACCGCACCAAACAGTCACTCGTAATGGGTGCATTGGTTTCTGTAAGACCCTGTGTGGGCTTTCTGAGCCCCAAATAATGCAAGCAATAGATTTGCGTATACGCGCATTGTTGGTACTTCTCCTTTATACGAGATTTTTTGTTCAATTTCCAACCAATTGTCTTTGTTTTGGAAATAAATTTCCAGTAAATCCCAACGTTGCTCAAGCGTAAATTGATTCATTACGTTCAGTGGAGATAATATACTGAGTTTTGATACAGAATAGAATGGCATTAGTATTGCCAGATTTGAAATAACCAATGGTTCAAATTTAAACCGTCCACCCGATATTTAATTTAAGTAACACCAAATGTAAGCATACATTTTAATTATTCCTTTACTCATATACATTTCGTAATCTAATTATTGCTTTGAAACTTCAAATAAATTCCTTTTGTCGACCCCATTTCTTTTGTCACGTACTGTCAGTAAGTGTTTATGTGTCTCTGTAGAAAAAAAATTAACCTGGACACCAGCTTTATTTGACATTATATTATAGCAACAGCACTTGAAAGGCAAATAAAACGAATCACGTAGAATATAATAAAAAATGAAATAAAATCTCTATTCATGCAAATAACGATTCGATCTTCAGCTCTACAATGTATTCTATGACATCTACCATCCCCACCAGCTGCTGCTATTAAATGGCAAATAAAAGAGAAATAAGTCAAGTAACTCCGTTATCACTTCCACTTAATCAAATTAAATCCTTTTTTGCCTTTTTTTGCCTTTTTTCCTCTCTTATTTTTCTCATTTCGTATCTTTTTGTGATGTTCTTTGCATTTTCATTTCTATTTCCTTGGTAATATACGAGTAATGAGTTTATAAATGCTATTAGACTGGTACCGGACATTAAAAATGGGATATTGTTGTATAATTGCGTTTTCAAGTACTTTTTTCTGGTTGCATTGGTTGAACATATTGTAAGCAATATGGAGAAGATACTACAAATTGGGAATTTTTAAAGTTGGATTTTATTTGAAGGTATTTGTGCACAACATGGGGCATTTACACTACTCATGTAAACCACAAACTTGAAACATGTTAAATACATATATACATACATAATTGGTCACTACAACCCTTCAGTCAGGATTTCGACCTAGTTTCTCACATCACTTACTTGTGTGTGTTAGTTTTATACATGAGTGGCGGGTCCTACAGTTTAACGTCGCCTTCGAACGACAGATTTTTGAGAAACTTTTCATGGCAATTTTTATTGCCAGAGTTTTTGCCAGAAATCTGATGAAACGATGTCACTGAAGAAATATTTTTCTTTTTACGTTTTGTTGGAGATGTTTGAGCTGGGGTTTGAACCGGGGCCTAACGTCTAGCAAGCCAACACACTATCTACTAGACTACGGCAACTTCATCACGGGTCATTGCTCTATTCAAAGACATGCCCGTAGATTCAGCATACCTTCATATTATTTCTGCAGTAGCTGTAGGGAATATACTGACTTTCACTTTATATGTCCAACTGCTGCGGAGGTTGTTGTAACGTTGATCAGCTTTAATAAATAGGTGAGGGATTTTCGTTGTATAAGGGATATAATACACACTTAGTTAGAAGGTTCTTATACTCGTATATCCACTTATTAGTTTAAAACAGATACCTAGTGATTGCTAAGATTTTATGTTTTGTTTGTGAAGAATTCTATAAAAATTTACAAAAAATGATTGTTCTTTGCCAATAGGTATGACAGAGGAATATAGAATTCAATTAAATGTTGAATATAAAATTTTATTTTTCTACAAAAAAAAATTAATTAAAAAAGAATTTTGTTTTAATATGGTTTTGTAGATGCCCAGCTGCTCGTAATATTGTTGTTGCAAAATTAAAAATTCATGAAAAAATATTTTTAAATTTCTATTTAATTGTAACATGTCCATTACAATCTCCCAAAGATTGTCATCTCTGTTGTTGAGCTTGAGTTGATATGTATAGGGTAGGTGATATAAAAGTTTAAATTTAAAAATGCAATAAAACAGAAATGATTTGATATTTTGCCAATTTATTTTTTTTGTGGTGAAGTACAATTGTTCCGAGTAAAAATGGAATTTCCTCATTCATATCTCGGCAATGGTATCACGAATGTTGGCCTTCAAATGCTCAATTGTCTCTGGTTTGTCGGCATAACACTATTCTTTAGTGGCGCCCCACAGAAAATAGTCCAACGTTGTCAAATCTCAGCTTCTTGACGGCCAATTGACATCACCATTTCGGCTAATTAAACGGCCATCAAACTTTTGACGCTATAAATGGATTGTAGCATGAGATGTGTGCCAAGTGGCGTCATCCTGTTGGAACCAAACATCATTCACATCAATACCATGAAGAGCCCGCACAAAAAGATCCGTTATCATGGTGCGATAGGTGTCTCCATTGACCGTAATGGTTGCGCCGTCCTAATTTTCAAAGAAATTTTGTGCCAATGATGCCTCCGCTTCACAAGCCGCACCAAACATTTACTCTCAATGGGTATATGGAATAATCTGTAAGACCAAGTGTGGGTTTTCTGAGCCAAAAATACGGCAATTTTGCTAATAACGTATACCCACCAAGTTGAAAAAGAGCTTCATCCGAAAAGATGAGTTTCTCGTTGGCCCTATTAATCCCAACGATGCTCAAGCGTAAATCGATTCATTACGTTCAGTGGAGATAATATACTGACTTTTGTAACAGAATAGAATGACATAAGTTGCCAGATTCAAAGTAACCAATGGTTCAAATTTAAACTGATATTGCTCTTTAGGATAGGAAAAACAAAACCAGTAAAATTGGATTTCTTTGTTTTTCAATTCTAATATAATTTTTTTATAATAGAATAAATGAATATAAAAAATAAAGGATAAATTAAATGTAGAATATTACCTCCCTTATGGCCTAAGGCAAACTAATATAACGATCTACATACATATGCATGTACATATGTATGAATCTGTATGTAAATAATACTTTACCTTTTAAAATAATTCTCTACCTATACGTACACATATGTATGAAAATCTATAACAGCCTCTTCTCCTCGTACTTATTTATAAGATTTTTTCCTTTTATGTCATTTGTTTTATACATACATTTGTTTTATACATACCCACAAATGCAGGTATACATACATACATTCGAACCCAACTTTTGTGGTTTTTTTTTTGCTGCCAATAAAAGGATTCAAAGATTTCAAAGAACAAATAAAGTACTTTTGTATTGGTATTTCCGTTTCCGTTTGATTTCATATTCGATTAAATGACGAATCCCAAATCATATGACATTTAGTATTTGGATTTAGAAAAAAAATTCTTTTCTAAATAAAATATTTTAACTGTAGGTGGTTAAGTTGCTCGTATGTGGGGTTTGTATTAAAGTTTAGTTGTCAAGTGAATCTCTAGCTCTCGTACTTATTCTGTGGGTGCATCTTAAAGAAGATAACTCTTGGAAAAATTCTCTAATGCTTATAGTCTTAACGTTTAATCTGTAATTAAATAATGCAAAAAAATGTGTACGAAGACAAATTTTAACATATATTTTACCTTGGACGCAAACCAATTTAGTTAACAGAGCTCTGTTATGTTACTAACTGAACTCTGTTAAACAATTAATTTATGGCTTGGAAAGAAACAACAGGAAAAAGGATTAAAATTTCTGGGTAAAATTAGGTAAAAAAGCGCAAGTTGGTAAAATAAGTCTTATAGTTAATCACTGTTACAAAATTTTGTGGAATAAGATCTACAGTTAACAGATAAGCACACATTTCCGAAAGCTAATATAAACCGGTAGATCAATATAGGCATAAATCAGAACAACATGGGTGAACAAAGTGAATTGTTTTTAATGCATACTACGTCCCTTTAACTAAATTAATTGCCAGAAACTTTAATAGAGCGAGTTTTGATAGAAGATTTTGACATTTTCCGAAATGTAAGATTTTAAAACCCATTAAGACAAACAGGAGTTCTATTAGTAACATAACAGAGCTCTCTTAACTAAACTGGTTTGCGTCCAGGATAATATATTTTAAAATCTATCTTCACACTCATTACAAAAAATATCTCCGGTGTTTTGTCACTAAATGGCATTGATGTTTATAGATCGGGCAATACTTGTATATTGACTACCTCTGTGCTTGAAAGGCAGCATTTAAGATTACATTTTTGCTGGCAACAATTCAGTAGTACTATGTTCGTTTTTTTATTTGAAAATGATGTGGATTATATGAAGAAATTAGCAGTGAATTCAAATACCCATTACCATGGTTTGAATAATAATTTTGGAAGGTTCAAGGGTCAAAATTTTGTTTGCTCTATTTCTTTCCACAAATACTATTTTCTCCAAAAAATACCCCGCGCTCAGATTGTGCATTCACTGCAAAAGTGGATAGAATTTTGCAACACGTGGACTAAGATCGGTAAGCAAAATATAGCGAAGCCATCAAATATCAGCTACGAGTTAGTTTACCATGGTTTTTATAAACTTAGTTTAGATGTTTGCCAACTTGAAATTATCCAAAACAAAATATATTTTTTATTTTAAAGAGGCAGATTTTGGCATGGTTACTTTTAGTCGAAAATAGTTCAATATAAACATACATACGTAACTGATCATTACAGAACGTCAGTCAGGATTACGGCCTAGTTTCCCATACCACTTAGGTTGTGTGCGTTAATTTTATCCTTAAGTGGCGGGACCTACAGCTTAAAGCCGACTCGGATTGAACGATCTTTTCATGGCAATTTTATTTACTTTCAGAGTTTTTGCCACAAATCTGCTGAGAGGCAAATATTTTTTCGTATTTCGCTTTGTTCGAGATGTGTGACCTGGAGTTTGAACTGTGGCCTCACGTCTAATAAGCCAACGCACTACCTACTGGACTACGGCGACTATATGAACAATATACACATCAATATACACATCAATTAAAACTCGTATGACCCGTAATCTACAAGTAGATAATTCTGGAACGTTTCACCATCTTGTATAGAAATGGCTGAATTGTTATGATTTACAGTTATTTCTTCTTATACGGTGTTCAGATATGCACCTTTATTGCGTAAATTATTGAGCTCAATATTTCATATAAAGTTTCAATTAACTATTGCGCAATAAATACGCAAATTGTTATAATATTGAGTAAAACTTAAAATGCAGCACTGTCATAGGTATGCTCAATGCGCATATTATAATTATCCGAACACTTTAACTTGACAACTTAAACGCCAATAACGATTAACAAAAAAAAACAACAAAATAAAAACAGCTGTCAATTGAATATTGAATAAGCAGGTGAACTGCGTATATTATTATGTCTGAACACTTAAAATATTGTACTCAATAAACCAAATATTGACTCAATAAAAGTGCATATCTGAACACAGTATTAAAGTCACCGTAATCTGGTAGTTAGTGTATTGGCTTATTAGACGAATTTTTATTGATGAGATGAAGAACGTACAACACTATGCCAAGAAGACTTCTAAACATCGCTAAGTCGATTTGATACTTCTCTAATACATAAATGTTTATATGTTCAATACTTTCGATACATTGAAGCACTTCAAGCAAGTGCCATTTAATTTATAGACTTTTTGAATACGGCTTTTAAATATAACTGCTCTGTTTCTGTGAATTTTTCATATTGTCAGTCATTTCAAATGCTAAACCTTAAAACCATAAAATATAAAAAATATATCATCTTTGAATTTCCTCTCAATAAATTAAATCAATTGTGTGACAAAATTCCTGATAAATAAAAAAAGAAAAAGAAACGTGATTCTTTTCAAAAAATAAAATGCTAAACAGGCCTCAATTGAATTTTGTTTCAATACAATATGGCATAGGACTCGTGTGCGAAAAAAAACAAAAAAAGGAACTCTGATTGAAGTGTTTTTACAACATTCAAGAAAATGCCTTGAATAACAAAAATTTTTTTCTTAAATGTTTCAACATAATGAATGAATGAATGTTGTTTAGCTACAAATACTTCAAAAAAATAAAAAATAAAAAAAATCATGCACGTGTAGAGACACTGTAGGCAGAAAATTGTTGAAAATACATATCACAGTCACTCAACAGCCACTTCATTATGCATCTATGGATTGGTTCTTTTGCCAGAGGACAAAAGGTTGTGTTCCTGACTGTATTGAAGGAGGTTTAACGAAAATTTATTACTTTCTTACACACACAGACACACACCCGAACGCAGATGTAAACTTGTCTTCATAATAATATTTGCATAAATTTTCGTTACAACAAAAAACAAAAAAAATTTAAAATGAAAAAAAATTGAAAATGAAAAATAAGAAAGAAAAAAGTGGAAGTGGAGTGAATAAAGAAAGAAACAAAATATAGGTTTGCTAACACAAGCTCTCTCCATACTGAAATACTAACGACAATAACCAGAATAATAATGTTTTACGTACACTGCTGTATGACGTACAGTTAAAGAAAAAAGTCTACATACAGTGGTTTTTTCTAAATTGAAAAAGATGTAAGAATGTTTGAAGAAGATGCGAATTTCGACAAAATTTAACGTAGAAATTATTGGGAAAAAATACAGTGATGTATGTAGACTTTTTTCTTTGACTGTATGCCACATCATATGTTGTAGCAAAATAAAAATAACAAAATGAAACACAATATCCATAAAAATTTGGCAAACATACATATACAGAGAAACTAATATGCTTATACAAAATAAATAAATAAACAACTAATGTTAAAGCGTAAGGGGGGAAATTGGTAATTTTCTTTTTCGTCTTTAATTTTCTGTTTGCCTATCTCTGTACACAGAATTTTAAAATTCATTTTTATTAAGAATTTTTCAAAATATTTTAAAAATATCTTTAAGGAAGGATCAATTAGGGACCAATATTAAAAATATTCTTTGGAGAAAAAATTTCTAGAAGTAGATATTTTTAACGTTTTAAAAGTATATGATTACTTATGCCTTGCCGCAGGTAATGGATTTCATTAAATCACTGAGTATCTAGTATCAGGATTGTTGTTTTTTGATATCCTATACTTGTTGTTGTTCTTTAAATAATTAAATTTCTATTGATTGATAATGCAAAACTTTTATTAAAAAAAATTCCGCACGACAGATTTTTGCGGAATTTTGTATGGCAATTTTATTTATTCTCAGAGTTTTTGCCAGAAATCTGCTGAGAGGAAATATTTTTCATATTTCGATTTGTTGGAGTTGTTTAACCTGGTGTTTGAACCGGGGCCTCATGTATAATAAGCCAACACTCTACCTACTGTTTGTGTAGATTCAATACTAAAGAGTTCTAAAGGCGATTTAAATTTAAAAATGCAAAAAAACAAAAACTGTTTGAAATTTCATCAAATTTACTTTTTTTGTTGTGAAATATAATTGTAGCAGTTTTCTCTTACGGCGTCCCATAGAAAATTGTCCAATGGTGTCAAATCTTAGCTTATTGGCGGCCAATTGGCATCACCATTTCGGCTAATTAAACGGCCATTAAACGTTTTGACGCAATAAATCGATTGTGGCATGAGATGTGTGGCAAGTTGCATCATCCTGTTGAAACCAACTATCGGCTGACTTTCAAAATGTATCAATATAAAGTTTGTATGCAGTTCTACTACGGTATATAAACTATGTAGATATGCAAAGTTACCAAACAATGCATCAACTATAAATCCGATGCCTGATTGCTTTTTGACTGCGTTAAAAATACACATTGACGACGTTTTGAAATAGTATACATTGTAAAAATTTTGTATAGCGGCTTTATGTAACACTATACTTTGTTCAAACACAAAGCAACTAACATTTTGGAAGTCAGCCATCGTTCACATCAATACCATGAAGAGCGGGTACAAAAAATCTGTTTTCATGGTGCAATAGGTGTCTCCATTGACCGTAATAGTTGAGCCGTCCTCATTTTCAAAGAAATATGAGCCAATGATGCCTTCTGTCCACAAGCCGCACCAAACAGTCACTCGTTATGGGTCCACTGGTTTCTGTAAGATCGCAGTTTGATTTTCTGAACCCCAAATACGGCAATTTTGCTTATTAACGTACCCACCAAGATGAAAATGAGCTTCATCCGAAAAGATAATTATTTTTTTTTGCAAAATCGACATCATTGTGCAGTTTCTCAATGGCCCAATAAATCCCAAAGCTGCTCAACCCTAAATCGATTCATTACCTTCAGTGGAAATAATATACTGAATTTTATGACAAAAGAAAACGACATAAATATTGCCAAATTCGAAATAACCGATGATTCAAATTTAAACCGATAGATGGCCCACCCGATATTGCCTCCACTCACACAGCACAATTATTTAATTTTGCCCTTCTGACATTTCCTTACAATAAGAAAACTTATCCAAAGAGCTTCAAAGATTATAAGAAACTTTTGTTACATTTAGGGGGAAATTACTTTAAAGAGTATAAAAGAGATTTTGAATTATAAATATAAATATATATGTATGTACATACACATACAAATATTTAAACATTTTTTTGTTCTAAACTTTTAATAATTGTTACCCCAACTTTCTTTCGCTTTGGCAACAAAATGATTTGCCATTAGAAATCAAATCAAAAGAAGAAAAACATAAAATGTCAATAAATTCAAATTATTTGAAAGAAGAATGGCAACAGAAAGAAAGAAATGTTTTAATGGAAGATATTCAATATTTGTCAAATACTCCCTTTGGATTAAAATGCGATGATATCTACATATTCCCCAAAGGTATACATATATGGATGCTCATTCCTATAGATATGTATATGTATGTTAGCAAATCTTTAAGATGAATGCGTATAACTGGGAGTGATAAGAGTAGACAGATTTAAAAAGATTTTTATTAAAATGAATACGAGTATTGTACGAGTATTATACTTTAAACTTATAAGGAAGATACTTTTTAATAGGATTTTTAAAATTCCTTACAGATTTCCATGTTACAACATACACAGAATATGTTTAGCGAAAGGCTTGTTATTTTTTCCATTAAAATAATCAACCTTCATACATATTATTTTGGGACGAAAATAATCATACGTAGTAATTAATTATAAAAACTGTATGATCCTGGAACTAACATTGCTGAAGTTGCCCAAAACCCATGACTTTGCGAGATCGGCTTATGACCGATATAGTAAAATCTTTTTATAGTGGTAGTAGTGGGCAGGGTATTGGCCTTCTAGACAATCTGAAAGTGTTAACGTTTAATTTAAAGTGCCTGTTCTATATATGTACATAAGTTTTGAAAACTGTTTCAGACAACAAGTTGAATTAAAATTGTAATCTTTGAAATGTTAATTTTCATTTAAAACTTAGAATAATGCATACTGTTTAGCAAAAATCAATTAATTTGTTAAACAATCAAGTATAAAGAGACTTCTCAAGTATCTTTAAACAGTTTACAAAGTCATTGAAATTCTCTTTAATTACATTACTCTTGCCAACGGCTGTTTGATTTTATATTTTAACGTAAATCATCAACTCAAATTTAATGAATTCACAGCGTCTGTTAAGTTTCTTCTGTTCTCTTAACATTTATTCCAATACAGATTTGGTTATAAGCCATAAAAATTTTAAAAAGCCAGAAACTTTTTGTATTCTTAAAAAAATTTTTATGATTAATTATTTCACCAAGTGCATAGGCTCCTCTGAATAGATTTTAACTATTTAATGGGATTTTATTCTTTTAAGATGTCATAACTTTGGGCGTCGGGTTGTAAGTTATGGTCAGAACTTGCTCTATAATTATTTCTGTATCTCAAACAACTTTTTTAACTTCATCGGAATACTTATATGTCAGTTTATAAATATCAATAAATTGTTGACTTAGTATAGATAATAGTATGTTGAATTACTAGACGAGAGCTAGTAGATTCAAAGTTCTGATATCTCAAAAAAAAAAAAAAAAAAAAAAACACATTTCTCAAATCCGTCGTTCGCAGCCAATCTAGAAATATAGATAAATTTAACGCACATATCTTGGAATCCTAACTAAATAAAGCTTGAATTACGCTGCTTTAATCGGAAAGCTTAAGAAACAATATCTCTTCTCAAATCTGTAACCTGTAGGTTTCGACACTCATACATAAAAATAGCACAGACACGACATGGTTGATATGAGAAACTAGGTTGCAATCCTGACTAAAGGGTTGTAGTGGCCTATTACATAATTAAGTAAGTAAGCTATGATCTACAAATAAACTGTCCGTCCTTATTATTTCAATAAGTAACTGTGATCTAAATAGGATCCGAAAAGTCCATGGCCACAACTACTACAAGAATATCAAGAAATAGACAATGTGCTTTCTAGTTTTTGCTTTTTGCACAACTTTGTTTTCACCAACGACTATGAACTATTCATGCTACGCTAGGTTAGCTAGTAGCCCATTTGTCATGATCCGCGAGTAGAGCGTTTGAAGCACCCCGAGCTCCGGATGAAACCGCCCAGTTCCCACCATGTCCAGATCTTTAAATGTTCTATCACCTAAAAACCGATGACGTCTGTTTTGAACTGAAGGGCACTCGCCTAAAAGGTGTTGTACCCATACCGTTTCCTTCACATCATGGCAGTTTCTGCAGTAATCCTGGTAGGGCAGACCGAGCCTCTCAGCGAAACTGCCAATAGTGCAGTGTCCCGTTAGAATGCTAACCGTTCTCTTGTTAACTATTCATGCTAGACATCGTCACTCCACACACAATCAAATGTAAAAAAGAGAAAATCGATATGAGATCAAAAGGGCAGCCAGAACTGTTGGCCAATGGAGAACAGAAAAGACAATTTCTTTTCGTCAAATCTAGTCTCTTCTCTTCAATTTAATTATTGAAACTCTGTATTGTCTTGCAACAGGGATTTCCGAACTTTGACAGTTAATAACGACCTTCTTATTGAAGCTACACCTTTCAAATTAGTTGTTGTTTATTTAGTCTGTTTTGCCAAATCACAATGGACGATAATGGCGATGATGTTTCTGGCAAAAACTCTGCGAGTAAATAAAATTGCCATGAAAAAAAGTCTCTCAAAAATCTGTCGTTCGGAGTCGACTTTAAACTGTAGTTCCCGCCACAACATAAGTGGTGTGTTAGATCCCACATGGGATCTAAGAGCGTCTAATGCATCTCGAAAAAGTCACTGAGGAATTTTGGCTGGCGGTTTTATCGGTTTATATTTCTTTGAGAACGGCCTCGTAAGAACATTACTGTCAACGGCAAACACTATAGGTAGATGATTATCAACTTCTTTTGTCCTGAATTGTATCTGGACGCCATCGACATTGGGTTTCAATAGGACGGCGCTACACACGGCTTATGTCATAGTGTATCTTTTGAACGAAAGGTTTAAGGGCATGACCATCTCACGCTGAGTTGAAGTGAACTGGAGATCGTGTGACTTGACTCCGTTCGACTTTTTCTTGTGGATTAGCAAGTGTATGCTAGTAAGCCATGAACCACAGTGGTCCTTAAAGGTAATCTCAAAATTGTTAAATATGCACGGAATGAAAAAGTCTCAACTAAAATCTGCAGATATTGTGTAATTTTTGAAACATAATTTAAAATTTAAAGCCTTTAAAAACAATAAATATTTTTGTTCACAGTACATATTGTAAAGATGTATGTGTGTGTGCTCACACACATTTCGTTTCCTATTCTGGCAAATAACGAATTTGTGGTTTTAATTAACATTTTACAAATGTAACTGTTAATGTGATAGAAGTGTATTTTTGTTTATGAGTGTGTGCGTGTGTGTGTGTGTATGAAACTAGAAGAGAATGTTAAAATAGCTGCTAATAAAAATGATACGTGACGACCTTAATAAGCACACTCTCATTTTAGCACATAAACATTTAAAAGGGTTACACTCCGGCTGCATGGAAGTGAATGGAAATTTGAGATAAGAAAGGAACCAACACAACGCAACTCCAAAAAAAGTCGTACAATTTGGTAAAAAAAAAAAATGACAATTTCAGCTACTTTGGGAATTGTTTTTTTTTCTTCACATAAAAAAGTTAAAAATTATAAAAGAAAAGCTAATTAAGTTAAAGGAGATATTGTTAGCTTAAAATTTATTCACAAAGTCCTGAGAAAAAACACATTAATAATCTTGAGTATTCGAAAAGGTTCGTTTATGAATTTAATCAAAAATTAAACACTTTTTACTTCTATTCGATAGGAGCTTTATTAAAGCAAATATATGCTGTTACGATAGATCCGAGTAGGCTTCAAATTTACAACATTTAGAGAGTTCTGCAGACATTAAAACAAGTAATAATCTGAAGCTGTAAAATCCGGGCTATTTGATGGATTTATCAAACTTCCCAGATAAGTTCTCTCATCACTTTTCTGACCACTAGATCAGTGGTCTTCACAAAGACAATTGAAATCTATTTAGCTTTTGATAGTCGGATAAAACAAAATTAGATTACCAGGAATAACAAAAGCAGCATCAGTAAATATAAAACGGTTTTGAAATTAAAAGACATTTTAAAAAAATATTAGCAAAGCCGTTGATTTGGGAACATTTCACCAAACAGAACCCTGGTTAAAATATACACGAAGAGAATAAATAAATATCCGAAAAACTTCTGCCAACGTCTGCAAAGCTTCATATTGCTTTAGCCAACCTGTCCATGAAGACCTTATTGAATGAGCGGTTCCTTATCACATACATAATAGGTCATTACAACCCTTCAGTCAGAATTTACGACCACTTATGTTATGTGCGTTAATTTTATACATGAGTGGCGGGACCAACAGTTTAAAGTCGACTCCGAACGACAGATTTTTGAGAAACTCTTCATGGCAATCTTATTTACTCTCCGAGTTTTTGCCAGAATACGGCTGAGAGTCAGTCGCGGAAGAAATATTTTTTTTTCATATTTTCGTTTTGATGTCTGACCTGGCAAATGAACCTTGGCCTTACGTCCAATAAGCCATCACATTACCTACTAGACTACGGCGACTACTCCCTCTCCCCATACATATCAACTATATTGACAAAGTACAGCTGTTCATATGCTTCCTGGAATCGAAAATAGGTGAAATTAAATGATAGAAGTTGACCACTATCCAAACATACATTGCTGCATAATTAATTGCTTTTATTCTAACCTCGCTTAATATCAGTTTTTTTTCTTAGAAATACAGTTACTGCAACACAGTTATTTATTGCCATTATTATTGAGCCCGTAACACCATCATTGTCAGTCATCATTATCATTGCATGTCATATATCCTCTAAAATCGACGAAGGAATGTCATACACACACTCATAACACATCACAAGATTAATTTATCACACAAGGATAACAAGTTTGCCTACAAATTAAACACTGTCTCATTCTCCCTGGACTATTTGCGTTATGATGCGCTGTAATACATGGGACAAAAAGTTCAATTTTTTCTTTTTGTTTTCTGAAATGTACCCATGTGTGGTTTTATGGGCATTAATGGAGGTGACAATCATTTTGTTGCTATTGTTGCTACATGTGGGTGTCTTTTATAAATGGCTTCACAGAGGCAGATGTTTTTTCTTGGAAATTTTTTTTGAAAAATCTCTTTAGTTCAGACCATCATAATGGCAGGTTTTTGTTTCTTTTTTTTTTTTGCTTATCTGAAGTCAATGATTTTTAAACTCTGGGAACTTTGTAAATAAGTCAAGTTAAATGAGATATGTATGTGGGAAAACAAGTTTAGTAGAACTATGATGAATTCAAAGATACTTTATTTCGTATCGATTTTATTCAGGTCTTTCTGCTGCTGTTACTTATTCCTACAAAATTTCAAAGGCACTTTTTCTTTTTCCTACTGGCTTCCATAGGATACCATGGAGTATGAAGAAATTCAATTTGACTTAAGTGTTCAGTTCTTTATTTAAAATGAATTATAAGTATGCATGGTTTACTCTGATAGATTTTGGGAGGAACATACGCCTCTTGCATACCCATTGTCCTTTTGTAGGTAATTCAATCATGGCTCTCAAAGAAATTTACCATCTCGATTGGTTAACACATAATCGGTTTCGGTATATGATTATAAATTCTGATGCTTAAAGGTTTGGTAGCAGAGAACTGCAAATATGCAAATATAAAGCAAACAAGCTTTAAATTCAAAACTCGCAAAAGAACACACTTTGCTGGCCTGGGCAAACTAGGCGTAAAGGAGCAGCTAAGAAAACATCCAAATAGTAACAACGAATTAAGGCATATTGACGTATGACTTACTTAATTAGTCATTACAATACTTTTGCAAGGATTACGACCCAGCTGCTCACAGAACTTATGTTGCGTGTGTTAATTTTATACATGAGTAGCCTGAACCTACAGTTTAAAGTCGACTCCGAACGACAGATTTTTGAGAAACTTTTCATGACAATTTTATTTTCTCTCAGAGTTTTTGCCAGAAATCTGCTAAGAGGCATTCGCCGAAGAAATATTTTGGCAAATTTCGTTTTGTTGGAGATGTCTAACATGGGGTTTGAATCCTGGGCTCACGTCTAGTAAGCCAACATACTACCTACTAGACTACGGCGACTTCTAACCTTAGCTAGCGTTATACAATTGATGGTATAGAACGCTTGATGCAGATAGCTATAGCAATTTATTAATGGTAGCGTACTGTAGCATTAAAAATCCAGAAGAAGCTGAATAAATTTCTTCATTTGAAATCAAATTTCTTAACCCTTGACACTTCAGAGATACACCAGATGGCAACACTATCATTTTGGGGCATACCCCAGTAGGCCAATCACCTGATAACTGGAAAAAGCTGAGTAATAAGACTAAAACAAAACAAGTAAATAATAACACAATGCTTAGTAACAGCCAAATCCTCCTTAACTGTGCAGAATGAAATCAATCAAAATACTATTGATTCTATAAAAACTGACTTTTCGCCTTCTTCTAGGACCGACAAGGGGCTTAGTATATTAATATTATGTACATACATATATACATACATAGTTATTATATTGCAAAATGCACAAAGAAATTTTTCAAGTCCATAGCGTTATGAGCTGGCAATTTATTTCTCTGAGGCTATGATTTAAAAAATTGGCCAATACATTGGGTTAAACAAGCCAGCAAATAAATCAGAGTCTTTTATCAAACATAATCACGAAGGCAGTTATCCATTTCTAACTGTACATACGTATACTGTGTTACATTTGTTTCTAAAAATAAATGTCAAAATTAAGTCAAAGGAAATTGTGTTTATATTGGCAGTGACGTTTAAATGTCCTCTCGATAAAATTTTATACGCAACACCATTGCACTTTAAACATTGTTTCTTAATGGTTTTCTCATTTCCGCTTTTATGTCTTTAAATACAATATGTTTAACCCATATAAAACTTGACATATACATATACATACACATTTGTATTTATACTTACATATACATACATATGTATACATACATATACATACTTGTATAAGTTTATATTTGTTGTAGTAATTTTTTGTTTTTTGCTTAATGCAATTGTGCATTGTCAGTGAATTTAATTATATTGGACCACAGAGAGCAAGTGAGAGAGATGGTTTTACAGTCATTCAGTTACCACACTTACAGTGTTCTTATTGGCTGTTAGTACACTTGCATCACCAGTAGCAGTATATTTGGTTGTAAAATTGACTTTTAAAGACAATTTTTTTTTTTTTAATTTGACTTTTTGATTGTACAACTTGAGTGGTTGGAGTGGCTCTCGTTCGGTCAAAGTGTTCAACAGTTTTATCTTATATATGGCTTAACGGTTTAAATTACTCTCCCATTTCGAATATTTTTTTTGCTTCGATGGAAATATTCTCATTAAAAAAATAGAAAACCAGACAAATATTCTTATATAAATACTGGGTCATATAAAAAAGACCCTATGGTTTCGAACAACACAAAAAAATATTCGTGTCAAACACCCTGAAATGCAAACGAAATTGGTACAACAACTTTTACGCGAGTGACCTGCACTTTAGAACAGACGTCATTATTTTTTGGCTGGCAGGACATTTGAAGATCCGAGCATGGTGGCGAACGTGCCGCTAAGGGAACTGGCCGATTTCATTCGGAGGTCGGGATGATTCAAACCCAGCACTAACGGATCATGACAAAGGTGCTTGCCTACCTTACGCTGGATTACATGCTAGGCAATATGGGCCAACGACTGAACCTGCCTGTAAGTTACCCGCTAATGAAAACTAAATTTGTATTGCAGAATGGCTTATTTGCCGGAATACTTGGATTAATGGCAAAAAAGCTAAGGCTGAGTGTTTGTTCGACCAGAAGTAATCAACAGAAAGAATGCTCTAATGACACTCCAGAGGAAACACATTTTTCAAAACCCGACAAAATTTTACTAAAGTTGACGGTGAAGTTGTAATGCAACCTATTGTCTCGAGCTCTTCAAAATGTTATTAATAAAAAAAGAAAAAATTGGCTAAGCAAAGAGCTACTGAAAATCACATACATACATACCTAATTCGTCATTACAACCCTTCAACCAGGATTACGACCTAGCTTCTCTCACCACTTATGTTGTGTGTGTTAATTTTATACATAAGTGGCGCGGGACCTTAAAAGTCGACTCTAAACAACAGATTTTTGAGAAACTCTTCATAGCAATTTTATTTACTCTCAGAGTTTTTGCCAGAAATCTGCTGAGCCTTAATATTTGAAGAAATATTTTTTTTTCAAAGAATAATAAAATGTTTCCATGTTTCCATGCATTTTATTCGAATATAGCTAAACGGACTTCGATTTTTTCCCAAGATCGATTTTATTGAAAACTCTACTATCGGCTTTAACAATTACTTATTTCATACTGCATTTCCTTTTGTTTCGGTTAATGGGCTTGTTTTTTTTTTTATTTCAATACTTTTTTTAATTTATATTCTCCTCATTTTATTTTATTTTTTGTTTTTACATTTTTCAATTCAACTCTGCTGGACAAATAAAGTCAACCAAACCACATTGTTTTAATGTTAAAGTTATCGGACGTATGTACGTATGTGGAATATTAATTTTTCAGAGAGAGAGAGCGATGTTAATATTACTTATACTCACTCCCTAATACAATGAATGGAGTGACCTAATATTGGAGTTCATTTAAATGCTGCTGCTTCATTACATGTGAGTCTTATTGTTGTAATGAAAACTATAATCAATAGTACATGGAATTGTTATGAATGGAAAATACGTACGTATGTATGTATATTGTATGTCTTTTAAATTAGGTCCATTACTTGGAGTATTGGCTTCAGTTATACGAGTATATGTAAGTTTGTTTTATATAAAGTGATGTGCTTGAAAGAGTGTTACAATTCGTTTGATTTTGACTTTAAAAGTCTGGAGATTGAAGCAAGTAATTGCCTGATATTTGCATTATAAGGGGTGAGCCAATTTAAAAATGCAATAAAACAAAAACGGTTTGGAATTTTGTCAAATTTATTTTTTGTTGTGAAGAACAATTGTTCCGTTTAGAAACGGAATATTATTTCATTCATATGGCTGCCACAGTACTTAATTCGATCGAAGCAATTTTCGTGCACTTTTTCGAGTGTAGGCGATCGTATCTCAGCAATGGCAATACGAATATTGGCCATCAAATGCTCAATAGTCTCTGGTTTGTGGGCATAATACTTTTCTTTAGCGGCGCCCCACAGTAAATAGTTCAACGGTGTCAAATTGCAGCTCTTTGGCGGCCGATTGACATCACCATTTCGGCCAATTAAACGGACATCAAACGTTTGACGCAATAAATCGATTGTGGCATGAGATGTGTGGCAAGTTGCACCATGCTGTTGAAACCAAACATCGTTCGCATCAATATCATGAAGGGCGGGAGCAAATAAATCGATTATCTAGGTGCTCCACAAGCCGCATCAAACAGTCACTCGTAATGGGTGCATTGGCTACTTTCGAGCCCCAAATACGATAATTTTGTTTATCAACATACCCACCAAGATGAAAATGAGCTTTATTCCAAAAGATGTTTTCGACGTCATCGTGCAGTTTATCATTGGCCCATCTAGCGAAGCGAAAACGAAGCAGATGGTCATGCGGCTTTAACTATTGAACAATATTTTCGCAAAATTCGACGTAAACTGGAGCCAGAAACGTTCAATTCTTGAGAACGATGACGAGTTGATGTTTATGGATTCACACTCTCAGCCACAGCTTCGATATTTTCGGGTGTTTGCTCAGTACGAGCACGCTCACGTCTTATCGCATCAACAATGCAATCAGTTTTACGAACTTTAGCCATAAACTTGCGTATACCGGGCACTGTTGGTCCTTCTCTGCTTTGTACGACCTTTTCGTGCAATTTCTGACCAATTAACTTTGTTTTGGAAATAATTTCCCAACGTTGCTCAAGCATAAATCGATTCATTACGTTCAGTAGAGATAATATACTGAATTTTGTGAAAGAATAGAATGACATAAGCATTGCCAGATTCGAAATAACCGATGGGGTAAATTTAAACCGATAGATGACCCACCCGATAATAATGATTTGAAGTGTTTAGCGTTCTCGATAATAAATATCTTTAAAAATATATTATTGTTAATGAAACATGGCAATTAAATGCCTTCTCTTACAATTACATAAGAATTTCACTTAATTTCGAATACCATAATTTACTCCCAAACCTTTCAGATTAACCTGCTATATATAGGGTCTCCAAACAAGGACTTCCGCACTTTATAGAAAATTTTTTTGAAGCTACGTCTGTCATATTGGTTTTCACTTATTTAGTCTGTTTTTCCAAATTACCATGGAGAACCAACGTACAGCCTTACATAGTATTACGTTAACATTTACCCGAGAACATTTCAGAGCAATATGTGTAATCTTTTCGTCGAGTTTGTTTTCTGTGTCATGGAAAGATTAACCGTTAAAACAAATTCCTGGGCTGTTAATAAAATTTAAGTTAAAATTCGATTCCATATTATAATTTATGTGCATTTCGTTATTTTTAAAAATGTATTGTTGATATGCTTCCGTATTACATACATACATACTACATACGATAAATATCCCAAAACATAAATGATATAAAACGGAAACATTTTCATTCTCTTAAAATTTAAAATAACCAAGCTCGAGTGCGTCCTAAGGCAACCAACCAGTCTGCCCGCACTCATACCATTTGTTTCCCTGCATTATTGTTGCTAAACATTCAAGTCACCAAAGAAATTCGTGAATAAAAAAAATAAAAAACAAATAATTTATGAGCATGTCCTGCTGAGTGCGTGTTCGAGAGCCCATGTTTTTTTAGTGTCTGTTTAAATATAAGTTTCCTTTCGAGAGAGAGTGTGTATGCATGAATATACTGGAGCATTTCCTTAATGTTGATAATTTATTTGTTTTACTACTTCAATTTAGCTTGGAAAACAGCAAATGAACATAAATTAGCACTTTTTTGGCTTGTTTTTTATTTTTTTTTTTCATTTTTCTCGCTGATAATATATACTTGGCATAGGGAAATTTTAAGAGAAACAGAATTACTGTTGAAATCTTAGTGTAAACATAAATTAACTTGACACTGTGTAAAGCTTAAAACTTTATTAGTTCATAAATTTTGTTGAGAATACGAAAAAGGAAAGAAATGATTAATAGTTTCGAATTTGTTTACATTTACACAAAAGTTTTTAATTATCTTTAAAAAGTGTTTAGCAAAGTATAGTATGATCTTTGGAAAATCGTTAACTGCATAATAAAATGCCTAAGAAATATTTAAATAAATTGATTTTAAGAATTAAGTGACTGCTAAACTACCGAAGTCGCCGTGGTGTAGTAGGTAGTGTGTTGGCTTACTATTCGTAAAGCCCGGGTTCGTATCCCAGGTCAGACATCAAAAAAATGAAATATGAAAAAAAAATATTTCTTCGGCGACTTCCTCTCAGCAGATTTCTGGCAAAAATTCTGAGAGTAAAATAAAACTGCCATGAAAAAGTTTCTCAAAATTCTGTCGTTCGGAGTCGACGTTAAACTGTAGGTCCCGCCACTCACGTATAAAATTAACGCACACAACATGAGTGGTGTGAGAAGCTAGGCCGTAATCCTGACTGAAGGGTTGTAATGGCCAATTATGTATGTATGTATGTAAACTACCGATTTTTTCATCGCATTGTATTATTCACAAACCGCACCAAACAGTCACTCGTAATGGGTGTATTAGCTTCTGAAAAACCTCGTGTGGGTTTTCTGAGCCCCAGATATGATAATTTTGCTTATTAATGTACCCACACCAAGACGAAAATGAGCTTCATCTTGCAGTTTCTCGTTGGCCCATCTAGCGAAGCGAAGAATCAATTGAACTTTGTAAGACGTCATATCTAGACGTGCGTGAAATATTCAATTCTTGAGAACGAAGACGAGTTGATGTTGATGAATTCACACGCACCCGCCCAGCCACAGCTTCGATATTTTCGGGTGTATGCACTATACGAGCACGCATCAACAATGAAACCAGTTTCACGAACTTTAGCAATAAACTTGCTTATGCCGGGCACTGTTGGTCCTTCTCTGCGACCAAATTTTGTACGACATTTTCATGCAATTTCCAACCAATTGTCTTTGTTTTGGAAATAAATTTCCAATTAATTCCAACGGTGCTCAAGCGTAAATCGATGCATTATGTTCAGTGAAGGTGATGTACTGAATTTTGTAACAGAATAGAATGGCGTAAGTATTTCCAGATTCGAAATAACCAATGCTTCAAATTTAAACCAATATATGACCCACCCGATATAAGAAAACTTCCGAGGAAGCCAATAATACTAATTTCTTCTAAAAACTCATTGAAAATAAGCATTTCGTTGGGTGCCCTGGTAGTCTAGTGGGTAGTGTGCTAGACTATTAGCGTGAGGGTCGTGGGTTCGATTCCCACCAGAGACTCTGGTCTGTGACACTACACCGAGCACATAGTCAAGTTACTTCGCTCGTATATAATTAGGATATAATTTGTAATTGTATTGTAATTAATAAAATAAATAAATAAATAAGCATTTCGTTTTCAAATTTGGGTTTCCCTTTATTAAGGCGTTTTACAAAAAAAATTTTATAAATTATTGATTTTTACATTGTGTTCATTAAAGTTTAGGAAAAAAAATATCGTCAATGCTGAAATATTTTCCATTAGAATTGATTGATTTTATTCCAAAAATTGTTTACACAAGAATTTTTGATAAATGCAATGCAAAATGAAAGCAAAAAAAATCAAAATAAAACCAAATTGAAAGAATACAAATAAAAAAACAACACGAACCAAATCAATCATCATTCATAAAAATTCTTCAACATTTTAAAAGAAAATAAATATCGAAATATTGAATTGAATTGTTATTTGTGTTAAAACACATTTAACCTAAATACATAGTTGTTGTTGGTATTTGCTCTTTTGTCACATCATGATTCCATCTATGTATACTTCATTATCATCATTATCATCATCATGATGATGACATCATATGACATTTGTATGCTCTACAATGTCAATAATACTATCAGCTATTTATGTTGAAAAATAATAATAAAAAACCAAAAAAAAAAACAAACAAACATACATATTTAACACAAAACTATGTGGTATACAAGTGTAAATAGTTCAATAGTTTCTAGCTTTTATTTCTCTCCTTTTTACTGTGTGCTTCTTTATTTATTGTCCTTTTAACAAAATGCAATCAACTCCTCTGCTTTGCTTACAAAGTTTTATGCACAATAGAAGATGGAGAGAGCATGATGTCAGTTGAATGTAAATATTTAAGTGGGAAAATCTTAAAGAGCGAGCATTAACTTTTAAAACACTTTCTATGTATTTTTTATAACAAAAGTTTGAATATATTTTTAATTTTTAATTTTTTCTTATATTTTCAGTGGTTGGTTAGGCAGTGCCAAAGGTTGGTTGGGTAGTGCTTCAATACCTTCAATGCCGGCCATGCCTTCAATGCCCTCTATGCCATCGATGCCAGCTATGCCTTCAATACCCAACATTCCTGGTTTACGTAAAGGCGGTGAGGGTGAACCCGGTGCCGAAGGTGATGCTGCTGCTGCCGCCGCTGTTGCTGCTGGTACAGCAAATGCTGCTGCCACTGGTGAAGAAGACGACAAATCGAGGTACCTTAGGTATGGGCCCCACAACTTGGTTAATGAGGAAATTTTGGTATTTTTTTTTTTCTTTCTTTATCTTTTCAAAAGTATCACAAACCGTTTGAACTGTAAAGATAATGAAACACAGTTTGAAAATTGTTTAAGTAATTTAAAACAGGATGATTTGTTAATGAACGAGTTATTGTTGAAAAGTTTTTTCTCTCTCTTTCTCTTTTTCTTTCGTTCTGTTGTAATTTGTTTGGTAAAATTTTTCTTTGAAAATTATTTTGTTTTCTTTAAATTATTATTTGTGGAGGAATTAGGGTTTAAAACAGCTGTAGATGAACATTTTTCATTGGATAGAAGCAAACATGAAGTAGATGTTATATACGAGGATGGTTAAAATATATTCGTAAGTTTCTGAATTTTCCATCTCTAGGCTGCTCCTGTCAACAGGCATATCTCAGTTGATTTATGTAAACATTTTAACCAGCTGCGCCATTTAGTTTGCGTCTGACAACGGTTTATGGCATGTTACAACACCCAAAGGTCAAAATGACCCATTGTAAATACTTCCTAGAGGAGAAAACCGTAACCTCAACTTTGGAGAATAAATCTTCAAGTAGGAAACTTCTCAAAGCAGAAATTAAATTTAAGACTACAGGAATATAGTAGGAATGGAAACATTAACATAGTGAATGAAACTGAACTGAAAGTTACCGTGTAATTTAAAGAGAAATAGAAAAAATTGTGAATTCCGTGCAAAAATTCCTCATTCACCCTATTTTCCTGCTTTAGTCCGGCATGACTAATTTTGATTCCAAACCTCAGCAACAAATCTTCTTTGATGATCTCGACAAATCTTATCATTTGGAAGGAATAAAAATATTCTTTGGACAAAGTCATTAAAGTTCAAAGAAGACAATGTTAGTCAACAGCATTTAGTCCAATACATTGAAGTTAGATTGTATAACCTTTGTGTTATTAACTATATGTGGCATTTCTATATGTACGTTAAACTTGTACAGCTTTTCAGTATCATTTCTTTAGCAATTTAAGAAAAAGGAAATTAAAAGTGAACTTTAAAACCCCTTTAGACAGGATGACGACCTATGATGTGTGTGTTAGTTTGATCCATGAGTGGTGGGATATACTTACTTACTTAATTAATCGGCCATTAAAAGCCCGATTACCGGATTTGGACCTGCTTCAGTACATTCTTCCAGGCGCTTCAGCTTTTTGCGTGCCTTTGCCAATCGATAACAGGACTTCATCGACTTGGTTCTCCCAACGCAAACAAGTTGGTCCTCTTCGCCGACTTCCCCAAATCCCTGCATCAAGTACCCGTTTCGGGTAGCATCTCTCCATCACGAAGTTGAAGAATCGCACGGTATCAAAAGATTCGGAGAAGTCCATTTCTACCTTGACGGAGTTGCGGGAGTTGCTTAACGGCATTTTGCATTCTGCTTCGCAGGTATACCGAGCTTAGACATTGCGGAATATACACGATACCTTATGTCCCAGCCAAAGCTGCCTTATAGTCGACAAAAAGATAGTGTGTCGACATGTTTTCCATTGGTCTTCTCCATGATTTAACGTAGTATGTAGATCTGGTCAATGGTGGACTTGCCAGGTCTGAAGCCGCACTGATAAGGGCCAATTCGTGTTCACGCAATACGCCCATAAGATTCTTATATGCGATATGCAATAGTGGCGGTACATACAGCTTTTTTAAAGTTAACTTCGGTCGATAGATTTTGAGAAACGATTCATGGCAAATTTCAATGTTATCACTAACTCTTTGATGATGAACTTTTAGTAACCCTAGGTAGCATGAGAATATTTTTTTTTTTTGTTAAGAACCTTTTAAACAGGAACAATACTCCACTACAAGTGTGCTCATATTTTTTTTTAATTTTTTTTTAATTTCGAATAATTAGCGAGTAGTTAGTTTTTAATTTCTCTTTTTTTTTGTTTTTTTCTTTATTGGAAATTAAATGCTTTTAAGCTTGTAACACCAGAGTGTTTGTTTTTTTAGCATTTGAAAAGTTTGTTTGAACTAACAAAAAAACAAAAAACGAAAAAATATAAACCAAACCACTTGTTGAAATAATATTTTAAATATTTCAGTGACAATTGATTTGTTTCAATTTTTTTTTCTTAAAACATAAAACAAAAAAATATTTTAAACTTTTTTATAACAATACTAACCATTTTGTTACATTACGTTAAGTTTTTCTCCAATGACTATATAAAATAATATTTATTTCATAAATAATTTAACACTTTTAATCTTATATAAAACTCCACATTTATATTATTTTTTGTAATGAAATATTTATCAAAAGCAGATTAAGTTTCTAATATGAATTTATTATTTTTGTATATACATACTATGTATAAGGGTTTTATAAAATATTTATTACAATTAACTTTTTTAAGAAATTACATTTAAAATATATTTTTACGTAAACAATAAAGGTAAGTTTTTTAATTTATTTTTCTGAAAGAAAAAAAATATTTTATAAAACCTTTATAAAATCCATATTAACAAACGTTTTATTAAATTTATAATGATTTTATTATTATTAGATTTGAAGGGTTATATGCAGTAATTCAAATTAAATTTATATTAAATATGTTTATCTAGTTTAATATGACAGGCAAACATACTGGTGTATTTCCTCCGTCTAAAAAATATTTTAAAGTTGTAAAGAACTTTTTTTAATTACCTTTTTAAGAATATGGTTAACTTGGATTTATATATTCTAATCTGTTTTTACAGACTTTTTAATATTGTCTTTTATGTTCGCCGCTGGCCCAAAGCTCTAGTTGCCTTTTTTTATCGCATATCCCTCATTAAAGTATAGATTTTCTCTTTTTTACATTTTATTGTGTGTGGAGTGACATTGGAGTTACAATGTTTATCATGACAAGTATGAAAACAAAAACGTTAAGAAAGAAAAAGTAGGAAACCCTTGATATATTTCATGATATTAGTAAGTTGTAGTAGTTGTAGCCATTGACTGTTCTGCTCCGATTTCCCACGCAAGTGCTTATTGTCATGACAAGGACATGATGATAGATTATCGCTTACTTACTTAATTACCTAATAGGTTACTACAACCTTTTAGTTAGGATTACAACCTAGGTTCTCACACCACTTATGTTGTGTGTGTTAATTTTATACATGAGTGGCGGGATACTCAAAGTTTTTGCCAGAAATCTGCTGAAAAGCAATCGCGGAAGAAATTTTTTTCATCTTTTGTTTTGTTGGAGAAGTCTGACTTGAGGTTTGAACTGTTTTTTCATGTCTAACAAGCCAATAGGCTACCTACTGGACTACAGCGACTAAAAAAATACAAAATTTATTAAAAGAAAAAAAAAGAAGAAAATGAATTGCTGAAGAATATGTACACATCCTTAGTCCTCTGCGTAAGCAATTCGATAGCCATGACTGAATTGAATTTTATTAAATTCCTCCATGTTTTTATCTTTCCTACAAGCAAAATACTATTGTTTTAGCAGCTTAAATTTTACATCCGTCGTTGTTAATAGTAATTTAATAATTTTTTTTTCAATATAAAGGGCCTGTTTATCATTATTTCTTAACTTCCTGAGTGTTTGTGTATTCGATTTCAAAGCCACTCCTTATCTTATGAGTCCAGTGACGTATCATATTAAATTGAAAAAAAAAATAGAAGCAATAACAAATACAGTTCGGACAAAGCGAACTCAATCCACTTATCCATTTAATAAGTCTCTGACAGTTTAAATAAAATGCAGGTTGTTTGATAGAAAAACAAAATTAAAATCACTTTGCCAAACCATTCCTCAATTTTCAATTATTTCTTTCAAGAAATCAAATTTTTAATCGATTTGTTAGGCTTGCAAACTTATCTTAGCCTTTTCATATGGCGATTCGTTCCGAGATATTAATTTTTCTGACTTCTGCTTAATCTCTGGTTTATTGCGAGGTATTAATCTTTCACACACGCTTACGAAATAGTTTATATTGCAGTTGAGCAACACAAAACACATCTGTGAAGTTGTTAAACGATAGCGTTTAGGGTCGAGTGAGAATCATCTTTCGAAAATCTTTCTCATATCCCAGTGACCATTCAAAATTGCTGGCACTGAGCTATGTGAGATGGCTATGTCTTCCACAACCTCTTGCAAGATTATATCGTTTTCAATTATTTGGATAGTAGACATCTGTAGACAAGGATACGCCCACAGCGAACAGCAATTTCTCTGCTTTTACGTTTAAATAGTATTTATCAATCTTACCCTTGGCGTGAATGATGGTGTTTTTTACGCAAACTATAATACTTAATGAACACACAAAATAACTTTTTTTCACGAACGAGCCTGTTGATAAGAGCAGTGATTTGCATTTTTAAGTTAGACAGTGGAGAATTCAAAAATTTCAATTCACGGGCTAAATAACTCGACCTTGTAGAATTTCCAATCGAACCATATACATAATAGTGAGCATCAGTGCTATAAACTTGAGCACCATTTCCACAAGTCATTCTCATCTATAGTTGGTCTTAATCGTCACTATAAGTTTTACATGTGTGAGTGCCCTGGTCGCCTAGTGGGTAGTGTGCTAGACTATTACCGTGAGGGTCGTTGGTTCGATTCTCACCAGAGACTCTGGTCTGTGACACTACACCGAGCACATGCTCAAAATTATTCATCTCGTAAATAAATAAAATAATTAAAAATAAAAAATAATTTTTATGCGGTGTTTATAACTTTTGCCCCGCTTTTCTATTTTTTGAATTACAATAAAGATAGATTGATTGATCTGAATAGATTTTGCAGAAAATTAGAATTTTATTTTTAAAATTATATTAACTGCACTGCATATAACCCTCTAATTAAGGCAATAAAATAACAAATTTGTCCATATATAATATTTAAATAATCATCACATCTAACTCATATCATGATTTCGTTTATAATTTTTGTTTTATTCTGTTTCTAGATCAACCCTCGATTTTAGTTTTAAAGACCTTTCCATATACAATTTGTTTTTTTGTTTTTCAATTAATGCATTTAATATCGTTTCAATATTTTACAATTGATCTACATTTTATTAGCAAAACGTTTAAAGAAATATCAGAAAAAAATATCAGTTTCCATCATTCAATAGTTGCGGCCCATCAAAACCACTACGTTTGGATTTCTAACAAATAAAAACAAACAAAAAACGAATTTGTTCGAAAAAAACAAAAATTCGAAAACTCGAATTAATGACGTAAAATTTGTTGAAAATCATAAAATATTTGCTGTTTTAGTAGCATTTGTAGTATTTTCTATCATTTCTTTTATTTTTTCTGCCATAATTTATGTGTTTCATATGATTTCCGTGGTATTTGGCCTTAAGTTGTAGTCGTTTTTCTTTCTCCATTTTAGAAATCATAAATTATTTTTCGTTTTTCTTTTCACATATTTTTTCTACCACTTCTTCTTTTCTTTTTTTTAGCTGATTTTGCGGTGTTGTTTTGTTTTTTATTTCTATCCATTGTGTCATGCTCTGCTCTCTACTTCACTCTCTAATTTCGTAAATAATCCAAAAACTGCCTTCTGAAAACTGTCGCTTTTTTCTCTAAAGAACATGACAAAAAAATATGAAACCAAGAACTCTGTATGGAAAAAAAGACTTTTCTTTAGTTTTAACGATTTTAGTCATGCAAATTGCATGTCAGTGTCCATTATGAACGTTAAATAAGTTTATCTAAAAAAAAAACAACAAAAAAAAAAAACAGAAAAACTTCTCTAATAACCCCTTGTGTAACAATTTTAGTATTCGTTTCATATGGTGTTGTATTCTGATTTCTTTGAATTTTTTTTTTTCTCAACAAATTTTTGTAATTCCTTTGGTTTCAGTTGGTCTATTCAAGGAATTACAATTTTTACATAATTTTTGTATGTATTTAATTATTTATTATTTTTTATTTCTTTCTTTCTTTCTTTTTCATATTCTTCTAATTTCTTTAAACTTCCTTCCTGAAAAAGGTTTTTCTTTCATTTTTTATTTTCATTAATTATTCGTCAACTCATTATAAATTCATTGTACATACAACACTCTTAGATAATAATATTGTATTATATGGTAAATAATTAATCTGTGTTTTTATATAAATACATACATATAAAACTATGAAAAAAGAAACGGACGGACCTTGTCAATAGTCCTGTGGGAAAAGTGAAAAAACCCAAACTCCTATTTATTGTCACAACAATATTTTTTTTGCAAATTTTAAATTCTAAAAGACTTTTAAATGAAATGGAAAAATGTATCGGGTGCTTTTATAAAAGTTTTGGAACTTAAAATAATAAGATGTTAGGTTAGGTTCAACTCGCAGCTTATATATAACGTGCCGTTGTAACACCGATATTACCTATTCTATCATATAATTATAGCTCCTGCTTGGCACACAAAATACAAAACAGATATATTGTTTCTGGTATCGAATCTTCCAGCAAGAACCTGCGAACTTTGACAGTTCATAACAGCCATCTTATTGAAGCTCCATCTGTCAAATTACTTGTTATTTAGTTAGTCTGTTTTGTCAAATCACCAGGGACGACCATAGGCAACGATGTGTGTTCGCTGAACGGGCTTTGAATCAGTTGGCAACTAATCGTAATTTTCATCCAATGCATTCCGCAGAAGTTACTTTTTTGGTGATAAATTTAAGTAAGCAGCGTCATTGGTCTATATTTCGCAGAATGATGAGCCATACACGTTGATGATTACCAACTCCTTTTGGCCCGCATTTCACTATTTGAATACCAATAACATAACGGCGCTGCATGCCACACAACTCACGCCACATCATATCCTACACCAGCTATTTGATCGCATGGTCATCCCATGGGGAGGAGTGAAATAGTTAAATTGGTTGCGGATAAACTACAGCGGTCATAACCCATGTCATCGGTCCTATACATACATGTGTACATACATACATAATTGGCCATTACAACCCTCCAGTCAGGATTACGGCCTAGCTTCTCACACCACTTATGTTGTATGCGTTATTTTATACATGAGTGCCGGAACCTACAGTTTAAAGTTGACTCCGAACGACAGATTTGTGAGAAACATTTCATGGCAATTTTATTTACTCTCAGAGTTTTAGCCAGGAAGTCGCCCAAGAAATATTTTTTTATATTTCGTTTTGATGTCTGAAGTGGGGTTTGAACCGTGACCTTGCGTCTAATAAGCTAACACACTACCTACTAGACTACGGCGATTTCGCCATTGGTCCTATTCATACCGATATTTTCTCAAAGTAAATTTCCACAATTTGTTGTGGCATTAAAAGATTCTTGATGACTTGCCAAATCGTTTTGAGGCGAAATGTCAATAGAGTTTCATCTATCAAACGCTAGTATCGATATAAAGGAATCTTATCAGTGTCCACAAATTCGAAATTGTTTAAATAATCGATCCAGAAGACACCCAGTCACTAGCCAACATTAAGTAACGAACATGATACCAAGTTCAAACAGTGCTACCCCTACAGAGAGAGTGAAACTCATTAATTCAACATGTTTTTAAAGATGTGGTTGTTTCCATACAATAAGAGTTAGCAACCGTATCATCTCACATCATGCTGTAGTAATAAAAGTAAAAAAAAAAATTCAGAAATAATATAGAGAGAGGGAGAGATTCTCTCTCTTTACCTAACAAAATGGGACATAACAAGACGGGTATTGTTTTTCTCCTAAAATATAATTTGTTTTTAAAGCTTTATTGAGAATATTGATTACCTCTATGGGTTCAAAAACTTTCCCTACACCAATATATTGCTGTTTAAGACTTTTTACTTACAAGATTTGTAAATTCTACCGTACATATGTACATATATACAGTATATTGTAGAATACTTATATACTAACTTTTATATTTTAGAGAAAAAAATAGTGTTCTTTTGTTTCTGGCATGACTTATTTCTATTGTAATGCAAATGTGTAACTGCTTTAATTTTCTTGTTTCTATTTATTCGAGCCTATTTTGCATGTTAAAAATGTTGAACATTTTTTTCTTCCTTTTTTTCTTGTATGAAATAATTCTTTTTTTTAATAATTCTGTGTGCTTTGATCTAAAAATACAAAATAATGACAATTTGTTTGTAAGAAGAAATTAATGAAAAGATTTTCTTTGTTTCGTTTCTTGTATTGATTATTTATAGTGCCACAGAGGGAGCTGATTCCCATCCAGCATCCGGTGATGAAGGACAACTTGGTGAAGAGGGTCAAATTGGACAGGGTAAGGGAGATGATGTAAAAAGTACGTGTCACAAAAGAAAAAAATGAACTTAATTGGTAACAAATTATTATGCTATACTAATCAAAATTAACAAAAAATCACACAAAATATATTTATAAAAGCAGGGTAATTAAACCACAAACAAAAATTAACGAGTGACAGGTTACTTACTAACAATTAACATATTAAGAATCCTCCACTACCCCCTCCCCTAAAACCCCTAATTACGAAAGTATACTTTAGCTCTCACTCTCTCTCTCTCGCTCTATCTATCTATCTATCTATCTCTCTCTCTCTAAATAAATACCCACTTTAACTATAATTTTGTTTTTATATGTATTTAAATAAGTAATAATCGAAATTGTGCTTGTGTATGTATGTTCTTCCAGTTACCACAAAAGTAACACAGCAAGCTAAGCATTTTGGTTCATTTTTGACATCAGCCTTTAGTGAAGCTGGTTCAAAGATCAAAGAAACCGTCAAGAAAAATGTAAGTATGTTGCCAAAATTGGGCTCTTTAACAGACAACGTAACGTAGCCATCACCTTAAACGACTAACAAACATTAACTCAAAATTCATTATTTTTTTAATTTTAATTTTAATTTCAAAAACAAAACACAAAATTTATTTTCAATTTTTTTTTTAATTAATGAAATCGAAATTTGTAAACATAAAACCAAAATTAAAATGGAATATGATTTGAATTGCTTCCAATTTAAAGCCCATTTTGGAATCATTTAACAAAGAACAAGAAGCGTTTATTAAGGGCCAAGCTGGCGGTAATGGTGCCGCTGTGGCACCTTGGTCCGGTCTACCAAATGAGGCCAAAATTAAAGAAGAAATTATGGGTCTATCGCAAGATCGTCGCAACTTTGTTCGAGCTCCACCAGCTGGTGTCGATTTTGAATTCAACTATGAAACTGCTTATCCAACGGCAATCGCCATCATGGCTGAGGATAAAAATTTAGAAACTATGCGTTTTGAATTGGTACCCAAAATGTAAGTATATTTCCTTATTTGCCTTTCTATGTATTATTAAACTTTTCTTTTATGAAAGAAATCTTATATTAAATTTAAATTTCCGTAATCTTATCTGTTTAGCATTACTGAGGAGAATTTCTGGCGAAATTATTTTTATCGCGTTTCACTTATTATCCAAGCTGCCGAATTGGGTACTCTTGGTGAAGATGGTGTAGCACAAGCCTCCAGTGGTGAAGATGGTAAGTTTTTATAAGTTCTTCTTGTTTTTAAACTCTTTCGATCTTTTTAACTCTGTCTGAAAAAAATAATAAGAATTATTTTTGTTTTTGTAAAAAAAATATAAAATCATAGTAAAAATTTTGGTTTATTTCGTTTTTTATTTTGATCAGTCTCTTCAGTCTCTTCTCTATCTCTCTCTCTGTATATTTTGTTTATTTTCTTATATTTTATTTTTTCCTTAACTTAAACTTATTTCACCTTTTAAAACTAATTAATGTTAGTGTTAATACGAACTAATTTCGAGTTGTGTATTACAAAAGCAAATTCTACAGGACACTGTACCCTTAAAAAGGCTTTACAAATTTAATTAAGTCCATTGGAACCTCTATGTTGTTATACATGACAGTATTCGTTGGTTACAGATGAACATTGACGACTTGTGAATCAATATCATTTTAAGTGTGGATATGGTGCTGCAAAATGTCTATGATTTTGTAATTTTTCATATGTTTTCTAAGAAAACTAGTTTTTTTTCGGTTCTGGTGCAAGTCTTCAAGCGAAATTCCGCTAATTTGTGATCTCTTTTATCTTCTATGTTATCCACTTAATTTTAGACAATCCCTAAGGATACTACGCATTCCAAAAATGTACTCTTTACTTACACAAATGCTTTCAAAAAACTTTCAAAATCTTTCCATTGGCATTCGGAAGCGTTCAGTTTCAAATTCTCAGCTCTAAAATATAATGTCTCTGGTAATTTCAGTGCATCAAGCAACAGTACGGCTTGTTTTGAAATGCAACATTTTAGGATTTACTTTGTGGGACGACATTAAATTAAAATCACATTCTTCTGTGAAAATTCAAGACCCGGAACATAAAATTTGATTTTCTATTGAAAAAGTAAGAATGCGTCATAGGAGGTTAAAAATATTTGTGAGGCTTACGGGGGCTATATTACCTGTATACGAATTAAGGTGAACCTAGCAGACTGTAGCAAATAAAGGTAACTCTGTATTCTGATGAGATTGAAAGGAAATTGTTCAGTATGAGTTTCTGCAAACGATTTATTCTGATCTCAGCTGTTATTTCTGTGTCCCGAGATTGTAGCAAGTGATTCAAATAAAATGACCCGAATTGATTAACAGAAAGATGTTTAATTTTCAGAACATTCAATGTGTTAATTACCTAACGATTTTGATAAGGCTTTTTAATGAATTTTTCCTTCATTTTTGTGCTAATTTTTTGAAAAAGTTTTAAAATTGGCCTTTAGCAAGCACTTAACAATCAATCCCTTTATGTTAATTGCTTTATAAATCACCTTGTGAACACATTATCCTTTGGTGTTCGAAGTTATGGGTATCAGACAGATTGCACCTACTTATTAAGCCTGAAGTTTAACTTTTTTCTCTGTTGAATTTCTTTTGTAATACCCCAGTATTGGCTTTAATTCTGTATTTAATTTTCACACTTTTTTAAAATAAATTTTCGGTTTTTTTTTTTCATTTATTTATTTTTCAAACATATCAATGCTATTTTACTGCAGCTAATTCAATTCAACTCAAATTCAAATGAAAACGTTTTCTAACTCTCAATTTCAAAATATCACTTATCACACTTCAAATGAAATCGAAAACATATTTCAGTACTCAAAAACTTTTAAAATTTTTTTTATTTATTTTTCGTTTTCTTTTTAATTCTCTTATTAGTTATATTTTAGTCTTTTTTTTATAAAACTTTCTCTGTAATTGTCTCGCTCTCTCTTTTTACTATTACTATTACTATCAATTTATGATTTCAAAACGTTTCATTTTCTTGAGCACTTGTAAAATTCAGTTCAAGCACTAACTTAGACTCTCAAAGTAAACAAACTCTGATTTGTAAAAGAAATAATAAAAAAAATCATATTTTTTCTTTCCTTGTACAGAGTAAAAGTTTCAATTTTAATTAGTTTTCATTTAAAATACTTAATTCTTGTATGATTTAGTTAAAATAAATTAAGTTTTTATCAGCTAATTTCTCAATTTTTAAGTTTTAATGCTCTTGCACTATTCTATACTTTTTTTTTATATTATAATTTAATTATTATAATTTTTTAATTTTTATTTATTTATTTTTTATTTATTTTTTATTTTTATTTTCATGTTTAAAAATTTCGTTTTTTTTTTATATTTTATTTGAATAACGAAAATGAAAAAAAATTCCAAAAAATTTAAAAAAACACAATTTATCAACACTACACTTTACAAATTTCAACTAAAAAAAAAATACTTTCAAAAAACTAAAAAAAAAATGAATTAATTAATAAAAAAAAAATGAAAACAACCCCGAAAAACAAAAAAAATATAAAAGTAAAAAAAGATGACGATACTACAGCATCGTCTCTAACAACCGATTCAATTTCGGCACTGCAAGAACCCCAAAAAGAAAATTCCCCTGAAGTCAAAAAGTCTGATAAAACTTTGTCTGCTACCAAATCGAAACGTACCCAATTGACTTCTGAATCCGAATTTGTGTCCGATGCATTCCAAACTACTAACGACAGTGATTTAGAAGAAATTAAAGATGGTATGCGTAAACTTGGTATTGATAGTATGACCCAACAACAGCCTAATGCGGCTTTGAGTAATAATGATGGTAAGAATTCTTTTGTTTTCTTTTTCTCTTTTGTTGTTTTCTTTTCTTCTAAGTTACTTAAGTATTTATATTTTAAGTTAAATTTTAAGTTTTCTATACTAATTTGAAATGGACGAAATCAGAAAGTTTGGAAAGTGGTGGTATTAGAAAGAAAATATGATTCAATACCGTCTAGAATTATTTAAGTGGCTGGTTGACAGTTCTATGTAAGGTTGTTATCTAAATAGTGTACGCAGTTATAATGCATAGTCAGCTTGCCTGCTGTCACATGCAATATTATATTTTAATTTCCCTACAAATTTTGGAATTAATTTAATTAAGCTTTCGTAATAGACAAAATTCTGATGAGTTAATTTATCTGCGTGGCAAATTGTCTTTCGATTAACTCGCTTTTAATCAGTTATTATTTCCCAAAAGCACATATGTAATCAAAATCGATTATGAAATAAATTTTAAACAAACAACGAAGGTATGGAAACAAAAGCTATTTTGCTTTATATGTGATTTGACCATTTTAAATAGATCTGATTTTGGCGTGTAGTTCCTGTTTAATTTATTATTTTCGGTGGGGCGATAGCCATAGATCCTGAAATCTGTTGCGTAGCGAAAGCCACTTATATTCCACCGGATATTTCATTCAATTCAATGAAAAAAAAAAAAATAATAATAATAATCATATTGGTAATGCCCACTACCGTACCAATGAGTATTTAATTTTTTCTATGGCTCCTGCCAGTAGCAATTACATTACATTTGCCCAAGTATTTCCTTTCAATTTTGCTTTAAATTTTACTGTTTTGTTAGCAATACTGTAGAAACTTTTTAAACTACCTTTCAGTTTGCTGTAAAACAAGTGAAAAGCATAAGGTTTTCAAAGTTTTAAGAATTCAATGTGCTTCTGAATTATATGGGCTATGCCAACAAACGGCCCTATGCTCTCTAGAGGAGTAAAAGAAACATATATATGTAGATATATATGCCAACAAACACTTAACCCCATTTCTTTTGCTTTTAATATAAAGAATCTCAAATTTTCAGTATTTCCTGTGGATTTATAATCATAGTAAACCTCGTAGTTGGATCACAACTACACAGATTTCCCTGTGTCTCTAACATCAAGTCACCTTGGGGGTATATTTTTTCAATACCTTTCAATTTCAAATTATGATATTACAACTTTCGTTTGTATTATTTATTTGTTTATTAAGCTTTGTTTTTATTTATTTATTTGGTGACGGTTTATTTTACTAATATTTTATTTAATTGTTATAATTTTAGTATAGTTTTAAATTTTTTTTGTTTATATATTTGGTTTAAATTTTTGTTTTATATTTACCCAAAGGTTTAGTGAAATCGTTTTATATTCAAGTTATATAAAAAAATATTAAGTCTTTAAATTATTATCAATTTCATTATTTCTGTCGTTCAAATACGTAGCCTTTTGTTTGATAATTTATTGCCAATCATACCCCTCTCATGTCGGCAAGGGTACTTTTGATAAAAAAAAAAATTTTTGAAAAGCTTCTATCGAGAGAAATGCATTTTCCACCAACAATATTATTTTCCATAAATAGAGACAAATAGTAACGACTTGTATTCTGTCTGGACTATAAGTAGGAGTACATGAACGCTTCTACCACCATCACTATCGATGTGTATGACCCGACTTTGTGCTGATGTAAAACAGTCTTCTATTTTCAGACGATATAGCAAAATTTTTGTGTTTCGATTTTGTCACAAGGGACCGCTTTTTAAATTTCCATTACTATTTACCCCAGAAATGGGTTAGTTTTATAGAAATTTTGCCTAGATTTAAATATTAACGTAAGGGTCCATTAGCTTCTTTTTGTGTTATTTTGTATTCAGCCATATTTAAGTGGATACTTACTGACTTCATTGATCATTACACCGCTTTAGTCAGGATTACGACATAGCTTCTGTGTCAAGTTTATCCATGTGTTTTAAAGTCGATTCCCACTGTTACGTTGTCAGAATCGTAAACATGAAACACATTTTCAGTTGCCTGATTTGTGTTTTTGAATTTATTTTTCTTCCTTGTTATTGTTTACTGTTGATTCACACTACTATTGCTACAAGTTTTTCATTTCATATAAGTAAGAAAGGAAAGAAATGATTTCGAAATTTAATCTATTAATAGTACAAAGTTGATGTTTTAATGCATCCCCGAAAGCCTTCACAAGCGTTGGATTCGCTGCTTTTGAGAGCAATGAAAGTCTACCTTACTTCTAGTAGGTACTGTGTTGGCTTATTAGACATGTCCAACAAAACTAAATATGAAAAAATTCTTCAGCGACTGCCTCTCAACAGATTTCTGGCAAAGTAAATAAAATTGCCATGAAAAGTTTCTCAAAATTATGTCGTTCGGAGCCGATTTTAAGCCGTAGGCCTCACGACTCATTTATAAAATTAACACACACAACTTAAGTGGTGTGAGAAACTAGGTTGTAATCCTAGGTTGTAATTCTTAGTTAATCTTCTCTGGTTTTCCTTTCAATAAAACTAAATAAAACGTAGTATAAAACGATTTTTCTCAGACCAGGATATTTAGTTCTTAGGTTTATATAATATGTCTGTATATATATTTTTTGTTTACTATTTTTTGTTTGTTTTTTTTTGTATTTTTCATTAAAACATATTTGATTTGACATTCCATTAAAATTCATATTCATATTTAATCAAATAAATCGATTTTTCAAAAATATATTTGCCAAATGCAAATATAGACTTAATAGATTCGTTTAGTTGTTACGTTGTTCATTCAACCACATTTGATCATTTTTGTTTACATTTAAAACATTTTGCAATTACGATTAATAAAATATAGTGAATAATATTCAATTGTATTTAAAATATAAACTTATTTTTACAATTTTTTTTACATAAAAAGAAAAAGTTATTACAACAAAAATTAATATTTGCACGTTTTTTTCTCAAAGAATTATTAAAAAGAATAGATTTTGTTTTATTTCAAATTTCTATTATTATTATTATTAATAATACTTCATAATCACTATTATATATGTACTTAACAAAAATTCTGTATCAAAATATGAAATGATTTTATTAGTTTTTGTATATTTTTTTCGTTTGCCTTTACATCTGTTTTAAAATGTTTTAAGTTTGTTTAATTCTTTTAAAATCTCTTACCATCCATTAACTCAATACAATCGGTATAGAGCCACAAAACTAATTCACAAACTAAAATTTTCAAAAATTCTTTATTTGTTTAATCAATTTTGAAACTCAAATTTAAAAATTAAAAATTAAAAAAAAATCTGTAAAAAATACAACCCTGTAAATGTTGTATATTTTTCTCTTTTTTCTTCTATTTTTTTCTCTTTTTCTTTAATTTAATTTTAATACAAAACTAATAATAATTAATAATGATTTATTACAAACAGCTTTTACATTTAATTATTAAACAAAAAAATTTAAAAACCGATAACCGTAACTAGAGAGTAAATTTTTATTTAGAAAAATATAAATAAATACAAAGAAAAAAGTAACATATAACCTTAAATTACAAAACAACAACAACAACAAAAGCAATAAGTTAATATCATATAAACATAAATATTATAAAAAACCATAATAAAATAAATCTAAAACAAAAAAATAATTACATCAGAAAAATAAAAAGCGATACGTATTTATCAATTGAAATCCTATAAAATAATATACATACATATAATAATAATAATAAAAAATGATAATTTAATATTAATTATAATTAAAGTTTAAAATAACAATTTACACAGGACAAAAAACATTTCACACAAAATTACAATAAACGTTAAAAAATGTAACACAAAGGTTTGTTTAAAAAATATATGAAAAAAACATTTTTTTTAATATAAAGATTATGAGCATTACTATAGAAAAATATAAGCTTTTTATTACATATTTTATTATTAATTTAATTGATTTATTTGCTGATTCATTTCATTTAAGTTGAGTATAAAACAGAAAATTAAGAATAATTGATCTGCTTAGCAATAGTATTTGTCTTTTAGACAATATTATAACAGATATAAATAACAGGAGCTATTTATCAATTTATTTTTTATTGTTTTTTTAGAAACAACAATTAATATTTTATTACAATTTTTAGTTCATTTCATCAACTTTAGTATAAATTAAAATAAATATTTTATATTTCATTTTATTTAATAAGTTTTTTGGTAATATTTCATCAGTTGTTTAACCATAAAAAGTACCATACCATTAAAAGAGTCACTTATTCACTTTCCAAAGCAATAAGAGAGCCAAGACCAAAATTTCTTTTAGGAAAATAAAAATTTTCTTTCTAAATAATATAGGGAAATTGCAGAAAAATTTAACATCTTTTGAAAACATTTTGCAGAGTGACTTTTTATGGGGGCATTAACTTTTGCAGATGTCGTCATAGTCGAATAGGCTGTTTGTTGACTTATTAGATGTGAGGCCACGTTTCAAACCCCATGTCAGACATCTCCAAAGAAACATAATTTGGAAAAATATTTCTTCGGTGACTCCCTCTCAGCAGATTGCTGGAAAAAACTCTGAAAGGAAAGAAATTACCATGAAAAGTTTCTTCAAAATCTGTTCTTCGTAGTCTACTTTAAACTGTAGGTCCCGCAACTCTTGTATAAAATAAACATACACAACATGAGTGGTGTGAGAAGCTAGGTCGTAATCCTAACTGAAGGGTTGTAATGACCAATTATGTATGTAACATATGTATGTATTAGGTTAGAAGACGTGTACCTGTCAATAAAGACAAGTACAGTACCCGGAGCTCGAATTGACCCATTGTACAAGAAAACATTTGTATTAATTTTTACATGAATTAATACGATAATGAAGTCCAAAAAATATTCATTCCATGACAAATACGAGTATAAATATATACAGCGGTGTTTTCATTTAAATTGAAAAATTGTGGTTTGTCATCTCAACTGTACCCCTGTTTTTTTAAACTGAAATAACATTTAAAATATCTGCTTAGCTTCTAAAATTCTGTCCCAAAGTCTTTGGTAGTACTTCAGTAGTAATGCAACAAGCAATAGAATATTCTATGACCGTAAAGAGCGTTACTGTTTATATCATTATCTAATACAAATTATTAATTTAAAAGATTTTTTGATTGGGCCACCTACTATAACTGGGGTAATTCTAGAAGGTCAAGTCTTTAAATAAATTCTAAATATTTTTTTTTTTTTTACAAAATTTTGCACATCCCGTAATTTTCAATTAAAAGTTTTGTTAGTATAGTAGAAGGGAACTAAAATTTCAATTGAAATCCAAAGTGGCAATAAATTTTTAACGAGAATAAAATTTTACACTTTCAGTAGATTTACAACTTAAGAAATTTAAGATTTTGAACTTTAAGAAATTTTGCTTTATAATTTAATATTTTAAGAATTTTAGTTTTAAATTTAAATTCATTTTACTATAATTTATGTAGTTCTATAACAAAATAATATTAAAAAATTATGTGTTAATCTTAAAGTAGAATATAAATTTAAAAGCCTTTAATGCTTAAGCCAAATTCAATAAATTACTTCAACATTTTAATTTTAAATGTTCATAATTTTGTAAACATATGTACATATTTCTTAAACAAATCTTTGTTAGCACCTTAACGATAAGTGTCTCTAAAGTCAACAGTTAAGTACATTTCTTTAAAAAGAAAAAAATACAAACGAATTAAAAAAACTTTTTTCATTTCAATTGAGTTTTTAAGTTTTGTTTCTTTTGTTTTTGGAATTCTTTAAATTTATTTTGTTTTCAAAATATCCTTATATACTATCCTTTCTCTTTATCCTACCGCCAATATTTTGTTTATAAATCAATGGAAAATAAAAAAAATTATTATTATTATTAAATTCAATAAATATATCGTATATATTTTTTTAGTTCTTTATTGAAATATAATTGAACAGAATCGATTACAGCGAAATTAACTCGAATTGATACAAAAATCATAACAATTGTTTTTTCTGTTTATTTTTTCTTTTTTAATTCATCCTACAGAAGATTGAATGGATTTACGCTAAAAAATAAACAACTAAAAACAAACCAAAATTATTTAACAAAATATTAAAAAAAAAACAGAAACAAATTTAAAAATATTTGCAAACAAAAATTCTTAAGAAAAAAATACCCCAAAGAAACATCTAATAAAACAAAATGTATTATTGCAAACAAAAACAAACAAACAAAAAGAAATATTTACTCGAATGAAAACCTCTCCCAAAAAAAAAAAAATAATAAAAAAAACAAAATAATATTATTAACAAAAAGGAACATATACATACACAAAAACAAAATTGATAAGAAAAAAAACCGCAAAAACAAATCGCATAATCTAAAACGTTTAACATTTTGTGTGGTAAGTTTCGTAAATAATTGTTGGTTTTATAAATTTTATATAAAAAAAAACTGCATTACCAACAAAATTTATATAAATTTGCATATTTTTTTTCGTTTTTTTATATATATTATAGTGGTGTTCATTATTTAAAAGAAAAAAAATTATAAAAATAAAGTTTTCATTTCGTTTCCTTTTTATTATTATTCAATTACAAATAAATTTTAACAAAATTGTCTTTACTTTTTACAATTTTGTTAAGAATTTCTTTTTGTTTCAATATCTAGATTTTCAATTTATTTGTTACAACTAAAAAAAATTATATATATTTATATATATGTGTGTGTGCGTGTTACTTTCTTTTTTTTTAGTTGTTTAGATTAGTCATTTAGATTTTTATTGTTTAAAATTAAAATCATTATGCTGTTCGTTTACTATTTTGGTATTTATAATCGATTTTAGCTTTTATTATACAAATATTCAAAAAACAATTTTAAATTAAATTAAAAACAAAAATAATAGTTACATGCAGTCCACAACCGAATATATTTATAATTTTATTTCGTTTAATTCATTTACTCAATAGAAAGAAAAAAAACAATCATTAGTTAAATGAACTTTAGTTGGCGCTTTTTATAAAACTTCTCATTTTTGGCATTTCGATTACTTTTTTAATTGTATTCAATTTTCGAAATCATATCGAATTTCGTTTTTCCGTGCTTTGATTTCGAATATGTTTGTTATTAAAGGGTTTTAGGACTAAAGTTTCATTTGTCCTTTATCTACTTTATCTTTTTGTTTGCAGGGAAAACTTCTGCAAGAAAAGCATTTTACGTGTATAGAGCGGTTAAAGACGTAATTCTCTACAAATCGATGGAATATATAGGGTGGGAAATTTAAAAGTTTACAATTTACACAATTTGAAATTTTGCCAAATTGATTTTTTTGTTGTGAAGTACAATTGTTCCGTTTAAAAATGGAATAATATTTCATTCATATGGCTGCCACGGGTGGCCTCAGAGTATTTCATTCGATCGAACCCATTTTCGTGCACTTTTTCGAGTAAATTGGGTCGTATCTCGGCAATGGCATCACGGATTTCAGTCTTTAAATGCTCAATTGCCTCTGATTTGTCGACATAACACTTTTCTTTAACGACGCCCCACAGAAAAGAGGCAAACGGTGTTAAATCGCAGCATTTTGGAGCCAATTGACATCACCATTTCAGCTAATGAAACGACCATCAAACGTTTGACTCAATAAATAGATTGTGGCAAGTTACACCATCCTGTTGAAACCAAACATCGTTCACATCAATACCATGAAGAAAGGGTATAAAAGAATCGATTAGTAGCGTTCTAATTTTCAAAGAAATAAGGGCCAAAGATGCCTCCGCACCAAACAGTCACTCGTATTGGCTACATTTCTGTAAAACCGCGTTTGGGTGTTCTGAGCTTCAATTATGGAAATTTTGCTTATTAACGTACCCACCAAGATAAAAATCAAGTTCATCTGTGATTCGACAAAACAGACTGAATAAATTAAAACTAATGTGACTAATGTCGCCGTCGTCTAATAGGTAGTGTGTTGGCTTATTAGAAGTGAGGCCTCGGTTCAAACCCTAAGACAGCCACCTCCAACTGAAGGAAATATGGAAAAATATTTCTTCGACGACTTCCTCTCAGCAGATTTCAGGCAAAATTTCTGAGAGTAAATAAAATTGTTATGAAAAGTTTTTCAAAAATCTGTCGTTCGGAGTCGACTTTAAACTGTAGGTCCCGCCACTCATGTATAAAATTAACGCACACAACATAAGTGGTATGAGAAACTAGGTCGTAATCCTGACTAAAGGGTTGTTATGACCAATTATATTATGTAACAGATATGGCCGTTATCAACTGTCAATATGTCAATATGGCCGTTATCAACTGTCAAAGTTAGGAAGTTCTTTTTGAAATACCCAATACAGGATTTATTGTATATGAATGCATGTTCCAGCACATATGGCATACACATGCCGTACTTTGGGAACTGTTGACCGTTCGACAAACTATTTAATGTATTTAATCTATGCTAGTATAAGTGGTTTAATTTCTTTAAAATATATTTGATTAACCATGTTGTGTCTCTGTTACGTAATAAATAAATAAATAATGTGTGGCATTAAATCTTTAAATCCACACGTACTTTAACAATAATCCCCTTTAAGAACAAACGATTTATTATTAATCTGTCGATGAAATCATTGCACTAATTAACTAATAAATAGAACATTATAATCATTCTTAAATAAAAAAACAATAATTTTTTTTTGAAATAAAATTAAAGTCATTAAATTAAAATTCATGACATTTTAATTATTTTAAATCCTCTTAATGTCGAAATACTAAATACCAACTCACCACACAAAATAATAATTAAACAGTTTATTTCTATTTTTAATAGTATTTCAGTTTTGAGTTTCGTACAAATTATTTTTAATCCTTTAATCTATTTCCCACCCCAAACCATCCTATCGTATAATGTACGTGTAAACATTAACTTTAAATGACTTTATAAATATATTTTTGATTCTTGTTATTGTTTTTGTTGTTATATTTATTTATATCGTTTTTTTTATTCAATTTCAATTTAAATGGTTTTTTTTTGTTCGTTTTTTTTTTAAGGAATGCACTGTTAAAAATAGTTTTTAATTATTTTATTAGAAAAATTTAAAAAAAAATATTTTTTTTTAAATTAAATTGTTTAAAAGAAAAATACCGATATTATTTATCTTGTTTATTTTTATGTTGTATTGTATTTCTTTTAATAATAATTTCTTTTAATAATAATTTTTATTGTAATTAAGTAGCTGGAATGCTTTTTTTTATCAAACATTTATGTATTCATACAATATTAAAATGTTTTTTTTTTTAGAATTCTTTTTATAAATTTTTCTTTAAGTAAAACAAAATGTTGCCTGCATTTATTTTTATTAACAAATATTTATGGAATATTACATATATGTTATCATAAGTTATTTAATTTTCAACAATCATCTTAAAATAAAAAGCAAGCAAGGAATGCATTACTAAAAATTCAAATACAAATTTTAATTTCAATTTAAAAAAAAATTTTAATATTATTTTATTTTTATTCACTTTTCTTTAAAGACTATATTTCAGTTACCATACGTTTGCCCAAAAGCATTGTGTGTCAAAGTTTTTGTTTAAATTATCATCACGACGATTGACCATTTGTTAATTTGTTTGTTAAACATTAAAATAAATCTCATTATTATAACCATAATAATCGTTTTAAAAGTATACTCGACGAAGGTAATAATTAAATTTAAAATATTTTATTATAAATATTCCTAAAGCATATATACATACATACATACATACAACGGGTTTGTGGTTTAAAGCACTTATTTTATAAATCTATTTGTAAATAACACAATATTTTTGGGTGAACTTATTACTTCTAAAATACATTTTTTATATTTAAACGGTATTCCTTACTTGCTTATATATTTTAAGATGTTTTATTTTAATTGTTATATAAAGTGATCAATTATTTTTATAAAATTTAAATCGAACTATTAAGGCTGAGTCCCCTACATACATATGTACGTAGTGCACTGCTTTGTTACACTAAGAAAATATGTATGCCTGTTAAAGGTAGAGTTGTTGTTCCGCAAACGAATAAAGCCTTTGTATATAAACTCAATAAATTACGTCTGTTGTTTTACTTCTTTTTCAAAACCATTGAAGGCATTTTTGACACAATTGTTATATTTCCCCATTTAAAGGGTGGTTTTAACTTTTTAAAAATAATTCAGCTGGCAAACACATTTCTTAATTGCTTTTAAATTAATGTTTCCGTCAAAAAAAAAAAAAAAAACAACGTCTAATGCACGCACATGACCACAATAAATTATTTCAGAAGCTCGACAATATTCCTTCACTCAATACCATTTACTATCGTGAACAGATGTAAAGCGCCGTAGGCTTAAGTACAGCAGAAGGTCATATTTACTTCACCATGACCACCATGAGATTATAACAACAATAACAAATGCAATGCATAGGTCAGGTGTCAAGAAATGTCTCGGGAAAGTATAGGCAACGTTCATTACCACTGCAGCCAATACATTTTTACAGAGGGCGTTGTGAATGGCAATTACCTGCCTAGCTGGAAAAACTTGAATTCTAATCTGCGGCTGAGGCCATACGATCTATCGGACTACCGCTATAAGGTCTTCTTCAAACCTTCTTGCCTTCACAAAGTTCCCGGTGTCGCCAATGACAGTTACCTGTTATCCACATAGATATGTTCTTCTGAGATACCCTACAGGTTCCAAGAATGTGTTCCATTGATTCAATTTTATGGTCACAAAACCTATATGTAGTGCTCTAAACAACCCCCATTATAAATAAGTGCAATAAAATCGAGATAATCTATTCTGGGCTGCAGTGCCCTGTCAAAAGACCGGTTATCAACGTGGATAGTTTATTGCATGACTCAGTTTTCCTTTTACTTTCACCTCGCAACAATAACCCTGATTGCCTCAAAGCCATTTGATTTGAGTAGAGTATTTGCCTTTATTTATCTTTCCCCATATTAAGCATTCTATTTAAAACCATCCGCCCCCACTCACCGTAGGGTGTAGAATGTCACCTGCGTGCAAACCCGTTTGCTTGTTCCGAGAACCGCCGAGCGTAACCTTATGCCTACGTAGCTGATTATGCTTCCCCAGACAGTTTTATAATAAATTCGATTTAACCTCATAAGAGCCTAGTATTCAAATGGCTGCCTAGCTGTCAAAATGTGATGTTTAATGGTGCCTGAAATAGTTCAACTCATTTAATTCCTCATTACTTTCATATACAATATTAGCTACGCATATCCAACAATCCTGTGATTAGATCTTTCTCTAGGCTGCTCACTACAATTACCTCTATTCTAGTTATGATTCGAATTTGTTACCGACAATCGGCCATTTGTACACCGTACTTTAACTATTCGTATGTGGAACATTTCGCCTCCAACAGTATGTATTGTAACTTGGTCCATTTTCCCGCTTGAACCAACTATTTATCTAGTTTTGCAACACAATGCAATGCTGGACTACAGGTCATTTTATTCTTCTTCTTTAAGTTTTCTAAATTCAAAAGATCACGTACATACATATGTGTACTGAAAATAATTTTAATTGATCACTTTTTTTCCAAATTAAGAATATCCTTTATTTGAATATCTTTTATGAATAATTAAAAAAATTATTTAATAATTTTATAAGCTTTTTAAATATAAAAATATATAAAATAGATTATAAAATATATTTTTAAAAATATTATAACATTTAATTAATGTTTTATTTAAAAAATGAATAAACTCATATAACGTGTTCTAATCGATTTTCATTTTGTACAACTTTTTTTTTCTTGTGACACTAATATAGAGGAACAATGGGAAAAAGATTTAGAAGCTGAACTTAAAGACTATGAAGTTGTAGATAATGGCGCTAAAGACGGTGGTGGCCCTTCTTCATCTACTACACAAGACAATGACGACGAATTACCGACAATATCAAACCTGCGCACACGCTCAAACAACGATTGGGAAGAATATGCTGATTTGATTGAAGATACCGATGATTTAAAGTAATTAAGAGCTTATATCGTAGTTTTTTCTAAGTTCATACAAAAACTATGTTAATTTTCCCTTTTTTCTTCTTTTTTTTGGGTTCTTTTCTTAATTAATTTACTTCCCCAAAAAAAATACCAATTTTTTTATAATTTTAAACACATTTAACAATTTATATTATTTGTTATCTACAACTAACTATTCATGTGTATTTGTATTTAAATTTAAACTTTTGAAATAAATGGAATGAATGCTTCTAGAACTTTGAAAAGTTTAAAACGTGTTATGCTGGGCTATCCATGAAATTATGCCCAAATGTTTATTAAAATCTTTCATTCATAGAATTTGTTAAATTTTTTGATTTCTTTTTTGGTTTGTTTTTTTTTTAATTAAATTTTATGATTCCAAATTTAAGAACTAACTATATAAGCCTAACTAAAACTATTTAATTAATTTGAGAGTCAACATCAATCTACTACAATATACAACGGGTTAATAAATTTTTAACCCCCTTTCAGCCAGTAAATAGTAACAGAATATTTTGTTCCTTACACAAAACAAGACAAACAAAAAAAATAAAAAAAATAAAAGCAAATCCTTTACTCTATCTACATACAGTCAGACAACAACAACAACAAAATAACAAACAAAAAGAAAACATTTTAAATTAATTATCAATAAAATGAATATAAAAACAAATATAAATTAATTAATATTTATATATACATAGGGAAATATAATTAAACAAAGAAAAAAAACAAACAAACAAAAAACAATTGTTAAGATTAAACAAGTTTAAACAACATCAAAAAAGCAAGAAAAAAAACAAAAAAAAATTATTAAAAAATAAATAAATAAAGAATCATTATAAACAACAATTTGGTATAAATATTTATTATGATGTTTTATTATTAATATAATTATAATTATTATTAAATATTATTATTATTATTATTTATACATAAATAATATTATACATATAAATAATTAAATAATGGATAAACTAAAATTACAAAGAAGAAAAAAAACAAGTAAAACAAAATGCATTTGAATTTATGGTGTATAAACAAAAAATAAAAAGAAAATATATATTTAAAAAAAAAAACACATAAAAAAATAAATAAATTGTTTAAATTTTAACAAAAATTAAAAAAAAAAAAACAAATAAATGACATAAAAATATATATAAATATTATAAAATGAAAATTAAGTAAAACAAACAACAAATGTATAAAACACTTTAATTATATTAAATAAAATTAATTAATTGAAAATAAAATAAATAAAAATAAAACCCTACATTTATCGTATTTAAAAAAAAGAAAACAGCAACAACTATAAAGACGTTTTGTTTAAAATGTTTCATTTGTTTATATGTTTGATTTTTATTTATTTATTCTTTGCCAACCTAAAAACAAATAGAAAAAATTATTTTTAAAAATTAACACAAAAAATAAACAAAAATCCAAAAAAAAAAATTAAAACGTAACGAAAAACTGCAGTCAAAATTTATAAAATTGTAGTATACAAAAACAACAACAACAAAAACAAACACAAAAATAGTGTAACAGTAATTAAAAAAAACAGAATGAATTATTTGTTAGACATTTAAATGCTATATATTTAAACAAAGTTCAACAACAAGGACAAAAAAATATTTTTTTTTGTTTATGGTTTTTGTTGATTTGCTTACAAAAAAAAAAAATTAAAAAAAAATACAATAAACATTAATAAAAATAACGAAAAAATAACGAATTGTTTTTTATTTAAACTGTTTATCTTTAAATGTTATAATGCAATATAAATTTAAAAAAAAGTTACAACGTATTTGGTATTATTTTTACAAGCTAGGCAATCAAACAAAAAAGTGAAATTTACTAATCGTTTATGGTTGTTTAAAAAAAAAATTAAATAGCAGTTGCCATTTGTACTACTCAACGATACAATAGAGCCACTCGAATTTAAACTCTTCACCTAAAAAAAATGATAAGGAATCGTTTGTTGCTTTGCAAACAATTTCAATTTTAAAAATATATGAATATACTATGTAATGTTATCATATTAATTTGTTATTGAAAACTTTTTTATTATTTGAAATATAAAGCCAATCACAGCTTAATTTGTGAGCTTAATGTTTAATATTACATTGGATTTTATTATTTTAAGGAAAAATATGAATGAATTAAAATAATTACAATTCAATCACCTAGTTTTCATTCATTGTTTTTGAAAGCTAATATGCATTCAATTTCTTAAATATTATTCAACTGTTTTAATAAAAATTATAAGTCCGTGATATCCTTAGTCTTGCGAATAAGAGATTAAAATATAAAAAATAATTTTTTTAAACTTATTTGCTATATTTATAATTTTTTTTTAGGCAAACCTAACTTAAATATGCTGCCACTTAAGTTTAATCTTAAAGGCTCATTGCAATTGTTTTCAGACCAAGTATTGTGGCCCTGTTATTGAATACCGTTGCTTGCATACTTTCCATTATGTAGAGTCTGGCACACAGCTGGTGTAGTATTGCCTTTATTTTAGTTTATTAACACGAGATAACTCGTAGATTGCGTTACCTTCTAGGGTGCCAACTACGAGTTATCTCGTACTCACTGCATGTGAAAAAATTAAATTGTCATTTTTGGCCAGTTTTCTGAAAATTGCCGTGGCAGTCAACGTATTTGAATTTGTAGAGTTTTACGCCGATAATATTATTCATTAAAGCATTCGATTTTTTTTAAATATTTTTTTTTAGTTAAAAAATTGTGATGCACATTTAGGGATATTCGCTTTAATAAACTCTAGATTGTGTAAAACATAGGCAAAGACAAACAATTTCAGAAAAACATTACTCTTTACCCAAATATGTAACATGCTGTGTATTAACATGACCCTATATTAACCCCATAGGAATGCTATTAATGCCAAACCTCATATTGCTTAATATGGCTGTGGAATCGCAGACTAATTTCGATAATTTTGAATTTCAAATTTTTATATTGTCTAACTGGAAATATTTTACTACGATTCACCTACCGTGATAAAGCTGAATTATGAAAGCAATTACCGTTATTGAAAATATTAAAATTTGCTATTTTTCTATTACATTTGCTATTTGTTATTTATTTTTTCTTTTTTTTATCTAAGGAAGTAACGTATGAAGAAAAACAATTAAAATCAGATAAATTTCTTAAAAAAATAGGAGAAATGAAGATTTATAAAATTAATAAGTAGTGGCTTATGTATTTGGATTCGAAAGAAAATTCATTCGAATTTTATGCTGTAAAGCATTAGGTTTTTGAAAATTTTTCTTTCAAATCGAAGTATCTACTAACACACCATTTGCAAATATTTAATCTTAAATAATTAAATTACACTCTAGGCCATGAATAATTTTCCTTTCTAACTTTTATAATAGAAAGCGAAAAATTCCTCAAAAATAAAATATTCATTTTTATTTACTGCAGTGTGTGGTTTTTGTCCTTTAAGCAACTACTAGGTATTCAAATAAGTGTCAGATAAAAAATAGAATTTTTAATTGAAAACATGCCAAAAGTATTGAAATTGTTGCTTTCATGATGCACAAGTTTTTTTTGACAACCTAGAAGCTTATAGGATAAATCATTAAATGGTTATATTTATATTTTATGTTATGTTGCAACATTATTATTCCAGAACTAACCCTTTACAGGGGATTTTCATATTCTCCAGAAATTTCGTTTGTTTCCCAAAAAGGTTTTAGTAATGTTTTAATGGATTCAAGCGTTAAAACTATTTTTTGAATGCATTTCTAGAATTCATAAATAGAATCTAAAGCACGATTATCAAGAAGAGTGTTTTAATAAATAAAAAAAAATATTAGTATTATTCGTCTATTCCAATGAAATATAAGAAATTTGTACTACAATTAGCCTCTTAAAATTTTCTACATGATTGAGGATTAAAAGAGATTTTGTAGATTAAGATGTAAATTAAGATTATAAATCTGGCTATAAAAATTATTTTCGATTTAAAACAGATTTATAAAACATAATTTATATGTAAATTTGTTTTACAAATATTTTCAAAAATCAAAATTAATTTTTCTGAATATGTCACTAAAAGTCCTTTCACAAAGTTTCATGTTAACTTACTAAACATTTAGTTTTTTTACTGCCCTTATATAAGATTTATTTAGTTTTACCTTGTTTGTGGGTTTTAAATGTTTTAGGGTTCTGGTTTAAGATTTTTAATTTGCTTCATGAGATTTTTAAAATTTGTTTTCTTCTCAGTTTTTACTAAATTGTTTTAAAATGTCGGCTTAGAAAATGTTTTTTTTTTAATTAATACTACTTTTTTCATAAACGTCTCAATTGCTAAAGAAATTTTCTTAACTCTCTAAACAATTAATTTCTTTCTCCCTTTGAATATTATAGTATAGTTCGATATTTACTTAAACTTATATGAAAATCCTTAATCATACATTTCTTTATTAAACTAAATTAATATTTTTGCAAATTGTTGTTAGCACGAAATTTTCTAATAAAACAAAAAATTATTTAAAAAAAACAACAATTATATAAATTATAATTTTTCTACTTTTAATCAATGTTACACTTTTTAATTAACTAAATGTCTATTTATATAAAAAAAACAATAAAAAAACAATTTAAATTAAAAAAAGACACATTTTTCGACTCTTACTGTAGGTGTAATTAAAAAAGGGAATAACTATTTAAAAAAACAAACTGCTAATATATATATATATATTTTCTTATATATATATATAAATATATATATATCTATCGTATATAAATGTATAACTTTGTATATTAAAAACAAAAAAACCTATATATTTACTTCGCCAATATACTATACATATATATATACAATATAAAATACACAGTTTTTCTGGTAAAGTTTTTTTAAGTAAAAAAAAAAGTTTTTTTTACATTGATTTGCATTCTTTGAAAGGCCATTAGATTTTACATGTACACAAAAAATTATATTAAAATTCATTAAAAAAAGAAACAAAACTTTATAATATCGTATATAAATGTGTTTAGATATTATAATACATACATAATGTTTAAGTAATATGCATCATAATTAAAACTTATAAATACTAATAATAATAAAACTAAAATGAAACTAAAAAAAATAAAATTATAAAATGTTATTTGCATTGTTTGTTAAGTATTGAAATAATAAAAACAACACATATTTAATAAACACCACCTCAAAAAAAAACCCCCGTCAATAAATATTATTAATTATAAAATCAAATAAAATAATAATAAAACACTAATATTAACATCAAGCAATTGAAACACTACAGAAAAATACACGGATGGTTAAATTAATAAAAAAAATAAATGATTTTTGTTTTCTTTATAATTAAAATTTAAAATTTTTAAATATGAATTTACACATTATGTTCTTAATATTATAATATAATAATTAAACTTTGAAATTATATTCCAAAACAATTATAAGAATTTAAACAATTTTCCACTTGCTATGGCAAGCAATCAAATTTTTCGAAAGAAATTAAATTAAAATGTAGTTTTGCTACTGAACAATTTATTTGTATTAAAAAATATAATTTTTAATTATTATATTATAATATTTCTTTTTCTTTTATTAATAAATAAAAATTAACAACCATTCATCAGCTCACAAAAAAACTTAAAATTTCCTCTAAAATTACATGAAAAAAGGAAAAATATTAAGAAAATTCAATTATTCATTCAATAAAAACAAAAAAAATTAAATACATTTTAGCAAATGATTAAATAAAAAATCATACTATATAATATAAAGAAAAAAAAGAAGAAGAATAATTATATAAATAATAACTTGTTAGTTGAAACATAACACCCAGAGTAACTATATTAATAATAATAGCAAAACCAAAAAACCATAATACTAAATAAAAATGATATTAATTTATTTATACATAAAAGAAAGGGAAAACTAATATGTATAACAACAAAAAGAAAACAAAAAATTATTAATAAATAAAAATTATTTAAATAAATATATACATGATGTTTTATTACCCAACAAACCATCCCCTGGATCCAGAGTTATAAGCGTTTAAAAAGTTATATTAAACTTTGGACTTTCTGGACTTGATCATTTTTATTTTAGCACGATTTAATAGTATGACCTCAGACCTTTCTTGAATAAAACCTTGGACATTCATTCATTTTAGTAGGTCGGATGCATCCAGAGTTATAAGCGTTTAAACATTTTTATTTACTGACATTTGCTTGCTGTATGATTCTGTTGGCCTGGTATTTCACAAAAAAATGTCGACAAGAAAGTTGAATGGAAAAACTGTTTGTGTGGGTGGGTGGTATTTGACAAAAAAATGTGGAAAAGAAATTTGAATAGAAAAACTTTTGTGTGGGTGGGTGAATAAAAACTTGGACATGGACCTTAAAGTATGACCTCAGACCTTTCCAATGGCACCCCTTTCATTTTAATAGGTCGGATGGATCCAGTGTTATAAGCGTTTAAACATTTTTATTTACCGACATTTGCTTGCTATATGATTCTGTTGGCCTGGTATTCTACAAAAAAATGTCGACAAGAAATTTGAATAGAAAAACTGTTTGTGTGGGGGGGTGGTACTTGACAAAAAAAATGTCGTCAAGTAATTTGAATAGAAAAACTGTTTGTGTGGGTGGGTGAATAAAAACTTGGACATGGACCTTAAAGTACAACTTCCGATCTTTTCAATGGCACCCCTTTCATTTTAATAGGTCTGATGGATCCAGAGTTATAAGCGTTTAAAAATTTCTATTAAACTCTGGACTTTCTGAACTTGACCTTGGACTTGATGATTTTTATTTAGGCACGATCTGAAAGTATGACCTCAGACCTTTCCAATGGCACCCATTTCATTTTAATAGGTCTGATGGATCCAGAGTTATAAGCGTTTAAACATTTTTATTTACTGACATTTGCTTGCTGTATGATTCTGTTGGCCTGGTATTTGACAAAAAATTTCATTGCGAGCAACAGGAGAAAAAAAATATTGTGCCGTTGCTGGGTAGGGGTAGTAAGAAAATAGTTGTTTTTGACTGACATTTTATTTTCTCCCTTATTTCGTAAAAAATGAAATAAAACCGTATTTTTTAGAATTTTTTATATTTTATTTAATGCTAATTCTTACTGTTGTTATCATATTATTTATATGTACATATATTTATTTAATTAATTTAAAAACAAATAAAACAAATAAAATTTAAAAATAAACACGAATGGAAGGATATTTTTTAAAATTGACATTATAAGGCAAACAATTTTACTTTTACTCATAAGACTAAATATACATATATTCTCAAATATACTTGAGCTGTTTCGCATAAATTATAGATCGTTTTAAAACAGAAATAGGAGGAAAATCGGTGTATATTGGATTCCAAAGCTCTAATGACAGCACATCCAGTACAAAATGATCGTCGTAATTAAGATGTGCTGAGGTTCGGCAATGCCGATTTAGATCTAAAGCTTTAAGAAACCTTCTGCTTGTCGTTATATATAATGCCTTTGATGATCAGTTGATGTCAATAATTCATGTTTACAATAAATCTATTGTTACGGATGTGGTGCAACGGATGTATTGTTTACTGAAATTGTATATCTTCCTCGATCTGGATAAGTCCACATCGCGTAGCCAGAGATAAATTCCCAAGCTAACTGTTGTAGATCGCATTTCATCGCTAAAAACTGGTTATATTGTATTTCTGACAGTGATTATGCGTTTTTCTTTTGTGTAATGCTACATACTTAAAGTACGCAGTAATGATATGTGGATAGTAACACTCAATTTAGTTATCAATCAAACCAATTTAGGATTTTTCATCAGATAACTTCAATTTCTCCATCAGTTTTAGTGTTTTGCGAGGCAGTTTGCTTTCTTTGATTTGTAATGTCGTTGGTGTGTTGGTGTGTTGGTGTGAAAAAAGTGGACTCAATGAGAGTTTTTCTCAATTCAAAGGAATTCTTTTTCGAAAACGATGAATATTTAATACTTGTTTAACATGGTATTTCTGTAAAAAATAAAAATAAGAAGCATTTATTGAAATATGTATTGTAGGAAGTAAAAATTTAAATAATAAAAATATGTATGTACTCGTATATTAGTATATACCCAGCTAGCCAGATACCAATGTACTTCACAGTTCTGTTCGCCTGGTACCTGAGAAAAAAATGTCGCTGGTAACATTTAAACGTCAGATACATACCATTCGGTCGTTTACACACATGAACTTTTTTACAAATGATTTTGGTTTTATGGCTACAACTTCGTTGTTTCAAGCAGTTTGAAGAAACACTGTGTAGCACAGGTTCGAATAGGACTCTGGCGTTAATCGATTCAAACCAAATCTTACTGAGCAGACATGTCAACATAATTCAACATTATCAGCTGTCAAATCAAAGTTAAGATATCATAGTTCTTATGCAGTTAAAAAAATACCCGATGTAATTTGGGCTAATACTCCAAGTTTTCATTGTACTTGCAAGTAAGTTGTCGCCTTCATGTATGAACCGGCCTTAATCTATGCCGACTATACACAGGTAAGGGCAACACTTGTCAGGTTGTCTTTTCTCACATATTTCCCTATAGGTTCCACTTGCGTTTTAGTATTCCAGTTACCATCAGATTATTTTACTGTCCTAAGATACTTCTTGCATATGATCCCTGATCAAAATATCTTCAAAATTCTTCCTAGATCTCTGTTGGAGAACACTTGTAGACCGTTTATGTAGCGGGATCCTCAGTTCTGCATTTTATGTACATATGCATATTCATACAACAAAATTGATTTTTATATTAAAATTGAACATTTTAATCTTTGTCTGCCTTGAAATATGTTTCAGGCTTTAAATATAGGCGCGGGATGTTATATTTCCTGTCAATGATGCTAATTAAATACCAATACAAGTACCAGTTGAATAAAAACACTGTTTTTACTCATTTTCGTTTTTGATTTTAGATCCGGTAACCGGCAAATGCTAATTTGGCCTAACTTTGTTTTACAATGATAACGCATAGTGCATAAAATTGATTGCAGGTTTGCTTAATATTTTATTAACAATGTTTTCAAATAAATATATATTGAATTATTTTATATTTATGAATTCTAAATACATATATCGATTAAATTCTTATTTTGTAGAACGAAATTTAGAATTTAGCTAGAAATTTTTGTTGATATTTTTCACATTTGTTATCGTCTTAATGAAATTATAAATAAACTAACTTTAAAATATTTAAAACCATTTTTTAATTTCAATCAACAAATCTTTACTTTTTAACAATTTTAACGAACCAGTTTGGTTATAAACATCGATAAATCTTTGCATAGACATTAAAATCTTAAATTTAGCTAGTTTCTTATATTCTTAAAATGTTTTCCCCTTAGACCAAAATAATTGTAAATGCATATTTTTTAATAATTTTTTTACTAATTTTTAATTTTATTTTGAAATACAGATTTAATGTTGTAAAATTTATAATGTTATAAATTATTTAATATTTAAAAAATTGTCATAAATTGCTTCCATAATTTTTAATCTAAATTAATATTATTATTTAATCAGCCCTAAGATCATAATATCGAAGGAAATCGCACAAGATTATACTAGTTGCACTCGTTATTCAACTTGTATACAGAGGAAATAATTCGAATTATTGGAAAGAGAAAAAATAAAAGATATAATGACGGTACAGCACTAATAGCAATTAGTTTCGGAGTCCTACAGCAGTAATTTATATGGTCTGAACATAAGAGTTATAAAAGCGAAATAGTAAGCAAAAAAAAATGTTCAAACCAGTACAGCGCAAAGGAGAAAAGAAATAGGAGTAGAGCAAGTATTCCTTATATATTTATTAGTCAATATAATCCTTTATTTTAAACTTTTTAAACTTTTCATGGCAATTTTATTTACATTCAGAATTTTTGCCAGAAGACCGCTAAGATAAAACATGACAAAAAAAATACTTTTTTCATGTTTCGTTTGGAGTTTGAATCACGGATTTTTGTCTAATAAGCCAATAGCGGTGTGAAATATAATTGAACCCCAAATTTCCGGTCCTCTTGACAAATTTGGAATCGTATTGCTTGTTCATCTTATGTATTTTCTTGCACCAGGGTTAACAAAAAGAATATCTGGATTCATCAGTCTATATAATATTGTGCTAGACAGTTAGACTAAGGCCAGTCAACGTGATTTTATGAATTTCCTGTATCTTCTTATTATTTCTTTTGCTTTGTTTCAGTTTCATTAATCAAGTTTGTCTAGCTTAGCGGGTAATTGATATTCTATAGCAGGTCTAAGATGATCTATCATTGACTAGATGAATTAATTTGGGTCCAACCTTTGATTTTCAAATCAATATTAAAGCCAATATAGTGTTATGCTTTACTGATATGAGGCCCAGCCTGCAAAGGAGCCAAAACAAAATTCTGAGTACGTTAGCTGTATTCTACCATTTACAAGCAGCTTAACGGGCCGCTAGTTACAACAGAAATTGGAAAATATTCAGAAAAAATATGTAGAAAAGCTGGCACAACATTCAAATCCTTTAGTCCGCTATATTTTAAATGCCGGTGGCTACTTCTGTTTAAATAACAAAGACATTGCTGTCCTCATTCCACACATTTAAAACATTTGTGCTCAGCGTTGGTTGGACGCCAAATAATAAAAAAAGATTTAAAATTCGTAGTTTTCTTAGGAAAACCCAATAAGTGAAGCCTAACGATAAAAATACCAGCTTGCTAAACGCAGCTGAAACAGCCAGTATATGAAACAAGATTGAAGGCGGAATATTAACAATGTTATGTATCGATAGAGACGCCAGTGGTGAAGTATATTAAAGGTTGAATCCAATCGACAACTCATTAAAAATGTTAAAAACTCAAACATAATGAATACAGAGTCTCCAAATAATTATCAAAGAAAGAAAAGTATTTCGAATAAAAACATTCAAAAAGGTACAGATCTCAGAAATAAACAGTGTTGTGAACTGCAATGTTATAAACTGTAATTGTACGGGTACTAAATCTGAATCTAAATTAAACTTTTAAATGATAAGTGATACAAATAGCATATAATTAACATTGGTTCCATGACAAGCGTAACATATTTTCTGCAGCTTCATACGTTATCAAATCATCAAGTTAAGTTTACTGTTTGTTTTCTTTTCTAAAAAAAATTAAATGATCTCAAGGCTAATTACGTTCTAAAAATAATTTGTTATAAATGCTTATGTTTACATTAAAATAACTTAAAAACAGTTTGTAAAATTACAATCACTTGGTTCTTAGAGATTTGCGGCAATCGTTGAAATTATAAAATTTTTGAATTTGCCTTAAAATTATACATGAGTGCATACTTATAATACTAACTAATCGTTTTCTTAAGAATTACTCTAGGAAATATATAAATAGGAAATTCCAAATAGGAATAAAAATATGCTTCAGTGATAAGAGCACAATTTTTGTTGATAAACTTTGGAAAACCCAATATGAAGAAAATATTTTCTTATTTGTTCCCGCCAACAGTTCATCATACTAAAACTAATTGATTAATTTGGATAAAATACAAAATATCCAATTCTCATAAACATAGATAAATAAATAAACACACAAATCATTAAAAAATCTTAAAAACTTAAAAAAAAACTTTTATTTATAAAACTGCATCATCTATTGCGTATAATAATTTGTTATTAAATTTTAAAATTTAAATAAATATCGGTCTCTAACCACCAAAAAGACATAATCAATAAGACCTCCAATTTGTTTAATCTTTTAAAAATGTATTCTTACAAGTGGTAAGCATTTCCTATTCTCTCATGCCTCAATCGAAAAAAAAAACGAAAAAACGAAATATATTCATATTTCTACAAAAAGTAATTTTTAAGTAATAAATAATAAATTGTAGCTAAACTAAACCCTAAAAGTAACATTGTTTATGTCTTTTAAACAGTCAGAGGTCGGTATATTCGTTAATTTCGTTTTTTAGGTAAAAATATATTTAAAATTATTTATAAATTATTATATTATTTATACTAAAAAAATTACTATTTCCACACCATCTTAATTATCGTATTATCGTTATTGTAAATTATAATCTAATTATCTTTATAAAAAATTTTTTGTGAAATAAACATACAATTTTGAGAATTTTTTTTCTAGTTTTGAACCGAGAACAGGAATCGATGAAAATGGAAAAGTTGATCTGAAATAAAAGGAACGATTTATTAGTAAAGCGTATATGTATCTAACGGTATTGTAATATTAATTTATTACTAGGAAAGTAACTAACTAAGACGTTATAGGCGTTGTTTAACAGACCAGAGTCTGAGAATCGAATACTCAATCCACACAGTGATAGTCCAAAGCATTACTAACCCTCTTTTATATTTAGTTTATTAAAAAAAGGTATCTTCTAATACCACAAGACAGTACATTTAATTCAGAAAAGTCAATCAAAAATCAAAATCTTGCAACTACCTGCCGTTAAGGATAACGCTAAAGAATTTATGCTACTCTTTAAAAAATTAATTCCTATCAGTTTAACATTTTTAAAAATAAATGCGAAGTTTTAACTGAAATTCCAATAATCTAAAGGAAAGCATTTTTCATGACTTACAACTAAACATAGAACATTAACTAACTGAGAAAAGAATTTCTTCGAAAATATGTTTTTTAAGTTTGTTTCATCGTTACATGTTCTAATAATTTGCTCAAAACGTGTGGCATCAATGTGCATATCTTTAGAAAAAATTAAATGTGGAAATGAAAATCAGACAATAAATTAAAACAAAAACTTTAGATTTGTTCCATACACCCCAAGTAGAATCACCTCTGGGAGAAGTTTCTGAAATTCGTTAGACTTTGGTAATGCTATTGTAATGGTTATTCTTCGAATTAGGGAGGCTCATACAGAGCATAATATAAATGTGGGAATTAAAAAGCGAGTCTGAAAGCTTGAATTTCAGTTCCATCATCGAATAATCGAATAATCATTTGCTATTAGATAAGCAATAAATTATAATAAAGAATCCGATTTTAAGTCTATTCCTTAAATGATCGAGTGAGAAACCCTTTTTTCAATGGGTACGTTAAAAATTGTTGAATTTTGTATGCAGTTTTATAGCTGCGGTTTGATAATTCATTAATTCGTCAAAAACGATTGAAATTTCAGCGCTACAGTAAATAAATGTCTCGTGATTTCGGATTTTTTGTTGTACAAACTGGAAGCATTGGTTGAGGTTTCACATACTATACTGCGCACACGACAACATAAATATATTTTGGGGCAAGTTTTATAAGTAATTAATCTTAAGTTTTGTAGCAAAACCTACAAAGTCATGTGTTTTGCCCCCATTAGACAATTTTTTGGTGGCATAAATGCAGTTTAAGACATACAAGGACAAAAAGCCCTAATTCTGGCCAAAAAAAAAATCTCGTTGGGTTTATCCAAGCCGCAGTCGTAGGTATTATTCGTATGAAATAATCTTTGAGGTATACAAGGCCAGGTACTATTTACCGCCCCAACTAAATATTTCATTCAGTTTTGTAATTGTTTTTTATTTTTCAAAGGGTTATACCATGGTATAAGAAATATATACCATGGGTTATACATTGAACAGAGGCATATTTAATTAAAACATACAAGTATTGAAATATAATTTTATTTGCGACTTTTGTTCGTACTTTCAATTTTCTCGATTAAAACTCTTGCCATTTTGTTGACGTATTTCATTTCCTGTTCTACAACGATTTTCTTTTTTGTTAAAATACTTTTAAAATTTAATATTTTCTAATTGCTAACAACATTATAAAAGTAAATAATTAATTTTCTCATTGCAATATATAAACTTACCTTTTTCTAAACATTGTATAAAACTCAGTACAAAATCCAAATCATAACTTTGTAATGCTTTTGGAATTTTCATTGAAAAGGTCTTTCAAATCCCGCTGGCATAGACGATGAAGCCTGCTTTCTTTGTCTAACATCATACTCAATACTTTTGTACAGGGGACGATTATATTCCAAAGCTTTATGTTTCGGTTGATTACGATTCACCACAGCATCTTTCCATATCATGGCCAGTAGTATGTAAAAGCCTCCAATCATTTTATTAAACAATTCGATTATTTTGAAAATAATCGGTGTTAAAACATGCGTCAAACGGCTTAATTCAAACATAAAACGTAAGGTAAAGATGCCCAAAAACTTTACACCGACTAGAGCACCCGATAATATGGAGACAATAAGTAGGCCCATAAATCTTAGAAGACCCTTAATATTTTCCTTTGAAATGTCTTGAGCCATAAAATCATATACGGTTTTTTTAATGGTAGCCCACCATTGTTGCAGTAATATTACGAAATCATCAAAACTTATTTGATTATCTATTAAAGATGCGGGTGTCTGAGTTGAAGAGTTGGAGGTGGTGTCTAGGGATGCGTTGGTTTTATCACATATTTGCGGGTTTTGGTTTATAGTTGGTACTTTAGACCATTTAGGACTATTTTCATCTTCTTCCACATTTTGCACTTCCTTTAATTTTAGAATTATTTCATTGTCACGAAAGCGTATACTTTTGATGCTAAACCAGTATTGGCCAAATGCTAAATCATTCATTTCCACCCATAGGTAGGTGTTCAAAGCAAGTGGTGGGTTATTTATGCCTGTTAGTTGTCCGCTAGTAATGCCTATCCACATATGGGGATTTTGATGGCTATAGAACAGCTGCAGTTTATCACGTATATCTCTGAGCATTTTATCCAAACTTTTCTCAGATTTTTGTAAACTTATTATATCTCTATAACCTTTAACCTCTTCAACGTAACGTCTTTCAACATAAAACCCCCTAAATAGACGCGACTTGAGCAATTGCTTACACAATGATTGCAAGGCGATTTCATGGGGATTTGTGGGTACTGCAGCAGGCGAAGTGTTGTTCCCTAGTAGGCTTTGATCGGCCATTTTACTTTGTAGATCTACCATATGAAATATATTTAAATAAATTTATTTTTAAATAATACAAGAAAAACGTTTACCTTGAAGAGTTGTTGCTCAATTACCAATTAAGTAAGAAGATTGAATCTATTTTTGTTGTCTCTTGTTGGTGGCCCAGTGTTTTTGGACTTCGTTCGTATTGCATTCACTTTTAAGCCAATTGTTGTTATAATTTTCCTCATAAAGCACTAAACACTGACTCACTTCTTTTTTTTTTTTGGTTTTATTCTTTCTCTCTTTTTTCTTTTTGTTAATAAAACTAAAATTACTTACTTTATACGGCAATTAAACAATTCTTTTACTGAATGACTTAGTGAGTCTGCTTAACAATTTAATTTTTCACAATAATAATTTTACAATTGATCACAAATATTTATTATTTTTAACACATAATTTTCGATATTTTTTAACAAAAACTAATCTTTTGTTTTATAAACTTTAACTTTTTTGTAAACAAAATTAGGAAAAGTGGAAGAAATAAATTGTGCCAGCTGTGGTTTGACACTTGTAGTGCTGCCAGATTGGTGCTAAATGGAATTGTATTTAGTGTTGCGGTTTTTGTTGTTTTTTTTTCAATCAAAATAGTTTGGTTATTTTTTTTGTTCAACGTCATTGACTTTTTGTATCAAAATATCTAATTTTTAATAATTATTGTAAACTAATAAACATAATATACATTTGAATAACTAAAAAAAACTATGAATTTAATAAATTTTCTAAATTTTTTTATATTTTTTTCTATTATAGTTTTTTGATTACAAAATTTATTCCTTCTGGCAATTTTGGTTGGGTAGTTGGGAAAATGTTGTTTGTTCGTGAACGGGGTCTCCAAAATTAAAAATACATTTTTAGTGTGGTATTCTAACGTGGTGAATGTTTGCAACGTGTGGTGAATTTGTCGTGTGGTGATTAAAATAGAAATTTACCAAAGTGTCGTTACTCGGAAGGAGTACTGTATTATCATAAATCATTGTACTGTATGTTGTGAGTTAATTTGTGTGTGTCTAGAATAAATAATCTTCAACACCATTAGCGGAGCCAAAACAAACCACCCGGAAACGTATCATTTTTTCTTGTGGACGTTCTGAACATTATTATGTGCCCTGCAGAGAGCGGATTGTGTCTAAGGCATATTTAAAGTGTTTGTTAGTATTGCCATTTATGTTTTACTTTTGTTGTAATCATAAACAGTTAAATGTTTTCGGTTGTGTATAGATGGCACTACGTCTGTTTTAAATTGAAATTTAATTGAAATAAATATACAAGAGACTTCTTGAAAAACTACGACTCAGTCAAAAGTGTAAAGTTTTTGTTCAATAATGTCAATAATCTATGAATACGCTACTAATTGTAAATAAGGCAGATGACGGAGCATTTCCTTCCTACGTTTTCTGATGATCCATAGACTCAATATTATTGTCGTGAAGATGGTACGACCGTACAATCTATTGTACTGTTCCCTATCTATATAGGGTATCCTTATAGTGTCTCCTCCAAGTCTGGTTTACCAGACAAATTTCAGAATGCTGCTCGGTGTCAACAAAGACAATTCCCTGTCGACATGTGGATTTAATACACTCGGTTGTCTTTTATTTTTTTTTATTTTAAGGGTTGTCTTAATTGAATCCTTATTGGACCACATTTCGCTTGAAATTATCGATAGAGATCCCTAAAATGCCATCGATGTAATTTTAAATTGAGATTAATATATTAATAACCCTGGTAAACTCAAAAAAAAATAAAAGAAAAAAGAAAGAGAACGCATACTTGTAATACCCTGTACATTACGTAAGCCAACAAATTCTTTATGCTTTTCCGATTCTAAAATAAAACATTACGAGATTTTTTTACAATTACACAAAACAATTTTAAAATTTTATTTAATAATTATATTCATGTATTCTTTTTTGTTTTTGTTATGAATTTGTTTTTTTTTTATTAAATTACTTTTTATTTATTATCAGTTAAAAACATTATTTTATGGTATTTTTTTTGCTGCTTGTATTATTAAGATTTTTTTCCATAAGAAATAAGCCTGTTTTTAATTTTAAAACGTATTGGTTTGTTTGAGAGAAATAATCTTTTACGGAAAAAAAGAAAAAAAAATTAAATACATTTTTATTTTAATTTCATAATTAAACAAACATACATAGCAAAAGAAATAAATTATTAAATGATTGAATTAATATAATAATATTTCGTATTTCATAATTCTGTTGTCAATCAATCAATGTCTTTCAATAAACAATATTTAATTTATTTTAATTAATTTTTATTTGTTTTTGTTTTTATATTTCTTTGTTTGTCTTTTACTAATTTTAACAATACGTTTAAACTCACAATATTACAATATTTTTGCTAAATATTTATTTATTTATTTATTTATTTTTCTTTTATATTTTTAATAATATATATTTGTTTTTGTTTTTATTTTTTGTAATAATAATAATAATAATAATATAGTATAATTTAGCTTAGTTTATAAGTATATTAATAATATATATATTTGTTTTTTGTATGTAATTATTTTTTTTATTTTTTATATATATTTTTTATGTATAGTATATAAAGAACAAGGCTTGGTTTTTTTCTGTATTTTTTATTTTTTATTTTTTTTAATTATTTTAAGTAGAAATATGGGTTTAAGTAAATAGTATTGATATGATTTATTTATTAAATTTTGTTGCTGTTGTTTGTTTTAAAAATTATTATTTTATGTTTTTAAATTTTTTTCGAAACACAAATAGAAACAATTTAGGAAAGCTCTTGTAAAATAGCATTATTTCGTTTTTATTTCCTTTTTTTTTTTGTTGAAAAAGATTTTAGAAAAGTTTTATTCGTAGGAATTTAATATTTTATACGTTTTTGGTTTTGAAAATTTTTAAAAACTTTAAAAATTTATTTTGAAAAATAATTAAAAAAATATTGTTTTATTTTCGTATAATAATTGTAAATACATAATTTTATTTATTTGTTTTTAATTAATATATTTTTTGTCTTATTTTAAAAAGTTGTTGTAGTATAATAATAAATTATTTATTTATTTAAATTGTATGTATGATTTTATTTTGTTTGAAAAAAAATCTTATAAAACTGTAAACATTTTATTTTATTATTAAAAAAAAAGAAAAAAATATTAAATTATTTTCTTTTTTTCTCATCGGGCACGAGTTTGATATGTTTTGAATTAGTTTATCATTTTAAAGATTTCAAGTTTGTTTTTGTTTTTTGTTATAAATAATATCCTTTTAATGTTTTCACAATCTTTGGTTTTTCCTTCACCAATTTTTTTTTTGTTAGCTTTTCTTTTTTGGTTCTGCAACATAAAATACTTTCAATTTGTTTCTTACAACTAATTTTTTAATATTTATTATTTGTTTTATAATTATTAATTTTAAACTGATTTCTTTCAATTTTACTACCATACTTAATATTCTTCTTCTTATTTTGTTACAAACATTTTTATGTTTTATTTATTTTTATTGATTTTGTTTTTAATTATTTTTAATAAAAATTTGTTTCTTGTCTTAAATTTTACTATAGAGTCTAGCAATAAGTTTTATTTTATTTTATTTTTTTATCTGGCTTTAATATAAGCTTTCCGTAGAGATATATAAATATTGTATATATTTGTTGTTAGCAAAAATGAAATATTTTTCTAATTTAAAATTCGTTCATGTTGGGTTTATTTTTTGTTTTGAAAATAAAACTTAATTAAATTAAATAAAGAACACAAAATAAAGTACACATATTAAAACCATTTTGAAGGCTATAAATTTTTGTTAAAGTAGCCGAAATAACTTAAAACTGTCTTGAATTTTTTTGAATTTTTGTTTAGGGAGTTTTGTGAATGTATGATATTTAAATGTGATAATAAATATCAATTAATATTAATGTTTATAACAATTAAAATTTAATTTAAAATTATTAAAAACTCTTGCATTTTTTTTGCATGACTCAAAACACCCAAGCCTGGTTGCATTAATCAATCACATTTATTACGACCAATCTGCAAGGTATGAACTGATATTGTTTGTGTGAGAATTTAATTTATAAGAGACAGGTAAAACTTTTGCAGGGAGAGCATTTCACTTTTCATTATAATACGAATTAAACAATTAAACACAGGTCACCTCGTACCATACATAAGATACCACATATTCACATATGTATAAATGTTAGATGAGTAAAAGTCTTATAAATGATACAGAAATAAAGTGGAGTGAAATATTTATTTTTCTGTTCAAGGAAATTGTTTCCCTCGATATTCGGGCAATATATTGGTACCAGCAATCCGCACATACACATCATTAACATCACTTTTGTAGTCAGTTTTGACTATGAACCTTAAACTTCTATTTCAAGACGTGTGTGTACGACTTACACTATGACTTTATACCACTCAAACAAACTTTTGCTCACTACAATCGTTTAGTTAGTATTAAGCTGTGTGCATTAATTTCATGCATGAGTGGTGGGTCCCATTGTTTTTTATAACAGTATTTTCAAAGCTTTTAGGAGGAACGCAAAACATTTCCTTAAGATAAAGAGAGAAAATCATCGTGGGCAAAAGACATTGAGATGAGAGTTTGGGTTGAAGCACAGTGTTCACTAATTTCACGCTTTGTATGTGTGGCTTTTTGTTTCAAAGAAGCGTAAGAAATAATAGGAATGTAAAATGAAACGAACAGGAGGTACAGGTCTACCTATATACATACATAGCTTATATTTTCTGTCGCTCTCACTCATTTTCCAATTGATACTTATAGCCATCCTTAAATAAGTGCGGCAATCATTTTTTAGTTGTCAAATATATAACGTGGCGGCAAAGCTGCGGCTACACTCTGGAAAATCCTATTATCACAGCGCGTTTAATAATGAAGTTGGTTTGAAGAAATGAGAACAATAAAAAATTTGAAAAACTTCTGTAAAATGTATATAACCTTTAATAACCCTGTTCGTTTTGATATAAATTTGCCGCTTTTATTTAGGTAAGGCCACAGAGCGTAAAGCTTAGCTGTAGAAAACTTTCCGATAGCCATTCTTATCTAGGGATGGCAGTGAGTTTTTTTACTTCAAAAAGGCTCTAACGACCGACCAAGGCGGATTAAGTATGTGACTTAGTACTTAGCACGTCTGACGGTGAAGCTAGCAACCATAGCGCGACGATTGTAAATTTTACTTAATCACCGTTTTAAATTGATCTTTTAAAAAAAGTTTAAAAGCTATCTTTATCTTGATATTTTCGTATGATCAAAACTAAGTCATAAAATTTTACATCTTATTGTGCTTTCCAAGCTTAGCTTAATATTTTTAAAACACAATGAAGACTTGGAAAAAGATTTCCTCTGAAGACTTGTACACTTTCTTTGACAAACTACCACACTATCCACTGGAATATCGGGCTATGCTTTGAAAAATATTTTTTTTTAATTTTTAAATATTCCCTCCGAAAATATTTTAACAGATTTTGGCATGTGTTGTACCCGATATTTTTATTGTTTTGGCAAAATATATTGAACACTGTTAATCTATTAAATAATTCCTCATTTCCAAAAAAGAAGATGAAACATAACAATTGCTATTGTAAGGCTTATTTTCGAATTAAACAAAAATAGTTTCTCTTTTTAATACAAACATAAAATGAAATAAAAATTGCAATGATTTTTTTTTTGAAACGAACATTTAAAATTATTTATTATTACACATAATTATAATATTATTATAATTTCTTTTAATAAAATTTTATTATGATTAATAATAGAGATTTAAAATAATATTTTTTTTTTAAATATACAACTACAAGACGAAAAAAAAATAATATTATTATAATATTTAATATGTATGTATGTAGATATCAATTATAAGATTTATAAATAAGTATAATAAAAAATAAGAAAAAAAAACCAAAAATTAGTACAAGTGTATAATTAATAATAAAAAAAGTATTGTTTAATAATAAATATATTTTTCATATTTAAGAATAAAAAAGGCATTTAAAGTTACGGCAAAGAAAATAAGGCAATAATACATTTTAAATTTATTTTATAAATTATTTTTTATACTTTCATTGTTTTTTTTTGTTTTTATCATTTGATTACACGAAGTTAACACTAAAGAAAAATAATTAATAATAATAATAAATTTATGTATATAGAATTAAAAAAACAAAATGTTCAGGGAGAAAAAACGTTTTTTTTATTGCTGATCATTTGAAAGCAGAATAAATTTATACTTGTATTCCCTAATTATATTGTTGTTAATTGAGTTTTAAGTTTTAAATTTTTTTTCCTTTTTTTTTATTTAATATTGTTAATTTTTTTGTTGTTGTATTTGTTTTTTTGGTAACTGCTTTTTCTTTGTTGTTGTTGATAAATATAATGATTTTAAAATCTAAAAAAAATTGTTTTTATATTTAATTTTTACTTAATAAATATTGCGTTTTCCATCATGTTCTTTTGCTTTCCTCTAGATTTTTCTTCAGTTTTTTTTTGTTTCTATTTCTTTAATTATAATATTTTAATAATATTTTCTAATATTTTCTATCTTCTGTTCATATTTTCAAAATAACACATTTTGTCTTTTTTTATATATCGTATGTATATATTTAATTTTTCTTAATTTAATTTAATTCATTTTTTTCATTAATAACCTCTTCTTTTTAATAATCTTCCTTGTTTGTTGTTGTTGTTGTTTGTTTGTTTGTTTATGTTTTAATTTTATTCATACAATATATTTTTGTAAAAAGTTTATTTATTTTATTTATTAAATCTTTCCTTTACTTTACTGATATGTATTGGTTTTGTTTTTTTGTTGTTGTTCTTGTTGATTATGATTTTAAATTTAATAATATTATTTATTTAATTTTTTATGTTTTTGTTGTTCATAATAATAAATATAATGTTCCCATAATTCATATATTGTTTAGTTTAAATTAATACGCTTTCTGTTAATTATTTTTTTAATTATATATTTTATAAATAGTATTTTATTTTCATTTATATATAATTATTTTATATTTATTTATTATAATTAATATTGTTTTATGCCGGCGTATTTTATTTTAATTTTTATGTTTTTTTTTTATTCAATATAATTCAGCATAGTTGTTTTTAATTATTTTTTTTATTTTTAATTTAATGTCTTTTTTCCATAATCATTAATGCTGTCAATATAATTAATATTTGATGTCTTTTTAATAACGAAAACTAATTATTTTAAAATTATTAATAAAAAATTATTAAATTAATACTTATAAATTATAAAAAAAAAAAATAAAAACAAATTAAAAACTGTTATAAATATTAGCTTCTATACTTTTTTTTTGGGTTCAAAGTTTTTGTTATATTATTTTGTCTCTTACAATGAATCTTACTAAATCAAGCAAAATAAATAAAATAACTTATTATAACAATACTTGGTAAACGAAATAAGGAAATAATGATTTTAAATAAAAGGAAATATTAAACCGTGAAACAAGTTGTATCTCCAAATTATTAATCAAGGTATTACGAATTTTTGCAAAATATTTGGAAACTTACTAAAGACATGAACAGAAATTGGAATGAAATAAAAATCAACATAAATTATGCTAGAACTCCAAGTTATTCTATTCATTGCCATGTTCTTAATTTTACTCTTGTTTTTCCTAGTCAATCAGTTTGGAGGCAATAACTTTGGCGTCAACCTTGTGACAATTTCGCGCTATATCGTCTTATCATTTGTGTGTCTTAAAACCCACCAATGGAGGTAGTGTTGCGCCAGAAAAATCCCTGAATGTTCTGCAAATATGTATATAGCCACAGAAAAAAATCTACATAAACCCTTGTATGTAGACTATACCGTTGTATGCAGACTTTTTTGCCGCTAATTTTTTTGTTATTTCTAATAATTTTTGTATTATATTTTTTATATTCGGATTTGTCTTCAAACATTCCTAACTGTAACTGCCTTAATTAACGCTAATTTAATTTGAAAAAAATCACCGGGAAAACAGTCTACATACAGCGATGTATGTAGACTTTTATCCCTGACTGTGTAAGGTTCGAGTTGAATAGCGTAACCATAACACTTTTTTAATTTGAAAAAAAAAATTGCCTGGAAAAGAGTCTACATACAGCGGAAAGTGTAGATTTTTTGTCCTTGACTGTATAACGTTTAAGTTGAATAACCAAAAGTGAACTTTGCAGGCTTGGAGAGACATTTCTTTAAATCAATCAAGTAATTAATGCCCTCCAGATAGCAGAAATGGTTAATAACATCTGGAGAATTATCGCCGATTTCGAAATTTCTGGGCATATCACTGTTCTCATCCCATTTTTGTTCCTGAAACTCTTATAGGAAAGGTAGGAAGATAATGTGTTTATAGTATAAATGGCCCAACAGACAAATTTAGGCAAATATTTTTCCAATTTAAATATTTGTTTTCTAAATTTTTTTAACCATATTTTTATATTGAAATACATTTTTGGAAACCGTTTAAATTCTGTTTTTTAAATTGTTCGATGATCTTTCAATACAATTGACAATTTGGAAAATAAAATATTGTTTTATTTTCTAAAAAAATTTTTAATTAACACGTCTTTGAATATTTAATATTTAGATTATAAAGCTCTAAGGAATTAAATGATTTTTTAAAGTTTCACAATTAAATTAAATTTTTTCAAGAGCTTGTTTAATTTCATGGCCCGAAATTTTAATTGAATAAAGAATTAAATTAATTAATAAAAAGTAAATTAATTTTTAACTTTAATATGCTAAATACTTCAATTTAAATTTAAATTTCAATTGTTTTATAAAGAATTAATAACACAAAATTGTAAAGAACTGACTGTATTCAAAAACATACTCCCATATTCATAAATATTATTATAAAAGGTTTATAAAACATAATTTGTATGAAAAGTTGTTTCATAAACCATTCATGAATCAAAAAAAATTTTTTTTTATGAATATCGGAGATACGTTTTATAGACTTGATATACAGAAACATAATAATAAAGTCTCTTAAATTTTTTGTGGTTCTAATGACTTTCGCGACTTTCTAAAGATTTCGCGTTTTAAGTTTTATTTTATTAACTCTGATATAAAAAACTTAAAAAAATATTTTTTTTAAATATTGTTTTTAGTTGTGAATCTCAGAAAATTAAAAATTAAATATTCTGTAATTGAAATATATAATATAAATTAAATATTGTAAACATTTAATTTTAATCATTTTTAAAGTTGTTAACATATGATAATGAAGCTTAATATTTCCTTTCTACAAATCATTATTGAATTTTGTAAAAATTTATTAAATTTTTTAAATTTTGTAATCTTTTTTTCTTGTTTGAAGCCTTTACAAATTTTAACTTTTTTCCGTGTCATTTAATGATTTATTTCTAAACAATAGATTGCTTTTTGTTGTTGAATTTTAGATTTACTTATACCATAAACATTTATTTAATAATATTTAATTTTTTTAATTTAATTTACTAAATACTTTTTTATATTTTTTATATTTAAGACTTAACCTGAATATTTTATGTAGTATATGTATATATATATAGATTTTCTTTTTAATTTATAATTAAAACATTGCTATTATTTTAGTACTTACTTGGCTAAAAGAATAAATTTCAAAAAATTAATTCTATAAATATTTTATTTGGTTTTATTCATTACTCTACATCTATATATATGTATGTATATACATATATCTATGTATACATATATATATATATATATATCTATATATATATAGTATAAGTATTTATTTTATATTAAAACTTTTACTTTTAATATATAATTTTATATATATTTTTCATCTTTTTAAAAAAAGGCGCAAGTCATGATATGCATTAGTAAGAAAATTGAGGTCTGGCCAACAATTTCTTATGAGTTTTTTTTGTTTCTTTAAATTGAATAAAAGTTTACTTTTTTTTATGTAATAATTATGTTTTTTATTTTTTTTTCTTTCTTAAGAGTTTTGTTGTCAAAAAAAAGTTAAAATTTGTTTGGCCTTTTACAGGGAAAAAAAAAAAACGGAGGACCCCCCAATAACAAGTATTGTAAAGAAAACAGTTTAAATTATTAATAATGGACGGAATTTTTAGTAAAAAAAATTTAAATTTAATTTACTTAAAAATTAATATTATTTAATCAATTTTAGTTTTTTTAAAAAGCTAATTGAAAAGTTAAACAAATAAAATAATAATAAATTATAACTTTGGTTTGTCTAGTTTAAAACTACTTATTATTTTAACTTTATTTTGTTTTTTATTATTTTTTTGTTTTATTTGTATCGTTTTAATAATTCTGCTTAATAATTTAGTTTATATTTAATATTTAATAATTTGTTATAATATTGGTTTTTTATTTTGTTTTTGTTTTTGTTGATTTGTTTGTTTTTTGCTTTAAACAATTAATAATTGATATTTAGTAAGGACAACTTTGGTAATAAACAAATTCATTATTTTCTTTCTTTTCATTTTTTTTACTTCTTATTTTTAATTAATATTTGTTTTATTATTTATATATATTTATATTTATATATATATATTTTTAAATTAAATTATAATTACTTAAAATAGTTTCCTTTTTAAAATTATTATAATTTTATTATGATTTTTTATATTCATTTGTTTGTTTTTTTCTTTTTTTATTATAATATCTTATGAATAAAAAATAAAATTTCACTAAAAATAAAATGGTTTAGTTTTCCTCTTCTGTTTCTTTCTTATTAAACCATTTTTAATTATTATTTATTTATTAATGTTTTATTATTATTACTCTAGTTTTAAAAACCCCAAGTTTGTTGTTGTTGTTGTTGTTTAATTCGAAATTAAATCTTTGATATGTTTTGGTTGTTGTTGTTTTAGTAGATTTTTTATTTGTTCGTTTGTAATTTAAATCAATTTTGTTTTTTGTTTTTTTTTTTTGTTTGTAGTAGTTGTATATAACAGTTAATTGGTGATTGTTCTAGCGTTTTTTTGTTGTTGTTTTGTTGTTGATGTTGTTGTTAATGTTTCCTTATTAGAAAAAAAAACTGCTAACTGCTTCGGCTTTTAAATTTCTTTTTGTAGGCCCTTTTTTTCTAGATTTCTTTTTTTATTTATTGTAATTAACTATTTTGTTTAAAAATGTATCTAAAATTGTTGTTGTTGTTACCATTGTTGTTGTAGTTTCATTTTGTTATTTTTTGTTTTATTGTTTTTTCATTAATAAATAATTTTCTTTTGTTATTATTAAATAACTTTTTGTATAAAGTTTTGTTTAAAAGTGGGCGGAAATACTTAGTACGAGTATGTAGAGAGTAGACTTTTCTTTCAGTTTTGTTAAGTAAGTAAGTAAGTATATAAAGTTTATTATTATTAATTGGTAGTTGTTGTTCTTATAGTTGTTATTCAGTTTAGTTTAGTTTAGTTTAATGAATATTTAAATAAAATCATCAGAATTGAAAAGTAAATAATATTAGGGTTTAATGTCCTTAGCCAGTTTAGTTTCGCATGTGATAAAACTCCTGTCTTCAAAAAAGAGTTTTCCATTTGCAATCTTCATTTTATTACAATTTGTTTTTGTTTGTTTGTTTTTTCTTCTTCTTCTTTATGTATATTATATGTATGTATATTTTTATTTAATTATTTAAATTTTATTTCATTTTAATTTTTTGTCTTGGAAACCATTCTTATTATTATTTGTTTTTTGTTTTTTTTGTTTTCTAAAAATCCTTAGGCAAAATTGCTTTAAACTCTCTATTATTATTAGCAAATTGCTTGTTTCATCGTTGTTTTCTTGTTTGTTTTTTAAACTAATTTTTGTTTTTATTAAAAAAAAAGAAAACGGTTATTATGCTCTAATTTATATTTTCTTTAGGTTTTTTATGTCAAATAAACAAATCAAATAGAAAAACTGAATTGTAATACATACTGTTTGTTTTAAAAAAGGGCACATATGGTTAAGCTATACCTTAAGCTGTCTAAACTATTTCCATTTTATTTTTATTTTTATTATTATTTTTTAATATAATTTTCTATATTTTGTTTCTTCATATTTAATAAAAATTTTACACGTATAAGCTTAATTTCTTTATAAAAAATGTTATTTCATGGTATTTTTCTTTTTACATATTCAGCCTAGCTGAATAGATTTTTCAAATGGTAACTGAAGTCTATGGTTGTCAATTCCTTTTTGTTTTCTAATGAAGAACTGTGTTGAAAGTTAAAAAGAAATTATTATAAAAGTTTAGAAATAAAAACATTGTAAATGATCAATTTGAATTCACTAAATAGGCTTTAAATCAAAAATTAAAAGTGTTACCACAGCTGCATTGTTAATACTAATCCTGTAGCATGATTTATGTTTCCCGCTGGGATATAAACAAAATTTGTAACGAATTAAATAGAAAATTGGCATATACATGCTACGGAAAATTATCCGAACTTATTAAAACATTTATTAAATATTTGTTGTATGCCTTTTATCCAACCAACGGTTTAATTAAAAGGATATGCAAGGTTCCCATGACAGAAAAGTTGCATTGGAGGTGTATGGGATTAAAATATTTGGAAGGCTCTTAAACAACACCATTGATAATAGATACAAGGTCGAAAATAAAATCAAAGCATTCCCTTTGTAAAAAATTCTGTTATGTGATGTGGCATACACGATGCCTACCAACAGCATTGTTAAGGAAATTAGATTGACTTTTAGTCGCCAAAGTAAAACCTGAAGATCTACGTAGATGTCCGATACATTATTGGCTTTTCCAAACCTTTAGAATCTAGAACTTAATGGGCTTCTCAAACCATTGATGGTGTCGTGTTAAACGGAACCTACAGTTTAATGTTGAATTTGGACGACAAATACAGGACGCTTTTTCATTCCAATTAGTTTACTCACAAAGTTTTGTGGAAGATTGCTGATAGGGTCAAAGAAAGATATTTATTTTCCAATTCCATTTATTTTCTTAAGTAAGAGCTGAAGTGAGGGACAGAATAATCGTTGTAGTACAATGTAACGAGTAGCGCAGCGATCTGTTAAAAGTTAAAAAAGACTTTTCAAATTGGTGTCAACACAACATGTACGGTTTTTTGAACATTTTGGCGCAACACAGCATTGTCAGCTGATTGTTAAATATGCAAATGGTCCCACCAGAGACTCTGGTCTGTGACACTACACTCAGCATATGGTCAAGTTACTCCGCTCGTATATAATTGGATTATAATTTGTAATTGTGTTGTAATTAATAAATAAATAAACTGCAAATGGTGTTTACATGTTTTGAATGAAGTTCATCATCCAATATGTATGTAAAATAAAGAATTTAATGTTGCTAGAGAAAAATTTGTTGGATATGCATTTATAATATTATTTCACACGTAGTTTCTTAGAAAGCTTGCATATTACTCTTTCATAATTCTATAATTCTCTTCTGAAAAGGTTATTTAGCGATATAAGACAGTTTTACAATTCTGTTTGCATTTTTTTCTTGCTACACTACTCATTACGTTGTCATCTTCAGCTTTTACTATAGTTGACTTTAATCTGTTCTTGTAATCACGACTAAGGAGTTGTAGTGACCAATTAAAGTAAGTAAAAATTTCGCCTAAAAGATGAAGAGTTTATGTTTTAAGTTTAACAAAAAACTTTAAACATAATTAATGGAAGTTTAGCAACATGTTGCAAGATATTAAAAAAGAGGAAAAAATTACTGAAATTATGTTGTATTTTTAGAATTTCCATTATTTTCATTGAATAGTATTAACAAGCCTAAATAGAAAACGGAAGAGAAAAACTTAAAAAAATTAATCCATTTGAAAAGTATAACCATTAAAATGGCTCAAAATATATTACTATGTTGATGTGATGTGTTTTTTAAATATTTTTTTGTTAATGAGTAAGGGGTTAGTCTAGGGGTTATTATTTAATTTTTTTAACACTTTTCGAACTACCGTTTTAAAATTAATGATATTTGGTTTTTGTTATTCATTTCATTATTATTTAATTTAATTTTTGTTTGTTTTGTTATTCAACTGGGGCTTAATAAATATTTAAAATTATTATTTTTTTTGTTATTTATTGTTCTTATTATTATTATTAAAAAAAAGGAATTTATTATAATAAATGTTCATTTTGCTGCTTGTAATTGCATAATTCTATATGCCAAGTTATGCAGCTCTAGCTCTATGCATTAACTTTTTTTAATTCTTTTAACTCATATGATATGCCGTATGATTTAATTTTAATTATTTTTATTTTTCTTTGTTTCTCTGTTTTTTAAAGCAATTAACCGATTTACATACATATTAAATGTTTGTCTTTTTATGTTGCTAAACATTTCTGCTTGTTTGGTATACTACACTAACAATGTTGCTGATCATTGTTGTTAAAACCTAATGCAAGGGTTACTGTTTTTAAATGTATTATTATTATTATTTAACAGCTTAAAATTGTTTAATTTTCATGTTTTTATTTTTTATTTTTGGTATTTTTTGTTTTGTTTTAAGTTTTGTTAAAGGGGTTTCTTTTCTATATATTTCGTATGGTATTTGAATGTATATTTTACTAAAGGACATAAAACACAAACAACATAATCTTAATAATTATTAATTGTCCCAAATATAAATATTTTGTTTGAGTTCTTTTCTACTGTCTTCTGCCTCTTTCTGAATTCTGGTATTTTATATTTGCGCGCCTATTTTCAGTTTTTGTTTTTTTCTTTTATACAAATTCTTACAGCTTTTCTCAGCTTAATGAACTCAAATATTGTTGTTGTATTTTTTGTTAATCATAGAATATAAGAAGAATAAAACTTTAAAATTTTCCAACTAAAAATTGCTTTGCCACGTACTATGCTGCTATGTGCGTGGCTGGTGGCAATACATACGAATAGAGACCGGTAGCTGAACCCGGTGGGGCACCAGCTATCAACGTTGTTGGTATATGATGGGTGGCAGCTATTGTTGCAGCATTACTTACATAGTGATGTTGCTGGTGATTATGATGATGTGCAGCTGCTGCCGTATGTTGATTTTGTTGGGCATTCACATGGGCCTGATGTAGGGCCTGCTGTGTAACATAATGAGTATAATGTTGTTGTTGCTGTTGCTGCTGTTGTTGTTGTTGTATATGCTGATGTTGATTATGTTGTGTATGCTGTACCTGCTGCTGTTGGGGATTATTAACTGCCGCTGTTGTTGTAATAGGTCAGGTCGGTGTTGTCATCAAAAACTGTTGATGATGATGCTGATGGTGATGCTGTTGTGGGTGTTGATGTTGTGGCTGCATTTCACGTTCGATTTTTTTACTAAGTAAATCATGCCTTGATTCCATACCCGCTCCTCTGTAAATACAATTTTTAAGACAGCATTAATCGCATGGTTTCAAGGTAAATTCAAAAAGAAAAAAAAAGAAAAATACTGTGGGTTTATTTACTACAGTTTGTTGAAGAAATAAGACTGGCAAGTTTAAAAATCTGTTATTAAATACGAAAACATTTTACAAAAAATTATGAGTTTAATTTTAGCATAGAATACGATATTTAATACAACATACATATAATCACTTCTATTTGCTTCTATAATTATAATAAATAAAATAAAAAATAAACATCAACTACTATTTACGTATTATATTACAACGAAATAATTAATAGAATACGAATTAATAACAGTACTGCGTACATAATATATACAGTCAAAGAAAAAAGTCTACATACGCCGCCTGATTGTTATCAAATCGAAAAAGAGTTGTTTAAGGCATTTACAATCAAGAATATTTGAAGAACAAAACGAATATGGGAAAATATACGTAGAAAGATATAAATACACAAATTAGTAGGTATGTACACCAGTGTATGTAGACTTTTTTCTTTTACTGTATATGAACATTAGATAAAATGTGACTAATGTAATTGAAAAAAATTATAAATAAAGAAGCTGAATATACATAAGTAAACAAATTATTAACATTTATATTTTTTATGCTTAAAATTGATAAAAAATACTACAAATTCAGCTTTGCTGAATAACGCTTTAAATGCCTAAACTACAAATACATACATATATACAACCAGATATCAGCTAAAACTAATTTTTGTTTTATAAACTAAAAAAAACTTTAATTTCATTACAAAAGTAAAAGTAAAAATCAATACGTAAGAATTCAGCAAATTATTCAGCAAATTAAAATTAAAAAAAATATTAAAAAGTTTTCAATTACAATAGGCTGCTGAATACATAGAAAATATAAATAAAATATGTTCATGATGTTAAATAAATACAATATATTCAGCTAGATTTGCTAATTTTCATATTTGTAAGAAGTCTGATGGCAATCGGAAATACAGAACAATGTTTGGGATGAACTTATGTTTAGGAGAGTTGATAGGTTTGTTTAGAACTCAAATTCTCAACAGTGCATACATAAAACAATAGAAAGCACACAAAAAACATTTCCTGAAACTTTATTAGAGTGTCACCAGCAAATGTCTTCAACATCTCTCCAAACCCTGACGACCTTAACGTCAACGAAACGAAGAGTCTATTAAAAAAACACTTAAAGAACAACGTCTTCCTGCATGGCAAAAATATCGAACAAACCAAGGATTTTAGTTGTTGAACAGTACAATGAAAAGAACTACATGAACCCAATTGCCAGTTGTTAAGAAATTGGAACCTTCAACGAAGACACAAGGAGGCAGCAGAGCTCAGGTATAGATTCTGAAAATTCTGGAATGAACTGAAGTTTCCAGAAAGTACCAGATGGTGATACTTTGTTAAGGCACTGTGTACATACATTTAAGATTGCACAAGAATGATGGACATCTCTGAAGGAAGAACAAAGAAGTTCAATGGTTACTTTCATGAAGATTCCTAGACACCAGTATGTTGAATGAAACAACATAAATGACTTATTTTCAATGGATGGTATAACAAATAATGTGAGTAGGGGATTGATATTACTCTGCAGAGGAAGAAACAATTGATCTCAGACAGACTTGATATATTTTCAGAGGAAAGATGGAAGAATGAACACATTTGTATAGAGATATGCGCAGAAAAAGATTTTCATTAAGACTACTAGAATTCATCTTAAGAAACTTGCAGCATTCAAAACATAGTTTGAATATCTCTAATGACGTGGATGAAGACATTTTGGACATTCAAAATTTATTAACTTTTCTAGCACAAAGTGGAGGTGGATAGAATCCACATATTTAGAGAACTCTAAGGATAGTTAAGAAATGCCAGCCAGGAGCTATAGAACCCAAACTAGTTATGATTTTTAAGGCAGCTGGCAATTAAACATAATCTAACCTTAAAGGCCTTATACATAAGGCCACGGTTCAAACACCGGCTGAGATATCTCCAAAAAAACTAAACATGAGAAAATATTTCTTCAGAGACTTATTCTCAGCAGGTTTCTAGCAAAACTTCTGAGAGTAAATAAAATTGTCATGACAAGTTTCTAAAAAATCTGTTGTTCGGAGGCGACTTTAAACTGTAGGTCCTGCCACTTATTTATAAAGTTAACACGCACAACATATGTAAGTGGTGTGAAAAACTAGGTCGTAATCATGACTGAAGGGTTGTAATGACCAATTATGTATGTATGTCTGTATCACCATGGGGTTATATAAATATGAGGCGGTGAAGAACCTAGTTTACTTGGAGCCCGAGAGCACATCAACTAATGACTTAAATTCTGAATTGTGTTGTCCAGTAGATATTAAAGTTGTCTTCTAAAACTACAGCGATCCGGCTTTCCCTATGGTTCTGTCCAAAGTCAATATATGTATATCAGAAGGTTTTTTTGTTACTTGTGCAGTATGCGGGGACGATGATACAATATGATGATGATGAATATGATACAATCAAGATCGAACATCTGTCCGAGCACATAAAAAAAAATCAGTCTACGTTGGGCAGAACACATAAAACGATTTGAGCATGCAAAGCTTTAACAAATTCAAATGATTTCAGCCGCTTAATATTTTCTTTGCTGAATTAGAAAAATTTCACTGTCACAGATGCTTAAAGTCCAAAGGATTTGATATCGTTACTGTAGTAAAATATTCAAGTATTTTACAAAAACATGCTGTCCACAGATAAACAATTTTCCAACGAACTTAAACTATTTTCTAGACAATTATGTATTTTTCTTTTAACTGAAAACAGTTCCATCCTGTAACTGGCTAAATGCATTTGTGGTTTTATGCAAAATGCGGTAAATTTTTACTGTCTAGTGATTTTAGACATTTTCACTAGAAAACACCACAATATATAGTATGCCTGAATACAAACATTTTCATATTTTACCATTTACACGATACTCATATTCGAATGTAAATTCATACATTTACAGCAAAGCTATAATTTCTTAGTATGCTTTTAGCTAAATTCCATCTTCCCCTGTACATAGCTACCTCTTGTATAAGTACTAAACGTCTAAAGTGTGTACAAAAAACAAAAAAAAAAAAAGAAATCAGAATGAATTTTTTATGAGTCATGTTATGTTTGTTTTTGTTTTGTAAGTTAACATTGGTACATAGTTGTTGTTGTTGCTAAATGTTGTTTTAGCTATTGTACTAGTTGCCAACAATTTTATTTTCCTATCCGCTTAATACATTTACACGTAAGTGGCAGAAAAAAGCAGAAGAAGTTGCAAGAAGGATAAGAAATATAGAGGGAGAGACGTTAAAGACGTTGCGTTTATTTTTAAGGGAAATGTATGTGGATGGTGTGCTGTATTTTATGGTTTTGGTTATTCCTTGTTAAATCGTCTTTAGCCTTCTTTTCTTTTGCTCAGTCAGAACTTAATAATGATATTGAATAGTAAAGCTGATTGTGGAATTTTGTATCTCTTAAGGACATTTTGTGTGTTAAGACTGGCTTAACATTTTAGTCTAAACTTATTGGTAAATAATTGGGTTAAACAACCCAGTTAAGCAACAGGTTTTGATTCGATAGAATGTCAAGATGATTTTTGAGATGTCAATAAATGTATGAACAACAGCAGAGAGAAAATATTATGACGAAGTGTTATTCACAAGAAATTTAAATAAAATCAAATTGGAATGCAAATATTTAACAATTTATTCTAAGGGCAGCATACATTCTTCTAATAAATGCTTCCATTTTGGCAGTTTAAAGCTAAGAGAACTTAAGGGCATTGGAATACAGCTCACAAGTAACAACAACTACAGGAGCTTTGAAAAACTAGCATAGAGTAGTAGATCTAATTTAACTTCAAGCCGTGTTGCATCACCATAGCGATTACGGGAAAAATATCTAAAATTACCTTCCGAAATTCAGAAATTTACGCTGAGATTAGTGCAACGAATGTGGACTGGGGGTTAACTTAACTAAAACAATGTTAGTACCATTCACCAGCAACTACAAGGTTTATAAATTCTCTGCCCTTAGCGTCAACGGAGAAGCTCTCTCTTTATCAAATAGCGCCAAATATCGTGGTATTGTATTGGAGAGAAAACTAAAGTGAACCGTGAATACACATTTCAGAACCGCTAAGGCCATAACTGCTCCTTATTTTTGTAAGAGAGCAATAGCGCTAAACTGTGATATGAATTCAAAAAGTTTATACTGGTTATATGGCAACTTTATTCTATGGGGCCGCGGTTAGATGGTTGTTTTAGAAATCAAAAAAATTGCATTCGTTGGGAGCTCTATGAATTTTGGAAGTTCGGAATGTCAGCAATTGGCTTTCGCATGATCTCACGAACATGCAGAAAACGCTTCAAACGTCCATAAAAACAAAAACAATGAAACAAAAATACAATCGCTGATGCTGCCATTTGGCTCCCCTGACTTTTGTTCAGTTTAGCGCTTCTCATGACAATGCTAACGTATACGAAAAAGCCAAATATTAATTATTATTTTGAAGACAAAAATCTCCTCCTCTTTATGGCAAGAGCGGATCCTTACATCCTGTAAAAGTCATTCAAAAGAATACCAAGTCTATCGGTATGATTTCTAAAAGGGCAGTGGCCTGTGAGATAGCTGGCTATGCTAAGAAAATAAAATAATCAGTCCAGCAGAGCCTTACAAGTACTACATGTGCCCTTATCTTGCCAATGAAGTAGAATTATCTTGTACAACAGACGAAGAATAACTAATTTAGATGAGAAAGTCGGAACACCTATGCCATAGACATACATACATACATACATAATTGAACATTATATCACACCACTTATGTTCTGTGTGTTAATTTTATACATGAGTAGCGGGACCTACAGTTTAAAGTCGACTGCGAACAACAGATTTTTTGAGAAACTTTTCTTGGCAATTTTATTTACTCTCAGAGGTTTTGCCAGAAATCTGTTGAAAGGAAGTCGCCGAAGAAATATTTTCCATATTTCCTTTTGTTGGAGATGTCTGCCCTGGGACCTAAGCCCTGCAACATGTCGGAAATCTTTTGATATCTCTATGTTGTGGAATCTACAGTTTAGAGTGCTATGGCTTGCATATTAAGATTATGAACTGGACAGCATGTGATTTCAACAAGACGGTCTCCATAAGCTACGTAATGCGACCGATTTCTGCCTTATTGCATGAGAAGTTTCAGGAATGAGTGTTTTCTCAATTTGGCGACAAATCGATACCACCTGAAATTTTCAGAAAAGTGATAGACGACTAGTTTTAAAGTTTAAATTGCTACAGTCTATCGAGTGGCGGTCCAAACGTTATTGAAGAAAAACTTTTGATTTCGATAAATAGCTTTATGTGTGCATTTGAATGGATAAATATCAATTTTTTGTAGATTGTTTAGTTTTCATAATACAATACACATATTACAAGAGCCTTAGAAACTTTTAAAATAGTTTTTTACTCCTCATAACCATGGGGGCAAAGATCAGAATATCTTTCTTGTAAGGCTACCGCAAGCTTTAGAATAATTTAAGATCATCTTTGATACTTAAGATTAACGTTTATGCTTCCTACATGTCTAAGCACGTACGTATGCATATCGATAACGTTTTTCTTAAGAAATATTTAAGACATTGCAACCAGGTACTTAGGCGAAGTATTATAATAAAAAATTTGGGGGATTGGGGAAAATATTTTATTTCCACCCCTTTTTTCTTGCAAGTATTGTATGGAAAAAAAATCATGTTCTTATGTAAGTAGAGATTAGATAGAGAGAAAGAGAGAGAGTAAATGCTTTAAGGAATTTTAAATATTTTCAAAGAAAATATGCGTGTAGCACGCATACGAATTGGTTCGTAATGTTCTATCCTGCTGTTCTATTTCATGCATTTTTTATTTTTTTTAGCTATTTTAGCTGCTTTCATGCATTAAAATCAAAAAAACTAAACCAAGAAACTCTTGGCAACAAGGGTAGCGCCGGGCTGCATGTTAAATAAAAATGAGTAATAAATTCGTGGCTGTTTGTTAGTGGTTATAAACTAACAAAAATATGGGGTAGAAAGAAGATTGTATACATTAAAGTAAGAGAAAAAATCCCCATTTAAAGGAGAAAAAAATAAACAGCAAAACAACAAAACACTAAAATCATGTAGTCACGACAAATTGTAGCAAATTTCAAATAAAAAAATCAAAAAAAAAAATTCTTTCGTTCCTTTTTAACTCCACTACCTGCAATAAACATATAATAAGACTGGGTATGGAAGTGGGGGGAGTTTTGAAAACAAGAATCGTTTCGTTTTTAAGGTGTTTATTTCCATTATTTTCCTTGAATTTTTTCCATTTATTTTTCGTAATAGTTTTGTAAGTGTATTGATGTTTATTTGTTTGCTACAACTCGTACCTGTACGTACAGGGTTTTGGTTGGAGAAACCACAATAACGTATTAAATTAAATATTTATAAAAGTAAATTATAGCCAAAGGCTATACAAAACTTGTATGTACATATATTCGAATACTACAATTGAAAAGTTATTGTTTTCTATTACCATTCCAGTGTATTTAATTTTATTTTCCCTTTTTGTTTTTTGCTTTATTTTAGTTTAATTTTATAGTAATTTTATTGTTTTATTCAATTTCAAAGAAAACAATTTAAATAAATAAACACATTTTGGCAATTGAATACTATTATTATTATCGTATATTCAATTTAAATAAGAGGTAAATTTAAATGAATTCATTTTATAGGAATTTCAAGTGAAGAGTTTTAAATAATAATTTAATAACTTTGAAATTTTAAAGTGTTATAGGAATATATAGCAATATATACTAGAAAAAGCAAAAAAAGTGTTTAAAATAAAAAAATATAAATTCAATAAAAACTCTGATTGACAGACTAAGGATGTTGTTTTGATTTAAAAAAAAATATTTTTGTTTGTTTGCTTCTAATCAAAGCGTAATAAACGAAATATTTAAAACATATACGTTTAATAAAAACAATTTTTTTTATATTTTGCCTTAAAAAAGACTTGCATTCAACATTATTTGCTTTTTACATACATCGCGTTTTAATCGTCGCAGTCTAGTGACGTGACATGAGGCCACGGTCAGAAATCTCCAACAACGACAGCTATGTTTCAAACTGCTACCATAAGAATAATATTCTTAAGAAACTGGACAATAAACTCGAGAAAACTTTATTCATTGTTTTCAAAATTTCAATCCAATAAGTCTCCTGATTCCACTAGAGAGGAATAATATCAAAATTATACGAAGCAGAACCATCCTTTGAAAAAAGTAGGACCCAATAAGCAAAAGTTCCATACCATTGTACCAAAAATATAGACATGTTAACGACCTATTATTATCAATATTGGTCGTATACCATTCACTCCTTTTACTCAAAATCACAGTATCTACTGCTATATAAAGGCAACAGTTAAGGACTGAGTTGCCAGTCTGTCTGCAATTCTAATCATATTGTCACAATTGGCCTGGGCATCATGGCATTGACATCGCCGTAGTCCAATAGGTAGTGTGTTGGCTTATTAGACTCGCAGCCACAGTTTAGACATCTCTAACAAAACGACATAGGAACAAATATTTCTTCGGAGACTTAATCTCAGCAGATTTCTGGCCAAAAATTTGACGATAAATTGGCATGAAAAATTAAAGGTAAGGTAAACGACCATAAAAAACGACATGCGATAGATGGAGGGGCTCTGAAGCAGTAGGTAAGCAAGTGACTCTTATTTGCATTGAAAAATAATTTTCACCGTTGAGAACCATTTCTGGATGAATAGATACGTGAATGAACAAAATTGTTGGATTTTGGGATGATACCAATCCATACAACTTTACGCACTCATTCCGAATACAACACTGGCGCATCCATTTCGTATTGCCTACGATTCGACTGTTAACATTTATGATTCATTGGGACCTAAAAAGCTTTTGACAATAATTGCTTACAAGCATGTAATGGGGCGACTACTAAAATGCAACATAGGAAAAGGGTGATATCTTTAGGACGTTGCGTCCGCTTGGTATCACTCACAATTTTGTGTATCGTTCCATGAAGTTGTTCGGGGATACTGGTGGAATGCAAGACCGTCAAAGATTTAGCCGTCCGCGTTGTGAGAACTCTGAAAGCGATCAAAGACGTGAAGAATCGAATCGACCGAAAACCGCTGCGAAAACAGAAAATCTTGTGGCGGGAAATGCAAATATTTAGGACTCAGCGCGTACAAGCGACAAACTGGAAACCTGCTTACGAACGAATTGAAGAAGCAGAAAAAAGCAGGCGGTGTTACTTAGCCGATAAGCGAATAACGCTCTCAGACAAATTCTGTTTGCTGACTAGAAATCGTCGATCGTGTGTATGTTCGGTCTTCTAGGGAATTATCCCAACACATTGCGAATGTGGTAGGATGACCAAAGTATATCAATCGACTGTTAAAATGGATTTTTGACTGATGCAAGAAAAAATCTAAAAATATACAAATATTCCTCAGCGACTTCATATCAACAGCCTTTTGGCAAAAAACTCTGTGCGTAAATAAAATTCCCATGAAAAGTTTCTCAAAAAGTGTGTGTTTTGAAGTCGACTTTGAACTGTAGGTCCCGTCACTCATAGATAAAAATTAAAACACTTAACATGATGGGTATGAGAAGCTAGATTGTAATTCTGACTAAAGGAAGAATTATTTAATTTTAAATAAAGAATTTTAATAATTAAAAGAGGGTAAGAAAACATGCAATCATTAATTGATTTGCTTAGCGTATTTATAACTCGAGATGCTATGTATTCAAGTGATATTTAAATAAATTAATGAAATTTGTGATAAATGCAATTGTATTTAAAAATATTAAAGAAGAAAAAAAGTAAAAAAAAAAACTATGAAATTGAGTCATCCATTAAAAGAGTAATTTATAAGAAAGAATATAATAAAGAGAGGTATATAAAGGGTGTGCTTTAAAGGCAATGTATACTTGTAAATAAGTTTGATTGATTGATTGATTGATATCTACATTAAATCTTATACTATTTATGTATATCGTGTATTACAATAACAAGTACATACGATGCAATACGATACGATACGATACAATACGATATATTGTTATCTTTAGTTTTGCATAGAAACAAAGAAACAAATACATACGTCTCTAAAAAGATGATTTTGGTGCTGTATTGGATGAAGTTGGTGCTGTAGTGAACTTACAACAACAGTAGGCTGAGGTGGTTGTGGTGGTGGTGGTGGTGGTGGTAGTGCAGTAGAACGATTATTATTATTATTATTACTGTTATTAATAATATTTGCATTGTTATTGTTATTAATATTATTTAAAATAGTTGTTGTTGGAGTTGTATTGTTATTAGAATTGTTGTTGCTGTTGATGTTGACGTTGTTGTTGTTGTTGATACCATTATTATTGGCATTACCATTGAATTGTAAAGTAGCTAAAGCAGGTTGTGAAACCAACGTAGGAGCCATAGAGACAGCTGTTACAGATAGAGGCGTAGCAGTTGTGCCACAATTTATAAACTGAGCCTGATGCTGATGATGATGCTGAGGCTGATGTTGATGCTGATGATGATGCGTCGGCGGTGGTGCTGGTGGTGGTGCCATCAATATTTGAGTAGTTGGCTGCATTGTAGATGTGGCTGGATAACCATTTAAGATAACCAATTGCGGTGTGGCTGCATTGGCAGTAGTCAGCATTGTTGTTGCTGATGGATTTATTATGGTCATGGTTGATGGTTGATGCATAGTCATGGGAGAATTAAGCATTTTGTTGGCATTATTGTTGTTGTAATTATTATGATTCTTGCTGCCACTATTACTGACAATTTGTGTGGTAGTGCCATCGTTTATCATTTTCGTTTTAGCAAATTCAATGCGTATAGAGCCTCTATCCGAAGATAATAAATATTTGCCCTGCAGTTGTTGCATGGCTGTAGCAGCACTTAATGCATCTTTAAACTCAATAAATGCCACAGGATGATTTGCATTAACTGTTGTTGCAAAATTTCCGCTTGACATAGTTGTTAAATTTCCGTTAGCATTATGATTATTATTGTTATTGTAATTATTAATGTAATGCTGTTGCAAACCAACTCCGACTCCGTTTCCGATTTGTGTGGCGGCTGTTGTTGGGGCTAAAGTGTTGGGAGATTGATTTGTGCTACAACTTGTTGATGTATTATTGGTGGTGTTAGTGTTAGAATTGGTTGTGGTGGTGGTGGGCGTGATAGTAGTAGAAGAACAAGTGATGGAAGTAGTAGAAGTAGAAGTGATATTGTGCGTACCTTTTGTGTGCATTCGTAGGCGACAAAAGCCAGGCATACTGTGCATATATTTTGTTTGTAATTAAACATTTTTTTAATTTAATTATATTTTTGAGATTAAATAAAAAACATTGTGTTTTTTTTTTTGATTTGTTTTTGAAAATAAATTTGTTTCACATGATATTGTTTTGGTTTCAAACGTATTTTTGTCGTGTCGTATAAAAGAAGACAAAATTAAAAATTCAATGAAGGAGGAGAGTATGACAAAAAAAAAGAAATAAATTTCAAATAAATTATTACACTGAAAGAAAACAGTTGACAATACAAATGGTATTGATATTGATTAAATAAAAATATTTCAAATCAGTAATTTAAACTGTTTGTGTTTTCTTTCGCCAGTAAAGTAATTTTATTGTCAATTTATGTATAATTTGTGCCTTTTTTTCATATTTAGGATTTTTGTTTTTCGTATAAGAAGTTATTTTAATTGTAATAGAAATTAATATACATATGTATTCAACAATAAGTGCAAAAGAACTTTGTTTTTTTTTTTGTTTTTCAATTCAACCATTATTAGATATTAAGATAAGATATACAAATTATATGTATTTGAACTTACCTAGAGAATACTTCTTTGAGTTCATGTTCTGAAACAAATTGTCCCAGATTGGCTACAAATAGAGTCGAACATGGTGCATTGGCAGCCAAAGGTGGATTATTAGGATGCGTTACATTATTTGTAGAACCAACTGGGCTCGCTAGAGCGGGACTTGATAAAAAAGGATGATGTGTTGGATGACCACCGGCCTGGTGTGCAGCACCACCAGTAGGACCTGTTGCGGTACCACTTGGTGGTAAACCGGCCGCCGCAGCTGCTGCAGCAGCGGCAGCAGCAGCAGACATATGCATATTTGGATGTATAGCTGTTGTTTGTTGATGATGTTGCGGCATTGTCATTTGAGTCTATTCGAGAAAAAGAAAAACCAAAAAATTAAATTTTTACATTCATACACTTTTAATATCATTTTCAACTTAAATTTTTATCAATAATAATTTAATTGTAATAAATTAAAAAAAAAGAAATATAATCTCAATACTTACTTGATGCATAGGCTGCTCCATAACTTTATCTGTATTTAGTCAAAGATAAGAGCGTACTGGCACTTGTGGATGCAGTGCCGGATGTACTAGAGTAGCATGTTGTAATGCGGCTGCACCGGGCAATTCACCTGCTGCTGCCGAATAGGCTAACGGATGATGCCATAACTCGGGTCCGCCCGGAAAGAATGGCCCGCCCAAATCTACATGTTGATTATTAGAAAGAAAATAATTGTCTTTTGTTAAAAAACAATCCGCCAAGAAAAAAGAAGGGAAAATAAAATTGTTGTATAAATTATCAAGAGTAAAAAAGAAAGGCATTTTTAGAAAAAACAAATTTTCTTTTATAATTTCATTTCATTATACATAATATATGTTTTATTGTTTATTTATTATTAAAAAATAAAGAAAGAAAACACAAGAAATGTTTGGTTAAACACAAATATAAGCGCATTTTTTTGTTTGTTTGTTTTTGGAACAATATTACAGTTTTATAATTGGAAATATACAGTTAAAAAAAACAACAGTAATAATTTTTGTTTATTATTGACTTTTTTTTCGTTGAAAATTATTTACAAAATGTTGGGTGTATACGTTTTATACGCAGTTTTTCTTCATACCCTAGTAATATAAGATCCTGTATGTGTCTTAAGTCTTTTGTTAAATAATTGTCTATTCGTGTTGTCCATTAAATGGTTTTAAAAAAATCACTGGTCTGGCAAGGCCGTTAGCTGCTAACCGGAGAATATGAGGAAGTAACTAAAATTTACTGTTTAAGTGGTGATTTCAAACGCGACAATTATTCCAACATTACGGGGTTACTATGAACGTCATTGAAGCCGCCGTAGTCTAGTAGGTAGTGTGTTGGCTTATTAGACGTAAGGCCACGATTCAAATCATATTTTAATATTTCTTCGCCGACTTCCTCTCAGCAGATTTATGGCAAAAACTGAGTAAAAAAAAAATTGCCATGAAAAGTTTCTCAAAAATTTGTCGTTCGGAGTGGACTTTAAACTGTGGGTCCTGCTACACACAACATAAGTGGTGTGAGAAGCTAGGTCGTAATCCTGACTGCAGGGTTGTAATGAGCAATTATGTATGTGTGTGAATGATCAAGCAAGTAAGTAAGTAATTAAGGAAGCTCTACAAATCTCATCATATCAGTGTATGCACAGCCGAAGATGTCGTTTCTATTAGAGACAGGAAATAGTGTGTGGCGAATAATATGAATTTCTCAATTACTGATCGTTCTTAGCAATTCAAACCATCTTGCGGGTCATAATGGCATATTTTGCATTCGGATTAGCATTTTCATCCTTATAAAGTCCAACTCACGTAATAATTAATGCCCTACACATGCTGATGAGCTGCTAGATCAACAGGTTTTCAGCTATAAAGCCCACTTATCGCATTACAGAAATGATTGTGGAAAAGCTATTAAAGCAGAAAAAAGTAAACTTTTTGAGTGTATTTTAGTCTGAAGATATAACTAGGATGGATTTTTACCAGAATGAACCTCGAAGAGCGTTTTGACTGTATGATAACCCAATTTTTTGGGCCTACGGTTAAAGATTATGAACTGGGCGGTATGAGGTTTCAACAAGACAATGCCACTAGAAACAAAATTCTAATGATTATGGCTTTATTGTAGAGAAACTAAAATCACGTTTCGATAAATTCTATTGGTCACCAACATCATGCGATTTGATGCCGATAGATTTTGGTTTTTTGGTCTGTGGGGCTACACCTATGAGGATTATCTAAAGCTGCAGAAATCATCATCGACATTCCACTTGACATGTGTGAAAATATGGTCTAAAATTGTCCCGAACACATCATCTCAATGACATTGTATTTCGCCTGTACTTATAAGGTACAACGATTACAATGACTAATGTCTATTTTATTTGAATTTGCTCTTGAAGCCAAAAAATGGATAACCCTTTATATTAATAAAATATGCATGTATGTTGCTTAAGTCTTTCAATTCAACTTGTAAGAGATTAATAGTTTGTTTACTGGCTATGACGATATAATACGTCATACACGATGTAGTTCTGCAATGGCTATGACGATATTTTTCCTCATGGAAATTTTTATGCGGTTCTTATGTATTGAATTCTCCGGTTAACAAGTTAATATTCTTCAGAAACCCCGCTATAATTGTGTTGATCATGTACATATGTGTCCTAGTCTTTGACTAAACAAATCTCTCACTCTGTTCATTACTAAACAAGTAGAACATGTATGTGTCTTAAGTCTTTTTACTCGTAAACCGAGAGATCGTAGAAATTTTGTTGTAGAACATGTATGTGTCTTAAGTCTTTTTACTTGTAAACAGAGGGATCGTAGAAATTTTGTTCTCTCACAAAATGGCTTATAAAACGTTTGTGTCTTAAGTCTTTTCAGTTTCTCTGTGATTCGTATGGTTTCGTTAATGCCGTTTATTTAATCGCTCATTTAACTAACTAGAGTGTGTGGATGTGTGTGTGTGTGAGTGTAATTGTGTTGGTGTAACATCAAGTGTGTTTTAAGTGTACGTGTTTCATTTTATTATTATTAGAGAGTGAGTGTCCTTGGGTGTAATTGAAGTTTATTTTTTTTTTGTTTGTTTTTATTGTAAAATTTCTCTTGAGAATTATTGATTAAAAGTGACAAGTGATTGATTTAAAAGTACTTTAAGGTTTTATTGATTTAAATATTAAATTCAAGTGCACACAATATTTAGTAATGCTGAGGAATTGGTTTAGTTTTTTTTTTTGATATTAATTTAAAGAGGAGACATGGCTATCTTTTAAATAGAATTTCTTAAATATTTTGTTTTTTTTTGTTTGTTGATAAAATAAATGTCATGGTGCTAGTTTTGTTTTGTTTAAATATTGAACTTAAGCTGAATTTCAAATATTATAAATTACTCAAAAGTAATTTAAAAAGGTTTTGTTTTTGCTTTTTTTGTTTTTAGATTATTAACAGAAGGGTTAAAGTGCGCTTTTATTATTTCTTATAAAAAATGTCCATTATATTTTATGTATCACAAACCAAATATTTTTGTACATGAAAATTAAGAGAAAAAAACTAAAAAAAATAAATACAACTAAACTACTTTAACAAAAAATAATAAAAAAAAAAATAAAAAAAATAAAAAACACAACCGTACTAAACTGAACTAATTATTGTATATTAAAAATAAAAATTAAAAAAAAACATAAAAACAAAATTAAATAAAAAGGATAGAGTATTGTAAAGAATTGTTTAATGTTTCCTTTTTTTTAGTTTTTTTTTTAATTTTTTTGGTTTTACTTAAAATTTACTTACGTCCAGTGAGTGGGTGCATCAATGCAGGATGTGAGGCTGTTGTCGCTGTATTGGGCTGTGGTTTGGGTTTGCTCACTTTCGTGTTACTCTTGGCGAATTCCAAGCGTATTGTTTGGGGCATATCGGGATCGAAGCGTACACCCTGCTGTAAATTTAATAATACAGCGGTTTGTTCAGTTTTTTTAAGTGATATTTTTTTTGTTTAAATAAATTTAATTGTAAGTTATTTTGTATTTTTGGTTAATTTAATCGTTTTTAATCGTTTTTTACTTTCTAAATACATTTTTAATTAATTTGATTGGTTTTTTATTATCTAACTTTAGTTGTTGTTTATTTTTCTATCAATGTCTTAACAATTCGCCAAAAATAATTGATTTAACATTGCATTTTGTTTGTATTGGTTTTTTGGTTTTATTTGTTGAATATGGTGTTTTAACTAAAATATATTGTATTTCTTAAAAAAAAACGTTTGTAGTCTTTTATGAGACTTTTAAGGATGAACAGGTCTTTTAGTGGCCCTTTAGTTGAAAAAAATATAAACTTTTTTGATTTAACTGATTGTGGAGTGCTTAAAATGGGTTTGAAAACTTGTAGGTTTTATATGGATATTAAGAAACAAAAGAAAAAAATCTTAAAATAGAAAATAAATTTTTATTCAAGTGCTGGGGGAAATAATAGGAATAATGTCCTGAAACAAATTAATAAAAAATTTAAATTTGAGCTTTATTGAGAATATTTTTTGGAAATGAAATCTCTATTAACAACAACTGAACTTAACTATTCAATGTAATCAATCGATCTGCGAAAAAATTCTGAAACGTCTGAAAATTATTGTAATAGACACTGAGAAGTAAAAGTAAAAGCTTCGATTACACTGAATAATTATTTTGCTAAAAATATGGTATAAAATTGAAGGCTTCGTTTTGGTAAATCCTGTTTTAATGGCAAAATACTATGGGAAGCCGTCGCCGTAGTCTAGTAGGTAGTGTGTTGGCTTATTAGACGGGAGGCCACTGTTCAAAACCCATATCAGACATTTCCAACAAAACGAAATTTGAATATTTCTTCCGTGACATTCTCTCAGCAGATTTCTAGCAAAAACTCTGTGATTCGGAGTCGACTTTAAATTTTAGGTCCTGCCACTCATGTATAAAATCAACACACACGACAGAAGTGGTGTGAGAAGCTAGGCCTCAGTCCTGACTGAAGGGTTATAATGACTAATTATGCATGACACCTGACAAAGTTCAATTGGTTCAAGTGCTGAAGCCGCATAATCATCTGGTTCGTTTTCGCTTCGTTAGATGGGCAAATGAGACAATGCACGATGATGTCAATTTTGCCAAAAAATCATCTCTTCGGATGAGGCTCATTTTCATCTTGGGGGGTACGTTAAGAAGCATAATTGCCGTATTTGGAACTCAGACAACCCACACGTGGCCTTACAGAAGCCAAGGCACCCGTTATGAGTAACTGTTTGACGTGGCTTGTGGAGCGGAGTCGTCATACCGAGATCTTTCGCAAAAATTCGACGTAAACTAGTGTGTGCAAAAATTCTTGAAAACGATGACGAGTTGATGTTGATGGATTCTCTCGCACAGTCTCAGCGACAGCTACTATATTTTCGGTTGCCCGCACTGTACGAGTACGCTCACGCCTTGGCGCATCAACTATGAAACTAGTTTCACGAACTTTAGCAATAAAATTCCGTATACCGGACACTACTGTTGGTCCTTCTCTGCGACCAAATTTTGTACGGCATTTTCGTGCAATTACCGACCAATTTTGTCTTTGTTTTGAAAATAAATTTCCAATAAATGCCAACGTTGCTCAAGCGTAAATCGATTCATTACGTTCAGTGGAGATAAAATACTGAATTTTGTGGCAGAATAGAATGACATAAGTATTGTCAGATTCGAATTAACCGATGGTTCAAATTTTACCCGATATTTTCGCATAGGAACGTATGGATGTTAAAAACCATTACCTTCAACCTAATATTTGCCTTTTTCAATAATATTAAAAAAAAATTTTTCAGCCATAAGTGGTGTGAGAAACTAGGTTGTAATTCTGACTAAAAGGTTGTAATGACCAATTATTTATGTATGTATGTAAAAATTGGACAAACCACTTGATTGTAAATCGAAATGATTTGAAGAATTTTGTATTATAAATAGCAAGAAAAAAATATCAATAAAATACGTAAGTATGCAATACAGGATTGTATATTTCAGGAAGAACTTCTATACTCTTTTAAAACTAAGTCCCTCCAACTGGCCTATTAGACTGCAGACTACAAGTTGCTAAGACAAACTTTATTGAAGTAAAAAAAAGTAGGCCATCTAATAAATGTAGCCCTTAAAATCGATTTAAAATACAGTAAGACCCCGCTTAACGTGAAGGATAAGTTCCAATAAATTGCAGCGCTAAACGAAACAGCGTTAAAAGAAACAGTGTTCGTACTGTAATTGCGACTTCGGAAAATACAGTTGGAATCTTTATTTTGGACAGACTAAAAAAAGAGCGTTGAAAAAGGTCTTACTGTATAACGTAACTGTCTACAGATAAACAGCCTGCCACAACATCTCTTTCATGCTATTGAAAGGTTATGCTGCTTGACAACCAAAGCCCTAAACATGTTTGAGCGGACGGTGTAAAATAGGTGCAAAATGTATAAAACATTACAGTGTATTGATTTTGCTACTTGGCAAGCTCTATATAAAGTAAACAACCCCTTTTAAAATTAAATTGAAAAGAGAAAAAACCATAGTAATAGTAAATGCAGTGTTAAAAAGATTATAAATTATAACAAAAAATAAAAAAAAACTTAAATTAATTAATGAAAGCATATTTGTATGTAAATTGAATTGTGATTGGATAAAAATAATACGTACGTACTTAGATATGTATATTGAATGTTTAGAGAATATTGTATAATAAATTACAGAACCATTCATAACCATTAAAGTGGGGCAAGGCAGTAGTAATTGTATATGTATCGTATAAAAAAGTATCTAAAAGATATGCAAAGACAATATCTATTGTTTTCATTTTATTATTATTTTTTTTGGTTTTGATTTTGGTTTTTTCTTGCTGGTGCTATACAAAATAAGTGTTTTTTTTTATTGGTTTTTGTTTTCTTTTTTAATGTACCATGTACGACAGAGAGATACATACATACATATATAAAGAGTTTAATAAATAGGTTTGTTTGTTTGTATGTAAATAGTTACTAGAAATCTATTGTCTTTTAAAAAGGCTAACAACATCCAAATAATGTTGCTGCTATAAGGTTAACCAAATAATGTTCTTAATTTTAATTGTACAGTGTGTGACATATGTATGTGAACTGTGAATGGGAATGGTGTAGCTAATGTTTTCATCTTCATGTTAAACGTTCCAAGTTTTTCTTTTCATTATTTCTGTAGAGTTTTTGTTTTTCTTCTTTTTTTTTGTGTATTTCTCAAAAAGTATTTGGAAAAAAACTAAAAATCAAGTGTAGTGCCTTTCATTGTTGTTTGAAGTTTTTGTTTTGATTTAAAACGAGTGTTACATAAAGCTGTTGCTTAATTGTTTTTCTTTCTATTACGTTAAGGATAGGGTTCAGAAAACTTGTTGTTCTTAGTTGGTTTTTTTCATTTTATAACGTTAAGAAATTTCTGCCGAGGGTTATACAAAATAGTTTACAATTTTATTTTTCTTATGTTGTATACAAAAAAAAAAAGAAACGTTTGTAATTCTTATAATATTAAGTAAAAGTATTAACAAAAATAAGTTTTCAAATAATGTTTTGTTTATCATAATGATGTGTAAAGGCGAAAGAAAGAAAATAAACTTTTATTACCTGTAAATCTTGTTTAGCGGCTTCGGCGCCAGCTCGAGTATGGAATGTTACAAAGCCAACAGGCTATAGGAGAGAGGGGAAAATACCAAAATTAAGGGAATTCATTTTAATTGGTTTTCTTTACTTTGATTAAGTTTAAGCAAAAAAAAAAAGACAAAAAAAATAAACTTACCGATGCAGTTTTACCATTTTTACTAGTCACTTTCAATAGAGATCCTTCATAACCCTGAAATAAGAAAATTGAAAACAAATCAATTAAACCACAAAGAAAATATCATCAACTTTTAAATAAAATCGCTTGTTGAAGTTTTTGACACTTAAATGATTTCCGTCTACAATTAAGTCATTGTATTACCCTTAGTCTAGTCTTATAAAAAGTGAGGCGACCGTTTAAATCCTCGGTCAGACATCCCGGACAAAATTAAAAATTAAAAAAAAAATATTTCTTCGGTGACTTCCTCTCATCATATTTCTGGCAACCAAACACTCTCAGAGTAAATAAAATTGCAACGAAAAGTTTCTCAAAAATCTGTCGTTAGGAGTCGACTTTAGATTGCGCTACTCATGTATAAAATTAACACACACAACATAAATGATGTGAGAAACTAGTTTAATAATCCGGACTGAAGGGTTGTAATGACCAATTACTTATGTATACACGTATGTATGTATGACACCTACACTCGTGTCATTATGTATACCTTCCTGAAAGTGGTTCAAGCAGAACTTAAAACATAAACACTAAAACGGATGGAAAAAGATACGAACAAAAAGAAGTAATATAACGTAAATGATGAAAAATAAAGCTAATACCAGAGATAAAGTTCTAAATATTAAAAATACCAGCAGAGGCTAAATCACTAAAGCCATTGAAGAAAGAAAAAAAGAACCCCGGCCAAGCATTCTACACCTTGCACATCATGGCGGAGACGTAGATTATATTCAACGGACTCCGGTTCACCAGTTTGTTACAACAAATATTGCAGAAAGAAGTTGTCATCACGTCTGATAAACTGGTTACTGGCCTCAAGTTGCTATGCCTCTATAAAAAACCTATCAAGCTCCTAATAGATATCCATATCCAGTTTTTGAGAGCGGTGCAACGTGGACGATAAAAGTCTAGAGGTTCAGCAATCTATCTTTTTCGTTCAAGAGGAGTCTACTCACTATTTTATCTCTTTATCGATCGAACATAAGAAGTGTTTTAAAGTAGGTCTAATAGATCGATACATCTGTGCCCCTCCCCGCTCCTTGTGATACCAATTTATTTGCAGCCTCATTACTCCATATATCACAATACTTCGGAATACAATTCAGAAATACAATAACAATAGCGACTTCACAAGGTGTGGGTGTCTCTCCAACCTAATCTAATCTATGCTAGGATCTCGATGCTATTGCAGATGTTGCCTTATAAAAACTGTAGGAGTTGACTAAAGTGTGATATAAGGTGGGATGTGGTTATTTTAAGGTCTTCAGGGGATCTAAAGGAGTGCTTTTGAATTTATTGTGTGGCAAAATGGGGATTAAAAAAATTCTCTAAATATAAATAGCAGTACACGTACTAGAAACTATACTTTATCTTAATTGATCACTTAACGGTTAAATGGACTTGCAATCATTGCATTTTAATTGGTCAATCAAATGTTATTATTTGCTGATGAAATTTTTAATTTAATTCGTAGAAACTATTAGGAGACTGTAGTAGATTATATTGTTTTAAAGCCACTTACCTCATAAGCTCTAAATAGCAGATACAATTCACGTGGTTTAGCATCCATTGGTAAACCACTTACGAATAGGGTGCGAACCTATAAAGAAACAATCAAATAAAATTCATTTAAAATCAAATTCTTTAATTATTTGCTTGTAATTAAAGTATACTTATATATTGAAAATACATACAGATATGTAGTCTTGTATTAAACATTATAAAACAATTTAAATAAGTTTTCAAAATCCTTAACAATACTTTTATAATACTTAAGCTAATTGCGATGATGATGATGATGATGATGGTGATGATGATGTTTTAAATTAAATCAAAAAAGGAAATGTCTATGTGAACAACTAATTAGCGTAACCAACCATGTAAACTCGGCAAATATTTGTGAAAAAAAAAAATCACCCCACAGAACAAATCATACTTTTACAAGACGAAAGTTCATATTCCTTATTTTTGCAGGTAAAATTTTTTTTTATTAAAACAAATGAGTTAAACAAAATTTCAACGTTAAGGAAAAAAGATAAAAATCTCTCGGTTAGCAGACATCAACCCTATAGTTCAACATGAAGATGAAAATGAACAAAAAAAACAAACTCCACCTGCAACCTCATTTATTTTTTTTCTTTTTTTTTTTGTATTTTTATTACAACATACAACCATTAATGTATGGCAGGGAAAAAAAGACAGGGGAAGACAAAAAGCCATCATGTTAATGGTAATGAAGCCAAATTGTGAATGAGGTGAAAAATATTTACACTGTATGTACTATGTATGTATGTGCGTTCACGGGGAGGGTGAATTAGTGATTATGTTCGTGCACATACTTATAATAATGTATACAACATATACAAACTGAAATACAGAATGGGGCCTTTAAACCACAAGCGAAGTTTCATGAGTGAATGATTTATTTTAGCTACATTCGCTTGAATCAAAGACAAGAACTCTCGAGCTTGTTCATATGAGCCGTGTTTGGAAATGTGACGTCATCATTTTAATATGTTGGTATTAAACTAGGCAGTATTTCCTTAGCCTCTAACACCTCAATTGGATCATCATTTCTAACCTGTTTAGAGGATTTTTTTTAATTCTTTTCACTTTAGCACAATGGAAAATCTGCTTAGGTCCAATAAAGGCCACCATGAACCTTAATCTTTGAACTTTGTTGTCTTTTCTTTGCGTCAGACATCATTTAGGTAATAGTGTCCTATTCAGAAACCAATAAGTTTTCCTACAATTGTCTTCCGTACACATGTGCAGTCCGTACACATGGTAAATAATACCTCCAATTGTTTGGCTTGCCTTAAATCAGGATAGTGTTGTTGGAGTTCACTTCTCCACACATCAGTTTCTCTGGTGGACCAATTAGTTCCGCAGATTATTTCTGTGTTTAAAAATTTAGTGGTTGATCATCAACATTCTGTTAGAGATCTCTTTTTTCTCATGTCTGTATTCCAATCCCCTGTTCCTCAAATCAAGGGTGTGGTAATTTTTATTTAAATATAATGCCAAGAAGGAGCTCTTTGCCCTTGTATAGGGTTGCGATTGTGGATTGAGCGCAGTGGTAAGTATTTTTCCTTTTTTTCTAAAGAGGTAGTGCTTCCTGACGATTGTTGCTGATGTTACCCACTCTGGGGCGTCAAGGGGAATTAAAGCCTCTTAAAGAACATGGAATACAACACCTTACCTCTTTTACAGAAGTTATGATCGTCGATGCTTGTGTAAATAGTGTATGAATATCCTGAGTTTTTGGAAGAGATGCAGATGATATCTATGATATCTCATGTATAAAAATTAACACGCATAATATAAGCGGTATGAGAAGCTAGGCCATGGTTCTGGCTAAAGGATTTTAATGACCGATTACGTTATGTATGTATGTATCTACCTGGTGGCTCCAACGATGTAGTGGCAATGATCATAATGTTTGCGGAGAATGAGGACAAAATTCTGTCCTCGAACAATATCTAAGGTGAATGAAGTCGTACGAAGCGAACGATCTAACAAGAGCTACTATTGAATGAAATCCTAATGTAGCCAATGACGAAAGCGGTAGACGTCGCTCTCTCCCTCTGCCCTTTTTTATTTAAAAGACATTTGATAACAGAGTATAATTCTGTTCAAAAACCAAAATAAGAAATTATCTTTAGAGGCCTTATTAGCACACATATTATCAAAGAATATTAAAACTCTTGTCGTCTAACGCTTTAAATGTGTATCAAAAATTACCTCTGACGTTCAATTCCTTAACGTTATATATGAATTTGTGCTTGTGTCTGTGTTCATTTGGATAATATTTTTGGTCTACAACAATATTTTTCACTTTTTTTCCGCTCTCCATATTCTTTCTTTAAAAATGTGTTTTCCTACACCATAATTTAAGTTACTATTCAGGGGTGTGTACACGCTAGTGTCTATTGAAATATAAGGCCGTTGTATATTGCATGTAGCTATGTGTGTTACGAGGGAGTTTTCAGTTTTAAGCGAAATTAATACGTGTTTTATCGTCAAATCTTTTTCCAACGAAATATTTCGTTGTGTGTCATTTCGTTATACTTGTTCGTTACACACTTATAAACGAAAATAAAATTTTAAATGAAAAAAAAAACGAAAAACACATGGCTGGATATCATTACATGAGGAAAAATTTGAACTGACAGTAAATTAGTTGGTGGGAAAATACATAAAAATATTTTTAAAGGTGATATAAACAACCAAATTAACGACTTTTTATGCCAAATGGCAAAGTCGACATAATGTTGTGACGTCCGAAAAGCACTGTAAATCAGTGTAAATATTCGGTGGTATTACAGGTAGTTTTTTTTTGGTGGCTTATTTTTGTGTGACTGTGTGTACTGGGATATTTGTAATTATATTAATTAATTTACTTTTAGTACGTATATTTATTTTCGTTTTGGTTTTTGGTTTTTCTGAAAATTTTCTTTTGAGGTGGTTTAGAATTTCTATTTTTTTTCGTAAACTTTATTAAAACACATTGACACCTTGACTCACACACACACACACACACACAAATATATATACAAAGTGATAAATTTGTATTTATATTCAAGTAAGCATTTACGGTAAACATATGTTTGTGTATGTGTGTGTATATTTGTTGGTATACCTTTAATAAACTTTTCACCTTGTCATGATATCATGATTCTCTAGCAACGTGGCTTGTTTGTTATTCATGGTTTGGGAAGGGAAATTTATTTCCGAATATTATCACCTTAAAACCGTTTGTAGTCATCGTCATGCTCATCTTTATTTTTGTGCAGAGGGATAAATATAGAATTTCGATTTTCTTTCGTATATTTTCTTAAGTGTTTTCCAATAAAATTTTCTTACCCACTTTTCCTTTTAAGGTGCCATAGATGCAATGGGTATATGTTTGTATTTTATAGATGTTTGACAAATTTATATATTTATACACCCATTAAGAGTTATTTAAATTTATAAACAATTCATTTAATAAATTTTAAATGGCAACAATATTACAAGTCTAAAATGATATTTTTAAGATAAAAACGAAAGATTGATGAGGTTGCAATGAAAGCGAATATATTATTAAGAAAGCTTAGGCTGTGTGCCCTGGTAGTCTATTGGGTAGTGTGCTAGACTATTGGCGAAGGGCGTGGGTTCGATTCCCACCAGAGACTCTGGTCTGTTGCACTACACCGAGCATATGGTCAAAGTTACTCAGCTCGTATATAATTAGAATATAATTTGAATTTGTATTGTAATTAATAAATAAATATACATTTCTTACCCTTAAAAGCTATAAAGAGTTTATTACAAAGGAATGTTGTTAACGCCTTGGTATCGGTTTAAATTTGAATCATCGGTTATTTCGAATCTGGCAATACTTATGTCATTCTATTCCGTCACAAAATTCAATTACGCTTAAGTAAACGTTGGTCCAACGACAAACTGCATGATGATGTCAATTTTGCAAAAAAAATCACCACCGGATGAAGCAAATTTTCATCTTGGTGGGTACGTTTATAAGTAAAATTGATGTTTTTGCGGCTTAGAAAACCAACGTGGTCTTACAGAAGAAAATGCTGCCATTACGAGTGACTGTTTGATGCGGCTTGTGGAGCGGGGGCATCATTGGCCCATATTTCTTCGAAATTGAGGACGGCACAACCATTACGGTCATTGCAGGCTCCTATGGCTCCTTGATAACCGATTTTTTGTACCCGTTCTTCATAGTATTGATGTGAACTATGTTTGATTTAAATAGGCTGGTGTAACTTGCCACACATCTTATGCCACAATAAATGTATTGCGTCAAACGTTTCATGGCCATAAGTAAACGCCAAGAAGCTGCGATTTGTCACCGTTAGACTATTTTTTGTGTTATGCCGGCAAACCACCGACAATTGAGCATTTGAAGGCCAACATTCGTGATGCTATCGCCGATATACGAACCCATACACTAGAAAAAGTGCACGAAAATTGGAGTTACTGTGAAGCCAAGCGCAGCAGCCATATTAACCGATTAATGCACGAATTACTTTTTTTCTAACGGTTACCGTTTTGTTTTTACACTCAATTTCCTCTCAGAGCATAAAAAATAAGGCAACTTCTGCTGGCAACTTAAGTTGCCACTGGGCACTAATGGGTTAATGAAATAATATTCCATTTCTAACCTGAACAATTGTAGTTCACAGCAAAAAAAAAAACAACAGAGAAATTGCGATAATAAATATATACAAACAATGTCAAATTACAACAACAAAGTTAAATGTATCAAACATTGGAGAGAAGTATTATAATAAACAAAATAGCAAGTTCTAGAACTTACTAAAACGAAAATAAATGAATATATGAAGTCACCGTATTATAGTAGGTAATGTGTTGGCTTATTAGACTTAAGGCTACGGTTCAAATTCCAGTTCAGACATCTCGAACAAAAAACGAAATATAAATAAATATTTCTTCGGCGACATCCTTGCAACAGATTTCTGACAAATACTCTGAGAGTAAATAAAATTGCCAGGAAAAAGTTTCTCACGAATCTGTTGTTCGGGGTTGACTTTAAACTGTAGGTCCCGCTACTCATGTATAAAATTAACACATACAACATAAGTGGTGTGAGAAGCTAGGTCGTTATCCTGACTGGAAGGGTCGTAATGGCCAATTATGTATGTATGTTATGTATGAGGTAGATTGTGTTAATAGAGATCGTTTCTTTTTTAAGTATAATGTTTTTACTGCTCTCAACGAGATTTTAAAAATATATTTTGCACATAATTTAAGAGGCTATGAACGTTTAATATCCTGTATTCAAAAAAATTCTTTTAAAAACCTCTTAAAAGTTTTCTTTTGAATGCCTTCCTTAATAACCCTACCAAAAGACAAAAAATAAAAAAAACCCCAGTAAAAGGTTAGTGTTCTTCAAGTGGTTTCTTTTGTAATTAAATTAATTTTTTGCTTCAAATATTCTTTTTCAAATCGTTTTTTTTTCTTCTTTAATTTTGAATGTTAGAAAACCGACCGCAACCACTTGTTACAAATTGCTGAAGCGAAACATTTTTATTAACGCTAATTACGTTAGTTATGCTTAAAGCATAATGAGGTGGCTAAAACAGCTTAAAACTTCAAAAATTATTTTTAAAGAAAATTAATAAAAAAAAATTGCAAATTTTTAGATAAGAAATTATGTTTTCTTACCAAGTAAACTAAGCCAATACAATAACAGTCAAATCTAGAATATTTAATTACAACATCTTGTGTATGTTTGTTAGAGAAATAAAAAATAAAAATGGGGTTCCTGGTACATATATAAGTATGAGTATTTCTTATAATTTGTATGTTTCTTTCTCTCTTTTCATTTACTTTTCATTAACCACTACCAGAAAACCACAAACTCGTACATGTACTGCCAGAGTAATTAAATTCTAAGGCAACTTTGTATGTAATTTTGTAAATGAAAAGATATTTCCTTAGGTTTGTTTTATAAAAATTTTATTAAAAAAACCAAAATTTTTTCCTGTTAACGTAAGAAAAAAAGGAAAGGTAATGCTTATGTCCGTCCATAAAAAAATGATTTATGATCATTGCATTGTAAAATTGTAAAATAATACCTTTTATTCGAGCCACTACAAGAGGAAAAAAGAGCACAAATAAAACAATAAAAATAAAAATAACAATAGAAATAAAACAATTTAATTCAATATTGTTTTTTACACTTGCTTGACTTATTTTATGGTCAACAACGCTCTAGCAATACTGTAGAGTAAAATACCGGTAACAAATAAACAACGAGATACGTTTACTTTTATACTCGTACGTACTAGGGAATAAGTGCAACAGTTTTGTTGTAATTGAAATACGCTACACAAACGGAAATAAGAGAAGGCTTTTAAATTTGAGGGCCAAGTTTTTTAATATTTCAGATTTTTTGTCAGAAAAGTTTTGTTTGAGATGTCTGAGCTGTTGTTTGAACCCCGAGACAACTTGTCTGATAAGCTACCTATTCGACTACGACCTTCCAACTTTTGATTCCTGCAAATAATGCTGCCTTTGATATTGTCGTATTGGGTGTAATCTGTCTTTCTCGACAGCTGTTGTTCAAACTACGAGGCAACTCATCTAATAAGCTAACTCTCTTCCTATTAGACTATGGTACTGATTTTCGAACTTTTCTTTCCTATAAATAACGTTAAATTTGATATTATATATATATTATCACATCCAATACGACATCCTAATAGTATTGGATGTGATCTCTTTTTCTCTCTCCCAAGTGATAGCGCTACCACACCCTCCTACAATATTATTTTAATCTTATCCTCTGAATATATGATTTGAAAGGTTACAGGCAGAAAGGCTTTTAATTTTTAAAATTAATTGGAAAATCCCATGATGATAATTTTTACATTTACTTACTATCTCGAGTAGTAAATAATAGAAGTTCAAGTGTTCAAAGCTCAGCTCTGATAACTTTAAACCAGAAATATGAATATATTCCAGTCTATTGGCCAACTCTGAGAGTAAAATAATTGCCCTGAATAATTTATCAAACGGAGAATAACGTAGTCTAGTAGATAGTGTATTGGCTGTAAGGCTGCGGTTCAAACCTCAGGTCAGACATCTTCAACAAAACGAAATATGAAAAAATACTTCTTCGGCGACTTCCTTTCAGCAGATTTCTGGCATAAACTCTAGGAATAAATAAAATTGCCATGAAAAGTTTTTCAAAAAAATTGCCGTTCAGAATCGACTTTAAACTGTAGCTCGTGCCACTCACGGATAAACTCAACACACACAGGATAAGTGGTATGAGAAGCTAGGTTGTAATCCTTACTGTAGGATTGTACAATCAATTATGTATGTATATATGTATGTATGTATGTCATTCAGTGACAGCATTAGTTTTATAGATTCTGCCACACATGGATAAAAGCAACACACACAACGTGCCTGTTGTGAGACTTAATTCTTACCAGAAGGTTGGATTGACCATGTAAGAGTACCTAAGTACGATTTTCGGCGTATTTTTGCTTTATTTTCTCATTGTTTTAGTTCAGTTATGGACTGTTTTTTTTTTTCTTTAGAAAACTTGAAACTCTTTTTGAAAATAATAAAAAGGCCCTCATGTAGACAACTGCCTGCCTTTCTTCTATCGCCACTTAGTTATACACAGCTTACATGCTCACATACGTATGGATTTTGAAAATGAAACACCTTTATTGTTTTACAACCACTTTACATACATATATAAATACATGTGGTATAGTATGCTGGGGTACCTCTACCTACCTATCGTTGCTCTCCAGAGATGGCAAGATCCATTAGAAATAACACAACAGCATACACAGAGCATACAGAGCATACATATGTATGTATATATGTATGTAGTGCTTTGAGTATAATATGACTACAAGATACAACCAACCAAAGTGGTTATTTAGCAGTTATCAGTATGATTTACTATTTATTTTAAAGCTTTAAAGATTATTTTTTTCTTTTTTTTTGTTTGTTTGTATATTTATTATTAATAAAGGTCGGTGTAGAAAACAACAAAAACAAGAAAAAAGTGAAATAAATGTAACAAAAATATACGATATTTTGTTTATTATTTTGAAGGTATTAAACTGGAAAGAAATTTGAAATATTCAACAAAAGTAAGTGAAACATTGTTTTAGAAAATAAATCTATTAGGGAAAGGTTTTCCATTTAGCTAAGTATAGATTTTTGTGTAGATTTTTATTTATAATAACATAACTTAATATGTTGGTTTAAAAGTGAAATAAAAATAAATAAATAAAAAAACATTTTTATTAGAATTAATGTCCATCAGAAAATGTATGTAAATAACTAAGAGTTTAGTTACTTACTAGGTTAGGTCGGAGTGATAGCTCTGACTTAGAAAAGCTCCCTTGAGCACGCATAGCGGCCCGTTGTGATGTCACGAATGAACGCAGTCTCTGTTCCAAATCAGGGAAGAGGAAGAAGTTGGTCAGTGCAAGGGCTGCTCGTTACTAGTTACCGACTAATTGATAGTCCTGGAAGTCTAGGGAAATTTTTTGTCGATAATGTATTGTGATTTTAATTACATTTTCTTATGAGTTTGGGTACATCTTTTCAATCGTTATTAGGAGTTAAAAGCCTTTGCCTTCTTATAATTTCTTGGACTAAAATGATCTTTATCTTAATACCATCGTTATACTTCGTTTTACATCACTATATAGCCCTGTTAAGTATGACGGCCTATACTCGACTGCGAGTATTATAGGCGAGTATAATAAGCACAAAATGTTATGCATTTTAGCTGAAAAACGTGTACATACATACATAATGGGTTTTTACAACCCTACAGTAAAGATTATGACGTAGCGTCTCACACCACTCATGTTGTGTGTGTTAATTTTATACATGAGTGGCGGGACCTACAGTTTAAAGTCGACTCCGAACGACAGATATTTGAGAAACTTTTCATGGCAATTTTATTGACTCTCAAAGTTTTTGCCAGATATCTCCTGAGAGGAAGTCGCCGAAGAAATATTTCATCGTATTTTGTTTTGATGTCTGACCTGCGGTTTGAACCGTTGGCTTACGTCTAATAAGCCAACACACTATCTACTAGACTACGGCGACTACGGCCTTTGCCTTCTTATAATTTCTTGGACTAAAACGATCTTTGGCTTAATACCATCGTTATTCTTCGTATGATGTAGCTTCTCACACCACTTATGTTGTGTGTGTTAATTTTATACATAATTTTATACAAAGTCGACTCCGAGCGACAGATGTTTTGAGAAACTTTTCATGACAAGTTTATTTACTCTCAGTAATCTGTTGAGAGGAAGTCGCTGAATAGATATCTTTCATATTTCATTTTGCTGGAGATGTCTGAACTGGTGCTTGAACCCTAGCTTCACGTCTAATAAGTCAACACACTACCTACTAGACTATGGCGGCATTTAGTTGTCTGACTGCTGATGAACATTTAGTAAAGCTCATGTATAAAGTTAGTTGTCATTTATTCAGAAGACAATGCCAATGTGTTTGCTACAAGGGCTCTAAAGCAGTTGAAAACTGACAGTAATTTTCATCAAAGAACCATCTTTAGCCGCAAAAGTTATTATTTGGTGTAGGGTTTCGGCTGGTGGCGTATTCAGGTTCACCAGGTTACTGTCAATGGCAAACTCTATAGGTCGATGATTACAAACCTCTTTTAACCTAAATTCGATGAGCTGCTTTCAATAGAATGGCAATGGCATGTCACATTGGATATTGTCTACAATCAATTTGAAAGCATAGTAATCTCACGTGCAACTCTAGTCCGCTAGAAATTTTCTTGTGTGGATTCTTAACTCGCATGTGAAAGCTAATGAGACAGAAACCACAGCGCAGCTCAAAGCCAAATAAACCGTGTCATTGATCAAATTCAGCTTGATTTATGAGCCAAGCGTGTAAAGGATGTCATATTCCATACATAATGTCATCATAATGTCAATGAGAACTCACACAAACTTTTTTTTTTATTTCAATTTAAAGATAGGAAACGCTTCAAAACTATCCTTAATATCTGACTTAAGCAAAACGCATTAATTTTAGTACGCAATTCGTTTAAGTGCGTTTTCTGACAATGATTGAAATTTTAGTACTGAATTTAAGAAATTCTTAGGCATTTAAGCCCCATAAAAACTTCAGCTTTTCAAATTAAAATTCTTGTTTAAAATATAATCTTCCTAAAAGCTTTTTGTTTTCATATTTATTTTTAGTCTCATTTTAGTTTTTCATATTTGTGTTCTATTTGTTGCTGACGTTGTTGTATTCTGTCTATAAATTTATTCATGCATAAGGCTTTTATAAAAAAAATAAAAATAAAAATTTCACCATTTGAACGTTGAGTAAAACAAGTCAAGGTAGCTTTTATTTATTTTCGGAATTTTTCCTTTTTTTCGTATGCATTTGGTTTCATCAAAATGAGAGGCTAATTTTTGTTTTTTTTTTTGTTAAATTAAGGTCATTGGAAATTGATAATAAACTAAATTAATATTTTTTTTTATTTTTTTGATAAATTTGAAATTTAATTTTCGATTAAACTTTATTGAATTAAAATTTTATGATAAATTACAACGTTGAAATTGGAAAATTTTTATAAAAAGGTGTCATGCATTTATGCAAATTATTAAAAAAAACGCCGAAATATTTTTATTTTTAATTTTTGAAATTGATTAATAAAGAAAAAAAAATGAAATATTAAATAAATTATTGGGGAAATGTTGACAATGAAAGGAAAAAGTCCTTTTGTATCCTTTATCCTTGTATAGGGACCAGAGATCAGCAATGAGTAATCAAAAAGATGAGTAGATTCGAATCATATTCGTATTTTCTGATACTTAAAACGCATTCATACTTATTTTAATATCATACTCATACTACTCATACTCAAAGTTTGAAGCACTCATCGTACTCATACTTAACAATACGTATGATGTTGTTGATTTCGACTCTCCTTTACTCAACTTATACACGAATCATAAAATAAGTATGAATCGCGTACGAACACTACAATGCTCACTAGAAGGTTGTCTTTGTCTTTTTCTTTCTTATTTTTTGTAAACCTTTGCTGAAGAGGGCCACAGAACAATATATATGCACAAAGGATCATGTTGGTGTAGGTGATTTAACGTTTATTATTTAAAGATTAGTCTAGTAGCTAGTATGTTGGCTTTATGGACATCAGACAGATCAAACACCTCGAAAAAAAAACAAATATGACTCTGAGGACTCTCTCTCAGCAGATTTCTAACAAAAACTCTGATTTTTAATAATAATTGCCATAAGTTTCCCAATAATCTGTCTTTCGGAGTCAGCTTTAAACTCTAGGTTCCGCCACTCATGTATAAAATTAACACACACAACAACATACGCGATTTGAGAAGCTAGGTCATAATCCTGACTGAAGTATGAATGAACTCGTATGTATGAATTCTTTAATGGCAGGCCATCCATTTAATTTTAAAAAAATTATTGCAAAATATTGCATAACAAAAATAAAATTTTCTCTGTAATAAACTGCCTTTTACAATGTTTTTAATACAACTTTATTAAATACAAATTTACAAATTTACAATTTACAAACTTATTATACAGCCCAGATAAAGTCAATAAAGGTTTCGATATGTGAAGTTCATATGCGACAACTACTTCATTGGCAAAGTTCCCAAAAATGTGACAAAAACCTTGTATAACACATTGCCCAATACAGCTGTTTACAGTATAACCTCTTTAACCCTGTTGTACATTTCAAATTTCAACACATACCAGGGCTATTTTGTAAACAACTTGATATTGTTTGCTTAAAAATTACTCTGTCTCTCCCACTCTGCCTCTCTATGTATCTGTCTATCTGTATACTTATGGGTCATTTCCGTTGTGAATTTGATTTTAAGGCTTTTAATACATATGTATACAGGAAATGGCCATGCGAGATAGGTTTTAAGTGATGGTGGCCGGATGATTTCTATAAAGGAAAATAATTCCATAATTCCACAGTATAACGTAGAATAAAAGAAACAAAGCCGGAAAAAATTAAGAAAAGATTTAGAAAAGATTATTCATTAAAGAAATAGTAAAATACAATATATTTTGAACTAAAACATGTCACGAATCACAAGGAAATCGGTATCTAAAGAAAGGAATAACTGTGGCATACATATAGTTTTTTGTTAAAAGATTTTCTGTACAAAACTGTACAAATTTCAATCACTTACAAGAGACACAAGTCTTATGTCTCAGTCCTTAGTACATATTCGTACATTCGTCCAGCATTTTTGAGCCATCTGCGTTAGGGGGAACTGTCAGACCAGAAGTTTCTGGTCGGAAAATAATATGGAATCATCTAGTCGACCCGAATTTGCCATTTACTCCCAGTGGTGAAACATGGTACAGGTTGGCTTCAGCTTAGCCAACAGTTTCAATGGAAAATTAAAATGTAGTCAACTGAGTACGGGTCGGAGATCAGCAATGAGTAAAATCTAATCATACTCATACTTTCTGATACTTATACGCATTCATACTTATTTTAATATCATGGAACCTCTAATCATATTCAAGGTTTAAAGTACTCATCATATTCATACTTAACAACACGTAAGATGTTGTTGATTTCGACTGTCCTTAACTCAACATATACACGACTCACAGAATATGTATGATTCGAGTACGAACACTAAAGTACTCACTAGAAGGTTGTGTGTTTGCTCTGCTTGCTGCTCTGTTTTTTTCTTTTTTTGTGAAAGATTTTCTTTACGCTCTCCATTATCCCTCCAGGAGAGTTTGGTTCCCAAAATAAACCCCAGATACTTTAACCTCATGTATTAGGTTAGATGGGTGTCATAACGAATCGAAAAAGGTAAGTATTTTATTCCGTTCGATGAAAAGCACAAAATTTGCTGTGTGAGAACTGACGCTTAACTCACACGTTGAGAATAATTTTGTTTAAAGTTTGATGGTCTGATAGCCCCCCTCAAGAAAAAGGTTTGTGGATTAAAATCATATCCACATAAACAAAAAATCCTAAAACCACTTTTTTGGAACTTTTGTGATAGTTCCTCCGCAACAATACCCCTTAATAGGAGCGAAAGAGTGTCTCTATTTACTTCTCTTGCCAGACATCCACACATATATTTGGTCCTTCAGTCAGGATTACGACATAGTTTCTCACATCACTTATGTTGTGTGTGTTAATTTTATGCATGAGTGGCGGGATCTACAGTTTCAAGTCGAATCTGAACGACCGATTTTTTTTAAGAGACTTTTCATTGCAATTTTTATTTCCTCTCAGAGTTTTCTGCCGAGAGGAAGTCGCTTAAGAAATATTTTTTTTTATATTTCGTTTTGCTGAAGATGTCTGACCTGGGGTTTGAACTGTGGCCTCTGGTCTAATAAGCCAACATACTACTTACTAATCTATGGCGACTTCCTTTGCAAGAACCTGGTCAAAACTCCTACTGTAAGCTTTACCTCAAATCAATGTGATTGTGTGTACGGAGAGCTCTCACCTATTCTTCAATGTTACCCACCAAGGAGATTAGTTTAGACTGAATGGGGCCAGCCGTTGTATACACGTGTTGAGTGCTACCAACAAGAATAGGAAAGTAGTGAGATCGTATTTCGTTGCGCAAAACCTTTGCCATGTCTTGAGAAGGGATAATGTATGACATTCCTTAGCGGCGGATATCGATGATCTCCAACCTTGCCTGGATGATAGGCAACATATTTTTGAATTTCAGATTTTGAAACTGAAGTCAAAAATGATCCAAGCTATAAGCCAATAAGCCGAAAGGAGTCTTTGCCAAAGTTTATGCGGCTGTTATATGTTCATTTATATTGTATTTTTAGAAGCACTGCTCTATGAGAGTTTATTACACCACACGTACATACATATGTATATGTTTAGAATATCAATTGTAGTGGAAGTATACTACACATATACCTACATATGTTTAATGTAGTACATATGTATGTATCCGAGTATATACATACAATATTATTAAATGTACATTTGGTTTATAAGGTTTATAAATGTACTTGAAATTCATTTGTAGCACTCTATTATCCTTGTATAAAAATTTTAATAGAAACACACAAAAACAAAAAAAAAAAAAAACAAAACTGAATGAAACAAACCAAAAGCCAGTACGTACATACATATTTATAAACAACATACACAAAAAGGACCCTGACCATGTGTATATATTCTATTGAAATTCATAGCTGGATTTGCGGTTTAACTGGTCAAGTTTATAGGCTTTTTTGAGTAGCAGAGCCTTACATTTAAATACACACAATGGGCTTTGTATGACTTTATATATGTACATATGTACGTATTGGATAACTAGAGAGTCTGTGTTAAACATGACAGTTGCAACAATTTAGACACTGTTGAACATGTTTATTTTGTTGGTTAATGAAAAGTGGCTTAATTTATGTTGTACCAAACGATATTGTGCTACAATTTTCTCTTTTTGTGTGATAATAATGTAGCATATATTTAGGGAGATTGCCATTTTGTGAACATCTAAACATGTTACCTCTATTTTAGGTTGAAAGAACGTAATTCTAGCTAAAAGCATTTAATCAAATATTTAATTAAACAACTCAATGATAAATTTGTTTTAAAACGAAACCCAAAATCAAAATTTAAATGAAATCGTAACATATTTTAAGGCTTAAACAATTATTGTTATTAAACAAATATTCATTCCCAAAGAAATTAGTAAAGTTTTGCACATACATAATGCTAAAAAATTTAATTACTAAATTAGTTGTATTTAAGCTTTAAATTAATATTGTGTTATACTTTTAGGCTTTTAAGCAATTATTTATTATTTATTACGCATTTAGCTATTTTATTTAATGAAACCATTTACAATTTTATTAAATATTGTGCTATAAAAACTTATTATAATGCTGTAATATTATTAAATGACAGCATACATATATACATACTGTTATAAAATCTTCACGCCTTTAGTTATGCAATAGCTATGTTCTGCAATATACATATTTATAACGATAAAATTTAATATATGTATGAGATGTTAAACAATTTTTTTTTTGAAAGTTACACTGTGTAAATCAAATGTGGTGGGAAATGTAATTTACAAAACTGTTGTAGGAAATCTAGATCCTTAGAGAGTGTGTGTTTCTCTTCAATGTTTCTCCAAGGAGATAGCTTGTAGTCTGATTAGTTTTAGAAGGTTATAGATACCCTTTCATGTAGCATACCATAATAAATTTCTTTTCACAGGAAGATTCTAATGCCATCAGTGCTGTGGAAACTGCCTCCTCCTTGTAAGCTCATTTGCCGGTTTATTACTCTCTACTTACTATTCTAGCTTTTTCATGTTCCCCGGACACCTCGATACTAATTTCAAGTCAACGTCATAGTAGCTAAGTGCTCAGATGGCGGTCTGTCAATTAAATAGTCTTGCCACGTCTCGATGCAATGGTACAACATCGTTTGACTTCACATAATTTTGCCTAGAAAATGTTCGAAAGTTTCTCAATGGGTTCAGTATATTTTATTCCTGGCTGAAATTTCTCCTCTTCTATTCTTCTATCACTCTTCGACCCATTCATATACATCGTAATAGTTTCCTTTCCTCTTAAGGCAGTATATAGATTCAATGTCTCACTACAAAGCACGACCATGTCTAGCTAGATTTGATTTGAATGAAATCTAGGTCTTCATATCAGGATGGCTAAGAAATATTAGACAAGAATTGAAGAAACAAGTTAAAGTAGACAAAACGCTATTACAAGGAATCTAATAGAAGCCGAATAAGTCATTTTTTACTTAACCTAATCAGTAGAATTGATAAATTAAAATTTTGTAGCATACTTTTAGTCTTTCAAACTTATATTTAATTTATTATTTTATATTTTTCTTTCCAATACGAGCTCATTAACACCTAAATTATTTAAATTCCTTGCTTATTTTTCCGTTTTTTTAAGTACAAAAATCTGACCAAAGTTTTTCATTTCGACCAAGCTTAAATGCAATTCGGAAGTGTTTCTCAATCACACATAGTGCGTGTGTGTGTGATGTGCCATTAGCATTTTAAATTAACGTTAAAGATTTTGTTATTTTTTTTGTGCGGTTTTGCTATGTGCTGTGGTTTTCAATAGATCCGATAAATATTTATTTTCTATACGATTAAATGTGCTTAAAAGTGTAGCATATATTGCAGGCTGCTTTAAAATTTATAGCATAATTATGGGGGCGAAGTGTGAATGAAATATTTTATAATTTAAATATTGATTAAAACAAGAATTTAGTCGTTTGTTGGCATAACTCATATACGGTTGTTGGTACCAATAAATTCCAATTTGAGTGTCCAAAAAAAATTTTATTTTTTGGTTTTGCTTTGGCCCTACAATGCCAACATAATCAAACACAATTAGTAGGAGTGGTACAACTCATATCGATAGGAAAAACAAAAAAAAAAGAACACAACATTTTAACGAAAAATAACAAAACTAACAACAACAAAAAAAAGGAATTTAAATTAATTTGACCTCATTGTAACTACAAGCAAGCAAGCAATGCAACCAAACGAACGAAAAAGAAAAAAGAAACGAAAAATACAACAAAATTTAGGAAATAAAAATCGATTCGAATAGACCTGAATTTCAGATGAATTTGCAAATAAATGAAATGAAACTATGCAACAACAGCAACAAACTCATATAGCCAGCCATATTATGCCAGACTTTCAAACAAAAAAAAAAAAAAAAGAAAAAAACTGAAACATAAAAGCAATTGAAATCGACAAAATCTGTATCTGGCCTCCACCCACCCAACATCAACACCAGCTATAAACACTGGTCCAAATCGATGGCGATATCGAAGATAAGGCCAAAACATGAATTGGTTAGACGTTTAAGTTTTGTAATTGAATTAAGTTACCAAAGAGAGTGTTTATTGAACGAATAAAAGAATAAATGAATGAACAAATGAATGAATGAGTGAATGGCAATATTTCTATGAATTAAAATGGAAAATAAGAAAAATTAAAATATTCTTCTCTTTTGTTGTCTTTCCTCTCCTTGTGCCATTCATTACATACATACATACATATATATTATAAAATAACACCATCGACTATATGCTGGAGAGACAGACAGAAAACAAAAAACAAGATAATGAAAATAAATAATGACTACAACGTTACGTTTTATGGGAGTGTTTCTAATACAACTCTACAGTTCTGTTTTGAAATTTGATTAGTTAATGGACATGAATGTCAAAGAATAATGGAAAGGAAATTTATTTCGTTTTTTTTTCAATTTGGTAAGAGGCGTGTTTGTTTTAATTTTAGGAAATAAGTTTTTTAACGATTTGGTTTTATAGGGAAATTATTTAAAATATAATAACAGGGCATATTTTAAGGCTCATGTAAATACAGGAACCTTTTGAAAGAGTTTCACATAGAGTTTGATTTTAGAAAGCTTAAACAACAAATATCCTTTAATTATATAAATTATCAGTAAAGAAAATTCAGTATTATTGCACTCTTCACAATATTGCATATTTTTCACCTGAAAGTAGGCAATAATTTAAAGTTATACGGCGGCTGGTTATTACAACTCTGTACATAGGATGACAGCCTAGTTTCTCGCATCACCCATGTTATTTGTGTTCATTTTATTCATCATTGCCATGGCCTGAGGTTTAATTTCAAATTTGAACGAACGCTTTGAAAAGCTTGTTATGGAAAATTAGTCTACTCGCTGTGCTTTTGCCAGAAGACTACTGAGAATAAGTCGGCGAAAAAAATATTATTTTCTTAATACTCGAACTCTGGTGAACTAAATATACCACTCATTACACTATGGCGAAAGCGGTGGGGTTATTCGTTGAGATTTTTGATACTTTTTTGATCTGTTGTATAATACAACGTGTATTCCTTATCGTTTACCCCTGTAGCACTTCGTCACAACAGAGAGATCCTATGTACATTGACGAAAAGTTTCTGTACAAACAAAATCGTCGAAAGATTTTCAATCACTGTTGCTGAAGACACTTGTTTTAAACAGTCAATGGTAATTGAATCCTTGACAGATATTTCAAGAACTTGGAATAATAACATACAAGATCTTAAAAAATTTGCTAACGAGTCTATCTTAAAAAAGGGTGGTTCTGTGAAAGCGTTATAGAAGACGGGATTTATATGTAAACAGTGATGATATACAAATTTTGTAGTGTGATCGTAGGTTAAGCTTACAAGATCTGAAAGCATGTTCTAATGATTTTAGCTTAAAAAGGAATACATACATACATACACAATTGGTCATTACAACCCTTTGGTCAGGATTACGACCTAGTTTCTCACAACACGTATGTCGCGTGTGTTAATTTTTAATACATGAGTGGCGCGACCTACTGTTTAATGTCGACTCCTAACAATAGATTTTTGAGAAACTTTTTCATGGCAGGTTTATTTTTTCTCAGAGTTTTTGCCAGAAATCTGGTAAGGGAAAGTATCCGAAGAAATATTTTTTCAATATTTCGTTTTGTTTTAGATGTCTGACCTGGGGTTTGAGCCGAAGGCTCTCGTCTAATAAGCCAACACCTTACCTACTAGACTACGGCGACTACATAAGAATGAATTCAACTTAGTAAAGAAGTTGTTGTGAATGTTAATTCTCTAATTACTGTAGGACAAATTTTATTGATCCACCGAGTCACTGCTTAAAAGCCTGACATATTAATAAACTTTTTTAAATACCTAGTGTAGAGTATTTTATCAATTTTAATCGATGTTTCTCATTTTAAATTAATTGAAAAAAAAAGAAAAAACAATACCATTAAAAACCTTAAATAAAAACAAACGAGCAATTTAAATATTTCGCTTTAATTGAATTTAAAAAGAAAAAAGAACAAAAAACTCATTTAATTTGCATTAAAGATTTTATGCAGGCATTTAAATATTCACGCCAACTTCAAATCATTCGTTTAATTGAAATGATTTTCAAATATTTTGTTTTCAAATAAATCTTTCTAGAATGGCTGGGGAAGCTCTATGTGTGTGTGAAATTTCAAGCCATAGTACACTGGGCTATAAAAATCATGTTCAATTTTAAGTTGAATAAAAATGTTTGTACTTTTATGTGCCTCTGAAATTGACAAGTAGGTGTTGATGTTATTTTAAGCAAAAATTAAAAACACAATTGAAATCTTTTTCTTGAGTTCTTTTCAGCAAATATTTCTTTTATTTTTGTAGTTATTGTTTTTATTTTTATTTTCTTATTGTTATTTAGCTCAACTGTCAATTGCAATGTCATTGCATTTGTACATACGATACGTACGTAATAATTCATTACATTAGAAAATTATCGGGTTATCCATTTAGTGGCTTTCAAATCGCCAGTGTGGGAAGGCTGGAAGTTAAAGCCTTGCTATTAACGAATGTGGTTCGCTTAGAAATCGCAGAATGCATAGAAAAACTTGAAATTATTTAAAAGAGTTGTGCTCACATCCACTTTTAGGTTGATTGTGCTTTTTAGGCTATTCGCATACATTTTGGATTTAAGAAAACACCAAAAATAGAAGTATACCGTAAACCACTCGTATGATCTCCTTGGTCAGTAAACGTGAGATGACCACGCCCACAAATCATTCGTGCAGAATATCGTATATGGCATGAGCTATTACCATAGTCTAGTGGGTAGTATGTTGGCTTATTAGACAAGAGGCCACGATTCTAACCCCAATTCAGACATCTCCAGCAAAACCGAAATATGATAAAATATTCCTTTGACGAGTTCCTCTCAGCAGATTTCTGACCATGAATAGTTTTCCAAACAGAAAGCTGTCATTTGGAGTCGATTTTAAACTGTAGCTTCCGCCACTCTTGTATAAAATTAACACACACAACATCAGTGGTGTGAGAAGCTAGGTCTTGATACTGACTCAAGCGTTGTAATGACTAATTATGTATGTATTTATTTGGCATTTAGCGCAGTCCTGTTGAAACCATCTATCGTTTGCATCCAGATCAACCACTTCCTCAACTGTGGTGGTGGTGCAACACGTTTTCAGAGAAATATAGGGCCGTGACATCGCCAGCCTAAAATCCTACACCAAACAGTGACCTTTTAAGAGATGCATTGGACTCACTTGGTATCATTCCAAATTCAACAATTTTTGTTTGTTCACGTACCCTTTTGTCCAGATGCCAAGTGCTCGACAGTCCATTTAGTGAACATATGTCGTTCATGGAGACAGATAAAGCTGCAACAAGAAGCTTCAACAGTTAACAGTTCAAAAGTCTTTTTGTATGGTAACTGAAGGCAAGAATACCAGACTTTTGAAGCTAATTTTTTACACTGACAAAGCACATCATATGGCAAATGATAGCATACGAAAAACTCAATGCATTCGGTCTATCATTGGGAAGAATTTTTACGAAACTTAGCCTGCAAGACCCGTTACTGTCAATTCAGAGTGAAGTGGCGGTGTGATAACCGACATTTTATTTGCCTGCAATTGACGACGGTGCTAGGAGCTCTTAATATGACTGATTTGAGAAAAAGTATTTGGGAAGAGAAATTTCAGGAAATCGAAAGATTATGAGATTTGTGGTGCTACCTTACAGACCTTGCCTAATGCTCTAACGCTTCAGCATTTGAATATCAATTTTCGTCAATTTATTGCCGAGGTACTGTTACCAGAATAAACTGCAAAACTATCCCCAAAACCTTCTCAAATGACATTGTAGTTCCTATACAATGGCCAAGTCCAAGTATTATGATGAAATAAAAGTTTCATTGCCGTTATTTAAATTTTATTTTTAAAACCTCAAATTGATTCTCCCTATACACTTCAAATATCATTTAACATGCAACACTGCATTACCATGGCTGTTTTAAATGTTTCTCTGTATGTTACACTATTTATGGATACAACAGATATGTACCAATTGTGATTCATGTTTCTTTAAAACTCGTAATTTATTTGCCAGCTTGTAAGTGTTATTTCGTTCGTATTTTTTTACTTTTCTGGTTTTTGTCTATACAATCGATACAATCAGTAGTAAAATTGGCAATTTGACGACGACAACATGTTGAGTGTTGGATAAACTTGCTAAAATGTCATTACACTTGAAGATAACAAATCTTTGTTTATTTTTTTCTTTTCTTTTCATGATTTAAGGAAATTTATTATTTTTAAAAACAAAAAAGTTTTTGTTTTGTTCAGCAGACAGTATAAATTCAATAGAAACTAAAAGAGATAGAGAGAGCGAAAGATCAATTTGCTTTGATAAGATAATTTGCATAATTTATAAAATGATTTTTACGAAAAGGAAGTCTTTAATTAGTTTTAGCATTCAAGCGATTACGTTTACTGATAAATTGTGTTCATAAATATTGTTCAATTAAAATAGTTATTCACACAGATAATTTGATTTTCTATTAATCGGCTTAATTTCCGAGGAATATGAAAATCTTTGTTTTTAATTTAAATAAAACACACCTTATGTGAATCATAACATGTGTCATAAAGAATGTAACTCAGTGTTGAAATGCTATGCCATTAGAGAGTAAGCTGAATATAATACAATCATCATTTCCTTTACGAGTCATAGAATAACGGACGACCATAGAAAACGTTGTGGGTTCGCGAAATGGAGGCAAGTGACCCTAATATTCATCGAAAAGTCAACTTCAACAATGACACTCGCAATTGGGGAGATTCCAATCCACATGAGATTCAAGAGCGTCCACAATACGTCCCAAAAAAGTCAATGTTTTGTTTGGGGTTTGGGCTGAAAACGTCATCAAGCCATTGAGAGTCATCATTTTACAGCCTGCAGAATTCTAGTTTGCCAAATCACCATGAGCGACCATAGAAAACGAAGTGGGTTCTCGAACTGGAGCAGTTGGCAAGTTATCCTAATATTCATAAAAAAATCATCTTCAACTTGTGTTGATTTTGGACTGAAGATGTCATAGGTTCGTATATTTTTCAGAACAACGTTGGCCAGGCCAGCATTGGAAAGGCGACCACTATGGATCGATGATTACCGATGTCTTTTGTTCTGAATTAGGAGATCTAAACACATATGTAGCCGTAGTCCAGTAGGTAGTGTGTTGGCTTATCAGACGTGAGGTGACCCACCACCATGTATAACCACCACTCATGTATAAAAATTAATGCATACAGCATAAGTGGTGTGAGAAGCTAGGTCGTAATCATGACTGAAGGTTTGAAAACACACGTATTGCAGATGTATGCGAATAAGCCATAACTCACGCCGATCCTGAAAGCCAACATAGCCCGTCACTGATCAAATTCAAGCCGATTTATGCGCCGGACTCATGGAAAATAGAATTTTCGAAGACACTTAAACGATGTTATTTTTCATACATAATGGGATCAATAGCTTTTTCAAATGAATAAGAAATTTCGATGATCAATGAATTTAAGTTCGAATTGCCAGATATCGCACTCTCAGCTTGTTTTACGAGTCCCTACAACATACTGCAATTTGTTTTGGTACACTTTGTATTCAATTGAGGGTAATTAAGTCTGGCAATAAATCGAGATTTTTTTCTCAGCCCAAAATTTATTATTTTGCCACGGCCATTAAATACTTTAGCCTAATAGAGGTAAGAGGTGTACTATTACTATATTTGTGAATGGATTGGTATTCGGTAGGAAGATGCCTGCTTTAGCAGGATTATCAGCTGCACAATTATCCAAGATAAGTCCATGGCCAGGAATTCCTTTTTTACCGACACAAAACTGAACCGAGTTTCAATCAAGCTAGTAATTGTAATTCGCTTACTCAGAATCATTTCTGTAGCGTAATTTATAGCCGTTACCTGCGCCTGAAACTCGCTTCGATAGTTAGGGAAGCGAAGGAATATCCTAAGAGCAGTCCCTTTCTAAGAAATCTTTCCAGCCTAGTTTATTCTTGACTTAAGTACTGTCTGTATAGACTTCCACGAAATCTCCAGAGTAGATCCCTGCCAGAAAACCAGTCCTCCCAGCTTGGAATAGCACACGCAGAATTATTTCTGTAGCGTGATTTATAGCCTTTACCTGTGCCTGAAATTTCGTTAGTTAGGGAGGCGGAGGGATATTCTAAGAACAGGCTCTTCGGAGAAAACTTAAGACTTAAGTATTATCCGTGTAGACTTCCACGGAATCTACGGAGTAGGGCATGTCAGAGAACATATCTTTCCGGTTTGGAAAATGCTGGTGTAAAATCGGCTATTAAGACTGGTTTCAGACAATTACACACAGAGTGTGCGGGTCTTGGGATTGTAGAGAGGGGCATCAAGAGAGAATAACGTGTTCGCATTGCGAAAAGTGCCACATGTTTTCTTTTCAACAAGGAAGTCCAGTTGGAAGCCTGCTAAGCATAAAAAAGATGGTATAGGTTGTACGCAAAGCATCTGTATTTGGACTCCCATAAAGTAATATCTGCTTGTCAGTTAAGGTATAAGCATTCTAACTTTCAAAACATTCATGTTTCATTTCAAAACGATGAAAGCTAATGCATACATCTAATACCACAGAGAGCCATTTTTAGGTTTGTGAATGTAAAATCATATGCAATAATCCTCAAACTGAATATGATACATTACCTTTAAAGTCAAAATAAATAAAATTACAGAAAAGAAATGCAAAAAAAGAATGTAAAAACTTGACATTTGTAAATATTAAAATAACTGCCACTTACGAATGCTATGTAGATGCTGCTCGTACAATAGCAAAAAAATAAAAATTGCAACTGATACTGACACTTTAAATAACCCCCTGGTTGCAGATGCTGATAACGAATGCAAAATAAAAGACATTTTTATGACAACATAATAAAAAAAAAAACAATGCAACGAAAAAGGACAACAAAAATCCTTTTAAGTAATAAAAATATAAAACAAAACAAACAAACAGTATGACGAAAATTTCAAACAATATTTTATATTGTATTCGTGCAAATCCTAATAAATTTTGCGAAAAGAAAAGAAACATTTCGTTGCAGGTAACTACAGGTAAAAAAATAAATAAAATTCTTTAACGTTTGCCAGGGTCTATTGCAGCTATAGCAGCAACAGCATCAGCATCAGCAACAATTGCTACGAAAAAGGGACAATATTTAATTCTTTGAAAGAAATAGTCAAGTGGAAAGCAAAAAACGAAGAAGAAGAATAGAATCAGAAATAGAAATTTAAAAATTTATATGATGCAACAGCAACAATTTTGTGAAGGCAAATAGCGAGAGGGGCCTGTGTTTACAACTTTTGAAAATTTGAAATTTTTTGTAAATTTTTCAGCTCTCATGGAAGAAAAACATTATAGTGAGGGCTAGAAAAACAACAAAAGCACCTGCATAAGAATCGTAGCCAAGATCTGGGGCCTTAGCGCAACTATCATATACTGGCTCTATTGAATCATGGTGGAATCAAACTTGCTTTATAGTGTATACGTTTGGTGCCACTGACGACTAATAGATAGAGTACGCAGGCAACCAGCCGTATTGTTCCACTCCACCGAAGGCATTATTTGCTGTACTCAATTGTCTCTCTCTCTGATCTTAAATTAAAACATATAAATGCAGTTAAGTCTGGCTCAAACTGCTTGACAGAGTGCTCTGTGATATATAAAACTTTATTTTCCAGGTGGAAGTTATGACCATTTTCTCCGTAAAAATATTAATTTACTCAGAGAGCCACGCAGTCATTGTCCATGTTATTTTGGGTCATTCAAAGGTAACTCCTTATATGAGTTCCATGACATACGAATATCGTTGCTGCTGAGGTCGAAGTAACCGTAGTCTAGTGGATAGTGTGTTATCTTTTTAGTAATGAGGCCTGGGCTTAAACCTTAGGTCAGACATCGATAAGAAAGCGAAATATGAAAAAATACTTCTTCGGCAAATACCTCTCAGCAGATTTCTGGCAAAAAATTCTGAACGTAAATAAAATTTTCATGAAAAGTTTCTCAAAAATCTGTCGCTTGGAATCGACTTTAAACCGTGGGTACCGCCACTCATGTATAAAATTAGCACACACAACGTAAGATCGTACTTCTATCTGAAGGGCTGTAATGACCAATTATGTATGTATGTATGTGAGGTCGCCAGCACCAGTACGGAGCTCGCAAATGGGTTATTGTTCACTCGATTTATGTGGTGTCTAATTGGAGATTTAAACTGAGGCCTCGTGTCTAATAAGTCAACTCACCATACCTAAAACTCACTAATTAAAAACGAGGAGGTAAATACCGGGTTTACTCCTTGATTTTGTTAATAATCTTAAGAAAATTTAGTAACTCAGTGACTCGAAAGTATGTTCACTTTTCATTTTTAATTTTTAAAATATTTCGAAACTACATTTTGTGAATTTTTAACGAACGTAACGTCATCAGTAAGTCGTCTTGATTGTAGTTCGTCTACTATTGACTTTGTCCTTCGGTGTTGCAAACATTTTTAAGACTCTTAAAGTATTTTCCCTCACCCCTGCTCTACGTTCTTGTGCAATTATGGCAAATGAAAACAAAAAAGTGTCTACAACTTGTGTAAGAAATTTAATGCCAAAACGAGTTTGGGCTAAAAATCCTTGCAACATTAAGATAGTTTGTGCAAGTATGTAAGTGTGTCTGTGTGTGTGTGTGTGTGTTTGTGTTAAAAGTGTTAATGAGTTTTAATTATTTAGAGCGACAAAAATTTGTCTTCTCTAACCTTCTATCTGTCTTCATGTCTTCTGTATAGGGGTGTATGTTTATGTGTGTGTGTGTATGTGATTTTTCTCATTTAAGTTTTATTTTTCCCTGGGCTTTTTTCTTGATTGTTTTGCATTAATAAAGACTTTCTTCGAACTATTGCTCTGAATATTTAATAGGGAAGATGGCAAGTGTCAGGGCAATATTGCTCTTTGCCTTGTCTTAATAATAATTTAACTTTGAAGCTTAACTTGCTAAAGTTACGAAAACTGTGCAGCTGTATTTGCTTCTGTTTGAGAAATAAAAACGAAAATTATGAAATTCTGAACTTTTTGCGAAAAACACTGAAAAAATTTTTGCTTTTCTCTGTTTTATAAACAATTTGACGTTATTATTCTGAAGTTTTTTAAAATTTTTAAAAACATCTTTAATTTTTAAATTAAAATTTGTTTCACTATGTCTTCATTAACTTAACTTCCTCTCAGCAGATTTTTGGCAAAAACTCTGAGAGTAAATAAAATTTCTCAAAAATCTGTCATTATGAGTCGATTTTAAACGGTAGGTCCCTTCACTCGTGTATAAAATAATCAACACATACAACATAAGAGGTGTGAGAAGCAAGGTCGTAATCGTGACTAAAGTGCTGTAATGAGCAGTTATGTATGTATGTATGTATGTATGTACACCTAGACAGCCATGGTTGTTTTATTTGACCTTGGCTCTATTTCAGTTTCATTAATCAATTTTTTCCAGCAAAGCGTCTAATCGGTCTAATATAATAGGTTCTAGGATGTCGGGGTTGCCATATGTTTTTGCTTAGAACAACAAACTCTCAAAAAATATACTGAGTGTTGTGGTGAAGAACTTTGGTAACTGAGAATTACTCTTTCTCAGCGGATGCCACTACCTGATTTTCTATAGCCTCAGAAGGCTTCTGGATAAATTATTTGAAGAGAGAATGAAGGTTTATAAGGCTTCTATGATATTCTAATTTGGGATGATTGTTGTTTTAGTGAGGTACTTTGTGACTTTCTTGCTATATGTTCGATTAGGTTGAATTGGCAGTTGCTTTAAAGAGCATTATTTATTTGGTTCCTATAAGGTTCTATTGTAACACTTATAGGACCTACAGTAGCGGTTAATACATTTTAATAATAGGCCGGTTCTATAAGGTTGTGCTGATGTGTTCGGTATTTAGCACTTAATTTGGAGTTTTTTAAAAGATTAAAAAGTTCTAAAATTGATTGAAACTCGAAACACTTCATCTGATGTTGATATTATGGGTATTCTTAAGAGTTGATAGCAAAACTTCCACTAAAAAAAAGGAATTAATATTGTCGATGCCAATTTCAGGAATACAAAGTCATAATAATGGCGGAGAAAAGATGAGTTTAACAATCTCGTTTCGACATTCTGCTGATTGAGCTGCTCTATTGTTGCGGATTAGAAGAAGGACTTATTAATCTTACTTACTTACTTTATTGGTCATTTAATTTGGATTACAACTTAGTTTCCTACGCCACCCATGTTGTGTGTGTTAATTTTATGCATGAGTGGCGGGACCTATAGTTTATTGTGGGCTCTGAACGATATTTTAGAAAAACTTTTCGTGGAAATTTTTACAGAAGATTGCTAAAAGGAAGTTAACGAATGAAATATTTTTGTTATATTTCGTTTTGTTCAATATCTCTATGGAGTAAGTTGAATCACTACTACAAGACCACGATGACTTCGCTTATTAAACGACTTTAGTAATTGCAGAATGCGATACTGTATGTAAGCAAAAATGACTTCCATTGAAGCTGTTGGAAAATAAAAATGGAAACATTTCGATTCTGGAAGAGAAAGTGTGGCAGACATTACAGTTAGGAATACTGCCTTAGGAATACTGTTTACATAAGTAATAAGCAAACCAACAATTTAAATTTTATTATGCATAAGCTCATCATTTATACCATTGCCTGTTCTTTAAGGACTTAAATACTATGAATACGAAATAAATAGTTTTGACAGTATAATTCATTATAAATGAAGTCACGTACGTGATTATTTTAGGCTGGAGTGCTTCTATTAAAATTTTGAATTCCAACTAATTTCTCTACGTGTTATAGTTGTTTACACGAATTTCTTTACAGCAAACTTTTAATTTTTCAGAAAAACTACGTTGTAAACCGGCTATGAAACTCTCTCAACAAACTAAAGTTATTTCAATGATTTTTCTATTGTTTACTCTGTTTATGTATGTGTAGGTATGTATGTATGTGTATGTATTTCAACTCTAACAACAATTAACACTTATACTAAAATAAAACAAAAACAAAAACAACAACAGAAAAACTAGGATAAAAAAGTTGTAAATAATTTGTAATCAAAGTTGAAATTTACAATAAACTTTTCATACTTCCTGATTAAACCAAACACAGCCTTATACACACACACACACTTACACACAAACATAGAGAGCTACTCAGCATTATAAACTGTACAGTTTTAAATTCATATTTAAAATACAAATATTTGCAGCCATTGAACGTGATATTGCTGGAGTTCATTTGCGAACAGCTTACAATGCTCATGGATGTCGATGATGTTGCTAAAAGCCTTAATTTAATGCAGCCAAAAATTAAGAAGACCATCGTTATTATATGAAATTTTTGGAAAATAATGAAATAAATGTTTGGAAAAAAATTACAAAACTTTTCTAATACTGGTCACCTTGTTCTGATAAAATTTTTAAATCTATACGGCATGCTGTGTAGATGCAATATTTGACAGGAAATTCGTCAAAAAAAAATGAAATGAAATACTGCAGTTATAACTTTATCATCACTAATACTACTACACTACTATACGACTACAACAATTGCATTCACTCGCCTGGTAGTATGCACTTAATATTGCCAGTGCATGTTGCTACTTGCATGTGCATGTTTCTCGGTGTATGTGTGTGTGTGTGTTTCATATCATAAATATTTAGTTGTTAACATTTATTAAAACTATAAAATGCAATTTATTTTTATTGTAGAGGGTGAGAGAGAAAGAGAAGAAGTCAAAGAGGGGGAGGGGGAGGGGGGGTTGTTAGAGAAATAGAACATGTATTATGTTATGCCCGCTCTTAGGGGATTTATGAATTTTGATTGTATTTTTAATAATAAAACTGTCGAAATAAATTGCTAAAGTGTATAGAATTTTAGTTTTCGAATACATTTTGAAGAATTTAATATTTAGACAGGTATTGATAGGGGTTAATTGTTAAGGGAATTATACAATATTTAGAAAACATTAAAAATATTTTAAATGACAATTACACAATGCAACAAAAAACGAAACTTGAACGACTTTAATACACATTACATACAAACATACATAATTGGTCATTGCAACCCTTTAGTCAGGATTACGACCAGATGTTGTGTGTGTTAATTTTATACATGAGTGTCTGGACCTACAGTTTAAAGTCTATTCCGAACGACAGATTTTTGAGTAACTTTTCATGGTAAATTTATTTACTCTCAGAGTTTTTGCCAAAAATCTGCTGAGAGGAAATCGCCGAAGAAATATTTTTTCATATTTTCATTTTGATGTCTGACATGGGATTTGAACCAAGGCCTCACGTCTAATAAGCCAACAGACTACCTACTAGACTACGGCGACTTCACACTTTACACAGTCTACTTTGTAGTCGCTATAGTCTAGTAGGTGACTAGACCTCGGTTCAAACCACAGGCCAGACATCTCCAACAAACACGAAATATGAACAAATATTTCTTCGGCGACTTCCACTCAGCAGATTTTAGAAGGTAAGAATCTGATGAATCTGTTTTCCGAACATATTGAAGGTTTCAATCTCTTCCACAAAAAAATAAAAAAATAAATAAAAAATTTCGAATGAAATTATTTCAATTTGGAGGACCTATCGGGAAAATTATGGTAGAATGGCTAAGCTTCATCAGTATAGACTGAAAATTCATAACATAGGAGAGGAAGAGTCTCTTAATATTTGAATTCTGAAGCATGAACTTTGTGTAAGTTGCCGTAGTCTAGAAGGTAGTGTGTTGGCTTATTAGGCGTAAAGCCAGAGTTCAAACCCCAGGCCAGACATCAAAACAAAATACAGAAAGTATTTCTTCGGCGACTTCATCTCAGCAGATTTCTGGCTAAAAATCTGAGAGTAAATAAAATTCCCATGAAAAGTTTCTCAAAAATCTGTCGTTCGGAGTCGACTTTAAACTGTAGGTCCCGCCACTCGTACACACAACATAAGTGCTGTAAGAAACTAGGTCGTAATCCTGACTGAAGAGTTGTAATGACCAATTATGTATGTATGTATGTTATGTAAAGCATGAAGTTTAGTTTACTCCGGTTTATATTGAAATACTTTAGCCAATATACCAGGCCATTAATGCAACCGAGCTGGATACTTTAACACTCTCTTTCGAGGAAAATTATGTCATATAATTACAATAGCTGCCTGAGAGCAGGATTAGATGGTTTCCAATAGGATTATTAGATCATATGGATATGGATATGAATATTTCTTATCGTTTCAATTAAAGTTATTGCCTGCATAATTTTTTTTTAAAAGGTAACACAACAGGTATTTTTTTCTATTTATTCATTAATTTAAAATAAATATTTTTAGAGAATCTTCTGCTGGCTTCATTAGGCCATTTAAAATTTTTTTATTTAAATTTTTTTTTCTCTTTTTAACTGAAGTACTTACGTAGTAAACAATTTCGTTATTTCTTCGTTAAAAATTATTCTTGAAAACTATGCTGCATACACACATATAGTTAAGCATTCTAGATAAAAATAATTTTTAAATGTAATGTTCAACTAGCATAGATGAGTTCGGGGGGAGAGAGAGGCAAAAAGGAAAAAAACTTACATTCTTAAATAAACAAAGATTTTCAAGTGATGATTCTTATCCTTGTCCTACATTTATATTTTGATAAGTAAAAAAAAGAAGAAGAAGAAGAAGAAAAAAGTATATTTAAATTCAAAAGAAATGAAAAACACACACTCTCTTATAGCCACTCATACATACATATGTATGTATGTATGTACACTGTATAAGTGTTTGTACTACTCTAAGAAATGTTTCTGCAAATTGTACATATAGTGGTAGTAACATGTTTTTGTAGCATTTAGTAAACATCTATTTTAGTAAATAGCTGATGTTGTTGTTGTTGTTATTTTCTCTCTCTCTCTCTCTCTTCTCTTTCTCTCTCTATTTAGCTGTTTAAAAGGATACGGCTAATTAAGTAAATATTTGCATATATTTTACTGCGAAATATTCATTTCTTTACAACTATGCTAACGACAACAAAAACAATTAAAAAAAGCGAATAAGAATAATGAATGAAAAAGAAAGAAAGAAAGAAAGCGTAGTTAGAGAGTATAGTAGAGGGATTAATCTGAAATAATATTTGATTTGATTTTTTCTTTAATAAAACTGCTGCTCCTTTTTTATGATTAATTTCCTAGAAAAGGAAGATTTTCTCAAGCACTTTTTCTATTTAAAACTCAAGTTGTTGTTACTGAACTGTTTATAGTTTTTAATTAATTGCCTGAAATAAAATTCTCTCTGCAGAATATTTTATTTAGTTTTATGAAGGAGATTTTAAACAAGTATTTATGTATGTGTTGGTGCTTTAAAATGGTGCTTTAGTATTATGAAAATGAAACAATTTGTTTCACTCTTTGATGATAAGCAATTTGCATAAAAAAATAAATAAAAAGAAGAGTGGATTTTATACGATTTTTGTTTAATTTAGAAAGAAAAAAGAATACAAATAAAAAAAATTTTGTTTCATCATAAAAATTTTTTGAATTGCACTTGAAAAAAAAGCAAATAACTCTGAACGATTGATTAGATTCCCCGGATATAAGCACTTTTAGGACAGTCCTTATAAGCGGGTAATTCTTATATTGTAATCCCACAATCTAAAAGCAAAAAGCCACGTGTCATTCAAGCTGATAGAATGCTATTTGTCTCATTGCTGTCAATGGAATGCCGGCTGGTCGGTGATGCTTTTGATCATCTACAGCTTGGCATGGTAAACAAAGTTGTAGTGTGCTGAGCCTCCGTATCACTTCTGGATCACTGCGAAGAAATTACTGAAGTAGATAGATCCACAGCAGACGTTATAGGCATAGACATAATGGTCCAATTGTAGCATTAACTAGGCAGAGAATCGGGCCGTTGATTCGCCTGACATCTGCGCCAGATCAGATTAGTAGAAGAATGGGTTTACAAATTTTGAAAGGCGAACATTGGTGGATCTAGTAGGTAGTGTGTTGGCTTATTAGACGTAAAGCCAGGGTTCGAGCCTCAGGCCAGGCATCAAAACAAAATACAAAAAGTATTTCTTTGGCGATTTCCTATTAGCAGATTTCTGGCAAAAACTCTGAGAGTAAATAAAATAGCCATGAAAAGTTTCTCAAAAATCTGTCGTTCGGAGTCGACTTTAAACTGTATGTTCCACCACTCATGTATAAAATTAACACACACAACATAAGTGGTGTGAGAAACTAGGTCTCGTAATCCTAACTGAAGGGTTGTAATGACCAATTATGTATGTAAGTATGTATGAATATTGGTGCATTGTAGGTTTTCTATCAGGAATCAATTATTTGAGATTTCGTGGCCTCCGCTGGTTACGTCTTCTGGATGGGACAGTTTCCAATAAATCTGCCATCATATGGCCTTAATGGTGTATAGTGGCTTCCAAGAAATTTAGAAAAATTAATTCGCGTGATCGTGGGAACTAGAGAACAGGATCAATTTTGGAAAGGAAGCGATATTTGTGAGACCCGCTATTTTAAGGCAAATTTAAAATATGAGGTAGAATTTTTTGCGTTTATAAGCGGGGAATGCTTAAAAGCGGAATGCATATGTCGAAATAGTTTCAGTATCTTTTAAAGCAAAAATTATGAGTGCCTATGTTTCAGTGCTAGTAAGCAGTTTTATCCGGAGACTACTGTACCAGGTTTCCCAAAAAATAAATGTTATATCTCGGGTAATATTAATTGCTACAGGCAATGTATATAAACAAAAAAAAAAAAAAAAACTACAAATTCTCAACAAAAACCCGTCCCAAAGTATAGGACAGACCGTAAGAACCACTTCATAACTGAGTTACTCGGACAGACAGGACCGCTTCAAATCTCCTAGCTGATGTTGGCTTCAGTGTGTTGCTTATTTATAGACAGCAAATCCTTTGCCCTCTTTGTAATATTCTGACTTTGAACTCCTCATAAAAGGATGTCCAACATATAACTGAAGTGCAATTCCCTAGGGGCTAACTAAGCTGCTGCAGAATTTATTTTTATTCCAGAAAACAAAGAAATACATCGCAGGCTGCTGGAAAAAATTTATGGTACCTACTGAGACGATTCTGTAATTAGAAAACTAGTAGTGATATGGTTAACTTGTTGTCAAGTTTGTTAAATACGGCAAAAGTCGATAAAGTCACGGAAAAAATTGAGAACGTCCGACTTATTGAAGAAATCTGGATATAAAAAAAACCGGATATTTGATTGCCACACTGTAAACAGCCAATGAAACGTTTAATTGAACGAGTTTACATTTGCAATGAACTTAACGAAATCGAACAATTTCTGAAGGGAATAGAGAATAGAATTATCAACAACAATTAGTAAAAAAAAATCATAAAAGATGCCGGATGCAGTTAAGCAGATTGTGCAAAACTAAAATTGACACCAAAAAATGTAATGCTAGGGAGATAGTACAATGAGAACTTCTACATCTGGAAGCAGCCTCAACAGAAAAGGTGTTCTGTTTCATCATAACCAGATGTCGGCACAAAGAGAACATGATAAAAATTTGAGTGTATTTGTGAGAGGCATGTGTTAATCCAGAGGAAAATTGTTAGTAATATTTTCAAGTCTACTTATTAACCCAATAATATGTATATTTGAGCGGAAAATATAGAAAAATTGTACTACGATAAATCCCCAAAGACACTGTATTTAACTTGGGAAATATTCTTCCAAAAATCGAAATCATTTCTCATTGATTTTAGTGAATTCTACTGTAATATTTCTTTGGGTGTATAATTGAAGTCTGAAGACAAAGCGACAAGGACCTTCTTCTTTAGAAGCTGACAAGCAACTGAATGCATTTTTATGCTCTTTTTAACGAATATTGTTGATATTCGTGTCCTATGTGTGTAAAAAGCCGAAGATGTTCTTCCCCTGGGGGACATTGGTGCCGACGTCTGATCATAACAATACCAAGCAACATATACTGTTATTGAGCCGCCAGAAGTTAAGAAAATTTTCAACTAACACAACTGTGCGCATACAATTTAAATGTTACAAATATCTGACTGTGATAAATAAACACATGTAAAATTAATGGATTTCTTTTTACTACACCTTTTGGTTTTCTTCACCGTTAAAGACATTACAGTACACCAACGCTATGTTTCTTGTAATTTCTTAAAAAATTTAACACAGAAATCTTTTGCCATAAACAGTTGATGAAGGTTTCTGGCAAAAAGAACAGGGAAGACTAAAGTTTTCTAGAATTACTTACAAATAAGTGTGTGTAAATGTGTAGTTTGATGAAATTTAATTAATTTCCATTCAAGTTGTTCTACGTATTTTCATTATGAGTAAATGAAAATTACAAACACTTTAAGTGTTAAATAAATATCAAATATTCATGCTCTTTTTCAAAGAAATAGAGAAAGAGATACAGAGTTAGAGAGTGAAAGAGAGAAGAGCACTTTTTTCAGCACAATCATTACTATTTTCCTGGAAACGTTTTTGTTTTCTAATAAAACAAACGCATGCTCCCACATATGCACACACCACATAGAGCGTGTGTGAAATGAGCATTACAACTAAACAAAACACAAATAAAAGGAGCACAGGATACGAGCAAATAAAGGGAATTAAACAAATGTATGTATGTATGTATGTATACATGTGTGAAGCATGTATATATGTATATATGCTTGCCAGGGAGTGCGTATCATATACTCCCATATGATGTTGAAGAATCATTAGTTGTTTCTTAGTTTGTAGGTGTTGAAATACTTAAACGTGTTATGAATACTTATGGGAATTTATTATTTGATTAGAAGATCCACACAGACACATACATATACATATAGGTGTGTATGTATGGGTATCTATGCCAATATCCCTAACTATAGGAATAAGCAGAAGTAAATAATTTATTAAAGCTTGAAACAAACTATTGCAAGAACACCAGCTACTTGGAAGGAAAATAATTTCATTTCAATTCAGTAAAACAGTTTGAAATTATAATTTCCTATTATTTTTCCCCAAAATGCTTTGCATTGCAAAATTATTTGAAGTCTCTATGGATTTTAAGTGACACTTTAAATCATTATTTTAATTAGTTGACTAATTGATGGCAATAAAACTTATGCAAATAAGTATGTCATGAATAAAATAATATTTTGAATATTCGTTTGCGATTTAAATGCTTGATTTTGAGAAGTTTTAATTTTATCAGATTTTAGTAAAGCTATCGGTAGCCACTGGTTAAATAAACGTATGATTTTGGGTTTGAAAAAATTTTGAAAAATGTTATGATTAATGTTTCCCGCGGCTATGGTATTACACCAATGGTAGCCGTAGTGTTGCGTTTTAGAGCTGCAATTATGACTGGCTTGCGCCTATAGACGAGAGACTTCATGGGTGCTGACAAAAACTAGTTTAGTGGGATCAACTCACATGATCAAAGCGGCCAAAACGAGAGATTAATTGCTCGCCAAGTTAGCCTTTTAGTAGGTAATGATATCGATTGTCGCCTGGAATGCAGCATTTTATTTAAACCATACGTGAAACAAGTTCAATTCTTACATTTTACGGAAAAAGCTCAGTAATAATGACTGTCCCATTGCGATTTTCATAGTTATTGTAAGAAATGGTGTTTAAAGTAGCCGCGTGCCCACAAATGAATCATGTAAAGAAGCAAATGCATTCGAGTTATCAGCTTTAACCGATCGCTGATGAACTATATTTCTACTTGAGGCTCCATAAATAGATAGTAACAAACTTCAAACTTCGGCGCCGGTTTGAGACCAGAATGGGCTCCGAATCATTATAACTTGTTTCTAAAATATTCAATTCAATGTCAGCTTTTAAAAATTTATTATTTCAGATTTTACCAAGTGGGAGGAGAGTTTCTATGATAATGGAATTGTTTCCAAAACATAAAGTAATCCTTCAAATATCAAACCAAAACCATTCTAAGTATGCTTAATATAGCCTTCTTTTTAAGAAGTCGGGAGTACAAGCCGTGTAAATCGTTTGGTTTTTGTAGCGTTCTTAGACGTGCTAAGAGTTTTACAGATTTGTTTAGGGGAAGAACTTGCACTTGTAATTAATCAAGTTATTTAGAGCACATTGGCTTCCAAGAGTACTTCTGAGGGAATTATCGACATCATTAAAGAACAACACTCGGTTGCTAATTGTCGTAACGTACTTGAAATCAGCGTTAACGTACCTCATACACACCAAGTGAAATATATACAAGTCTAGCTGACTTCGAGTATGTAGACTACAGTTACTCAGTATGCCTTGGAACTTTATTAAAATACTGCCATTGGATAGTTGCAGTTGTTTTTGAATTGCATTGAAATTGAATTATGAGAAATCCTTATTTTTGTATTTAAAATTTATAACATGCCTTAATTGATAACACAGCATTAGCAATTTTATTATACGCTTCTTATTCTCAAGAGACGAAAATTCACAATGTAGAATAACAGTTTTAAGCAGAGCATATTCACTACAATTTACTGGTAATGTTACCTTTTGCTTTTTGCTGTGTATACTTCAGTGATTTTCAGTCTGGCAACTTCTAGAACCTTACTGTTGATTTGTTATTGTTATTCCATGTAGTTTTGTTATAGTAAATTGAGCTTTGTTTAGCCATACTCAAGTGATATATTCAGAATAAACACTAAATGTTTATTAAACACTAAATGTATGGCTAAACAAAGCCAAAATTACTACAAAAAAACTACAAGGAATAACAATAACAAATTAACAGTAAGGTTCTAGACGTTGCCAGTCCGAAAATCAATTCGCAACAGTATGTTACGGCCCTATGATCCATGGGGATGGTCAAAGGAATTCATAATAATTAAGTCATATTGAAATTAAGTTTTAATCAAATTTATAAAATTGTTAAAAAAGTTTTCTGTGTATCACAATGCCATTTAATTTGCAAAAATTGTATAAATGTTTCAGAAAAAATGTTGAGTGTTTTTGCTTTGTTTCTTTATTGTTTTTTCTATAAGTTTTCCATATTTTATCATTGCTTCTTTAAAATTCTTTCTTTTTCTTTCGTTTCTACAATTCATAAAATTCTTTATAAAAATTTTAAAAGTTTAAATAAGATAAAATTCCAAAGAATTTGCACGTATTACGTATTGAGAAATAACCAGAAACAACTTTGAAATAAACTGAACAAATTGAGAGCGTAGAGAAGAGAGTTAATAAAACAAAAACAGACACTTGAATTTCAACTTCATTTAAATTTCTATAATAATAGCAGCATAGCATATAAAAAAATAATATACACAATAAAAGATAATTCATCTTCATAAAATATTGTACAATAAATAAATTAAAAATAACTTCGGTCTTTAGCAGTTTCTTCATTTTTTTTCTTCTTTTGCTGCTTAACTTTATTTTTTTATTATTGTGGTATGTAGAAGCATATGGACTAGAGCTCACTAACACACACACATACACCCACTCTCATACACAATTAAGGAAGCAGCAACAATTAAAAGAAAAAGTATAGTTTTTAAACACTAACACATAGCCATGCATACACTTATTTTCTCATAACTGAATACAATAAAAGAAAAAGAACCTCCCCACTTAATAAGATTATTCTTTTCAACCGCAATTCAACCATATATTCACACACATTCACACACACATTCATAAAAGAGTTTCTATGTGTGTGAGTATATTTCTAAAGAACCACTATGAGAGCTGAGCTAAATTCAAAGAGCATATTTAAGAATGAAAAATAAAAAGAAAAAATAAAGAGTCAATGTGTGCGTGTCCGTGTGTGTGTGTGTGTATGTGTGAACATAAGAGTGTTTAATGTTTTTATTTCAGTTATGCAGCAGTTTTGTTTTTATTCTTGTTTTAAGTCTCTCTTTTCTCTTTATTATTATTATTTTTTTGTTGCATACTTTTCAGGAGTTTTCTTAACAACTGCATTACAACAATGTTGATTGTATAACAATTGTTAGCTGTAATTAGCGCCTTTCTCTCTCTCTCTATACTTCTCTTGCTCTTTCTTTATCAAACAATAGGGTATTTTCTTCTTTTTTTTTCTTATTGTTGTGTTTTGTTTTGTTCTCTTCTGCATTGTTATGGTGAAGAGGAATGTGTTTAATTGTGGGCATGGGTATACGAATTCCTATGAACTATGAAAACTATGAATAGGGAAAAATAGTGTTTTGAAGTTTTACATACAGTTTCCGGTACAAATATAGGAGAAAATTTAAATAAAAGTTTTAACGTTTGGAGAGATTTTTTTAAAATTAAATTTTTAATCCAAAACTTGGTTAATCTAATCTAAATGAGAACAAATATGAGCAACATATCGTTTAGAAATCAATTGCAGTTTTGTAACACAGTGTTAGATTTAATGAAACCTGTTTAGATAATCTTAAGATATCAGATAAGACATCTCCAACCGAAACGAAAATTATTGGGTCTGCATCAATCCTGGCTAGTTTATCAGCAAAGAATGTGAATAGAAAATGGCGTTAATATTTGCAAGAGAAGATTATTCCACAAAAAAAAAATGTCATTGTAAACAGTGGCAAATTAAATACGCATAAGGAAGGTATGTGCACAAAAAAATTTGAGAATACTTCTGAGCTTATATCTTGAACTGTGTTTGAAAAAAATAATTACCATTGGTTTGGTTTAAAATACACTTCCGGCTTCGTCCACAAGGACAATCGCCAAACGTGGTGGTCTTAACCGAACTATTGTTTCACTGGTTGTAAAAAAATATAATCGTAGAATAGCTTTAAACCCCAGTGCAGACATCTCGATCAAAACGAAGTATGAAAACATTTTTCTTTCGACAACTTCCTCTCAGCAGATTTCTGGCAAAAACTGTGAAAGGAAATAAAATTGCCATGAAAAGTTTCTCAAAAATCTGTCATTAGGAGTATGTATGTATGTATGTATGTATGTATGTATGTATGTATGTAATACTAAGCAAATCTTGCAAGGAAAAGTAATTATTTCCAATTGCATTTAAAAGTTAAAAGAGGCGATTTTCAACCAGCTAAGACGCCGTAGTCTAGTAGGTAGTGTGTTGACTTATTAGACGTAAAGCCAGGGTTCGAGCCCCAGGCCAGACATCAAAACGAAATACAAAAAGTATTTCTTTGGCGATTTCTGGCAAAAACTCTGAGAGTACATAAAATTGCCATGAAAAGTTTCTCAAAAATCTGTCGTTCGGAGTCGACTTTAAAATGTAGGTCTCACCACTCATGTTTAAAATTAACACACACAACGTAAATGGTGTGAGAAACTAGGTCGTAATCCTGACTGAAAGTAATGACCAATTATGTATGTATATATGTAAGTCTTCTGGTATCACAACCATTACATGGCCCGGTAGTATTTACAATTAATTTGAAAACTGTACTCAAATGAGTAAAGTCAGCAGAAAAACTATGTTAATATAGGGCCAGTCTGGAATTGCATACCGACTGACTTGGGTATCCAACTATGACTAACGGGCTGTGAAAAACATAGAGAGTGAGTGGAATTGCCTCTGGCAACCACAGAGAGAATATTAACATTTTTCTGATTAAGGTTTGTTTCTGACTGTTGATCTATGTCTTCACTTCCCTGTTTGTTTCGTATTTTTTTTAACGGGGAATACTGTGCCTTACTTGAAGCAACCAAAGTATAAAACATTTCAATACTTTAGAACGGATTTTATTTAAATGCTTTGTTATTTTAACTCTGTTTCAATGGTATAAATGCGTTGTTATTCTTTTCAGATTCTTTATCATCTGCTAAAGATATTATTTTTTTTTTATATTTAATTACGTTTTATTTGTGCAACATTATCAGATTTAAAAAACAGCATACAGGGGTAGAACTAGCAGTTGAAACTACAAACCAAACCAAACGAAAAGGAAAATCTTCTTTTGTTTTTAAAAATACAAACTCACACACAGAAACACAATTATCTTCATTTGTATTATTTTCCTTTTGTTTTGACTTAAATTTTGCTAACAATTCACCAACCAACAGGGTAAATTATGTGTGCACAAAACACACACACACACACAGAGGCACACCACCATTTACACTCACATTGTTTAGACAATTTTTAACGCTTTCCACAGAGGCCAAGAAGACAGACACTGGCTGAGTCACTGTCATTCATTCATTCATTCATTCATTCTTTTACTTATACAAGCCATTATGCAAGAGTGTGCGTATATGTATAGATGTGTGTAGGTTTCTGAGTAGTGTTATCCTTTATATATTTACTGCAATGCAGTAAAAACAAAAAACGAGAGAAAATAAAAGTCACACTTAGCAAAAGAAAATTTCGTATTATTTTCTTCAATTCAACTCCCCAAGTATGTGTTATTTTAAGTCATTTTTTTTTTCTTGTTGTTGAATTTTATTTTTATTTCTTTATTTCTGTTTTAAGCTGTTTAACAACATACTCGTACGAATTCTTTTATACAAATTGTGTATAAACATGTATATGTGCGAATTTATTTTGGTATGTATTTTTATGGTTTTCAAACTGAAAAGAGAAAGACATTCTCCTTACAATTTTCTTCTTCTTCTTGAATTCCCTATTATCCCTATGGCATGATGTTAAAATTTAACCCAGTTTGCTGTTGCTGTTGCTGTTGTCTAACAAGGAAAATCAAAGAGGAAAACACGAAATTCTCATCAATAATCTTTTCCTTTCATTCGTTTCGCTAGATTTTGATTTATATTCCTTTCAATTTGGTTTCCTCCGTTTTTTTTCGATTTTCTTTTTGTGTTGTAAAGTCTAATCCAACATTTATCAATTGGCAACATCATTAATATGTATGGACAGTGAAAACTCTTAAAAGTTGAATCAAAGAATGGTTTTCATTAAGCACAGATTAAATGTCTTGCAGTGTAGCATAAAAACTTGTTATGATTCGAATGTCAGACGAAGGGAGTTCCACGACATAGGGGAAAAAGAATTTCTTCTGTAAAGTATTGTGCCATCTACTGCCAATTGATCACGAATAGATGTATTCAACCTGCTAGACATATAAGAATTTCGTGAGAAAGTCTCTCACGGGCAAATTCCCTTAACCCATTAGTGCCCAGTGGCAACTTAACTTGGCAGCAGAGGTTTTTATGCTCTGAGAGGAAATTGAGTGTAAAAAACAAAACGGTAACCGTTAGAAAAAGAAGTGATTCCGGCATTAATGGAAAGCGAAAGACAATACTCAACATTGTGAAAGAGCTCTAATAAATCAAAAGATTTATATACCCTTGGGTATGACAAACATACATACACACAAAATTGGTTCTTACAACCCTTCAGTCAGGGTTACGACCTAGCTTCTCACACCGAGTCTGTTATGTGTATTAATTTTATACATGAGCAAGGGGCCTGCAGTTTAAAGTCGACTCCGAACGACAGATATTTAAGAAACTTTTTGAGTCCATTTTTATTTACTCTCAGAGTTTTTAACAGCAATCGGCTGAGAGGAAGTCGTCGAAGAAATATTTTTCCAAATTTTGTTTTTTTGGAGATGTTTGACTTGAGGTTTAAACCGTGGTCTAATAGACCAACGCACTACCCACTAGATTAAGATGACTTCGACAAAGCTTACAACGAAATGGTGTATTCAGCCGCAAAATTGGCCACTTTTTGTTCAATTTACACCAGAAAACAAACGACAGTCAAAACCGTAGATTTCTCACCAGGTCGCCAGGGAAAAGCCACCTTTTTTAGCCAATGATGTTGTGGCGAATGCGCTATAATGCCCAAACTAACTATCTCCAAAAGGATAAAACGATCGATGGCAAATATTATGTCACCCACTAGGTCGATTTGAAAAATATTAAAAAAAAAAAATTGAATGCCATTTTGCTATACCTATCGTCCTTGTGGTAGCTTAAAGTAGACATTACTGCAGAAATTTAACGAAATGTAAGATAGATGGAGCTGCATCTACAACCTGTCGAGTTTGAGAGAAACTAAAGTTTTGTTAACTAAGTGGCTAGAAGTTGCTTGACTCAAAGAATATTTGTACAGAAAGGGAGATGCTTCCAGTTCAATATGCAGATCCTTTGTGCGTGTGAATGCTATTAAGAAGACAACACTTGGATACTTGTATAGTACTAAGCAGCGCGTTATACTTTCCAACACCGAACAACAACCAGAAGTTCGCCTGATCAACAGAGTTGCTGGAGGCATTACTGGAAGGCTACATAGGTTGAGAGCAGTTCTTTATTATCCCTACTCGGAAATATAAATTTTCTTTGGTTACGATTCTCCAAAATTTGAATTCATTTTATGTTGTATATATTTATAGAATTCCACTATTTAAAGACGTAAAAAGTCTTGACTTTTATTTTATAAAATATCTTATAAACCGTTTGTTTATTATGACCATATTTTATTGGCCTCTTACTATATTTAATGCATGTATGTACTCCTATTTCGATTATTTTCTTTTTATGTACACCACTATTCACTAACAAACTGCATTAATAATTCACATACTTTTCCTCTTTTTTCGATTTATTTTCTCTTGTATTTCTTTTTTCTTCTTTTTTTTAGAATAAACTTTGAATTTTTGTGTTAAATGAAGTGCATTTTTTTGGGTCAATCATTTTTCTTGTTAGTGGTTTTTGTTGAATTTTAGTTGTTGCTATGCCTGTTTGAAATTTACGTGTTGTTTCCGGTTCCGCATAAATACACTAGCCTAGTGCAACTAAAGCAAAAGGCAAACGACCGAGCCCCTTAATGGCCACAGGGAGTTCAAATGGAAGTTTATTGGATGTTGTTGATGCATAAACAACTACCTCAAGCGAGAGTTATTGAGTGAAAACTCCATTAAGACTGTACTTTATAAAAAGATCTTTAAAAGGCTTAAGGAAAATGTATTCTAATATATAGATTTAAAATATTTCTCTTTAACTTTTGAATTTCTTCTCTTGATATTCTTCATATATAATACATACATCCATACATATATGTATAACGCATACGCCTTGTAGGCTAAAAGTATGTCAAGCAAATAATATTGCTTATACGCCATGTATTATTATTTGTATTAATATTACTCATACCACTCGTTAGGTTGATACGAAATACTCTCACTTCTCTTAAACATAGAAATCCTTGTTGAAAGAGAACTTGAGCGATGATTTTTTAAAATCTTATTTATTTTATAATTTGGACTTTGATTGTCAGGTTTACGATCCAGCTTCACATCACCCATGTTGTGTGTATCAACTTTATCCATGTGTATTGGGACCTATAGCTTAACGCCGATGCCAAATGACAGATTTTATTTACCTTCACAGTTTTTGTCATTTACTTTCACAGAAGACTGCTGTTTTCAGATTTCATTTTGTTCGACATATCACAGCTGCAATTTGAATTCTTGAGTTCTCTTCTAAAAAGCCAACACACTACCTACTAGACAACAGCGACTATCAATACTGTTAAACATCTTTTGTCTGATGTATCATTTATTTACTAAAAGACTTGACATTTACGAATAGGAACCGCTTAACAAGCGAAGAAAATCTTGTTAAAACTCACTACGAAAGTGGGTTTCGAAAAGTGATCCCTTTTTGGATTACGGGGTTGATTATGGCCTTCAATATCAATCTACTGTACAAGGGGAATTGCTTATACAATTGGTGTTTACAACTCTTCAGTCTGGCCTAGCTGATACCGCTTGTGCACAGTTTGTTTAATTTTATACATGAGTACTACTCTTGAAGTTTTTGCCGGAAATCTGCTGAGAGGGATTCGCCGAAGAAATATTTTTTCAAATTTCGTTTTGTTGGAGACGTGTGACCTGGGGTCTAATAAGCCAACACTCTACCTCATAGACTACAACGACCACAAGGGAAATAAGCAAGATTATGAAGAAATTTGAAAAAATTGAAACCACTGCACCGTTAGGCCTATGCACTTTCGTAAAATATGTAGCGCAGAAAACGTCACATTCGTTAGCAAAAATTAGGCTTGTAATCCGAAATTGTCAATTCCAGGGTAATCTCAGCAATTGAGCATAATTTATGCTGCATTTATTTTTCATTTCGTTTTAATACGTTTTTAAAGCCCAACTCGCACAACGTTTAGAGCCCGCAACACGAAGCTTTTAATGATGACGACACATGATAGTGTGTTTCGGTATACGAGAAATTGAGTACCCAGAAATGATTGCATCCGTAAAAATTAAATATATACAGACCTTTGTGGTCTGGAGATGTAATTGAGCCGTATTTTTCCCAAAAATTATGCTGGAAGAAAAATTACCTCAAGTTCAATACTCTATGGTGGTATGATATTCTGCTCTGTTTGTTATGCAATTGAAGTCTATAAACTGGATACAGGATACGTGATATAAAACAGTATCACGATCAATGTAGTGCGATCTTTTTTAGCTTTATTGATGGCAAGCAATTCCATGTTTTGTGAGTTTCAATTGACAAGATAATGTGACTTTATGCCGTTTGATATTTTCTGTTGGAGCATTTGACAACATATACCCCTCACGTAACCGTGTGTAGCAAAATAGTTTCAAATTAACTCAAAAGGAAGATGGCTGCAACCAATCCAAAAGGCGATCATTTAAATGAGAGTCCAAACATTCTAATGAAATAAAACTTTACTTTTGAAATTGAAAAATTGTTAAGCGTTACTGTATTAAAATTTTATTTTCTTTTCATGGGTTTTTCGCTTTTTTTTACTTGTCGTTTTGTCTCGTATTTATTTCATAAATTATTTATACGTTCATCTTGTTAAATGTTTGCATTTTTTTGTTTGTTTCGCTTTGAGTAGAGCAGGATAATAAGAGATTTGACTCCAGTTCAGGATTTATTATTTATAAGAAGATACGGATAAAAGAAAAACTTACCATACAATAGACAAACGGATGAATTTCTTATTTAAATTGTGTTAAACTTAGGAGAATAAAACATACCTGCAAAGATAAGAAAAAAAAACGGAGAGTGAGAATTAAAAACCAATTAATCAGGAATTTTTAATCATTTATATTAAATTTTCTTGAATTTCAAATAATTATAATCATTCAAAGTGCTTTTCTTAAAATAAAAGTCGTCATAGTCTCGTAGGCGTATAAGACGTGAGGCCACGGTTCAATTCCCAAGGCCAGACATATCCAACAAAACGAAATATGAACAAATATTTCTTCGGCGAAATAAAATAAGTCTTTCGGAGTTGACTTTAAACTCTAGATCCCGCCACTCTTGTATAAAATTAACACTTACCACATAAGTGGTGTAATAAGCTAGATTGTAATTCTGACTAAAGGGTTGTAATTACCAATTATGTATGTATGTACATATGTATGTATATATGTATTCTGTTATATTTTTCAACTTCTAGCCAATTTATGCATTAAATTAAGCTTTAATTCTGTTAGTTTTAACGAGTAACTCTTTTAAGCTTTTGGTTGTTTGCACAATACATTTGCGTAATTAAAACTCCATGTGTAAGCCATGGATTTCATTTAAAAAAAATTTCTCTTATTTGCATTACCATTTCAATTCGTTTTACGAGTAATATTTTTAATTTTCTTTGTTATGATTCTCGTTCACAACTCCCCTTTCTAGCAATCAAGCGAGTATTTTTATTTTTATTTTCTAATTTTAACAAACCAAATCGAATTTGTCTGCCATAAAATTAGAAACAGTTTAGTTTGACGTCTTTTTTTTTCTTCTTTTATTTTGCATTTAATATTCGTCGTTTCCAATTTTCACAAACATATTCATATCGACACCACTTAACATTTTTATTTCCGTAATGGAAAAACCCCAATCAAAAAAAAAAGAAGAAAAAATTCCATCATATTTCAGTAGTGGGTCTAACAGCAATTTTGCTTTTCCTTTTTTTGAATGCCTTTTTTTTAGTGTTTATTTTCGAAATACAATTATCAAAGGATACAGTAAAAATGGAATTTTTTTTCTTTGCTTTGGTTAAAATGAAAAAATTGGTAAAAATAAAACCATAACCACCAACCATACCGTTAAAAAACTAACGCAATTTGAAAGACACTGTAAAAAAATTCAATGAAAGAAATTTAGATTTGCTCGACCACTTAGATCTTTAATAAACTCCGTTAAGTCCGTTAATCTCGAATCAAGAGACAAACCGATTCAACTTAACTGCTCCAGTGAACTATGCTTCTTGTAGACCTTTATACTTTAGACCATGAAAAACCGGCTCTTTTTGCACAACTATACTCCAAGTACATTTGGCTTGTCAAGCCTGTTACTATTTTAAAAATAGCAATTTAAGACTATTATTGTGTTAGCTTGTTAGGCGTAAGGCCACGGTTCAAACCCTAGGTCAGACATCTTGAACAAAACGAAATATGAAAAAATATTTCTTCGGCTACTTCTGATTTCGGACAAAAATTCTGAGTAGTTTGTCAAAAATCTGTCATTCAGAGTCGACTTTAAACTGTAGGTCCCACCACTTATGTATACAAATTAACACACACAACGTAAGTGGTGTGAGAAACTAGATCGTAACCCTTGATTGGACATCGTAATTGGGATACCACTGGAAGTATGGTGTATCACAAGATGCCTAACATATCTGATACAGGATTGACTTTTTGGTCAAACAGATCTATGGCTCAGATATCCATGTGGACTTGTTGCTACACGCATGGTTTTAAATATGGGGATAGGATGTGTGTGGTTTTCCAAGCGAAGCTGTACGTACGATCATTTAATGGATAATAGGCCCCAGTGACAATTTGATAAACTTGACAACTTGGCGAAAACTTTGCATCGACTATTGTGGGAAGATGAGACAGCTGGCCGAATTGTAAAGAAACGCTATTTTCAGTTTCGATGAAGGCGACTTGAGTACACTAATAACACTCCCCCTTGCACGTCCAACATAAATCGTGTAGACGTAGTAGGTAATGCTCAATCTGGGGCACAGTGAAACGAGGTATCAATTTGTACGTCATTGCTCAGCTTTAGTGAACTCGATATGCCAATATTTAAAGAAAGACATTTTTCTATTATCTCAGAGAAGAAGTGGAAAAGATGGTGACAGGTACATAGCAGACAAATGTCTCTCAAATTATCAAGCCCCCACACTATTATACTAGTGTTTTCCTCATGATTAATCCAGAGCAGTGGCGACTTAATGTCCTGAGTACTGGGCTTCTCGGTTTGTGGTTATTCCTCTGAAGGCTGCAACAATTTGATTCTCTATACCGGTCTTTGATAAGATTTGTTATTTTAACAGGAATACCTTTACACTACAAGACGAGTGTGTAATCCAATGGTTACACAAAATGGAGTTCTTCAGATTGTTAGGTTTGGAGACGTGTACTTGCCATTGGGACAAGTACGATACCCAGAGGTCAAAATGACTTCAGATCGTTCATAACATATACTTCCTATATTAAATATTTCTAAACCAACATTTCTTAGTAGATTTTTGTCTTTCCTTTACATTTAAAAACGAAAGAAAATAAAAATTCTTTTAAAAGAAAAATTTTTCTGCATGTATTTCGCTAAACAGTAGCTGCATAAGCATACACGATATGATGAGAGAAAGAGAGAAAGAAAAAGCTATAAATGTCTGAGTTTTGTTAACTAGATTTGCCACAAAATAACTGCGGGTTAACAGTGTATGGTAGGAAAATAAAAAACAAAAAACAAAAAGGAAACGAAAACACGGTGAAAAGGCACGAGAAAAATTAAAAAAAGAAGAATAATAAACAGCATTGGTTTAGATTTCCTGTTTGGTTTCTATGTATGCGTGCCTGTAGATATTGAATATATTCAAAGCTACACACACTTTCCACATATATATACATACATATATACATACCTACACACATTAGAGCATATTTTTCTGTTCTCTTTCTCTCTTACATTCTCCATATCCGAGGTTTTTGTTTTTTTTACCTACAATGACAACTATATTCCAGGTAAATAATATACATGCTACTGCACAGGATCAGCATATATAACAGTAAATGTAGTATGTAGATTAACAGTGATGTGTAAAAAACAAAAACTTGAATAATTATTGAAATTATTTTCATCAAATTAAATAAAATACAAAATTTATGAAAATTTAAATCGAAAAGAATTTTTGTTTCCATGATCAGGATCATGTTAAAGCCACTGTTTGAATAAAATTAAAGAGAAATAAAAAGCCCCGGTAACTAATTTTGCTCGCCACTATAAAAAGGTATGTTTGTGCCGTACTCTTTTGTGTGTGTTCAAACTGGATTTTGTTACTTCTGTTATCAAATCAAAGTGCAGACGAGCGTTGACAGTTCGAGTTAATGTCATTAGACAAGATTGATTGGTGTTGATTGAGAAATGCAATCAATATGCTGTACACAAAATATAAACAGACATTTATGTGTATATGAAAGCAAAAAAAAAAATATAAAATACACAACAAAATAAAAAAAAAATAACTTCGAATTCTTGTAGAAGTAATAGGAAACGGAAATTCCTTTGGCTAAAAATATTTGCATTGAAATAAAAATTCAATTTCAAATGTTACGCTTTCTTTCCCTAATATTTGAACGCTTAAAGTAATTCTGATGATTTTTTCATCATGTTCTTATGAATTTAAATTATTTGTTTCGTTATGAAAAGTTTTCTGCATAAATTTAAAACTGTGTATTAAGTGAGTGTGAGTATTCGAGCTGCTAGGTTTAAAGGAAATTGCCCGAGAATTTTCAAATCGATTTTACGCTTAATTAACTTTAAAATGTTTATCAGACGACATAATGGAATGGCAAAATGCTTTGAAACACTTTTAAATAACGAAAGATTTTATTACAAAAATTTAATTTTCAAAAAGTTTAACAGTTTTATCGATTAAGCAATTACAAAATAAATCACAAAAACAAAATAATTACAAGTAGCATGAGGTAAATATTTTCAAAAGCATGCTGTTCGAACACTTTAATTCAAAAAAAATTTCCAAGAAGGGAACAAAAATGGTGACTTGACTTGACCAAGAAGAAGTCTTAGCATAACTTTTGGTAATTAGTATGGGTCTCTCTAAGAGTTGAAGTCGCCGGTAGTGTGGTAGTGTATTGTCTCATTAGACGTAAGGCCATGGTTCAAACCCCAGGTCAGACATCGAATCGCAAATATGACAAAATATTTCTTCGACGACTTCTTCTCAGCAGATTTCTGGCAAAAACTCTGAGAGTAAATAAAATTGCCATGAAAAGTTTCTCAAAAATCTGTCGATCGGAGTCGACTTTAAACTGTAGGTCCCGCCACTCATATATAAAATTAACACACAGAACATGAGTGGTGTGAGAAGCTAGTTCGTAATCCTAAAGGATTGTAATGATCAATTATGTATGTAGGTATGTATGTACATATGTATGTATATATGTATGTATATATATTTTTTTGTCTTGAGGGTGGGAATCTTTGGAAGACTCTTTTGTTCCAACAAAAGAGTGCACGATTCATTATCACTGGTGCCTACGTACAAAACCCACCCCCTACACACTTCAACCACTCTCCCCCCGCGGAACTGCCGTAAGGTATTACTTCGCGCAGGGCTGGTTAGCTTGAAGGCTTTATCGCATTAAGTCAAATTTCGCCTCCGTTCCTCCAGTCTTCGGAGTTCTAGCATAACTTCAGCCATTCTCTGACTATATTAACTCCATAGAATCCTACAATTCAACAGCTCTTCCATTAGTCGGTTTGGTCCTAAACTCGTTTCTCCAGGCAATCTAAATCTGGGGCAGCATGTTAGAATATGCTCCGCATCTTCCTCCTCATCTACACTGGTTAAGCATATAGGGGAAGTGTCATGACCAAATCTATGCAGGTACTTCCTGAAGTACCCACTGGAACTGCATCACGTAGTAGTTTAGCTCGCAATGTTTGTTCTTCATCCAGAGGGTTACATCAGGGACAAGGCGAAATGTCCATCTACCCTTTAAACTGCTCTCCCATCGTGACTGCCATTTGTGCATGGAAGTCCTTCGTTCCTCCGCTTTTATAGCTGCTATTTGTCCCGGGTACTCGAGACGGCGAATGTATATCCTCCTCATCTCATCCGCAAAAATGTCTATTGTTATTGTCTTTGATAATATGTATGTATGTATGTACCAAACAAATATTTAAACAATAAACCCAGAAAATTCAGTTCTAACATAAAGGCTGAATGCAAATCATCAGTTTGAATAAAAAATCCTACTTGGATTGGTCTTACACAATGGAAGGTAGAGTATATCACCTTCAAGGCTATTGAGTTGAACTAATATGAACGAAGGCTGATAGGTATGTATGTACTATAGCTTATACTAGGAAACACCACCGGGTTAAAGATGCACAACTTAATGAAATAAAGTGTAGCAATGCAAGGATGATGGGAAACTTTTGGAGAAATTTTATTACGGCATTATGCTCTCTGGAAAAGTAATTTTTACGAGTGATGTGCCTAAAAACATATGGTAGATATAGCAGAGGAGCATCATACTAACTGGCTATTATACAAGCTGAATTTGCGATAAGAAATAATTTTCATATACATTCCTATGGGCATAAAAATGATGAGTTTTATTAGATCCTAGGCCTACATAATCCTATCATAGGTATTTTCAACTGTCTATACAGTCTGTATAAATTGAGAATAAAGACTTCTGTTGCTTCCACTAGTAAAAGGGAGGGGCTTACTTATATTGAAATTTTAAACAATTTCTTCCTACAATTTTGTAATTTTATTTATAAATATTAGATTAGAAATTACGTTTAAAGAGGTCAATTCGAAATTAAAATGTTTCATTTAATGTAAATAATGTTAGGAATTCAAAGAATTTTTGGCTAATTGCTGACTTAAAATTTTATTTAATACAGTTTATAAGCACCATATTATTATTATTATTAAAATTTATTTAATATAGCATATCTTTAGGCTTTGTCACCTTGTTTTTCATTTGCCCAGCTTGCGTAATATTTATTCAATAATTTAATGTACAAATAAATCTTTTTCTATCGAAATTCTTGCTGTTTTATTATTATTTTAAGTCGAACTATGTCTTCTTAATTGACTTGAGCTTTTAGACTGCCTTTAATTAAGGCCAAATAATGCAGTCGATAAGCATAGTACTTATATTTATAGTTACATATGTATGCAGATACAATAAATTAAATAAATATTTATTTAATACAATATTTTAAGTGATTATCGTTTTAAATTTATTATGAAAATTCGTCAAGAAAATACTACACATACATACATTCAAATTCCAAAATGGAATGAAAAGAAATTTATTTAAATGTTAATAATTTACGGATAACATTTATAAATGTACGAAGGTTGTCAGAGAAATATACAATTAGGTTTAGCTTTAGGTGGGAGTGGTAGCTCTGATATCACAAAGCTCACTTGAGCACGCATAGTGGCCCGTTGTGATGCCACGGGTAAACGCAGTCCCTGTACTGACCAAGTTCCACCTAAATCAGGAAGAGGAAGAAGTTGGTCAGCGCAAGGGCTGCACAAATATACAATTCATCAGATTTAAATATTTTCAAAACTTGAGTTTAGATAATAAACAGCAATTCCTTTAAAGTAACTGGTTTGTATTGCACTTATGGTACAGTGAGCTCTAGATTGGGTTTGGTTAGGTTGTAAACCCTCCTTTAAGGACAAGGTTCCACTAAGAGAAACGTTTAGGGCGATTGTGATACCACAATTAATATCCAATCCGGGAATTAAATATTTTCAACTGACTCTAGTATAAATGTTGCTATTGCAGCATTCTTTATATCAGAGAGTTCAGTCAAGGATGACAGAAAATGAGAGGCAAGAGCAGATACTGATGAATAAGATGAAATCTTGTCTCCTCGTTCTTTTAAATATCACAGTTTCTACAGAATTCTCTTGTTGAAATGCCTCTAAAATGCCTGGATATTACGAATTCCGGAACCTATATAAGGTCTACCTTTGAATGATACGATATTGCCCTGAATAGTACGCGGCATTAAAGAACAAGGATTGACTTTGAAATTATGTTCGTTAGGGACATAATGGCAGTCTGGATATTCGAATAAATCAAGAAATTTTTAGAAGAAATCGCGCCACCCAACAAGCATTTAGAGGCTTCTAAAATGAGCATGACGTCTGGTTGGCCGGAAATGACAAAGAAAATTTTATAAGAGAACTCCTAATAAATAGTACAGCTTACCCTGTCAGGCATATTTGAGCTATCGGTCTCAAGGGTCTCATTGAAAACCTTCGGATCTTAACTCAGATGGAGAACGCGACTATACATACATAATTGGTCATTACAACCCTTCATTCAGGATTACAACATAGCTTCTCACACCACTTATCCTGTGTGTGTTAATTTTATACATGAGAGACGGGACCTACAGTTTAAAGAAGACTAAGAACGACAGATTTTTTTTTGAGAAACTTTTCATGACACTTGTTTATTTGCTCTCAGAGTTTCTGCCAGATAATATTTGTTCACAATTTCGTTTTGATGTCTGACCTGGGGTTTGAACTGTGGCCTTACGTCTAATAAGCCAACACACTACCTACTAGACTACGGCGACTTCTACGATAGCTCAGTTGGTGGAACTGTATAAGGAACCATATTATCGATCTGATTGTGTCTATGTTTTCCAGGTATAACAACAGATCCACAGTACAAGTTATTGCCAACATCTCAGTCCACTGCTTTATTAGAAGATCAGAGAGGGCGCAGCTAAGCCAGTGTAACAAATAATGTCTTGGTTGAAGTTGTAGTAATTGTGAGAACTTTTGGACTTTGCGAGACACCCTTCGTGTCTTGCCTGCTGGCTATTTGCTCCATTAAAATAATATTGATTACGAATATAATTTACATTGATACATCAATTTGTAAATTATACACTATCGTTTATCTACTTTTACCATGAATACATATTGAATTTATTGTTATTGTTGTTTCTGTTTTTTCTTTCTTGTATTGTGTAAATGTGTAACCAATCAACCAAATAACCAACCAAACAACCATGCAGCGCAGTGGTAATATTTAAATTGAAATTATATTTTACAATTGTTTATATTCGAATGCGAATTTGTATGTATTTGTGCATCGGTGTGCATATGTGTGTGTGTATATTGTAAAAGTCAATATTTAAACAAATTAAAATTAATCATATTTACCAATACTAATGTAAAATAATTGTTTATTTGTTCGATTATGTCTGTCTCAATATGTAAATGCGTCCGTCCGTCATACAATTTGTCTATCAATCTGTCCACTACTCTCTCTCTTTCTCTTTGTCTACCTTTGTGTTTACTGACATCACATTTACTCACTCAACTGAAGAATGCAAATTATTGTGCAAATAATCATTTTGAGTTCTCTGCTTGCCTGCCTGTTCTCTCCATAAGGCATGCATGCAGCTTGGCATGGCTGACATGCTGCTATAAATACGAAACAGATATGTAAAGTTTTTTGCTTTGCTGTTACCTTACTGTTCAGATCTCCACAGGCATCATAATCATAAGATAATTATATTTGATAGATTTTGATTAAAATGATTTGTTTTGCAATTGTTTGAAATGCTATTAAAATGTTATTTTTGGAATTAATAGTTCAGGGTTACAATGAATTAATAAAATGTCAGGTAATAATTATAATGCAATGGGTGCGGTTAAGGTTAAACAGAACACACAAATATGGAATCAAAATCCACTGTTTAACTAGACAGATATGATGAGCGTCCAGAAATGAATGAATGCTAAAATATTAAAGAGGTTCGAGTGTCTTGTTAAAAATCTGTATTAATTTAATTGCCTTGCTGTGGTCAGAAAATTTACAAATGGGTTCTCTGCATGGTAATTGGGCTGACTAATGGTTATTGCCTGATAAGTTTAGGTTAGGTCGGTTAGGTCGGAGTGGTAGCTCTGATATCAAAACGCTCACTTGAGCACGCACAGCGGCCCGTTGTGATGCCACGATGTGCACGCAGTCCCTTTACTGACCAAGGTTTATAAAAATTAATCAGATTAACTTGACCGCCATATTGTATCCGCCATTTTAAATTTTTTAAATCTGAATTAAGATCTGTAATCAGCGCTCCCAAAAACCCCCGAGTAACAATTTTCAAGTAAATCTGATTAATTTTTAAGGACCTCCGGAATGTGTTTCTTTTTCTCTTGCACCACCCAATCCCTACTTTAAGGGTGCATGCAAACAATTTGGCTTTGGGCTCATTTTAAAGATCAAAGATCAATTATCAATTTCTGACAATAGCGATGGTTCTAGCACGTCAGTGTTTAGTACTACAATTTTTCAAAAATGGCCAAAAACGCAATTTTTCGTGAAAAACTGACGTGTTGGAAAGTTTTTGAACCCAGATTCGTGTTCAGCGCGCAAAATGCCTTCGGAAACACCTGGAGCCATCTTATTTGCACAAAAAAAGTCCAAATTTGCAGGGCTGTGTAACCTATATCTGCACCTCGCAAGAGATGGGCATATTGACAAAGAAAGTGGATAACAGTCTCTTCCGCATGAAACACGCTACAGTAATTCGGCAGTCGGAGAAAGATGCTTAGGTTCAGTTTCCCAGAATAGACTCCGCTCCCAACTCCATTGTCGAGTTTAGAGCCGTCCGTGTAAATGTCCAGGAGTTCCGGGAGGACGATGTTAAGGTACCAGTCATCCCTACTCGGAATTATAGATTGAATAGGTGCTTATGCCAGAAAATTACGTTCCCAAAATCATTGTACTTATAAGGGCAACAATAAAATAAAAGAGATTGAGACTACCAATCACTTGCTGTCAATCACACTTATTTTTTATATAGCTGAGCTATCCTGGCGTTTGTGACAGTTAGTTGTGTTTCAAACGGGACTAGGCTCTGTTGACAAGACTGTTAAATGTTTCGATTATGTTTTCTGTAATAATTAAAAACAAATTAAAGGAAAATAATCAAGCAAGAAATACAAACAAACAACAACAAAATACACACATCATACGGTAAACAGAATTACACAAACAAATAGAAGTCGCTGTAGTCTAGTATGTAGTGTGTTGGCTTATTAGATATGAGATCACTTTTCAAAATCCAGGTCACACATCTTCCAACAAAACGAAATATGAAAAAAATAGTTCTTCGGTGACTTCTCAGCAGATTTCTGGCGAAACCTCAGAGAGTAAATAAAATTAAAACGTATGTATGTATGTACATATACATATATAACACAACAAAATGAAGTTCTTTTTTAACGGATTTCTTGCCGTTTTCTATTTTGTGTTAAGAGGACAAAAATTTATGGTTTTTTTTTATTGGAACATTGGATTCCAGAACTAATCTGGATTTACAGAGTAATTGATATTTTTTTTCCTTTACTTTACTATCCAATATATGGCAATTCAAATATCCTTGAAATGTTTTGCTTTTTTCCTCTGCTCAGTTATCAACATTTTCATACCGAACTAATGCCACACTTGCAAGCACTTATGCTAATGAAATGTAAACCTTTACATACATACACCTGGTCTATAGGGCTTAAGGAAATTGTCTAGTGAATGATAAAGAAAAAAGGAAAAACCTTAAAAATGGTAAATTGAGAAAAGACGAAAAAAAGGCTAAATAATGGGGGAGGAGGCAAAAAACGAATCGATTTCAAAAGTAGTATGAATGCAACATAACTGAACATTAAAGTTCTTTACAAAAACAATATGAATGAAAATGGAAATATTAAAAAAGAAATTCTCATTTAATTAAAGATGTAGACAGACGGACATTCGATTTTTTTCGTTCGTTCTCTTTACATTGAAATTCTCCGTATATTGAAATTTACTGAGAAGTAATTTGAATACAATAAGTAAGGGTTCATGGCTCAACCAATTAAATGTGGATGGAAAAAAAGAAGAAAAAAATGAATAAAAATAAAAACAAATATTGGCCAGAGCATAGTAGTTTAATAAAATATTCAATTCAAATAAACTACGTAACTGAATTGACCTCCAACATTTTTAAATAAAAAAAAAAATATTCAAGTCCAATAAGTAATTGAAAATGCATTCATTTCAACTTGAATTTAAAAGAAAAAAATGAATAATTTTCTTAAATTGTGTTAGCAATTTAAGTTGCATGTGAAATACATAAGTGCAGCTTTAGAAGTTTAATAAGAATTTTGTAAAACGTCTAAAGATGTAAACACATAGCCGGCAGACAACAGCTCCAACTGCTTTTGCTGCCATAATGTCGGCTGCTTAAATACTTTGAAAGTGAAAAAAAAACAGCCGAGACAAAAAACAGCTGAGTGTAGTTGCCGTGGTCTATTAGAGACTCTGTTGGCTTATTAGACGTAGAGGCCCAGGTCAGACAACTTCAACAAAACGAAATATGAGAAAATATTTCCTCGGCGACTGCCTTTCAGCAGATTTCTGGCAAATACTCTGAGAGTAAATAAAATTGCCAGGAAAAAGTTTTTCACAAATCTGTTGTTCGAAGTTGACTTTAAACTGTAGGTCCCACCACTCATGTATACAAATTAACGCACACAATATAAGTGATGTGAGAAGCTAGGACGTAATCCTGACTAAAGGGTTTGTAATGACCAATTATGTATGTAAGTATGTATGTATGTATTTAATTGCGATTTCATATTGTAAATCAAATCTGCTTTTAGTTTCTTTCAAAAATAGAAATTTATTTGAGTTGAGCATAACTAACTTGGGTTGTTGACTTGGCTTTTCTAATCTGCCGTTAATATAATCTTCTTCACATAGCCATATGTACTCTAAACTTTGCAGCCTTCTATTGTCGGTAGTTCGTCGTCTGCCGTCATGTATTTACACCTTTATATGTAGTTTTACAACAAAAAGAAGAAATAAGTCATATGTCTGTTAAGGTTTAAATGTAGAAGAGACCGGATAGTAGTATTGTGTAAGCGCAATATGTTATGAAACCGAATGAAGAGAAAATACGTTTTTTGAAATTTTTCAAAAGCAATTCACGACTTTATTTTTTTTCAGTATTCCGTAATAGTTTTTCTCTGACTTTATGTATGTAAAACCCATACATACATAAATAATTGGTACCTTTCAGTCTGGATTACGACCTAGCTTCATACACCACTTATGTGGTGTGTGCTAATTTTATACGTGAGTGGCGGAACCTACAGTTTAAAGTCGATTACGAACGACAGATTTTTGAGCAACTTTTCACGGCAATTTCATTTACTCCCGGAGTTTTTGCAAAACCCTTCTCGTGTAAATTAAACTTTAGTAGTTTCAATCGTTCTGGCAAGAATTGCTTTTTACGAATATCGATCGTTGAATACTCTTTGTAAGTGTTCAAAGTTCACTTTGCAAAGTCTTGAGTTTATAGGGGAGAAGGGAAAAACGAACAGTGCTGCGTACCCGCTTCGTTGTACTGGAAAAGTTGCTTTGATCTTCTTTTGTCGTTAATAGATGGTTGTATACATAACTACAAAATTTCAAGAGCTTGTCATAGTAAACTGTGAACGCGCGAAAGTCGCCTAACAAACGAAAAACGTGTAAAAAATCATAATCAACCTTTTGTACAAGATATTAGCAAGTTTATAAAGAACTTTTAAGTGTTTGGAAGCGCTACAGGTGTGGTCAGGCATGAATGTCCTCGCAATGTAACTCCTGCTGAAAATATAGCTTTCGTTGACGTAAATGTGGTTTATATTTCAATTCATAAGGCTCTTTATGACATATTTTGCATGTAGTTTTGCGCCTCCATCTCCATGAAGTCCAACTTACGCGTATATTAAAGCCAGCTGGGCATTTACAACCTCTTAGAGATGCTAATTTTTCAAACAAAATTTTCTTTAACGATGAAAACATTTTTTGCTTGGAGAACCGTAAATATCGCATATTGGGTTCGGTGATTCCAAAAGTGATCGCAATAAATTCTTTGCATCCGGGTAAAGTGGCTGTTTAGTGTACATTATAGTCTAAAAGTGTTAATGAATCGCATTGTTTCCGTCAATTCAGAGCGCCGATAGCCTATAACGAATGCTCGTTTTTTAAAAGAGGGAAAAAACGTGAGAGTATTATGATGCTACCTGTTAACTGTTACATATTAAGTAAGTACCAGGACTGATATTTACTTTCAGTAAATTAAATCAAAGTTTTAAATACTGAGAAATACTTTTCAGATTTCCAATTACTATAGCATCAATGCAAAGAGTCATGTTTGTGAAAGAAAAACATGGCTATCAGTTTGCTTTTGGGCAAATCTGTTTCCAGTTTTTGTACAATATTAATCAAAACTTATTTGACTGTCTGTAGAACATAAATTCTTATAGATTTTTCAATATATAGTAATGTAGTGGTTGTGTCACTACATTTTTCTCTTAATTTTTGTACAATAATTCCAATAAAATCATGAAAAATTGTTTTTTTTGCGTCCTTTTTGAAAGTGTACATAACAAAGGATTGTCAGTTTATGGCTACAATTTCCAATTGACGTTTTTTTCTTTTTCTATTTTTTATGTTTTTATTTCCTGTTGATGTTGTTGTTGTTATTGCTGTCGTTATTGTCATTTCCAATTGAACTAAATAAACAGCAGAAAAATTGTAGATAGTAGTATGGAACAGAACAGGTCAGAAATAAAGGAGGACCAAAATATGACACAATGAACAAAAAGAAAGAACAAAAAATTGACACAAACTTGATGTTGTTGACAAAAAGTAAATTCATTATATTGTCACTCATTGTCATCAGCAAATAGTAGCAGCACACTGTGACTGCCACCACACTGGCAGTGGCAACTTCAAGTCTGGCAAATAACAACTCAATTTACTCATATACATACATACTCATACTCACACTCATATATGTGTAGTAAAAGGCAGACCATATGTTTTCATTTATTGCCTATATATGTACAAACGAGTGTAGGTGTGTGTGGGTGCGTGTGTTGTATGTCCTGTTGTATGATTTATATTGCATATCCTTTTCTCAATATGTTTTATTGTTGGCTGATACAAAACATATGTGTTGGGTGGAGTCAGTGGCAGTGGTAGTGTGATTGCAATTTTTTTCTCTTCTTTTTTTTTTTAATAATATTTGCCAATGTTGATGAATTGTTGTTGTTCAATAGGTTCTTTCTTATTTTTTTTATTTAAACAACATTTCCTCTTTTGTTTGTTTTAGTTTTAAGCGGCTTTCTGCTCTCTGTCTCTAAATAAAAACAAATAGTCCTTGTAAATCATGTTTTTTGTTAAATGCTTTTTTTGTCCTCCGGTGCACTGGTGTTAATAAAGGGAAAACAATTCGGAAAAATAAAATAATTGTTTGACAAGTCAATTCAACTCTAATGAAGTTGGGATTACGCTTTTTATACGCTTTTGTTTCTTTTGAAAGTAAATAAAAATAATCTGTGATGAATGACATACAGTTGGAATAAAAAAAATTGTACTGATGGTCGTACTTTATTTGGTAAGCACTAGTAGCGGTAGCAGTCATGCGTTTTATCAAAGAATGATAGGCTATGCATAGCTCTAAAGGAAAGGATGTAGATCAGGTCAGAATACATTCTGAAAATTCCAACTAATTCAATTTTCTATATATCCCTTGTGGTTCCTATGAGAATTGAATCCTATCAGAAAAAACAATATCAATATATGACTTTAGTTATCTGTATCTGGTAATGTAATAGACTATCAGGTCAGTAATGAGATCAGCCACCATGCTGTGAACGGGAAACTATTTTGTAACGCCGGATTTGTTTCAGAATTGTTTGAAAAATACAAACCAATGAAGAGAATGATGCAAAGTGAGTCTAGTATGAATATAACAAGAAAGAATTTCCTCTAGACAGTCTGAAGGAAGCAATTACCCAAAGTCTGCACGGTTTTTTTTTGCTAATTACATCCGTACAGTTAGGATTACGACTTAGCTTCTCACACCACTGATGTTGTGTGTGTTAATTTTACACATGAGTGGTGGGACCTACAGTTTAAAATCGATTCCGAACGACAGATTTTTGAGAAACCTTAGCTTCGTAGGTAGTGTGTTGGCTTATTAGGCATGAGGCCTCGGTTAAAACTCAGACATCCCCAATAGAACGAAATATGAAAAAAATATTTCTTCAGCGTCTTCCTCTCAGTAGATATCTGTCATACACTTTGCAAGTAAATAAAACTGCCATGAAAAGGTTTCTCAAAATATCTGCACGAAAAGCTAATTAACGGCTCACAAATCCTAGCCTTTGATTTTTTTTTAACCAAAAACACAATCGCAATTATGCAGCAGATATTCTCAATTATTTGAGTACGCTCTCGGGGACTTCTCATAATAAAAAGAAGCCAAAAGCATTGTCGTTGAAATAACTTTAAGATTTTCAATAAAGTATTTGAAAAATATGTTGCAAAAATGAAAAATAATAAATTAAATAAATTAAATTAAACCAATAAAAGAAAATAAAAACTCCTTTTATAAACAAATCCAGAGCATTATTAATAACAATAAATTGCATTATGTTTGTATATTTATGCTTGCGTTGTTAAGAGTTTTTTCTATTTTCTTTTTTTTTTTCATTAAAAATCTCTTTTTTAGCTGATAAATTAAAATTTTTTAATCCAAATCTAGTTTTTTACATTCTTTTCTGAATATTAAAAAATTCTTTAAAAATTGTTTATGCCCTACATTACCGCAGATATATTGTATAGTGTACCGATTAAAAAGCTACACACAGATATCTCAGTTTTAATTACCGGAGAAAACATAAGAAATGAAAACTTTCTTCATGGTGTTCGAGAATTACGAAATAAGATCAACGAACAGACCTAACCTGGAGAACACAGAGACGATAATATCAGTAACGAACATCACGTGAAAGTAAGTAAGGCAACGTCACCTTTTGAGACAGAGTAGAACTCAATTAGCAAAGTCCCTTGCCACGATACCCATGTGCACTTGTGCACACAGACAGCAATATTTCTAGACATCTGGCAGATGGCAAATCCTGGTTTGACAGTAAAAAAGGTTGAATAATGGAAATGAAACAGAATAATAATAAAATAATCAGAAGAAAAAAGAGAAAAGCAAATATCCACCATGAAAGGCCAAGTCTAAACAACAGATTGAACTACACCGTTCTCTAGTGGGTAAAAAGTTGGCTTATTAGACGTGATACCGCGGTTCAAATCCCGACTGCCTTTCAGCAGATTTCTGGCAAAATCTCTGACAGTAAAATAAAATTGCCATGAAAAAGTTTCTTAAAAATCTATTGTTCGGAGAAGGCTTTAAACTGTTGATCACTCCACTCATGTATAAATGGTGTAAGAAACTAGGCCGTAATACTGATCAATTATGTATGTGTGTATATATTAAGTGGTTTTAGGCCTTAAATTTAAAAAAATTTAAGCTCATAAAAGTACATTGCTTCAGTAAATGATCCCCTAAATGTAAATTTTCTATGTTTGCATCTGAAGTTCCGTCGTGGTTACAAGGTATCAAATAGTTGTGCTCCATTTTTCTCTCTTATTTAATTATTGCTTTTGTTATTATTTTAATTAATTAAAATAAATAATTTTCAGATTTCCAAATAATTTAATTAACACTTTCCGTAAAACATATTGACAAATTATAATTTTTTTTATAAATTTATTGTTTGGTTGAGATTAACAAATAAAAAAAATTATTTTTTTAATATTTTTATTTGTATCATAATTTTATTAAATAATATTGTTGTTGTAGTTGTTGTTGTCGCTTTCATTGTCGCTGTTGTGTATTTTATTATTTATTAAACCGCAAGAATTAAAATCATATCGAGAGAAGAAAAATTACAACAACAACAACAACAACAACAACAACAGCAACAGCAAATAATATTTAGCAAATAATCGACCTCAATAGAGAGTTTAACCGCAATATTTAAATTGATTTATGGGTCTGAGAACACACATACTCGTATACACATACACTCGTGTAAAACAAACAATTACATGCAAGCACTTAAAAACATTAATTTATTTGTATATATATGTATGTACATATACATATGTATGTATATACATATACATATATATAGGGTTATCCATTTGATGGTTTCAAAAGGTATCACTTTAATGAAAACTTTTATTTGAGTAGGTTGAAAGTTTGAGCAGCATTGGTTTTAATACTGACAATAAAACTAAGGACTGGTGATCACCTTTTTTATTCCTTTTCATTCCTCTAAGGAACAAAGATCTGACACAAAATATCTCCTTCATTTTTCATATAGCATGTTCAAGATTAATAGCATTGATGTCTGTAATTGCCTAGGAATAGCGTTCCAAGAGAAAATGTAATGATTTGCCCTATTAAGGTTAGTAGTTTACTAACTTACTTCATTGGCCATTACAAACCTTCATTTGGGTTTACGGCCAAGCTTTTGACACCACTCGTGTTTGGTGGTCCAAATTTATCTATGATGACTGGGGGGAAGTATGGTTTAATGCCGGCTTAAAACGAAGAAGACTTCTTATGCATTTCATATTTTCTTTTTCGTGAAATTTGAGAGATGAGATTTGTACTCTTGAACTCCCATTTATTAAGCCATCACACTATCTACAGGACTACAAAAGATGATTTTACTTTACTTTACTCCTTTTCAAGGGGAGACAATTTGCCTGATTCACTCTGTTATTGCTTCATATCTTATATATATTTGTAGTCTTAAATCTAGTTCCTTGCTCTCAGAAGTTTGCCACTTAAAAATGTATTCTTCCAGGTTGAGGGTAGTCGCCGTGTCGTGAGACCACGGTTCAACACCCAGGGAACAGAAACAACGGGAAATATGAAAAAAAAATATTTCTTAGGCGACTTCCTCTCAGCAGATTCTTGGCAAAGAATCCGAGAGTAAATAAAATTGCCATGAAAAAGTTCCTAAAAATTCTGTCGTTCGGAGTCAACTTTAAAGTGTAGGTTGCGCCACTCATATATAAAATTAACACACACAACATAAGTGGTGTGATAGGCTAGGTCGTAGTCCTGACAATATATGTAAGAAAAAAACTTATGTAAAATATGAAAAATTAAAATTACATTCGTCACACCCATTAAATGTATTAAATGAAGCATAATTTCTCATAAAAATAAATATTTCGATAGGAAAAGTTTTCATAGACAATACAATACCTCCTATAATTTTAAGTTATGAATAATAATTAATTTCACATGTTTAATTTATTCTTTTCCCTTTCTCTCTTTTTATGCTTTTCTCTTTCTCAATACATAGTTTTTTATAAAATTGGTTTTTCATATGAAAATTGCTGAAAATGAACCAAAAAGAGAGGAATTTCAACTGACTGTCACCAATAATTGAAAATAATTGCTGGCATCTGTTTCATTGTTTTCATATAAAAATATTCCTGTTTTTTCTGTAGATTTTATTGCATATTTAAGCACAAGAAAATATTAAAAAAAAGAAACTGTTTTTCCCATAGAAAAACTATGAATGTTTTAAACAAACAAACATAAGCGATTCATTTTTCCGAATTGGTTTCATGAAATAAATTGCAATTCTTTACAAAAATTTTTGCAATTGTTTAAAATTTTTCTCTCTTTTTTAATGAATTGTTAATAAAGAACAAAAAAAAAAGAAACTGATGCACAATATACAATTGCTGTGATAATAAATACCCTGAAAAAGATTCGTGCATGAAGTAATTTTCATGTTTAATGAGCTGCATAGACTCAGGTGGCGTATGAGTGATAATAATTTTTATTAAATGCGTTAATTTGCAAAGGAGCGACACTATACAAAGGTAGTTTTTTTATTAATAATAATACAATAATGAATACTGTCTGCTATAATCACTTAATTTAAAAAGAGTGCAAATAAAAGACTTGACGACACTCATGACAATAAATATCGATTTTGCATCGAAATCGCTGTTGTGCAAAGGCTATCTCAACTGTTAAGTATCCTTCCAGCTGGTAAGATATTTATTTTGGGAAAGATTTAACATTTGCCTGCATGTATCGTTTAGCAACCAAAGACAGCATGAAACTATTTAAAACAGACTTTAAATGTGGTGGCTCAAATGTGGCCACTTTTCAAGAACCAAGGGTGATTATGCTACTCATACTGTGTAAGGATTTCAGAAGATTATGAAATGATTGCAAGCGTTATAGATTTGACCGGAATTGTGCAACACTGCATTCTACACCTGCATACATAATTGCTCATTACAATCCTTCTGTCAGGATTACCACCTAACTTCTCACACCACTTATGTTGTGTGTATTAATTTCATACATGAGTGATGGGACCTATAGTTTAAGATCGATTCCGGTCGATGGATTTTTGAGGAACTTTTCATGGTAATTTTATTTAATGTCAGAGTTTTTGCCGGAAGTCTGTTGAAAGGAAATCGCCAAAGAAGTATTTCTTCGTATTTCGTTTTGTTGGAGATGTCTGGCCTGAGGTTAATAAGCCAACTGACTACCTACTAGACTGCGGTGACTTCAATGCAATGTACAACCTACTAAAAATGTCACTTCAGTTTGTGAAAGAGCCACGGATAATCCGAATTTATTGACTTGATAATGTCTTACATCTTTTCATTTTCTCTGTCATTGTCGGGGACTTGGAAAACTGAGACGGATTTTTAACAAAAGGTGTTTAGCTGAAGTTGACTTGGATAGAATCTTCACCTTCATAATACTATCGGAATGGGTGAGAAATGCCAGTCAGCAGTAATAATTGTGTGACGGAATAAGTACAATCGGTATTACAACGCAACCTCAAGTAATTGTAGTACATCTGGCATCTATAAAAAGTCCAACACTTCCATCCAAAAATCGATTAGGATTTTGAGAAACGGCGGAGTCGAGGTACTCACTATATTACTGATTCTGTTGTATGAAGTCTTTAGAAAGAAAAATTGCAAGTTTCGGTGACACCAGTGGACACCATGATTATGCAATTCGTTGTCGTTTGAATTGTTTTGTGGGTCTGTATCAAAAACCATTTCTAAGCTCATTATCTCCTAACGTTGCAGCCACAATTCGTCAAGCTATTGCCGAGATGCTTTCTGGACTGTACGATACAGTGGCCGAAAACTATCTGAACTGGATCGATTGCTGCAACCAATCAAGAGTAGGTCAATCAACTGACATTGCCTTGCACAGTTTAATGAAAGGTCTAAGCATTATAATGTTTCATTAAAATCATAGCATTTGAGATCGACAACTGAGTAACCCTTTTATAATTAAGAAAACTTCCATAATAAAATTCAAAACTTCCGAATTAAGAAAATCAAAAATAATTTTTCTCTTCATTCTGTTAAACTCTTCCTTAACTCTCTAAATGCCTTATAAATGGCAACCAAAATTTGCTTTCCTAACTTTTCATGTGCTTCTCTTGTGTGTTTTGTGGTGGCGTTTTTTGGTTGGTTACGGATTTAAAATTTAATTGAAAACTTTCAAGACAAACTCAAATCAAAACTCTTGCAAAGATTTGTTGAAACATTTCTTTTTTCTTTTTTTGTTTTATTTTTCTTTACTTAATTTTTGTTGCTGTTTTTATAAAATATTTAAATGAAATAATTTTATTTATTTTCATGTTGTTTTTGTTACTTTTATAGCAATTATTAGTGTTCTTGTTGTTATTGTTTTTGTTATTGTTTGCTTTATAAACTTGTATAATTAAAATTGTTTGCAAAGTATATGACAAAGTAGAAAATTTTATTATTAGTTTCATAACATTTTTAATATATGCATGCAGACAATCATTAGGGTAGCACCGGTTAAAGATTTTCATTTAATATGAAAAGCCTTTTGTTTTATTTCAATTTAGTTACCAGTCCATTTGGTTTGATCTTTGGGAAACCGTTCCACACAATGTATTGTTATTTATAAACCGTGAGCATTGTAATGGCACGCCCAAGGATGACTCCTATTACCGCTTCTGTTTAGTCAGGATCTGGACATGACAGGGATACATACATACATGCATACATACATACGTACGTAATTGGCCATTACAAGCCTTCAGTAAGTATTACGATCTTGCTTCTCACATCACTTATGTTGTGTATGTTAAATTTATACATGAATGGCGGGACCTTTAGTTTAAAATCGATTCCGAACGACATGGCAATTTTATTTACTCTCAGAGTTTTTTTTTGCTAGAAATTTGTTGAGGGGAAGGCGCCGAAGAAATATTTTTCATGTTTCGTTATGTTGGATATGTCTGATTTGGGGTTTGAACCGTGGAACCGTGGAACCTAGTAGACTACGGCGATACAAAAAGAGGTGACAGGGATACGAAGTGAAATTCCGTGTAGATTACAGGACAACCACAATCTGAATAAAACAGATGACATAAAATTTTCTTTCAAGAAAATTACAAACTTACTCAGCGGAAGCAGAAGACCTTAATATATTCTTGCTGTTGTTGTTTACATACAACGCCTCTTTCACATACAGCGAGCGAAAGATCTGAAAGTGATTGTGAAAAGACTATTGCAACCGGACTAAGAGATTGCGTGCTGCAGTTTAGGATCTGAAGTGTAATTTTTTGGAAAACGAAATAGAAAACACCATTGGCTTCATTCCAAGGCGATTGATTGGCTTTATTCCATGAAAAACTGCTTTTCAAAGCATTTGCACGTTTTGGTGAGGTCCATGGCCTACCAAAATTTGTCATATTAAAAACGTTTTTTTGCAATTAATTCCCTAAATTTGGAGTATTTAAAAACCAACATTTGCCAAATAATAATTCAATTCAAAGGCTGCGATTAACACGATATTTTGTTTTGTACAAGGTCCCGAAGCATTATAATGAAATATAAGTTTCATGTGTGTTTGATTTAACTTTACTTTTGACATTGAAAACTGGATAATGCGATTTAAACGATATTTACATCACAGAAGAGCGATATAAAACCTGGCCTACATTACTCTACAGCAAAAGCTTGTGACTGAAGAGCTGAGAATTTAAAATGTGTTTTGGATTTGATTTCAAATGTTATTATAATTGATCTTTTAAGACTTTTTTTTCGAAATAATCGTAGTACTTTTTAAATTTTTTTTATAATTTTATTCCCATGAGAATTTTTTTGCTTGTTTTTGTTGTATACTTATTTGAATGACACCCTATTTTTTCATTCGCTTGCATTTACATTTATTAGCATAATATTAATTGCTTATATGCACATACACACCATCACGACAGGAAATTAATTTATAACACAGTGTGTGCGCGTTTTGATGTTTCTATTTAAGTGTGTGTGTGTGTGTGAGTAAAAATTATCAAAACTTTCATGCTATAAATGTGCGCACTTGTTAACAATTAATATCAGCAAACTTAAACCATAACAAATACACACATGATAAATAGATATAAAACGTTTCATACATACACATACACTCGAATAAATGTGTACGTAAACTAAGTTACCTAGAACAAAAACACAATATTTTCTACTCTCACCCAAATAATATTGTAATACGTTATTGACAGAATGAAACGCCTTTTCATGTAATGTTCTTACATGTGTAAGTATTGAGTAAACATAGGAGAACGAGAGAGGAAAAACCACGCAAGCAAGAAAAAATAGATATTTTGTTGTTGTGTGTTGTTAGTGGTGAACCGTACAAATATTTAAGATTTGTTTTGCACTCACTCTCTCTTTCTCTCCCACTCTTGTTTTCAAACAAACACTCTTCTTCATTTTATTAATATTTTCTCTTGTAAATCATAAGAGTTTATTAGATTTCTTAAACCCCAACACATGCAAGCAAACAGAGAAGAAACCATAAGTTTTTATACATACATAAGTGAATAGTTGTGTATGTATGCGTTATTATATTTTAAGTTTTCTTAAAGAGATAAACGACTACGACAGACGACTGTGCAATGAAATGTTTATTGTTTATCTTACAAAAGAAGAGCACAGAGAGTCTGGGTAAATGTGTAAGAGTGTTAGTCTGTGATTTTCTTTTTATGATTTCCTACATGTTTAATGTGTTTAACAAGCAAACAACAAAAGAAATTAATGTTCAAACATTAATAAAAGTTTTCCTATTATAGTCTCATGCCTCTGTATAGTTTTAAAATAATGACGGCAATAATGAAAAGAAGAAGAAAAGTCGTTGAGAGTAAGCAAAAAAAAAAAACGTCAAGTGTTAATTATTAATTGCATAAGTCAAAGAGACCACATGACTCTTGTATATTTCGCATCAAAAAAGTCTATATAAGCAGTATATATGTACATACGTATAAGAGAGATATAGAGGATTGACATAAATGTTGTGTTTTAATGCAAAACAAGGAAGAAGAAGGTTTTATTAGGTAGTGTCTATAGACCGAATTCTAATATAAATTTTGATCCCTTTATTTCTATTCTTGAGGAAATTTCTATTCAATATGATGACATTATTATTATTGGTGACTTTAATAATAATCTCTTAATTGATAATGCGCTATCTGATTCAATGTTGTCTCTCCATCTGAACCCTGTGAATGTGTCCTTGCCAACTCACTTCCATTCTTCTTCCAGTAGTCTAATCGATCTAGTATTTGTTAATGATATGACTAAGGTACTGTTATATGATCAAATTTCAGCCTCTTGCTTTTCCAATCATGATCTTCTCTTCTTAACTTATAATCTGTCTACGAGTCATGAGGACAGGTATATTACATACCGTGATTTTAAAAGTATCGATTTTACAGTTTTGAACAGAAGTGTTGATGATATCTGTTGGGATCAAATCTACTCACTGGGTAATGTAAACGACCAGGTGGCACTAATTCAGGAAAATGTGCGTCTGCTATATGACAGTTGTGTTCCTGTCAAAACAAAACTTGTTAAAGCCAAACACCAACCGTGGTTTAATGCTGAAATTAAAGCATTAATTGATAAGCGCGACATTGCCTATCGGCGATGGAAGAGGTTCAGAACGGATGATCTGAAAGCCGTTCATAAAGCCGCTCGTAGCGAGGTTACCAAACACATTAAAATTGCAAAAACAATGTTTTACGGCAGGAAGTTCGCTTCCGCATTAGATAATAGAGCTAAATGGAAGGTAATCCGCGATATTGGTATTGGACATAAATGCCATAATACTTCTCCTGATGTCGATGTAAACGTTCTGAATGACAAATTTGTTAATATTAATGTTCCTACACCTGACAGTAACCTATATGATGACCTTTGTTTTGTTCCGCTAGAAAACCCCTTTAGTTTTCGTTGTGTTAGTCAGCTCGAGGTTTTGGAATGCTTATCTTCTGTGAAATCGAATGCGATTGGTTCTGATGACTTAGATCCTCTGTTTTTAAAAGCTTTGTCACCTAGACTTTTACCGTATTTTACTCATGTATTCAATTCAGTCTTAACTATGTCCTCTTTCCCTGATGAATGGAAACGGTCAAAAATCATCCCAATTCCTAAATCTAACAATGAATTCAGGCCAATTGCCATTCTTCCGTTCCTGTCCAAAGTTATGGAAAACCTCATAGCTAGACAAATGAACGATTATCTCACGAGTAATAATTTTTTATCTGATAAACAGTCGGGATTTATGAAAGCTAGGAGCTGCACTACTGCTTTAGTCAAAGTAGTTGATGACCTTAGGATCACACTAAGGCTTTTGATACAGTTGATCACAGAATATTATTGAGAAAGCTACAGACCCTCTTTCATTTTTCTAATTCAGCTTGCAGCCTTATACGTTCCTATCTCATTAACAGATCTCAACGAGTTTACCTAAACGGCAACATCTCGAATTCGGTACACGTTGGAAGAGGTATTCCTCAGGGATCAATTTTAGGGCCCCTTTTGTTCTGTATATACATTAACGACCTGCCTGATGTTTTGGATAATTGTAGCGTACATATGTACGCTGATGACGTTCAGCTCTATAGGAGCGCTTGTATTGATAATATCCGACTATGTGTAGATACGATTAACGATGATTTACGGAAAATTGACAACTGGGCTAGTGCTAATGGACTTTGTATTAATCCCTCTAAATCGAAATGTTTATTGCTCTCCAGGTCTAAGAGAGCGTTTGATGTGCCGGAAATTATTATCAGGGGGAATAAAATTGATTTTGTTGAATCGGCATCTAATCTGGGTGTTATCTTTAATGGTCGGCTAACGTGGTCTAGCCACATTAATGTCATCGTTGGTAAAGTTTATGGTATGCTTAGGAACTTATGGGCTGTTATAGATTCGACTCCTTTTGCTATACGCCTGCAACTGGCAAAAACGTTTTTGATTCCTGTTCTTTTATATGGATCGGAAATTTTCGCAAACTGTGATGCGGATGATAGGCGGAAACTCAACTTGGCTTATAATAACATAGCCAGATATGTATTTATTAAGGGACGTCGGGACCATATATCACAATTTTCTTACCAGATATGTGGTATTCATTTTGATAATCTATTGAATATTAAGTGCCTAATTCTCCTCCATAAGATTATTACTTTGGAACAGCCAGTATACTTATTTAGCAGGATTAGATTTGCTAGATCCAACCGCGGTAGGAAAATTATCCAATTAAGGCATAGGACTCTTTTGTCGAAACGACAGTTCTTTATACACACCATCAGTCTTTGGAATGCACTACCTAATTATATTCAGAACATAGGCAATGCAACTAAGTTCAAAAAGGAGTTATACAATCTGTTTAAGTAGTTTGTAACATATTTTGATTGTTTATACATTTTTACTCTTAATTTTTATTAGTGATTAATTATTTTCATTTTTCTAATTTATTATTTAAGTTTCATTGTATCTCATTATATGAATATATTTCCTTGTTTGTATTTTTCTCTATATTTGTATCTTTCCTAATTTAGTTTTTTACATATACTCATTTTCTTATCTTAATTTTTTGTATCGATTGCTATTTCCTGAGGTTAAATCATGTTATTATTCTTATTCATTTTTATTTATACTGTACTTGAAACAATTCATTACTCATATAATGAGCGATTTGTTATTACTTTTTCCTATTTGATGTCCTCCCATAGCACTTTCATTTATAAGATTATTATCTTGTTGTGCTATGATTAATAAATAAAATAAATAAATAAATAAGGTTAATAGACGTTTAAATTTTAAACTTTAAGACGAAATTAATTTAAATTGTAAACATATGGTATGCATGTAGCAAAAGGTTTAAGTATAGGATGGGCCAGCTATCGGTTTAAGTTTGAACCATCGCTTATTTCGAATCTAGCAATACTTATGTCATTCTATTCTGTCATAAAATTCAGTATATTATCTCCACTGAACGTAATGAATCGATTTATGCTTGAGCAACGTTGAGATTTATTGGAAATTGATTTCCAAAACAAAGACAAAATTGGTCGGTAATTGCACGAAAATGTTGTACATAATTTGGTCGCAGAGAACGAGCATTAGTGCCCGCTGTACGTGTGCGTACACTCGTAAATGTTGAAGCTGTGGTTGAGATTAAAGAATTGAATATTTCACGCACCAGTTTATGTCGAATTTTGCGAAAAAATCTATGTATTATGCCACGTATATGTCAAGAATTAAAACTGCTTTGTTTTCGCTTCGTTTAGATAGGCCTATGAGAAACTGGACGATGATATCGATTTTGCCAAAAAAAAGATCATCTTTTCGGATGTAGCTCATTTTCATTTTGATGGGCACGATAATAGGCAAAATTGCGGTATTTAGGGATCAGAAAAACCACACGTGGTCTTACAGAACCTAATGCACCTATTACGAGTAACTGTGTAGTGCAGCTTGTGGAGTAGAGGCATTATTGGCTCATATTTCTTTCAAAATGAGGACGGTGCAACCACTACGGTTTATGGAGGCACCTATCGCACCATAATAACCGATTTTTTTGTACCCGCTCTTCATGGTATTGATGTGCACGATGTTTGATTTCAACAGGATGATGCAACTTGCCACACATTTCATGCCACAATCGATTTATTGCGTCTAATGTTTGATGTCAGTTTAATTAGCCAAAATGGTGATGTCAATAGGCCTCCAAGAATCTGCGATTTGAAACCGTTGGACTATTTTCTGTGGCGCGCCGTTAAAGGAGAGTGTTATGCTGACAAACCAGAGACAATTGAGCATTTGAAGGCCAACATTCGTGATGCCATTGCCGAGATATGACCCCACATACTCGAAAAAGTTTAAGCAAATTGGTCTGATCGAATGAGGTACTGTGAGGGCAGCCGAGGCAGCTGTATGAATGAAATAATATTTCATTTCTAACAGGTAAAATTGTACTTCACCACAAAAACATAAATTTGTCAAAATTTCAAACCGTTTTGTTTTGCATTGCATTTTTAAATTTAAACTTTTATAATGGCCTACCCTTTACAATGAATAATTTCTACTCTAAATAAAGAAAATCTTTCCACAAAAAAAGCCTTGTTTTTCCCATTTAATTTTCAAAATTTCTTCTGGTTTTTTTGTAAGTATTGTCATGCTTTTGTTATTTTAACAGCCAAACAATTGAAAATATCCTGTGGGCTAAGGCTTATTCAAATATAAATTGGTTTTTATTTACTTGTTGTTGCTTTTATTTTATTTCAGGCTTTTAAATGGCAAGAAAAGTAAAAATTCCTAAAGGCACACTCTTAACCAAAACAGACTCTCTTAACGTAACAGAAAAGGAAACATAATGGAAGTATCTGCACATGTTGTAACATTTGACAATTCCGCATAAAGAAACCAAAAAGCTGCAAAAATCATGTTCAAAAACTTTCGGAACTGATAGTATTTTTGGCAACAATAAAAACAACAATAAAATTAACAAAAATTTTATTTGTGGACGTTTACATTGGCAAACGAATATTTACTGGAATGATGCAAGCATACGAGCAGCCTTCCAAGTAATTTTTATTATAAAAAAACTTTTTATTTTTGGATAGAAAAGTACCAAAAAAGTACCAAAATTTTAAAAGAAAACACCAGAGTCCGGTGCATCTATTACTTTCTCTGTTAGTGTTTCTTTGCTACCTTTGCCCGGGACTAATAAAATATTCAGCTCTTTTTTATTTAAAAATATAAATATTTCATGTTATTATTATTGTTGTGATTGAAAATTGAAAATTTATTGAAAAAAACTTGTTTTGTTTGAAAACAAATTTAATGAAAACTTCTTTGGCATCTCAAAAAAAAAAAATTGAAAAAAACAGCAGCGATGTCAAATGGCAACGCTGTGCGCGAGTAATACATGATGTTGGTGGAGGTGTGACAGTAGAGAAGAATCGTGTATGAGAATAAAACTATTTTTGGGAAAAGTTTTATACTCTCTTTTACTGAAAATCTATTGAAAATGTATATGAAAATTATTTGAGAATTTTTGCATTTTTCATGCAGGTTTTTGGGCTCGGAACTCTGGTTCTAAAAACAGACCAAAGGAATTCCATAAAAGTTATTATCGGAGCATAGGACTAAAACGAAATCAGTCAATTGCTTTTCGTCTTATGGTATCACTTTATTGCTTGGGCAGATCGTTTCCATGTTGTCATACAAGGATAACTCCTGGCCTTGATAAACAGCCAAGTATTTCCATCTGAAGTGAAGTGTCATTAATGCCCCGCTGGTTTTTTTTTATCATAGAATCTACATACGGTGCTGAATAGGCATCACTATTCTGAACAAAAGTACTTTAAGTCTACATTGCTTGTTTGGAAGGCCGGTTATTACTCTCCCGGACAGTCTAATGCAAGACTCAAATCTCTTCGCATTTTAATTGCCTATCAAAACTTTAGTTTGTAAAAAGAAAATGGAACTGGACTAATAGCTGATGTGAATGCAATCCACAATAAAGCTGGAGACCTGGACACCCAGCACATATTTAAAGGGAGCAGCTTGAGAGGGAAATAAACAATGCACAGACGAATTGGGATGAAATAAAACTTTTGACTCTGGATAAATAAACTTGGAATATAATAAAATTGGAGTATACCTTATGGCAAATCCAGTGTAATCCAGTGTAAATCCAAATATATAGTTTTTTTTGGCAGTAAGGTTTTTTAAAATCAAAAATTAACTTAGCCTTTGGCTTACTTTTAATAATTTTATATTACAACGAGTTTTTCTTTCGAAGTATTTACAAGAATTGAAATCTGCAAAAAGTATTGTATATTTTTAGGTATAAAATAACATATTGCATACTTTTAGGAAAAAACTTCCTAATATTTTAAATTTAGTTTCTCTAGACGTTTTCTAAAAATCTATGGCAATGAAAATATTGCATATTTTTAGGCATGTAATTATTATATATTATAAGCATACTTTTAGGTACATTTTTTCCTTTTAAATTTAAAACTATTATTTTCACCTTTACTGTATTACTTTTTAAGTTGTATTTTATTATTATTTTTTTGAATTGTTTATTTACATGTTGATGCAACAAACCGCAAGCAGTTGTTATGTTATTTGCATGAATTATTTGCTTCGCTTTCGGTTTACATTTTAGTTGTTGTGATTTTACTTGAACTGAAGTATTTGAGGTTTTTATTCTTTGTTTCTTTATTAGTTCTTCTTTTTTTCTGTTGGCTTTGTTTCGTTGAACTTTATACTGTATACCACAAGATGGAGTATTGGGTTATGAAATATGCTCAGAAAAAACTAAATTTTGGAATTTTAAATAACACTAAACCACAGAGTGGATAGATTCAAGTCAACAGAGATGGCATATATGCCATTCGTAAGATTTAGGGGTTTAGGCCAGAAAAATTATAAAAGAAAGACAAAAATAATTCAAGCAATTTTTCATTAAATTTTACTTAGAGGAACGATTAATCAATTAATGAGGAGACCTATTTAAACTGCGAATAATTCTTATATGAGCCATACCTAAAGCTAACTTGGATTATTATGAGTTACTTATTATATCAAGTCATTACCAGGGATTCCTTAAATTTTGAATTTGTTTTGATGAACTTTGTTTTTCAAGGCTCTAAGATTTATTTTTTTTGTATCAAAATTTAAGTTTAAACTGAAGCGAAAACATAAAAGATGCCACGATTACTTAAGAAAAAGAAAACAAATAAAAATACTGAAATATTTATTGCCAAGGATTTTTACATACACTGACTAGGCGATAATTTTATTCTGTTTTTTTCTTTTTCATTTTTATAAATTTCTCACCCCTACCCACTATCATCATGTGCCAAGCAACTACTAAACGTTGTCTCATTTACCATCATCCTCCCATTACGACTTTACCACAACACCATCAAATGCAAGCTCAGCGGCTTATCGGCATTGATGTCTTTAGTGCCTTCTTAAGTATTTAAAGAAGATAAAAAATTTTTTTTATTGTCTCATACTGATTCGTTCTTCTTACTTTCTTCATTGTTTTTTTCCAATTCCACTTCCTTCTGCTGCCACTATGAAAACAAAGAAAAGAATTTCTTTTCTACACAATTTAACAACGGAAAATAAAAGAAATAAAAAATAGAAAATAGGAGGCAAAAATAACGATTTGTCTCTTAGCACAAGGTCGTAAAATGAGGGTAAAACGATACGACTAAGATTGAGTTGGTTGGCAATAGGGCAGCAATAGGGTTTTCATTTTTGTGCAAATAAAGAAGAAATATTTCGGAATTTTTCATACAAATTTTCGGTTGCCATTAATCTTTAAAAACGTGTCCACTATTAGTGTGGCGGACGTTTTATTAGGTATTGTATGGGAAAATAAATTTCAACAAATAGAAACTCTTCAAAGATTCTTTTTGAGCGTTGAAGGAAACAATCCAATTTCGTAGAAGTTGCCGTAATGGATTCATTTTTAATTAGTAGTTATGAGTTGAAGTAAAAATGATTACTTGTTTAAGGTTTTCTTCATTTAAAGGTTCTTGTATCGCACTCGTGTGATTCTTCATTTCCTTTTTTGCATAAAATTTTTGGCTGCTCTGGGCCGTCTTTGCCTGCAGTATCAAAACTTTCAATCCTTAGTAGCACATAACATAACATAATTGGTAATTACAGCCCTTCAGTCAGGATTGCGACCTAGCTTCTCACACCACTTATGTACATTGTGTGTGTTCATTTTATCCACAAGTGGCGGGACCTACAGTTTAAAGTCGATTTCGAACGACAAATGGTTGTGAAAATTTTCATGGCAATTTTATTTAATGTCAGAATTTTTGCCACAAATCTGCTGAGAAAAAGTCGCCGAAGGAATATTTTCTCATGTTTCGTTTTGTTGGAGATGTCTGACATGAGGTCTGAATCGTGGTCTCACGTCTAATAAGCCAGAATATTACCTGCTAGACTATGGCGACTTCATCAACCAGATACGTACGAGTTATTCGAAGACAATGCATAGGTGAAATTTAGCCTATAATTACCGTTGATTGGTTCAGAAAATACACACAAGGCCTCAGCATGGGGGTATTTGTCTCAGCTACTGAGAATAGAATAATTAGAGGACAGTGTGGAACTATTTCTTTGTTACAGTCTCTCTCTCTCTCCGGTAAATGCCTGCCGAAAAAGACGTGTATTCCTTTCGAAAACCTGTGTGAGATTTTAGTTTTGAAACCGCAAAACATTTTGTGCATACGCTGGAGACTCTGAGAACATAGAAGTGCCACCAATTTAATCAGCTGCCTCTCGTGCAGAACTGAAACTAACTCATATAACTCCGGGTTATATGAGTACCTTTATGTACATTTCGCTTTAAAACAGATAAATATCCTTCGAATGCTTTCAAAGTAAAGGATTTGATTGTCATGTTGCAATCGTCGTATCAAAATGACTAGGATTGGTACATATTGTGGCGGGACAAAAATGAACGGGATTGCTTAATTTACCTCTCTGAGTATTTATTACTTTTAATAACTTTAAATGGATCCCTAGTTGTGCATGTTATTCTCTTTTCACTTCATTTAATCTGCAGAATCTATATTGTAAAATGTCCTTATTACAGTACACTGTAACTCTTAGATTTTGTGGAACGATATTAAGAGACCTTAAGGTTTCGATGCCTTAATAGAGAGGCAAGATATGAATTTTATTTGCTATATATTCCATCATATTTCAGGATTTCACTGTGTTAATGCCTGGTAATTGAAATACAGTCCTGCAAGTCTAGTGTTGGAAGAGCTATATTCAGTAGTCAGGGTAAATGGACTTAAATGGAAAATACTTTTTTTAATACCTATGCTTTAGAAGCTAAAACAGATCCAGTATAAGTAACCCAACCGCATAGGCGAAATTTGCTAGGATTATAGTCTAATCTGCAGAAAAATATTTTAAAAAATGTTGGTTGTTTTGTTAGCTTATACGGTGTTCAGATATGCACCTCTATTGCTTAAATTATAATAAACGACTTTATTGAGCTCAATATTTCATATAAAGATTAAATTCATAATTGCGCAATAAATAAGCAAATTGTTATAATATTGAGTAAAACTTAAAACAATTTTTGTTGATATTTGACAGCTCAAATGTCAACAATGACAAACAAAAAATGGCAACCAAAACAAAAAAGAATGTTGTTGAAACAACCAGCTGTTTTGTTTACCAACTGTCAAATTAATATTGAATAAGATGAACTGCATATATTATGCCTGAACACATAAAATATTGTACTCAATTAACCTAATATTGACTCAATAAAAATGCATACCTAAACATAGTATTAAGATAACAAAAATATTTAGAAAAATATTTCCAGGAATGCTTGCATTATTAGGCAAACCACTTAGTCAATTATTTGTTATGTTACATTTTCAAAGACAAGTTTAAAGATACGATGGACAATAAAATTGCGTTGAATGTTAAAAAAAACTCAAGTAATTTAAAAAACGTAAAAAGAAATGTGTTCTCTGCCGTAAGTTATTTTTTCACATACTCTTTCAATTTGACCCATATTTTTGGGCAAAAAATGTCTCAGGATTTTAGTTTTCACCATTTTGGCCACACAAATCGTACACAAAATGCTAAAAGACAAGTCAGAAAGAGAAAATTAAGGACGCAGTGAATGATTTTATTGTTAATTTTTGAAAATATTTCCAAAAATAGACCACATGCATTGGGTATAGAGGGGAATGGGGAAGGTACCAACAATAAAGGCGTGCGAAAGTGACTAATGACTTCGTCAAAAAAAAAAAAAAATTACGGCTGGTATGAACGTTTCAACACAATTTGGTTCGTTTGGTTTTCACTCTAAAATCCTGGCTGTTAGCTGTTTGGCTTCAATTGCCAATGAACCATTGCCAGCCAAACACACAAATTTTTTGTTTTATTTCTCTCACAGAAATAATGCTGGTAATACCTCCGTAAGCCTTTAAATATGTTACCGTCTTTCTTTTTTCTAGGCTGCAGGGTTTGTTTTTTCTTCTTTCTTTCTTTCTTTCTTATTCTATCGGTTCGTCTTTAGCAATTTTTCTGATTTCCTTTAAGTTTAAGTGCAATTTCTGGCAAAATTGTGCCTGATGCTGCTGTTGCCATTGCAACAATGCCTGCTGCAAATAGAGATCTATATGTGTAACTGTAAAAATATTATATTCTTTATTCATTTGCTGTGGTTGTTGTTGTAGTTGTCATTGTTGTTATTGTGATAAAATTATAATAAATTTTCTGCCAATAGTTCATTTATTTAACACAGTCCCTGTGGCACGTTTCCATCTAACCCAAATACAATGTGAATGCATTTTAAACGATGATGATGATGATGATGATGATGATGATATTTGTGTGGAAAATTGTCTTTCGACATTATTATGCTGCTCAGGCTAATCATGTAGATGTTGTAGGTTAAATGACCATATGATGCAAGGAATGATTTCATTTTAATCATGGTGAACTGAAGCATTTTCCTTAGCAAAACCAATAAGGAACAGCACACAATTTTTCTAAGCAATCCTATGCATCACAAGCTAACTTCTTAATAAGTACACGTGCATCTTTCAGTGGTGTCTTTAGCTATTGCTACCCCAGTCCAAACCATTTTTTGTTATATCGCTTGATGGCTTAGAGTAAAGTTCTATTCGATGCCACTTATGGGTACTGCTTCAACGCCTATTGTAAATAAAATAAAATTTTCAGAGACAAGATGGCAATATAATGCCACGACATAGTGTAGTAGATAGTGCGTTGGCATATTAGACATGAAGCCGTGGTTCAAACCCCGACCAGACATCTCCAACGAAATGAAATACGAAACAATATTTCTTTAGGCAACATTCTCTCAGCAGTCTTCTGCTAAAAACTGTGAGAGTAAATAAAACTTCTACGAAAAGAAACCGCCGTGGTCTAGTAGGTAGTGTGTTGGCTTATTAGCCGTGAGGCCTCAAATCATACCCCAGGTCAGACATTTCCAACTCAACGAAATATGAAAAAATATTTCTTCGACGACTTCTCAAAAATCTCTATCGGAGTCGACTTTAAACTTTAGATCCCGCCACTCACGTATAAAAATTAACGCACACAACATAAGTGGTGTGAGAAACTAGGTCGTAATCCTGACTAAAGGGTTGTAATGACCAATTATATATACAAACATATATGAAATTAAATCTGTAATTCGGAGTCGACTTTAATAAACTGTAGGCCCAGTAACTTACACAACATAAGTAGTGTGAGAAGTTAGGTTATATGTATGTCTGATTCAAGGATTGTAGAGACCAATTAAGTAAGTAATGCCTAGTCGAGTTTGCATAGGACTGTCTCACATATGGTAAACGCGTTCCATCCAAAATTAAGTCGGGTTTGTGGTGACTACTGCTCTGTGAACTACACCAACAAAACCACTTTATGCCTTATTGAATAGGCTTCGCGGCAGGCAACGGTTGTATTAAATAGTTTTTTGATCATGCTAAAGTTTTGAAATCTTACTCCTCCGTACCTATTAAACTTTTTGCAACGGCGCACCTGTATTACTCTTTGGAACTGTTTACGATGACGCCACTGAATGTGAAAGTGAACCATGCTTTGTCCCCAATGTATTTACAGCTGTGTGGATCAATAAGAAACTTCCGTATGTGATGCACTCATATGGCTGCCGTATATACACAACACCGGTGGCGAAAGTGTTAATTATATGGCGATTGGAACTAACTGCTCTTAATTCCAAAGAGAGACAACTGCAACAGGAAGCCACATCCTCCTCTATACTATCTGGTTCGAAATTATATGATGAAATGGGTTATGGTGTATGTTTTGAGGACTTGAATATTAGACACTCGCACAGACTATCGGATAAATAGCGAAAGTCTTGACCAACAGGTAGTTAGCAGACAGCCAGTCTGTCATAAAGTTCCTGAATGAATATCTTTACTTTTCCCGGAAATTATAGATTTTTCGGGGAGGTTTTCATTATTTATGGCCTTGAACATACCCGAAATTGTGTTGAAGACATGTTGGCCAGGAACCTACATATATGATTGACTCATAGGGATCCTCTTAGCGATAAGTTCCACTCTATATTTAATATATACCAGGCAGAAGGTTAAACCGACTTGAGCACTAGGTCGTGCTGAAGGAAGCTTAATGAGAGGAGGACAAAACAGCTTATTTTTCTTTCTGGCCCGAATATTCTCTCTTCTATAATTGCAGGAAACTGCTAACTGAAGAGGAATATCCGTTGTCTAGGCGCCACTTTAGGCGATTTCTGCAGATTTCTGTCATTGCTTAGAACTTACGAAAAGGCTTAAGAGAATACTGAAATCTCTATGATCAACATACCTGACATGACTGTCTGAAAGCTATTGTCCGACACATAGAGAAGCCTAAATGGCTTGGTAACCCGATGATGTATTGTATCATACGTTTAATTACATCAATTCACTCCTTTAAATTGCTTTTCCCATACATTATGGAGTTCCTTCCAGTGTTCCTCTTCAATCGAATTGGAAAACAAGACCTGCATTTGTATGCATGAGACTTGATGATGGTTCATTATATTGTTGTTATTATAGTTGTTATTGTTGTTGTTGTTGTTGTTTGATGTGTAAAAGTGCCTAAACGTGTGCATGTACGGCTGTAGACGTTGTAGAGCATGACAACAAATTTGGTTACAAAATATCTTTCGAAACCTTAAGGAATTTCGTTTTGCAAAGTCAGTCACTGAGTCACTGAGTAAGTAAGTCAGTCAGCCAGCCCAGTTGATATACTCAATAGAGATTGACTTCAAGCGACTGGAAACTATTTCTTGAATTTGTGTGAAATTAAGGCAAAGGAAGACAAGATAATAAAACATAAACGAAATCAAATTATACTCGTACTCGTACTCGTACATGTATTTTAAAATTTCATCGAAATAAAATGGGGGGGACGCGTTTGAGGGCAATTTTAGTGCCAAAATAAATTTCTTCGAAAAGAAACAAGCAAAAAAAAAAAACTCGTTGTTGTCTTATTTGGCCAATGATAGTTTTTGGTTACAAATAACCATCACAAGCATTAAAACAATTTCGTAAAGGCTTATACGATTGTAAATGAAAAGTCGTGAGAGATTTCAAATTGAAATTTTGCCAAAGAAAAGAAAAGTCAAATTAAAGACAGAATTCTCTTTATACGTACAATACATACATATTTTCAGATATAATGAAAGGCAATAGAGATGAATTTGTTTATCATGTGAATAACAGTCATATGATTTTCTGTTAAATTTAGGCATGAGAATTGTGATGTCAAATAATTTTTATTTCAATTTTTATTTAAAATTTTTTTCTTTTTAGATAAATTACTAAATTATCGAACAGTGGAATTGAACAAGAAAATCTATTTGAAGAAAATATTTTTTTGTTCTGCAGAACACTATTAGCAGAGGTCATACCAACAATAATATGTAAATGGCAATGTTAATAATATCCAGGTGTTTGTTAGCTGCTTGGGAACAGTTTTTTGACGTTATTGACATTTCGGTGAGATTGACAATATTAAAATAATTTTTGTTTGAAAGCAATAAAACTATTCGTGAAGTTCATTGAGTACCTCCATCATTTTTCGGTCAAAGAATTTGTGCAGTTATTGATAAATTTCGCATTAATTTTACTCTTCTCGATATAAAACCATCAACTTGACAGAGAAATATGCACATCGTAGAGAATATTGCTGTTGTTCTCGTTCTCACCTTATTGACCTTTGTTCTTTCCTTACATGGAATAAATTTCGTAAGGATCTTGGCTTATTTGTCTATCAACCACCATCGTTTGCATATCGTTTTTGGTGATTCTGCTCATTTGAAATTGTTAATGGAAAAGTATTTTCAACATACATGCATACATACTTAATCATTGCAATCCTTTAGTCAGGATTACGATCTAGTTTCTCACGCCACAACATAAGTGGCTTTTGCATTACCATGGCATATCACTGGAGGCTCAAAATACTTTTCTTTTTTTAGATTTTTTTAACAGTTAATGTTAACCTAACCAAGCCGACCTAGCTTCTATCACCACATATGTTGTGTGTGTAAATTTTATACATGAGGGGCGGAACCTGCAATTTAAAGTCAACTCCGAAGACAGATTTTTTTGAGAAATATTTCATGGCAAATTTTATTTACCCTCAGAGTATTTTGCTAGTATTTTGTTGAGAGGCAGAAATATTTTGTTTTGTTGGAGATATCTGGCCTGGGGTTTGAACCATGATCTTACGTTTAATAAGCCAACACACTAACTACTAGACTACGGTAGCTATTGCTTTTTAGAATAGAACATAAAAAGTGCCGGTTGCTAGCATTTTAAATCGTTTGACAACAGTTGCAGGGATGTGTTGCACGCTACGAGATTGGATGAATAAATTCTTGATTCTTTTTTAATGGTTTTCACTGGTTTTCCTTGTACAACACAGCCTGTTGGAAGGGTTATAATGTCCAATTATGTATGTTATGTATGTCTAAAGAGCAACGTATTTTAGTGTTCTTCATAGCCTAACTCAAATTTTTGGAATGGTAAGTTTGGGCAAAATTTGTATGAGTATACTGATGTATTTCATCAGTATATTTCATATTACAGGACCATGTCTAATTTCCTATTTCGATTCCAGTACAGGCCGCCTATAATCGTATGGTATGATTCCAGTAGCTCAAAATAGATTAGAATGGTACTTTTTATTAATTTAGATGAAGGTCAGCCCATAAACCTCACCAATTAGAAGCTTTTTTCAGAATGCATTGCACTGCTTTTGAACTGTCTCTTTGACTGCACTTCACAATAATTTCGGTGATTTTGTTTGTTAGCATAACTATTAAGTCAAAAATGAGTTTCGCAGCTGAAGATAATTTTGCGATAGAGACACATTTCGCTCACCGCATGGATTTTGTTAATGAAATTTAACGATTTGCAAGCGTTATACGTTTGTTAATCTATTCATAGTGATGTGGCAGAACTTAGCACAATTTTTAGGCTTGCCACATGTCATGAATCGTTCTTTAATACTGAACAAATTTACGCGGAAAATCTGATTAGAAAAAATCATTCGTTTTTTTTACTTTTTTTTAAGAGCCTAAAGAACTTCGTTCGGAGCTCAACGTTATTAAGTATATTTAAGTTTATTTAATTTGAATTGAACCCACAATCCTCACCCTAATAGTTTTGCACACTACCCTACCAAAGCCCCCTTGCTTTTTTAGTTCACAGATCCAATCTGTGACCTTTTCTTAGATTATTAAGAAAATTTTTATTTTCCTTTTCAACAAACCCCATAAAGTTTTGACACACATACTTAGTTGGGGTTTTTAATTTTATTTTCCCCTTTAATTTTGATAGAATTTCAAAATTTTTTTTCTTTTATTTTTCCACAAAAATATTGCAAAACACGTGATTTGGTTATTATCACGTTTTATTTCATTTTTTTTATAATTTTTTCGTTTTTTTCCCATTTTCTTTAAAAGTTTAATTTTTTTCATTTTTTCAATTTTTTTTCGTTTTTTTTTGTAAGAAAAACTAAAGTTTTTCCCATCATGTATTTTTCTTTTCATATTTTTTATGCATTTTCCATTAGAGTGCATGTTTGTGTGTGTGTGAATAGATTGTTTACTCTTATGAACGCCAAGATTTTTATCAGAATGTGTTTTCATACTTCTTTTTTCCTTCACTTATTTTTTTGTTGGGGTTTTCTCGTTTTTCTGAAAATCTATGATTATGTTGTATGATTATGTAGTTTTATGTAGAACTACAGATATGAAGCATGAAAATGTTTTGATTGGCAAACAATGTTGAAAGGGAACAAATATTTTTTTTCTTCTTTTGGTAAAAGTTAAAAAGGTCCTAACATACATATTTTTTCTAAGTTTTTACTTGCTTTTACAATTTCTTATTTAGGAAAGTGTTTTTTTTTATTGAAAGTGTGGCGATCCACATTTCTTTTCATTGGAAACACAAACGATGGAAAGTTACGAACAGAGGGCGCTGTAATGGGTTGGCCATCATTCGGTTTAAATTTGTATAATGGGGTTTTTTAAATCTGGCAATACTTATGTCATTCTATTCTGTCACAAAATCCAGTATATTATCTCCACCGAACGTAATGAATCGATATTGAAGTTTGAGCAATGTTGGGATTTATTGGAAATGTATGTCCAAAAGAAAGAGAATTGGTCGGAAATGGCACGAAAATGATGACCAACAGTGCCCGCAAGTTTATTGCTAAAGTTCATGAAATTGGTTTCGTTGTTTAAACGCCAAGACGTGAGCATGCCCGTACAGTGCGTACACCTGAAAATATCAAAGCTGTGGCTGAGAGTGTGCGTGAGAATCAATCAGCATCAACTCGTCATCGTTCTAAAGGAATGAACAATTCACGCAACAGTTTACATCGAGTTTTTCGAAAAGATCTCGGTATGATGCCTTACAAAGTTCAATTGGTTCAAGAGTTGAAGCCACATCACCAGCCGCTTCGTTTTCGATTCGCTAGGTGCGTCAGTGAGAAACTGCACGATTTTGCCAAAAAAAATTATGTTTTCGGATGAAGCTCATTTTCATTTTGGTGGGTATGTTAATAAGCAAAATTGCCGTATTTGAGGCTCAGAAAATCCTCTCGTGGCCTTACAGAAGCCAATGCACTCATTACGGGTGACTGTTTGGTGCGGCTTGTGGAGCGGAGGCATCATTGGTCCACATTCCTTTGAAAATGAGGACGGCGCAGCCATTATCGTACCATGATAACCGATTTTTTTTGTACCCGATCTTCATGGTCTTGATGTGAACGTTGTTTGGTTTCAACAGTGTGGTGCAACTTGTCACACATCTCATGCCACAATCGAATTATTGCGCTCAAACGTTTGACGGCCGTTTAATTAGCCGCAAGGGTGATGTCAATTGGCCGCCAAGAAGCTACGATTTGACAACGATGGACTATTTTAGTGAATTTTACTCCTCCCTTGCCATATACAGGCCACCACACATTATCTAAAAGCAAAATTATGGCTTTTAGGTTATTTTTCTGTTTAACGTCCATCACAATTTTTTCCAACTTAAAATTTCCTTTTAAATTTTTCTTTCTTTCTTTTCATGTTTAATAATAATTTTTTCCATAAAATTTTCTTTTACAAGCCTTTTATATTTGCTTGATGTCTTCAAGTTTTTTTTTTATCTAAAAAATTTGAAAGAAAAATTGTGTCTGTCTGTCTGTCTGATAATGAGAAAACAAGCCCCATTCATTGTATTTTTTAAATATCGGCTCTTGTAATATAAAACATACTCGAATAAATAAAAATTTTTTGTTTTTTTTTTCGAATCTTTTAAAGGCTTTCAATTCATTATTTATTGCATAACACACACACCTACACACACACAGAGACATACATTAGAAGCCAGACTTTAGATGTCTGTAATGAAAAACAGAAGGCAATCTAAACAAACACAATTTTTATTTTTTTTTTACTTTTTTCTTTTAAAATCTGAATAAATGCCTGATTGTCGGCTGTTTTAATGATTTAAAATTGTTAGTGCTTCACACATTCCATTGAAATTTTATGAAAACCATGGAAAAAATAATTTTCGATTACAATTAGTTTTGGAACTGCTTGTCTTATCGTACATAAGACTCTTTAAAGAGTTGCTAACATCCAAATCAGATCATTCCTCGTTCCGGATACTCTCTCAGCATTACCACACACTACCTACTAGACTACGACGACTTTACATGTTTATTTGTACAATTTAGTGGGCCTAACAGCCTGGGTATCAGCCATCATTAGAATATTCTAACTTAGGCCACTGCTTTGAGAGTGCCTTTGAGACGTGATCACGCTTAGTTATGAGGAGACTTCCTTGATATGATCTGAAATCTTTTGATTCTTGCATTAAATAATTATCTCGCTGGAATATTTGAACATTCATGACGTTGAGATGCTTGTACAGCTTATTGTAGATACATCAGTCAAGAATGGAGCTTGGTATAGCAGCAGGAGTTTTTGGTCCCAGAATGTAATATTCCGAGCACATAGAAAGCTCACGGGTTACTTCTATCTGATAGCCTAAATGTCAATGGAACGCTCGGCCCTTATGATATTAAATCAAGGTTGGTATGGGACTGTTTGAGGAAACTGAATCAGTTAAGTAGGCAAAATAAGGTTACCATCTGCTAGGTCCCAGGTCAGGCGGGAACTCGCTGCAAGCAAGCAAGCAAACAAGCGCCGTTGATGGGGCCAGAACCCTTCTCAGAAGTGAAAGTGTATGTTTGGAAAGGTTTACTCAACGAAAAAGAAGATTCCTATCAAACCAAGTGGGATTGAGGCCATCAAAACTTTTGTTGGGCAATTACAATAACATGAGATTTGAGTCAGGCATCAGATTATTCAGAAACAAACTGAAGTTAGTAACCAACAAGTACTCAGAACTTATTAATAAGCCTTAGCAGGTAATATCTAGTTTCATGCCAAATGCTGGGCGGGAAATAGAATCCTGAAGGACGGTAGGCAATAGACATTACAACCATACAGTCAGTATTACAACCTAGCTTCTCATACCACTTATGTTGCGAGTGTTAATTTGATACATGAGTGGTGGGACCTACAGCTTAAAGTCGACTCCGAATGACAGATTTTGAAGAAACTCTTCATGGCAATTTTATGAACTATCTGAGTTTCTGCCAGAAATCTTCTGAGAGGAAGTCGCCGTAGAAATATTTTTTCATATGTTGTTTTGTCATTTTCCTGAAGATCTCTGACATTATGGGCATATGGTATGGTGGCAGTACTAAGGCTGCTGTGTACGAACCATTCCTTCTGCAATTTAGGCCAAATATTGTCTTCCTTTTTACCCACAATTGAGTGTGTTGAAAGAAGTATTTCAGATCCTTTTTCTAGATCCTTGCTATTTGAAATAATAACACGTGTGTGTGTGGTTTAAGCAACTTACAAGACCTTAAATTTGTTCAAATCTTAATATGGTTCGTTTAGTCATTTATAAAATATCATAAGAAATCTTTATAAACAAAAAAAATAAAAAAATAGAGAAGAAAAATCATGATTGAATATCAATTTTTCATATTTTATTTTCCTAAATGCCATCATCATTGTAACTGTCCGTCTTTATGGCTTTCTGTCTATGCCATTCATGTAACACAAGAATAGAAGAAAAAATTAAACTCATAAAATGTTTCCAACATATTTTATGGCAATATTATGACAAAAATCTGTTGTATAGATAAAAACAAAGACAACAACAACAACAACAGAAATATTGCTGATAACAACGAAAACGAAAAAAAAAAACAAGAAAAGAAAAATGAAGCAGAAGAAAATTGCAAAATTGCTCGAAGGGTTCCCAAGTATATGTTAAACATGATTTAAAGCTTTAACAAAAGAAAAAACCACACCAACACATAAACACGCGTACTTTCACATAGACAGAGCTAAACAATGTCAAGAAGTGACAAAATGACAGGCAACACATTTTTTTACATTTTTTACGCATATTTTTGTGACATGCTGTGGAGTATAAAAACAAGAAAACCACGAGAAAAAAATCATGAAAAACCTCAAACATTTCAAACATGGTTTCTTTCTTTAACCATTTAGAACTTGATAAGTTAGACATGATTTGTTAGTTTTTTCTCTCTCGATTTTTTTCTTCTTTTTATTTGTATTCTAACGGGCTGTTACAAGTTTTGGCTGACATTTAGAGAGGGGGGTGATAGGTGGCAAAAAAAAACACAAAAACAAATACTTACAGAGCTTAAAACGTGAGCAAAATTTTTAATATTAAAAGTTATTAGAAATATGGCTTAAATACGGGATTTTTCTTTCAGTCTTTCTTTTATGCTGTTGAAATTTATAATTTTTTTTGTTTAAATTTTAAAAAAAACCCAAAATTTTATCGTATTTTTTAGGTTTTTAAATAGTTTTCTAAGCATTTAACAGGATTCTTTTTATTTTTTTTTTGTAAGTAAGAAACTAATTTTTCAAATGCCTTAAATGTTATTAAAAAGAAACAAAAACGAAACAACAACAATAATAAAGTAAATGTATCAACAAAACTAAACAACAATACAACCAGCTGTCAATCTAATCTCTTTTTTTGTTTTATATTTCATACGAAAAAATTACCATCAAAGCACTTAACAAGCATGTGTGCTGTTTGTATACGCACACATGTCCAACTACTCTCTTTACACTAACGCACAAAGTCTCTTTTTCTTTCGATTTTTGCTTTCACTGCTAAACACTAAACACAATGTGTGTTGTGTTGTTTTGTTATTTCCGTTAGAAACTTTTTCTTTTTTTTCTCCTTTTTTTCATACGTATTATTATACGCTTTGGGATTTGCAGAGTAATGGAGATTGCGTGTGCGTGTGCGTATGCCTATGTATGTGTAAGAAGGAGAGAGAATTCGTGTTAGTGTATGAGTGTTAACATGATTTTATATGCACAATTGGGAGCTTATGTCTGTTGCAATCGCTTATAGTACACAATGTTTTAAGATATGTAGCGAAACACAAAATCTACAGCGTTGTTTTCAATTTCAAACGATTATTTTTTTGCGGAAGAGTAACATTACCGGATAAGTTCCATAAAGTCGTAGGAAATCCGTTAGTTTTGCAGAAGATTATTTTATAAAATTCATAAATTGTTGTGGTTAAAATCAAAATCAGGTTCATATCCAAGAGAAGAGGAACAAATGTTCAGGATCCCTCATAAACCAGCTAAACCTTTGAGAGTATAATCACAATACTGAACATCATAGACATGTCAGGCAGCGTTATATATTTCTTTGAATGAATTTTCTCAGAGGGCTTTATTTCTGTGAACGGAAGGAAAAGCGATCCTTTGCTTAGCCCCTAAAAAACATTTTATTAAAGAAACTAAAGTATACGATAATATTGAGTGGAAGCTTTGTTGAAATCAATGTTCACTTGACCACATACATATAGCAGTCAATTGTGACACCACATGAATCAATGACAGCCTAGCAGTTTAATTAGCTAAGAGACTGATTTAATATCCTGTAAGGCAAGCATTGTTAGACCACAAGAAGGAGTGAGCAAAATGGAAGAAGACTGCGGCGAGTAGGAGAGCATGACTTATGACGTAAACGCAGCAAAAAGAAAAGTAAAATTTATAGCGTAAGCCCTTAAGGAAGGAAGATCGAAAGAATTTTGCCAAAGCCAATTTAGAATTGCGTAAAGCTAAACGCTGAAGTTGCCGTAGTCTAGTAGATAGTGTGTTGGCTTATTAGGCGTGTGTTCAAGGTTCCAACACCAACAAAACGAAATATGAAAAATATTTCTTCCGCGACTGCCCCGCAGCAGATTTCTGGCAACAACTCTGAGAGTACATGAAAATGAGATGAAAAAGTATCTCAAAAATCTGTCAATCGGAGTCGACTTTTAAGTGTAAGTCCCGCCACTCATGTATAAAATTAACACACACAACATAAGTGTTGTGAGAAGCTAGGTCGTGATTCTGACTGAAGGGGTGTCGTGACCAATTATGTATGTACGCGTGTAATAATCGCTGGTTATAAACGCCGTCTCAAATCGTTCAGTCGCCCTTAAATAACCAGAATGTGACGTGAGGTATGATACCAAAGCTTACACGCCATTAACATAATCTTGTCGAACTCTTTCAAGAATATTCTGTCTTCAGAGGGGCTTAAAATAAAGAATAATTTCTAAGTATTTTACTGTAATATTCCGTTGACTTCATTGTACACGAGATTTGCCCACGTCTAAACCGAAGGACTAGAGAGATTTTAAATATACCCAAGTCTAGTGTCTAGTGGAATCAAATCGCATGGCCTTATCGATCAACTGACTGCATCAAATAGTGATTACGCGTGCAGGCTGGTATGTGGCATTATTTTACTGCAAAACACAACAAACAGTTCATCTTTCATGTTGCATTAGCAACTCTTCATTGACAGGCATTTGACTGCTCTTCACAGGAACTTCAGAAAAATTAAAAAGAGTTTGATGAATACCTAGAACTTCTACATCGGAGTGGTAGAGATGTACAAACCTTTTGAAATTTCTTAATGTGATGCTTTTTAACCATCATAGTCCTTTAGTATTTCCAATACAAAGTTATGCTATTATTTTCATCAGCTTTGTAAAGAATTTTTTTTGTGGAAAGAGCGCACATTAAACTACATTTCCCAAGTGATTTGATTTCGATTTGCAAAAGTATGGAAGAAATTTGGAAAAAAAAACTTTTTCTACCCATGTATGGTAGTAGAAGAAAGAACGTAAAAGATATACAAATAAATCATAAATTTATTAAATGTAAGACGAGTATGTTTGAGATTAACAATACAATTAATGGGAACGAAAAACTGACCAAAGGTAATCAATAAATTAGATTCCGTTAGATATACGAAATAAATCGAAAGTACTTGTTTAGTGAAGAAAAGGAGGCTTTTACATAGAATAGCGACAAAAAGTTAAACATTTTCATCGTTTTTTAGAAGCTTATTTTTCAATTACTTACATTTATTATTTTAAGATATTATGTCCAGAAGATAGAATTTTAAACGGTACATACCTGCAAAAATAAGAATTAAAGAGAAAAACAAAAATTATTATAATATTTCTGACGTATTGAGTATGAAATAAATTTTAAGAACAAATATGTGTCCGTTTTAGCCGTTTGGCTAACCGGTCCTTATGACTATACCCTATACGTTAACACAATATAGTATTGCAGAGGCCACGAGACTTGGCAATTATATTATCATAGGATATGCTATAGTAAACCAATCACATGACCTGCTGACCACCTACAAATTTAGCCAATTTCTGTTAAGTGAAGCATATTACAGTGAGAGCCTTCTGCATCGATTACAACAAACGTGGCAATCTCTGTACTTCAAAGTGGTCTAATATAAGAACAAACGTTGTTATATTTGAATATTAATTTTTGCTTGCATATTCTGCAATACAGGGCCCCTGTAATCGTTTAAGCTGACTTTGGCGGCTCATAATAGATGAGAGACTTCAGGTGCTAGCAAATACATTGATTTGTCTGTTTGCCTAGATATTGTATGTGATTTCTTGCAGTTATCGCAGCCGTCGTCAGTAATTTTTCGATCCAAAAATATATGATTTTTAAGGTATACAAACTTTACTTCAGATTTAAGCTGTCATACAACTTCCTCCATTTTCGATGAAACCATTTTGTTTTGAGGCTTGAGTGTTCGCTAATAATTTTGAAGTTTCGTTTGAATTAATCAACAACGAACTTTCTTGTCGTCTGCATTAAAATCATCATTTCTGAATCATAAAAATCTTATCAAGCGTTTTTAAATCGATTTCAGACAAATTTCAATGAGTAAAGAATGTACTTCACCTGCACTTTCCCGGAAATGGTTGCTGGTTTGCATGTTAAGCCAGCAAAATGGCGCATAAGTTGTTAAAGTATTAAACCGTGTGTTAAAAAGAGAATTAAGTTAAGTTAACATCTCTCTCTCTCTCTTTCATATCGCCAGTGAGTGAATGTATACAAATGTAGGTTCGTTGGTATTAAGTAATCGAACATTAAAAAATAATAACTTTTGCTCTCTTTTTAATATTTTACAGTTATAAACTACATCTGTAGGTGCAAACATATAGTATGTGTATGTGTATGTGACGAAGTATATGGATGTGTAATAGAGTGTTATAACCGTCATGTAAATGGGGAGAGAGTAAAACAGCAAAAAAAGGAATGAAAAAGTCAAACAACATATGCATGTCATGGAATTGTTCTAATGGGAATTAAACGTGGCAATAAATAAATGTAACAGTAAATAAATAATATGAAAAAAACTGTATATTAAAACAACAACAACAACAACAGCTGTAACAGTAGCAACATCAATGATAATAAAAAAACAAAACAAAACAAAACAAAACTGAACTGAACAAAACATATGACAACATTATCATGTTTTCTATAACGAGTACATGAGACAATAACTTTTTTCTTTCTCATATTTACAACGATATATTCACATGTAAAGAGATGGAGAGAGAGAGAGAGAGAGAGAGAAACCTAATGCTCTTTATATCACACAAACAAATAAGCAGATGGTCGTTATAAAAGTGTGTGTTATTTCTCTCTTTTTCTTTTTCAATTCTCATAACGAAATGGCTTTGAATTAATAAAACATTTTAAATCCACTCACACACATACACGCATAAATGCACACATAAACATATAAATTGAATACAATAACATTCACAGCAAAAATTGTTTATCTCTGCTATAGTTTTACATCGGGAAGCCAAAACAGGATCTTGGCGGTTGCAATGCAAATTTAATGTAATATGTGCACTGAATGTTTAGAAGGTTTACAAGTTGTTGTACAAATATTTGTCATATTAATTATCATATGCATTATCTAGAAAGATGTTTTTTTGAGATATTTTTCATGGCAATTTTTTATTTATTCTGAGGGTTTATGCCAGAAATCTACTGAGAGGAAGTCGTCAAAGAAATATTTTTTTCATATTTCGTTTTGTTGAAGATGTCTGTCCTAGGGTTTGATGCGTGATAAACAACCACCAATTGACAGCTGTGAGTGGATTCAGCTATTATCTCATCATGTTTAGATCCAGGTGTGACATCTAAATTGAAGTGAAGACTAAAGAAATAGATTTAAAGTGTTCAGTGAAAGCCTGCAAAGACTATATCGTTATCAAAAATTATGTCAAATCTTGCTAGACTAGAGTTCGAAAATTTTTATGAATGATCGGGACCAAACATATGCTAAGAGGATCGAGTACGATATTTGAGTGGCATATGACTACTACACACTAAGTGCTAGTCGCCGTAGTTTAGTAGGTAGAGTGTTGGCTTATTAGAAGTGAACGGAAAGTTCAAGTCCCAGCTCAGACATCTCTAACAAACGAAATATAAATTATTTTTTCAACGACTGCCTCTCAAGAGATTTCTGGCAAGAACTCTGAGAATAAATCAAATTTCTTCGGAATTAACTTTAAACTGTAGGTCTCGTCTCCATTCATGTATAAAATTAACACACATAATGTTAGTCGCGTGAGAAGCTAGGTCGTGTGAGAAGCTAGGTCCTGACTGAAGGATTGTAATGACCAACTATGTACATATGTACGTATGTATTGTCGCTTGAATCGAATGGTGACATATGATTTAATTTAGTAATAGACACATGCCAAAATGTGCAACATTTAAAGCACATTACTGTTGGAAAATAAAATTCATAATTGGAAGACCCGGTATTGTATTGTATGCTATGGAGAGAGAGAGAGTTTGTTTGTATAGCTGTTGTTAGCTGAAAATAACTTGTCGCTCTTGTTTCCCTATTCGTTTCTTTTTTCATTAATAAAGTCATGACTGGCAACATTTTGTTTTTAATACAACTTTTTTAGTTTTTTTTTTTAGTTTTTCTTTTTTATAAAAATGGTTTCCTTTTTAATCTACACAACTACGGTAACGACAGCAGCTAACCGAACTGACTAAATTTGTAATGGAAAAGCAGATTATTTCCGTCTAAAAACAAAAACCATAACACATATGCATGCATGCATATGAAAGCATAAATATAAGTGCATATTATAAAAATTAGGGTAAACGGTACCTACAATGGAAATAAAAATCCTGATATGATAATGTTTTTGTACTTGAACCACCCTAATGATATTGTCGGTCATGTAAAATATTTTTTGTCATATTGATTTCTATTGTATTTTCCGTTACAATAGCTTTACGACTTATACACTGTGCCTCACTGTATTTATAATGCAAATCCCTCTCGTTTGCATTCACACACACACACACCTTCAAATGCGGGCACAGAAATTGAGTTTTAAAATCATACATTGCAAGCAATGTGCCACAGTGGGAACATTTCCGAATGCAAAAACAAAATACGTTACAGAGATATTAAAATGAATTGTTATTTACACATACATTACAAACTTTAATGAAAACTTTTCTTAACTTTAATTAGAGTCATAAGCCAATAGTTTAAAAGTTAACAGTTTTTTGTACAGCAAGCCCACTGTGCCTTTAAAACGTTATTGTTGTTGTTGTATGCGACGACAATGACAATGTATGTTCGTATATGAAGAATTATTTCGATGAGTGCCCAAAGGACAAGCTAAAGGATATACTTTTAACACACCCATGCAAACACGCAAACATTGGCATACACTTGGCCATACATACTGACACTTACAACCCATCCACATATATGTATATACAACAAAACTCACACACATCCACCCACACGTACACAAGTCTTAAGTGCAGCCATTGGTGTTTTTCATGGCACTTTGGCCATAAAAATGTTTCAACATAAAATTCTCTTATACTTCCCAGTATACACGCCAACACTTTTATTTACTCCTGAAAATATGCAGCAGAAGTTATTTATTTTTAAAATAAAACAACAGAGAAAGTAGAAAGTAGCGAAAGGAGTATGTGTGTATGTGTGTGTGTATATACTGATGAAAAGTGCTGTTACTTTTAATATTTTAAAACTTGTTTTCAGTTTTTTCTGCATTACTGATGGCGTTAATCAGGAGTGGGTTATATTTTGTTAAATCATTCTAACAGGTCAGAGGTCACTGAAATTTAAACAGTTTTATTAGCAATATTTAAAGAATTCCTGAATCTACCTTTCATCGATTTCAAGAAAGTCCTTGATATCCTTAGTGTCAACGTCGTTATTGCTCTGCAGCTATGCTACAGTACTGCGATCAAATTTTTCATTGCAGTTTTCTTAATTCATAAACGATGCCGCTACAATGTTTCCCCCAAGTACTGTAGTCCTAAAAAATTTCAGAATGTTGCCTTGAATTTGATAAGCATTCAGGTGTCTCCTTCAGAACGACACACTAGTTTCAAACCTATGTTTTGATGATTCGTCCTCCTTACGTTACAGGACCTATATGCTAAGTTTGAAGGGATCCTTATGGGAAAAAGTATACTTTGAGTCTATAATGTCCAGTCAGAAGGCCGGTTATAATTTTCAGGCAAACTCGGTCTGATGCATGATTTAAACCTCTACTCACTGTCTTAAATCAGCTTAATTTAAGAAGAAACCCGCCTCTGTTTATCTTCTGAACTTTTCTTGCTTCTCCGCAAAAAGATTCTTGCCCAATTAGAAGCTAGGAAGCTTCCTTCAGCACAATACTCTTTCTGCTTATTGCCTTTAAATTATGCATGATCTGCTATCCAGCAGAGCACTCTCCACTTTATTCCTCTTGCTTACCTAATTCAGCCTACCCCATATTACTCTTGAGTTAACCGCATAGGAGCTGAGCGAATGATTGGCGGTTTTGCTAAGTCCCGTCCTCTGTATTTTCTGATCAAGCTGATTTGAGCAAATCGCATTCCCCAGGAAATTGTTCGAATTACTAAAGTTATGTTCAATTTCAGTTATCCACAACAGGTGTAAACCATTAAATCATTCCATTCCAATGCTGGAGTAAAACAAGAATGCCTTCCATCGCTTTCATTATTCAATATCGAACTCGCTGATATCAGGAACCAAACCAGTTCAGAGAGAATAGGGCACCACGTAATGTGCACAGAGAATTTGAATCATGCCAATGATTTTTTGCCTAGTTTTGTACAAGATTAACATTTAATATATCAATTGTAGATATCTTCTGCTATATAGGCAGTATATTGACAATGAATGCGATGCAAAAAAAGACGCAAATACCAAGCCTAACAGGCAGAGAGGGAAATTCGGTCAATTTTAATCAATACGGAGAACCCCACATAATTGGTCATTACAACCCCTTAGTCAGGATTACAACCTAGTTTCTCAACACCACTTATATTGTGTGTGTTAATTTTATACATGAGTCCCAAGTCCTACAGTTTAAAGTCGATTCCGAATAACAGATTTGTGAGAAACTTTTTCCTGGCAATTTTATTTACTCTCAGAATTTTTGCCAGAGATCTGCAGAAAGGAAGGATCCGAAGAAATATTTTTTCTTATTTCGTTTTGATGTCTGACCTGGTGTTTGAACCGTGGACTCACGTCTAATAAACCAACACTCTATCCTCTAGACTACGGTGTCTTCGTGGCAAGCCCGACAATCATCAACAAGTGCTTTAGAGCCACATAGAGGGTACTCTGGCTCAGCACCATTAGAAACATGCATCTCGGGAACATAACTAAGGATGAATCCATACTGAAATAAACCAAATGTAGAACATGAAAATGTATCAACCATAATAAAAGGGGAAAGCCCGATACTGATACATGTATGTTAGTGTAGAGTGAAGTCTACAAAGCTAAAAAAGTATTATAAAGGAAAGAATAGGAGAAGGTACAGCAATAACAACTAAAAATTGTTTAAGATGAAGATACTGTGTAGGAATCATATGCTTCCAAAAGGCGTGACTGTGAAAAATTTAGATTTGTATGTCTAAACGTTGGTGGTTGTTATTGAAGCTGACTGACTTCATTAACTTTTACGCCAGATATACTCAACTGATTTGCGGTTTGACAACTTCTAGAATCTTGCTGTTGATTTGTTATTGTTATTAGTTTTCGTTTCCATTTTTGGTGATATTTCTATGCAGGTTTGTTATTGTAATTTAATGTTGTGTTTATTCATATGCTCTTCATTTGTTGTTGTTTTTGTAAATTTTTGTTATCATAATTTTGTTGTTGTTGTTTTATGATTGTTTTTTTCTGGAATAAGTGTTCTAATACGTATTTTGCAAAATGAGAAGTGCCTGATTTTGGCCATCTCTTTGAGGTATTGTGACCAAGCTTTTCATTTTCGGTCATGATTTTTCCATTTCGCTTTTTTTTGCTTTACTTCGGGGCCTTCCCTGCTGTGTCGTATGCTAATAAATTACAATTTTTGTCAGTCGTTTTTTTACACCCGTTGCGCTGTTGAAACAATCGTTGACACTGGTCGTAAACATTTAAAATTTTTCTACAAAAAAAAAAGCGCAGAACAAAACAGAACAGAGCGTAGAGATATTAAATGAAATCATTTGTCAATAGCAACAACTTCAACAACAGAAATAAATATTCATTTGGAAACGTATTGTAAGTAAAAGGAGAGCATAAAAGGAAGTTAAAGGATATAAAAGGACTTTACAACATTTGAAATGAAAATGTCTTTAAGATTTAAAATTACGAGGCTGCAATTCTATTAAGTATTATGATGACTTTATCCTTTTTTGAAAAGCTTAGGATATGTTTGTTAAGAATAAAGGGAAAAATAGATCTTATTTAAAATTCTCATCTAGATAGCATAGTACAGCATGAATAGCAAGAATATAAAGAAGAGGAAGGAATATAAGTCCTTAAAACAAACAAACCAAGTCAAATAAAGGAAGTTTTTTAAAAATTAATAACTTTGAATAAACATGTGACATATTGTTGTATCATCATGTTCAGGACTGATTAGATATACATGGACAAAAATGATAGGCACTCTCTCTCTCGCTCTCTCTCGAGCTCTTGCAGAGGGATAGCAAGATATGGCTTATGGCGTTGCTGCTATACTTATTGTTCGTCCTTTCTAATACCTTTAGAATAACATGGGAAGCAACACTTCCGTGTTTCTTTAGAATTTTTTAATAAATAATAAAGCACAACTCTAGGTAATAAACATACAAACAAACATACTTAAACATGACAGCAGTATTAACAGCAAAGAGAAAAATAAAAACGAAGTTTAAAAACAAAAAGGAAAAACTCTTTAAAATAACCTTTGAATTGCTTGCTATTGACGGAAGGCGAGTATAAAGGCCAGAAGAAGTAAATGTTTTGTTTTGTTTTCTTTTTGTACAACTTCAACAAATAAAAGTCCAACGTAAAGCAATGATTCTCTACTCATCTTCTTTATCGTTTAAAAGGCCATACAAAAGAATATTTTATCTGCACGACACTTTTCTAGAATAGGCGCCTCTTTTTATGCCTTCAACTCTTAAGCTGTCAATGACTCATACATTGCCTAAATGTATGTGTGCGGGAGAGAGTTTGCTTAGCAGCTAGAACTGTAGTAGTGGTGGTGTTTGTTTCCGTTTCTTTGACAAAATGATCTGATATTATAATGAAAATAAAAGATAAATTCCGTCCTGTTTACCAGCACTTTATTAAAGAACACGCCTTAGTGGCTTTCAAGTGAATCGAATGGTATGCTTTGTTCTTAAAACAACCAACCAAACTGCCTTCTATAAAAGACAGCAGGTGATAAAGGATATAAGGATAACACTCTCTGTGAATTAATTTTTCTCTTTTATTTTTAAAGTTATTCGAAGGATGTCTTTTCTTTAATAACTTCTCTATTTTCTACGGTTTTCTGCCATTGGCATACATTTTCAATTGGTCTTTGGTTTACCTCCGTTTCTTGAGCTTAAACGATTCCACTATATTGCACTCTGGGTCGATGTGGGTGATCCACATTCAGTTAATGTTCTTCAGCGTAAGCCGCCGCAAACTAGTAGGTAGTGTGCTGGCTTATTATTTGTGAACTTGTGGTTTAAAACCCAGTTTAGATATTTCGAACAAAACGAAATATGACTTTGGCGACTTCCTATCAGCAGTCTTCTGGCAACAACACTGAGAGTAAATAAAATTGCCATGAAAAGCTTGTAGGTTTCGCCACTCTTGGAATAACATTAACACACGCGACATTCGTTTTTGCGTGATTATATTCGAATAGCTGAATAGCTATTAAAGTTTCTGAACTTCTCCAATGCTGGACTTCTTCGAATGCTGCTCTCCCTCTGTTGAGCCTTTTTTCTGTGTTACACCGAATTGGTAGAATTAATCGTCTTATGCAGTGGACTGGCATTGTTGTAAGGTGTTCTCTGCGATAATGTTGTTTATGCTCATGGCTTTACTTTTCTTAGTATATATTCCAAGTCCAACATTACGCGACAAGTTTTCAAGATGCTCTAGTTTTGTTTAAATGTTTGGGATCTTGTGCGAGAGCCCATAGATATCAGCTGCAAAATTTCAGTCTCGTTGTTTTTCAGTTTCCTTGTTAGTTACAGATTTCTTTCTTGATACCATGTTGCAGCAAAATGTTGAACAATGGTGGTATGAAATGACTCCCGTTGTGAAGAACTGAAAGGTCTGCCTATGCGAACATAGCTCTGATTACTCGAATTATTTTTCATGGTAGTACACTGCTTCTTCTTAATTCGTGCCTCGTAACAGAACGGAATTAAAGACTTGCGAGAAATCGTTCAATCAATACAGGATAACATGCGTTTGAATAGATTCCGCTATTGTCGTATCAGATGCAAAGGTCAATATTCACAGCGTCAAATAATGTTGAATTTATAATGTGATTTGAAGATTTCGATTATTTTACTCATCTGAAGCAATCAATGGCGAGAAATATACGAAATTCCACCATGAAAGCATTTGTCTACACGTTGCTAGACCAATTAAGACTCATGCCACGAAAAATAAATAATAAAACTTTGACTCATTCGTCTTATAGTCGAGATCTTGCCACGTTTGACTATCATTTGTTTACACACACACACATAATTGGTCATTACAACCCTTCAGTCAAGATTACGACCTAGCTTCTCTCTCCACTTAAGTTGTATGCGTTAACGAACGACAGATTTTTGAGAAACTCTTCATGGCAATTTTATTTACTCTCAGAGGAGTTTTTGTCAGAAATCTGCTGCGAGGCAGTCGCCGAAGAAATATTTTTTTTATATTTTCATTTTGATGTCTGACCTGGGATTTGAACCGTGGTCTTACGTCTAATAAGCCGCCACACTACCTACTAGATTACGGCGACTTGTTTACATCTATGCAGAAAATTCTCCAATAGAATACGCGAAACTTCAGAACAGGGCTTTGCAATAGATGTGAAGCCAACATATCTAATGATGATCAACATTTTTTTGAATAAATTCTATTGCATTTCGTAACAATTTGTCCCAACAAAGTTAAGCAAAAACCCTCTATTTTTAAGCAGATATTCTTAAAATATTTTTTTTTCTTAAACAACAGAAGAATCCAAAATAATTTGTGAGTTCAGAACATTTCTTTGAAGACGCATTGGTCATATTGAAGACTATTTCCTGGAATGAGCCTAAATTTTATGTAAGGATTTTTAACTGCGACCTAAAGGACCTACTAGAATGGTCTAATTCATGCGATCAGACCTCTCACTACCTAAGTTAAGAGGCTATAATCAAACCTTGGATCTTGAATGGTCAACTTTAGGCTGCACAAAATATTCCTTGTAACATGAATACATTTTCTAATGGGAATAGAATACAAAAATAAATCTCTTTGATATTGCAAGCAAGCTCTTCGAAATTTAGTGACTCAAAGCTAAAAAATGACTTTTAAAAAGAAAATTCAAAGGCTTTATTTTCGTCCAATATAACCAGGCTTTAATTGAATGTCCTTTCTTGGTTGCATACTAAATTCAATACACACAAGTAAATTTAGTTATCGGTATGGGATATGGGTGTTATTGCTGTTATTATTCACGTGTATTGTGGTGTTTAATAATCCACTCAACTTTGTTTAACTTTCTCTACCACACACACACATACACAGTCCTAAATTTTCTATTGTTTTGACGTTGCATATAAACTTAAATTTTTATACCCTCTTGCTCTCTCTCTCTCTTTCACACACCCTCTCTTGCATATTTTATTTGACTTCCATTCAAATCCATACGAGTGAGTGTCCGTGTTTATTGTTTATAACAAACACTAGAAGCAAAGCATAAGAGACTGTGAAGGTATGTATATTTTTGTGTACATAAAACCGTAAAAGGACATGTTAAGTATTGTTGGTGTTGTTGTCATTTATTTATGCCGATAGAAAGACAGATAGAAAGAGAAGAGAAAGAGAAAGAAGGAGAGAGTGGTATAGAATATTATACTTAAGCAAACAATATAGTATTTTATGGCAAATGTAATATACATGCCCCATACATACATACATATGTCTGTATGTAAGTGTGTGTGTGCTACAGCATAAATAAATGATAGTATATAAACATATACTATATGTATCTGCCTGTGTACGTGTATCTGCCTGTGTACGTGTATCTGCCTGTATGCATGTATTAAAGACAAGTGGTTCACATTTAATTACTTGAAACTCTATTATTCTCTACTTATTTATATATTTATGCAGATGACAGGATTATGGTGTATTAAAGGCATTTTAGTTTCGACTTTATTTTTTCGAAACTTTAGAATTTTTCCTCTTTTTATTTCATTTGAATTACCATACAAATACAGCCTCAACCATGGCAGATATTGTAAAAGTTAAAAAGTTAGCGCCCACCAAGAAACTGAAGACTTTTTTGGTCTTTTATTTCACACTTCATAAGACGGCAATATAGCAGAAGTGGTTTTCAGAGAGAAAACAAATTGCAAACATATCGGGTGGCCTATCTACATGCATACATACGATATGTACATAATTGGTCATTACAACCCTTTAGTCACGATTACGACCTAGCTTCTCACACCACTTATGTTGTGTGCGTTAATTTTATACATGAGTGGCGGGACCTACAGTTTAAAGTCGACTCCGAAAGACAAATTTTTGAGAAACTTTTTCATGGCAATTTTTTTTACTCTCAGAGTTTTTGCCAGAAATCTGCTGAGAGGAAGTCGCCTTTCTATCGGTTTTAAATGTGAACCATGTGAACTAGCAATACTTATGTATGTCGTTCTTCTCTGCTACAAAATTCAATATATTATCTACACTGAACGCAATGAATCGATTTACGCTTGAGCAAAGTTGCGATTTATTGGAAATTTATGTCCAAAAGAAAGACAATTGGTCGGTAATTGGACGACAATGTCGTACAAAATTTGGTCGCAGAGGAGGAACATCAGTGCCCGTTATACACAAGTTTATTGCTAAGGTTTGTGAAACTTGTTTCATTGTTGATGCGTCAAGACGGAAGCATGCTCGTATAGCGTGTACACTCGCAAATATTGAAGCTCGTCATTGTTCTCAAGAATTGAACATTTCACGCACCAGTTTACGTCGAATTTTGCGAAAAGATCTACGTATAATGCCTTACAAAGTTCAATTGGGTCAAGAGTTGAAGCTGCATAACAATCCACTTCGTTTTCGCTTCGCTAGATAGGCCTATGAGAGACTGCACGTTGATGTCGATTTTAGCCAAAAAAGTCATCTTTTAGGATAAAGCTCATTTGCATCTTGGTGAGTACAATAATAAGCAAAATTGTCGTATTTGGAGCTCAGAAAACCCACACATGGTCTTACAGAAGCCAATGCACCCATTGAGAGTGACTGTTTGGTGCAGCTTATATTTCTTTCAAAATGAGGACGGCGCATCCACTAAGGTTTATGGAGACATCTATCGCATTGTCATAACTGTTTTTTTTTTGTACCCGCTCTTCATGGTATTGATGTGAACAATGTTTGGTTTCAACAGGATGTAATATTCAAATGTAATATTCGAGTGTTACTCACATGCGAGTTTCTGGACACGAATCGCTTGTACAAACTTTATTGGTCATTAGAACTAGAACCCTTCAGTCAGGATTACAAATTAGTTTCTCACACCATAGGTGTGTAGGTGGGCCCCTACAGTTTAAAATCGACTTCGAACGACAGATTTTTAAGAAGCTTTTCATGGAAATTTTATTTTACTCTCAGAGTTTTTGCCATAAAGCTGCTGAGACGAAGTCGCCGAAGAAATATTTTTTCATATTTCGTTTTGTTGGAGATGCCAGACCTGTGGTTTGAACTGTGGCCTTACGTCTAATAAGGCAACTCTCTTTATATGTCATTGTATGAATTAGTATTTCTAATTGCCAAAGGGATTCGTTTACTTTCTAATTAGCCATTTGACATTTGAACTGCATTACATGCTAATTTATTAGAATGAATATAAATCTGACGTTTATTTGAACAAAATTTATGCACGAAATGCATAAACAGTCAAAAAGTTTTATAATTTCTAATTTTATTAAATTCTCTAAGGCATGTTATTGTTATTATTGTGTTCTAATACATGAATTAATAAAATTTTTACAAAAAAAAAAAACAACCAAAAATTGAAAATGTCTACACGTTTGGGAATTTTTGTTCGTATCAATTACAATTAAATGCCATTAGTTTGCATTAAACAATAAACTTTCCATAATTTATTTCAAATTAAAAGAGGAAATTTTTAATTTTATTTTTATTTTGTTTTATTTTATTTTTATTTCAATAATGCAAAGTAATTACAGGGCATTTAAATATTACAATAAAATTCCAAAGTATTGCAAAAATTCCATAAAATATTTAAAAACGTAATATTAATGGGCACATTATTGTTAAACAAATTGAAATATTCCCAAAAGATATGCAATGCCATAAAATACTACGAATATTACAAATATTTTCATAATTTTATGTTTAAATTGTTATTTGTCTGCATAATGTTATGAAATGGTAAAAAAAGAACAAAAATATTAATTTATGGTTTAAATATTACAAATAAATGACATTTTATGACAGCAAAATTATTCTAATTAATGTTCCAACGGTAATAATAATAATAAAATAAATTTGTCAAATTAAATTTGAAAAATTCAAATCATTTTCAAATAATAGCAAAATGCCAACACCTTCCTTCCTAGACCCCCGCTTTTTCGATTAAATGCAATACTAAACCAAATCGATAGAAATACACACCAGAGGTCAGCAATAAAACTTTTTTTCGCTGCTCATAAGCACTCATGAAATTTTGAATATAAGTGAGTCAACAGTATTGAAATTTAACTTTTCTGATTCATTCGTACTCACTACAACGTTGACTTATGAGTACAGGTTACAATGAGTATGAGTACAACTTTGACATCAAGCTCATACCATTTGAAATATGTTTGATTCATAAGCCTACTCATTTAGATTCATAACTTTAGAAAAATACTTTTAATACTCGAGTGACTCGAATCATTTATCAAAATTTGCAGTCTTAGTTGTTGTTGCATTTACAAAAAAATAAAAGACACAGAGCAGCAAACAGAGCAAACACGCAACCTTTTAGTGAGTATTTTAGTGTTCGTACACGAATCATACTTATTTTGTGATTCTTGTGTATGATGAGTAATGGAGAGTCGAAATCAACAAAATCAGACGTGTTGTTAAATTTGAATATGATGGGAACTTCAAAACTGAATATGAGGAGAGGTTCCATGACATTAAAATAAGTCTGAATGTGTACAAGTATAAGAAATTATGAGTATGATTCGATCTTACTAATCTTTTTGAAAACTCATTGCTGATCTCTGATATACACACACACTCTATTTTATCACTCTGTTCTTTCCTTTCTTTTTGCCTGGCTCACTGTCTTAAGGAACCATCAAATATTCAAGTTCCTCAATTGAAAAGTTATTAGACAACAACAAAATTAAGTGAGTGAGTATTAGTGGAGCGTGGGGTGGTGGTTATTTTACACGATTACAATCAAATTGTGCGAGAACAATTGTTTTCGCTGTAAGTGAAGCTCGGAACAGATTCAAATTTCAAAAGAAATTTTTTAACGAAAAGAAATTTTGTTTAAAAGTTTTTAAACATAAAAAGAAAACCAAAAGAATGAAAAGTGTGTGTAGCGTATTGCTATTCTCTCACAATCATTTGAAACAAAATCAATATAAAAAAGGAAATCTTTTGTTTTTTATCAGGTCAAGCAGCATGTTGTTGAAACTTAAAATAAATTCGTAAATCAATTCCAAATCTTGAAACTTTTGGCAATGCCAGTCACTACGAACTATTTCCAGAAAGAGGAGGTAAGTCGAAGCTTAAATCATGGTTATCTTTCACATTTTTGCATAAAATTCATTTTCTGCCTGGTGGTCTGCTATTAATGGATATCAAACATAAACTAAATGACACCGTATTGTTATAGAATAAGTAGTATAGTAAGGAATAAACTAGACTTCGAACATACTATATAAGACAAAATTAAAGTCGTGGAGGTATAGGAGAAAAGAGTAATCTACTCTCAGACTGAGTCGTAGTCTTGTAGGTAGTGTGTTGTCCTATTACATGAGAGACAATGAACAAATCCCAGATCAGTCATCTCAAATAAAATATGAAAAAGAAAATATATTTTTCTCAGCGACATTCTCTCAGTAGCCTTCTGGCAAAAAAACTCTGAGAGTAAATAAAATTGGCATGAAAAGTTTCTCAATAATGTGTCGTTCGGAGTCGACTTTAAACTGTAGGTCACGCCATTCAATTATAAAATTAACAGACACAACATGAGGACAATGCATGCATGCAATTATAAAAGTTTCTAAATGTTGCAAAAGAAAACATGTTGAGAGAAACAAAAGTTTGATCAGATGTCAAGCTATGCAAAATAGTCCTTTGTCATCAAGCCATTCATCACGCCTAAGCATTAGGCAATGACCTGTAAGGATAGTATTGCAGTGCCAAAGATGTCCAGTTTGGTGAGCTTATTTCTATTTTCTTTCTTATTTCTTATTTCCTGATAGCGAAGCACGATTAATCTTTATCACAGCATTCATCAGTGTTTAATAAATAGCTTTATCTGATCGAAAGTTTTCATAAGTGGATAGGAATGTACCCGTTTGATTAAGTTCATAGCCTTGATATACCTGCACCCGGGAATCTTCTTCATTATGTTGCAGCCAACACAGATAATCAAAGAAAGATTGAAGAAATTTAAAATAAATTCCCAATGCAATGTTTTATTCAGATTTCCAGCTGACATGAAAATTGTTTGTTTTTCTTTCCCATAATCTGCATAATTGCTATAAGTCTGGAACACGTAAATGAAAGCCAATAACAACAACTATATGCACGTGTGAACCAAGGATGAACATCTAAAGCTGAATAAGTTTTCGTTTTTGGAATGTCTCTCCAAGTAGTATTTGTTGGTTTTAATTTTTCTTTTGTGCCTATTTTTGCTGGTATACACTGTTCTCTTTCCAATTTGAAGCTTCTACAGGACCTACTTGAAGGATAGAGGCAAACAAAAAAGCAAAAATACTCAACATTGTTAACAATTTAACCAAAGACGCAAAGGGATTTTTTGAAGATCTATTCCTACAATGTTAACAAGGCTTTCAGTATAGCAGTTAGTATGTGTAAAGTAATGCAGTGTAGTGAGTGTGCGTGCGTTTATGTGTATAATGTAAGCAAACAAGAATTTGTGTGTGAGTATAGCTGTGTTCACACAATCAATATTTATGTGTTTAGGCTACATAAATGTAAAGCTTTATGACTTTATGACCGTCTGTTTATCTTAACACATTTGAGTGTATCTGGCCGCATAGGTATACATCAGGTGGGTCATCTATCGGTTTAAATTTCACTCATCGATTATTTCGAATCTAGCAATACTTATGTCACTCTATTCTGTCACAAAATTCAATATATAATCTCCACTGAACGTAATGAATCGATTGACGTTTGAGCAACGTTGCGATTTATTGGAAATTTATTTCCAAAACAAAAATAATTGGTCGGCAATTGCCGGAAAATGTTGTACTAAATTTGGTCCGCAAAGAAGGCCCAATACTGCCCGCTATACGTAAGTTTATTGCTAAAGGTAGTGGAACTGGTTTCTTAGTAGATGCGCCAAGACAAAAATATTGAATCTGTGGCTGAGAGTGTGCGTGAGAAAGAATCCATCAACATCAACACGTCAACGTTCTCAAGAACTGAACATTTCACGCACCAGTTTGCGTCGAATTTTGCGAAAGGATCTCGGTATAACGCCTTACAAAGTTCAATTGGTTCAAGAGTTGAAGCTGCATAACAATCCGCATCGTTTTAGCTTCGCTAGATGGGCCAACGAGAAAGTGCACGATAATGTCGATTTTGCCAAAACAATCATCTTTTCGGATGAGGCCCATTTTCACCTTGGCGGGTAAGTTAATAAGCAAAATTTCCATATTTGGGGCCCAGAAAACCCACAAGTGATGCATTATGGGTGATTATTTGGTGCGGCTTGTGGAGCGGAGGCAACATTGGTCAAGACTTCTTTGAAAATGAGGACGACTCAACCATTACGGTCAATGGAGACACCTATCGCATTATGATAATCGATTTTTTTATACCCGGTCTTCATGGTATTGATGTGATCGATGTTTGGTTTCAAGAAGTCGACGTGGTCTAGTAGGTAGTGTGTTGGCTTATTAGACGAAAAGCCAGGGTTCGAGCTCCAGGCCAGACATCAAAATAAAATACAAAAAGTATTTCTTCAGTGACTTCCTCTCAGCAGATTTCTGGCAAAAACTCTGAGAGTAAATAAAATTGCCATGAAAGGTTTCTCAAAAATCTGTCGTTCGGAGTCGACTTTAAACTGTAAGTCCCGCCACTCATGTATAAAATAAACACACACAACATAAGTAGTGTGAGAAACTAGGTCGTAGGTCCTGACTGAAGGGTTGTAATGACTAATTATGTACGTATGATGTTTAGTTTCAACAGGATGGTGCAACTTGCCACGCATTTCATGTCATAATCGATTTATTGCGTCAAGCGTTAATTGGCTGATTATTTAGTCGAAATGGTGATGACAATTGGCCGCCAAGAAGCTGCGATTTGACACCGTTGAACTATTTTCTTTGGAGTGCCATCAAAGAAAATTGTTATGTTGAGAAAACAGAGACAATTGAGCATTTGTAGGCCAACATTCGAGATACCACTATACACTCAAAAAGTGCACAAAAATTGGTCCGATTGAATGAGGTACTCTGTGGGGTACCAGCCGCAGCAGCCATACGAATGAAATAATATTTCATTTCTAACCGGGACAACAAAAGAATAAATTTGGGAAAATTTCAGACCGCATTTGTAAATTTAAACTTTTAAATGGCCCGCCCTTTAGTATTTGCTGATGATTGCTGCATGATTGTAAACATACGAGGTACATATGTAAGTTAGCAAATGTGCTATGAAACTTTCAAACCAAACCTCGTTTACAAACAAATCGAACAAAAAGGGGAGAAATAAAACTGTTTTATAACAAAGTTAATGGTTTTTGATTAGTTTCAATGCGTATTTGGTTTTGCCAGGATTGTATTGCATTACGGACTTTCAACGTCATTATTATCATTACAGTTATCATGGTAAATAGGCCAATCCATATGGTATACATATGTATATGCACAATAATGGCCTATTTAATGTACATACGTATGGCCATTGGCTCTAGGAATATAACGAACAAATATAGGAGGGGAATAAACAGACAAATATGCTGCAGTAATTCGATGATGATGATAATGATGAGTATCTGTCTCGTATACAACTTTATTTGCTCGATGAAAACTGCGGTAAAATATAAATATTCAATAGCAAAATGACCATTAAAACTGATATAAAATCAACCTCCCCTCCTTCTCCTAGTTATCAAATAAAAAGCAAAATACGTTTAAAAACCTACATATATTCACAATGTATTTTTGATTACAAATATACCACATATGTATACATGAATGTAATCAAATAAATATTTTCAAACGAAATAAAAACTATTGAACCAAAGAAACAAAACTGGGAGCAGGCGATAATTGTACTTTTTTTTGATTTGATTTGTATATGGAATGGAAGAACTCATTGAAACGATACGATTCTTTAAAAATTTTGTTTTGTTTGTTTGAATTAAAACCGTAAAGGTGTGTCCCCTCATAAAAGCTTTACCTTTCAGATAAAATAATAGTCAATGAGTTTTGCTAATTTCAAAAAAAAAAAAAACATTAAAGTGCGGATAAGTCTTAATATTGAATTACATTTTTAATTTCCTTTCATTTTAATTAAAAAGAAAAACAAAAAACTTAAGGAGTGTTTGTCGAAAATAATTTAAAGAAACGAGAGAAATTACGAGAACACACACAGCAGTAATACAAATTAAGGAAACGGTAATATTTTAACTGAAACATGTAGAACTCACAACAGATGGCGTACTTTTCGATCATATTTTTCAGTCACATCAAGTCTAACAACATACATTTTATCTTGCTTCTCAGATTCAAAATTTTGTAGCAACAAAGCTTAACAGTTCGAATTTGAAAAAATCCCTGACGATGTTCAATGACATTTGTCCAGAATATGTGCCAATATATGAAGTAGGGTTCGTAAGGCTCATAAGTTGTGACTTCGAGACTACAGACAGAAATTAACTAGATCGGTTAGTAAAAAACCAATTTATTACGATCAGATTTTTGGCCGCCATAGTGTAATAGGTAGTGTGTTGGCTTATTAGACGTGAGTTCACGGTTCAAACCCCAGCTCAGACGATAACGAAATACAAAAAAATATTACTGCGGCGACTTCCTCTCAGCAGATTTTTAGCAAAAACTCTAAGAGTAAATGAAAACTTGCCATGAAAAGTTTCTCAAAAAATCTGTCATTCGGATACGATTTTAAACTATAGATCACTGGACTCATGCATAAATTTAACACACACAACATAAGTAGAGAGCGAAACTAGGTCGTCATTCAGACTGAAGGATTGTAATCACCAATTATATATATTTATGTGTTATGTAGATTTTTTGTAACCTTAAGAAAAATTTTCAAGTCCCTTCAGCAGTAATTTCAAAACCTTGCAAGGTTCACACAAAACCAAGGACATAAGTTAAAGCCAATAGAGGTTGCATAACCGAAATTTTAAGAATACCATTAACTTTCTGTATCTTGTACCCACTGCCTTAACTTCTTCCAGTCCATTCCTCTGAGATTAGAAATGTCTGGTAATTTGTCATCCCTAAATATTAGAAACATTATTGAAGGCTCGTTCAATGTCAATGCATACTGCAAGAGAGTACACTTTGCCAACTAAGCTCCTATCTAAGTAGTGAGTAACTTCGTGTAAAGCGGTCTCCATTGATCCTTCTTTGATGCAGACATGTTGTTCAAATCTCAGCAAATTTCTTTATTTTCGGAATAAGGGCCAGTAAACTTTATAGCATAGCTGAACTTGGTTTTAATTAAATGTTCAGGTGATAATATATGAACACCTATTTAACGCATTTTTTAGTCAAGTTTTATTTTGATTCTATTTGTTCTTCTATTAGAACTGGTTCTTCTACTTACACCGAATAAGACCATTATCTTGGTCATTACAACTCATTCGTCAGGATTATGACCTAGCTTCTAATATCACCCATATTGAGTGTCTTAATTTTATCCATAAACGACGGGACCTACAATGTAAAGTCGACTCCGAACGATACATTTTTTGAGAAGCTCTTCATGGCACATTTTTTTTACTCCCACAGAGGAAGTCGCCTCAAAAATATTTTTCTTCAACATATTTCGTTTTGTTCGAGATGTTCGAGGTGGCGTTTGAACCACGGGCTGGCACTTAATAAACAAACAAGACGGTGGGTAAACAAAAAATAATTCGTATTTCGAAATCACAACCATATACGCAATTAATGAAACTGTCATCCATGCCCTAATGTACGTATAGTGACGTATATCGGTCTGTCATGACTTTCAAGGCGTTTTACCTCCATTGCTTACGTATGCTTTTCGTCAATATGGTTAACTTTCAGTATGCTTAAGTTCCAGCATGGTTAAGTTGCTATAAGGTTAAGTTCTAAGGCACTTATTAATGAATATTTGGTATCTCTGCCGTACCATAAAGTAGACTTCAAAAATATTTCAAACATACAGTATAAGTGTAATTAAATTACAATAAAAAAAAAAAAACAAAACAAAAGGAAATTATAAAAATATGTTAACCCAGTAAACGATATTCCTTTAAAGTTTCTTGAACTTTTCAGTCAGAATATGCTGCCAGCTAAAGCAAATCTCCTTTACCAAGCTAAGCCATAACATATACATTTCACTTCTCCTTGATACAACCTCTTAATATTCAACCTCATCAAATATTCCTTATAGAACAATCATAAAATAGAAGGAAATTCGAGGAGAGAAAAAAGCACCTGCAATAAAAAGCAAACAAGAAAAACTGCTGCAGTTCAACTTGAGCTCATGCATAAAAAATAGCATATAAAATTAGGCGCCTAAAAGTATGCACAACAAACAATAAACCAACCGCCTATACATATACACTTTATTTCCTTTTTTCTTTTTTTCTTTTGCCAAATCAAAGAAAGAGAGGTAGAACAGAGAAGCGTAAAGGTAAAATGCAAAGCAACAAATTTATATTTCATATACAGTGCAATATACTGTATATGAAAGCATACTATAAAACAAGCAAACCTATAAGTATGCTATAGAGTTGAAAAAAAAAAAATAGAAAACTAACAGTATTGTATTGTATGTACAGGCACATATACAAGAGTTTTTGTTAACATGACGTTTAATTCTCTATCGTTGCTGAAATATTTTATATATTACCGTGTACATTTACTTTTAGCGAATACTGTTTTCTATACATGCAGCCCTGCAAGCATGTATGTATACATGCGAGAGTTCAGAGTATGTACTCTCATATCAATAAACACTATTGTCGGTTATTTTGTGTTTTTTTATGTTTCTCCCTCATTCTCACTCGGTTTTTCACTCGTTTAAGCTGGTGTTTCAAAGTGACTTTTAGCCTAAAAATATGTTTTATAAAAATATGAATTTAATATGCTCTGCAGAGCATATTGCATACGTAAGTGTTTAACACACCAATACAAAAAACAAAACAAAAAAACAAGGGAACGTGAAAATTCGTTGTAGAATTTATATTTTTTGTTCAACGATTTTTCGTGTTAAAATTTTATATAGAAAAACAACAACAGCAACAACAATAAAAAATAAAGGAAAAATAAATAAATCGGTTTATTTTTTATTCACTACAAATAAAATATAACGGAAACATTGTAAAACGCTTGATGCAGAAGGCCTTGAGGTCTTTAGTTTTTATTGTAAATATTGCCATAAAAATTACTTCTTGGCATTTTAATACGAACGACTAAAAAGAAATCCCACAATAACAGGGTGTTATTTGGAAATTTATGGTTTTAAATAAATAATGTCTGTATAATATAGGCGGCGAAAAGGTAGAAAACATTTTAAGGACATTGAGTTGCTTTAAATGGAATTAAATTTAATGGGAATGTAGAAGAGTTAAAACAGCTCCCAGGCTCTAGTTTTCACACCAGATATACTCGGCTACGAAATCCGAGTAATCCAGGTTCAAATGATTTAAAATTTTAAAAATTCACACACTTTAAATATACATTAAAAAAATAATTCAAGTGGAAAGAGGGTTGGCTTCTTCTCCCGGAGGGGATAGCATGAAGAACGAACAGCATAGGAAAGTCAGACAGCTCTGTAACCCCTAGTTTATGTGACAAAAACTTGACTAATGAATCTGAAACAAAGCCTAGAAATTTTAAATGAGAAAAGAGAAGTTAAAGAAACGAAAGAAAAAGAAGTGTCCCTTCTTCTTGAATCCCATTTGTTCGATTTATTCTGTTTTAAATATTGCTGATTGAGTTTTTTGCAATACGAGGCTACAAATTTAAGCCTGATTTGATAGAAATCAATACCACGATATAGTGACTGATGTTGAAAGTGTCATAAAAAACCCTCTTTTAAATGAAAACCCCGATTTTAACGATAGAATTCAAGATTTATGTTTTTGTAGTGCGTTCTCATAATAAATATTACAAGCAAACTTGTTTATTGGACTCCGTGTTCTTACTCGATTGGTTATTTCAATCTTTTAGTGGAGATTACAACCATGATGTGTGTGTTAATTTTATCCATTACTAGTCACCGGAGTCAAGCAGGTAGTGTGTTGGCTTATTAGACGTGAGGACAGGGTTCAAACCCCAGGCCAGACATCTCCAACGAAACGAAGTATTTTAAAATTTTTTCCAGCAGATTTCTGTCAAAAGCTCTGAGAGTAAAATAAAATTGCCATAAAAAGTTTGTCAAAAATCTATTGTTCGGAGACGACATTAAACTGTAGGTCCCCCCGCCACTCATGTAAAAAATTAACACACACAACAAAAGTGGCGGGAGAAACTAGGCTGTAATCCTGACTGAAGGTTTGTAATAATCAATTTTGTATATAAGCCAGCACCTACAGTTTAACGTCGACTTCGGACGACATATTTGGGAAAGTTTTCATGAAAATTTTATTTACTCTGAGAGGAAAACGGTGAATGAAATATTTTTCCATGTTTCGTTTTGTTCGAGATATATGAGCGGGGCTTTAAACCACAACAAATTATTCCTAACGCGTAAAATAAGTTGAAACTGGCAGCAAAAGTGGTGATTTAAGCCTGAACATTCTTCGAGCATTGGAACGATTATTAAAGAATTTATACAGATGTGGTCGCGCCTATTCATCATTGCAGAATATCGCTTATGTTAATGACTGTGAGGTGGATAAAACGGATTTATGGACTTCACAGTTATTAGACCCTCTTACGGCTCATTAAGGGGTATTTTGCATGTGAATTTTCTTTTCTTTAAAGTCCAACGTACGCAACAATTGAGGCCATTGGGTTCTGGACGAGTAGAGCCTTTCAATGCCGATTTCATGAACCAATTTTGTTCACTTTTCTCACTTCAAGGGTTATGTAAACAAGCAAATTTGTTGCCCATTAGGCTCGAAGAACGTAAAAGTGATCGTGGAAAAGCCATTGAATTTAAAAATAGTGAGGTATCATTGGGCCGTGTTGCTTTAAAAGCTCTTGAAGGAAGGGTTAGAAAGTCGCCGAAGAAATATATTTTTTTATATTTCGTTTCGTTGGAGTTGTCTGATCTGGGCTTTGAACCTTGGCCTTACGTCTAATAAGCCAACACACTACCTGCTTGACTCCGGTGACTAGTAATGGATAAAATTAACACACACATCATGGTTGTAATCTCCACTACCAAATGTTGATTTAATTGCATGAAAAGTTTCTAGAAAGAAAAATTTTAAGATTAAGTGACATAAAGTTGCCACTAATCATGGGGTTCAGAGGTTTAAACCTTACTGTTTTGGGTATATGAGAACCAACATTCTTTGTGTGATTGCTGAGACATTGCCAGAAATGGACATATCATGTCATTATATTTCATACACAATGTCACGATCCAAGCTTTATAATGTAACAGCAGCTTCATTGAAATCATAGGTTTAATCCTTGATCCTTGTTGGATCAATAAAGTCATATATATTGTATATGTACACATATACATATGTACGAGTATATGGCCTTTTTTAAATTACAACGAATGATAATAAACTGTTTTATTCTTCACATTAATTTTATGTTCTTGTTTAATTTTGTAGCCTGAGGTCATTATTAAGTGTTTTATCTGTCAATGAAATATTTGCAATTGCAATAATAAATCAGTTTTATATGCCAACAAATTACAGCAAAATTTTTCCTTTTTTTTTCCTTTTCGATTTATTTACTGCGATTTGATGTGGTGTTGGATGTTTACCTTGATTTCCTTTCATTTTGAATTTTTTTTTCGCTATTTTTCCTGATATTTTTAGTTTCGAAATAAAATTCTCGGATTGTCATAATATGATTAAAATGCTCAAATACCAGTAAAAAAACATACACATATATGCACACATGAGGTTTTTATTCATTTACATAGTATTTACACATTGTATATGGATATGTATACATACATATATGTATTTGTATTGGTGATGAGTATTTTAATATTCAAATGGAATTCTTGTTAAATCTGCTGCTGTTAATGACAACAACAACAACAATAAAAAATAAAAGCGATAATGATGTTGGTTGCTGAGATGGTGGTATTGAATGCGTGTGTGTGTGTGTCTCTCTCTCACTTTTTTTCTACCATTAACATTTCCGTCTATATTTGGAATTCATTTAAAACCGCGCGCGTTTAAAAATAGAAAAAAAAAACGTTTTTGAAATGAATTTTCGCCATAACGATACTCTCGGTTTTTCTCTCTCAACATTTTGGCCAAAACAAATATTTGCTTTCAGTTTACGTTTTTTGGTTAAAAACTAAAATTTTTTGGTTTTTCTATTAGAAATGTGTGTACGTGTGTTAAGCATATGCATGCACGGGAACGTATAAATGTTCGTTCTCGGTTTCTATTTGTGCGGCCTTTGCCATGTTAAGCCATTTACAATTCGGGTAATTTTGGCAATATTTGCTTAATGATACCAAAAAAAAAAAGAAAATGTTGTTAAAAACCAATTAAAAGACGTGACTTGATTATGAAACATTTGATGGTTATAACGAAATAAAACGGGGGAAAAAAAACTAACGAAATAACGAGCGAATTTGGTGTGGCTTGTTTGACGTTAGGCATTTCCAAGGGTCGTTTTATATCAACTGTTATATTTAAGTTAAGGTAAAACAGAGGCACAAAAAACTACAATTCTATACATATGTAGATATCCAAAACATAGCTACTCTGTTGATGGCTGGAGCCTATTAAACAGTGCCAAGTTCTTTAGACATTCTCGTCTCAATAATATTCTGTTAAATGTTTTGAAAGTAACTGATTACAACGAAATATATTTTAGAATCTATCGTTCGAAGTCGGCGTTAAAAGCGTATGTACCGCCATTCATCAATAAAATTAACACACACCACATGAGTGCTGTGAGCAATTATGACTCAATACTCACTGAATTCCACAAAGCGTTTCCATTTCGTTACTCGGTATTCTTCGTGTTTTCATGTTTTGTTGCAGTCTCAGTAATAAATTCAGCTGACTTTCTCGCTACACAGTAGGCATGCTCACCTATTCGCTTGTAACTATTACTGCCAACACTCTGCAACATCGGTGCTATGAGGCTGCATTTGGAGTCAATGCTAGAACACTGTGCTATTTTTCAGATATGTGATCTAGAAAGGCTTCCGGATTGTAGGGTAGTGATATACATCTCAGACCACATGAATCCTAAATTGGTTTTCGACAGAAATATCGAACTTGCGTTCCATGTGGATAGAGGACTTTAGGTGAGTGTTGTATTATTTCCGGGTTCCTCAAGTGGATACAAATGGAATACAGCTGTACGAGTGAAAATCTATGGGTAAATGACCAGCTGTCTTGTCTTTCAAGCTGAGGTTCATAAAATTTCAGAGTGTATTGATAAATCATCATCGCATTCCTCTTCATACTCATGCATCATCAGCACACTCAAACATTATCATTCTACAACCTACAGGCGGTATGAAAGCTGCGTGCTTTGATGATGTTTAATAATTCTGCTAGACCGACTTTTACTTTGGAATGCCTGGCACCGACATTGCTAATGGAAAGACTGTATTGATCCAGAGCCATATAGTGGGATTAATGGAACAAGATCGATAGAAGATCGTTGGGAAAATAACTCAGGGTAGCTTATGAGAAAGGCGCCTAGCAAGGCCAAACAATTTCCCCTGTGGAGAAAGACCATATAAATTACGGAAGGGGATTGATAAGATACTTGGAGTAATATTTCGTAATATTTCATTCCAATAGGTTACGTCCCTTGGTTAAAACGTCGTGCAATTTCAGTATGGAAGAGAGCGAAACCACAGGACATATTTTATGCAATTACGATGCTCTGACTAGTTGCGGGAAAAATTATAACTCTTCTCAGCGAAGATTTACTGGATTCCATTCGAAAAGAGCAGTCGCTGATGTTTGGACACTGCTTACGTATAATTTAAGTGCCAAGCAACAAAGCATTCTATGAATTCGAACCTGACGTAAGAAGTGGCTCTGCCAGACTTGCCTGTGATATTCGTTGTTAATATTATACTTTCTACGTAGTGGATGGAAGAGACATATCATGAAGGAGGGTTGAAATAAAAATAAAGAATTAAAATTTTGATTACAATCGATTACAACTTGAAATTCTTGCCTCGACCGCCATTTGTTTAGTATACTGCAAACCAGTTAAAGTTTTTCACTGGTTAGTCCTAGGAGTTTTAGACCTATTGGGTTATGCACTTACTTAATTAATTACAGATTATAACTCTTTAGTATGGATTACAACCTAGATTCTTACACCACTCAGGTTGTGTGTGTTAATTTTATTCAAATGTGAGGGAACCTACAGTTTAAAGTCGACTCCAAACGACGGGTTTTTTGAGAAACTTTTCATGTCAATTTTAAGTTTTGAAGCTCGTTTTCATCTTGGTGTGTACGTTAATACACAAAATTATCGTATTGGGGCTCAGAAAACCCAGATGTGGTCTTACAAAAGTCAATGCACCTCTTACGAGTGTCTGTTCGGTGCGGCTTGTGGAGTGGAGGCAGCATTGGCCCATTTTTCTTTGAAAATGAAGACGGCGCAACCATTACTGTCAATGGAGACACCTATCGCACTATAATATTCGCTTTTTTGTACCCGCTCTTCATGGTATTGATGTGAACGATGTTTGGTTTCAACAGGATGGTGCAATTTGCCACACATCTCATGCCACAATCGTTTTATTGCGTCAAACGTTTGATGGCCGTTTAATTAGCCTAAATGGCAATGTCAATAGGCCGCTAAGAAGTTGCGATTTCACACGGTTGGACCATTTTCTGAGGAGCGCCGTTAAAGAAAAGTTTTATATTGAGAAACCAGAAACAATTATGCATTTTAAGGCCAACATTCGTAATGCCATGGTCGAAAAAGTGAACGAAAATTGGTCCTATCTGAATGAGTTACTGTGAGGCCAGCCGTGGCAGTCATCTGAATGAAATAATATTCCATTTTTAATCGGAACAATTGTATTTCACACCAAATAAATAAATTTGGTTTTTGTTAGCATTACATTTTTAAATTTAAACTTTTAAATGGTTCACCCTATACAAACAAGTGAGAAATGTTAACAAGTTATGAATAATAATGTGGCTTGAAACAAGCCTAAAACTTAAATCGTTTTCTGTTTATGTGGCAAATATCAAGGAAAATAGTTTTAAGAGTTTAAACGTGACATATTCATGGCTTTTCACCACTACAATCGCAGTTGCAAAATAAAATTTATTCCGTTTCTTACTTAAAGCACTCATACGATCCGTGTTATTTACACGCTCTCCTGTTTTCATAGAAATTACCAGACTTTTGCATTGATATTCATTAAGTTGTTGTTGCAGGTTTTTTGTTTTTATTACATTCTTGTTCGTGTTCCTGTTCGTGTTCGTGTTTTCCGCCATGTTCCATTTTAATATTTAAGTGTTGATATATTTAATGAAAGAAAGTAAAAAAGAAACAACAAATCCTGCTTGTTCATATCATTCTTTCCCCTTTCCCTTTTCCCTTTTTTAATGTTGTTGTTCACCTGTGCACAAACAACATAGCATTCTTGATGATGATGATTTCGTCATCATTTATTTATAAAATTTTCAATATAAAATTTTGTTCTTGCTGTTGGTGTTGCCGTTTGCTGGCATTTTTCTCTAGTCATTCCTAGTGTTCCTTTCTTTCTTGGCTGTTTCATGTTCATTTTCACTTAACATTTGTGTTTAGTGTGCAGAACACATACACATAACATACACATACACATACACATACTAAAATTAAAGAAGAAATAATAATGAGTGTTTTCTATCCTACAAGAATGAAAATGAGAGACAGATGGAGGGAGAGTAAGCTAGATAGAGAATGAGAAATGAAGTAATAGTTGTAGTATTTTATGTATCCTTGTTTTAAATATTTAAATTTTCATTTAAATAGAAAGTTTTTATATTTTTCTTCAACAATTTATGCTATTTGTTGTGGAGACTGTTAGGAACAAAGCGAGAGAGAGAGAGAGAGAAAGAGAGCGGGAGTGAACCTGCATGTAAGAGTCTAGTTGTGACATTTTTAACACAGCTTTTGCTGACAACATACAATTCAATATTGGTTTGCTCAGTTTTCTTTAAGTAATAAATGTCCCAACTTCGGGCGAATGTTAAAAAGGTTTTTTTTTAAATGGATTTGAAAATTTTTAATGCCAATGAACACACAAATATATATATACAAATTTTAATATTTTATATAGAAATTCTCCTTAAAAGTCCTTCAAATTCAACTTTTTTTTGTTTCTAATAGTTTATGCAGCATTTTCAAGGTGCAAAATATATTCTTACATTATAAAAAAAGTTTTTTTTTTCTAATGTCGAATTTCAGGTCAATAAAATATTTCTTTTGGCTTTCAATTTGTCCAAAAGTGTCAACTGTTCATTGAAGCTGAACCCATATTCACGGGATGGCTCTTGAAGCAATGCACAGTAGTATTGTGGTGTGAAATAGTTTGACAATTAATTATCTTTATTTAACTTTAGTAAGGATCAGAAATTTTTATGAAATTTTGAATATAAGTGAATCAATAATATTGATATTTCACTACTCTGATTCACTCATACTCACTACAACGTTTATGAGTATGAGTACATTGAGTATGAGTACAACTTTGACATCAAACTCATACCATTCGAAATATGTTTGATTCATATGCCTACTCATTCAGATTCATAACTTTAGAAAAATTCTTTTAATACTCATAAATGATTCGAGTGATTTGAATCATTCATCAAAATTTACAGTCTTAGTTGTTGTTGCATTTACAAAAAAAGAAAAGAGACAGAGCAGCAAGCAGAGTAAACACACAACCATTTCGTGAGTATTTTAGTGTTCGTAGGCGAATCATACTTATTTTGTGCCTCGTGTATATGTTGAGTTATGGAGAGTCGAAGTCAACAACACCTTGCGTATTGTTAAGTATGAATATGACGAGTACTTCAAACTTTGAATATCAGTAGAGGCTGCATGATATTACAATAAGTATGAATGTGTATAAGTATCAGAAATTATGAGTATGATTCGATTCTACTCATCCTTTTTGAATACTCATTGCTGACCTCTGATGAGTACTTCAAACTTTGAATATGAGTAGTATGAGTATAATATTAAAATAAGTATAAGTATCAGAAATTATGAGTATGATTCGATTCTACTGATCTCTGGTCAGGATTGTAACCTAACTTCTTATGCCATCCGTGTGTGTGTTAATTTTATTCATGATTGGCGGAACCTATAATTTAATGTCGACTTCGATCTGCTTTTTATGCCAAATATTTACTCTCAGCACTGTTAACAAACAACTGATAAAATTTTTTTCTTTGAGATGTCAGAGCAGAGGTCTGAACTAACGAGCTTACAGTCAGTAAGCAGACTACATTTTAGAATACAGGGACTACTCATTAGAATTTTAATGGTTTTCAACTATTTAGATGTTGTGATTTTGACTTGGATGAAAAATATCAATTAGATCAGCCAAAAAAGAGTTGGATTATGAATACTATTCTCAAATTCACGCCATTCATGTATAGAGTTAACACACACTACATAAGTGGTGCTAGAAGTTAGGTCTTAATCCAGACTGGAGAGTTGTAATGACCAATAATGTGTGCTTATACCGGAGGAAACTTGCACAAAAGGAAGCCTGAAAATCTAATCATCTTGAAGTTGATCATTTTAAACTTGAGAAACTAAAGAAAAATTAAATGAAATTAAACTCTCGTTTTGCAGTTAATAAATCCATATGAATGGGTGCCCTGGTAGTCTAGTGGGTAGTGTGCTAGACTATTAGCGTGAGGGTCGTGGGTTCGATTCCCACCAGAGGCTCTGGTCTGTGACACTACACCGAGCACATAGTCAAGTTACTTCGCTCGTATATAATTAGGATATAATTTGTAATTGTATTGTAATAAATAAATAAATAAATAAATAAATAATAAACCCATATGAAGTGGAAGGAAATGTTATTGTTTTGGCAATTTCACACAAAGAAAATTTTTTTTTTTATTTAAAATCGCCATAAAAAGAGAAATCTTTTGAATCTTTTAAACTCCAAATATTAGACAAACACTGACAATGTATTGTATATTGTCTCACTAACACCGAATTTGGCGAAAATTTATAAAAAAAAGGAAAACAGTAACACACACCGACAATGGTAACCATCTTGATAAAAGTGTCTGAAAAATATAAAATTTTGCCACCAAACTAAAGCGGATGTTAAATATTTTCCTACACGCACCTACCACACACACACATGCATACTGAAGACTGTATACAATCTTCTGTATATAATCTTCATATTGTGTTTAAAAGGTGTGGATTATTGTTCTCTCTTCCGTTCGATACAACAACAATAACAACGTTCACAAATACAATAACAAATAGTTGTTGTATTATTATTATTATGAGAATTAGTATGTAAAGCTTTAAATCATTTTTTTTTAAACATTTTCATTCATTCCGCAGTCTACAGAAATAGTAATAAAAACAACAACAACAACAACAGAAAAAAAACTGGTTTATTTGACAAGGTTTGCAAAACTTTATTTTAAAACACCAACACCAACACCAACAAACACAAACACCAGCAAAATACAAATACTTGTATGGTGTATCAACAACAACAACAATTGCATTTAATATATGATATCAGCAAAAACCAAAAAAAAACAACAAATAAAAAAACAAGAAGAAGAAAAAAATTCTACAATTTATGCCGCACTTGACTAACCAAGCGCAGATTTAATTGTAATTGGATTTTTCTCTGATTGCTGTTGTTGTTGTTGTTGTAGTTGTTGTTGTTATTATTGTTATTGCTTTAATGTTGCCATTGCTTGTTGTACGATTGCTGTTATTTCCAGCTTATTATGAGAACATATAAATAAATGCGTCTCTCGCTCTAGCATTCTCTCCCGCTCTCTCTCTCTCTTCTTAGTATCTGCTACTGTGCTTGAGAATGTGTGTGCCTTATTGAAAAGCAGGGATGGAAGTAAACAAATTATTTTCGTTAGATTGGAACGTTTATATATGTTCCAATCTCTCCTAGGATGAGCCTAAGGTCTCAATAAATATAAATATATTCGGATTTCGCTCAAGATTTTCTTCATTGAAGTTACTGTCGAATCATTTAGGCTTTACGGCTACTCAATATAAACGTTATTTGCCCATTGTAAAGTATATTCAAACTACAGGCAATTTTGATGTTTTTCTTCATAGAGGATGGGTTTTTAATTTGCCTTTTCACATCGCATAGTGTTTGAGATGATATTTGGCTAGGAAATGCACAGAATTCTTTGCAGGATTTGATTTACAAGGAAACACATGGGTGCCTATCACGTATTAGCATTTCCGAGCAGCATCCTGAGTTGGCTATAGACTTAAAGGAGACATTGTAGGGATACCCTATAAATTTGGAGAGGAGTACAACAGATTGTATTGCCTCAGTGCCAAGGCACTACTCCACGAAATTTATAAAAAATAATCATGCGATTCTTACTGTGATCTGGATAGAGGATATACATGTATACGTACATAAGTACATACATAATTGGTTATTACAATCCCTCAGTCAGGATTACGAACTAGTTTCTCACACCACTTATGTTGTGTTTGTTAATTTTATCCACCAGCGGCGTGACCTTTAGTTTAAAGTCGACTCCGAACGACAGATTTTTGAGAAACTTTTCATGGCCAATTTATTTACTCTCATAGGTTTTGCCAGAAATTTGTTGAGAGGAAGTCGTCGAAGAAATGTTTCTTCATATTTCGTTTTGTTGGAGATGTCTGACCTGGAGCTTGAACCGTGTCTAATAAGGTAACACACTACCTGCTAGGCTATGGCGACTCCTATTTACCAGTCATATTGCAAAGTTCTTCTCAAAATCATAGAGTGTTCTCGTTCTGTCTAGGGGACAGCTAAGAAAACAACCTGTCTGGAAACAGTGGTCTCCATAAATCATGTGTTTCTTGACGTTAAGTCATGTGGCATTTAAAGCTATGTTCCCACATGAAGCTGAAATGTTTTTAATTATTCGAAACTGTGATGCCACTAGCGCTTTGTTATTATTTTTTTTTTTTTTTTGTTTTGACTGTCTTCCGATAGTTGCAACAGTTTGAACAATTTAAACATTTCTCTGAGTCTAATCGACCAGAGCGAGGTGCATCTTTACTAATGAAATTTCAAGAATAAAATTAAGCAGCTTCTCCATAACATTCTTAGAAATTTTCATCATATATTTGCATCATTTTCTTATAGCAGAGGGTCGTCACGCATTTTTGTTTCTTCGATTCACCTGAAATCATTATAATTATCGTTACAGAAAGGTAATCTAAAATGTCTCCCTTCAAACAAGCATTCGTTTGAAAGAATCGAAATAATTTTGCCTGATTTATGGTTACCAGTGCTGATAACAATGGGTCAAGTTCGATCAGTTGTATGGTCAATAATGTGTACTTTATTTGACTTTATAGAGGGTTGTTGCATATGCGGTGTATTATTTAATTGCAAAATATTCTCTAATCTTAGGCCTTAAGTGGCAAAGTGTACTTGCTTGCAGAATGCAAGGACATTTAACGATCCTTCAATAAAGTTTCTAATCATTTGAAGATGATATTATAACTTGTCTCAGAGGAGTGGACTAGAAGAAGTGTAGAAAGTTTGTACAAGATTGTGACTTCCTATAGAAAGTATGGTTGGCACCCTTTAAGGGTGAGCGTACAACAAGACCTTTGAATGGTCGTCTCCTCTCATTCAATCTGCCTACCTACGCAAAATATTATAAAATCCTCAAAGCTTAAATAAGTTATCTTTTTTTTCCTTTTTAAACATGCGAATCTTACGAGAAGTAATAAGTTTATCCAGCTCTGCCTCGATTATGTAATAGTTTAGAGTCATTGTTCCATTGTGCAGATAATACTAGCAATGTGTGTTATTGTTGTTGGTCTTGTTGTATAATGTTGTTACTAATAATGTTGTTGTAGTGATTGTTGTTGTTATTGTTGCTGTTAAAGCCATTGTTACTATTTATTGCCATGATAATAAATCTCATTGTAAAGTTGCCAGCATTAAATGTGATTTGTTTTCTTGATTCTTTTTGCAGTAGCAGACAGCAGCAACAAAAATACGTAACAGAAAAAAAATTAAAATTCTTGCAGATTTTTCTTTCAAATTATCGTCTAGTTTTTGCCATATTCATTTACTCCGTAATAAATTAGAGATTGTAAAACATTGTATTTAAAATGGAATAATTTTTCACGTTTAAATTTGTAAGACATGCCGTAGCAATTAATAGGAATTTTAAAATTTAGAAATAAATGCGGTTTTCAATTGAAATTGATACAAAATATTTTTGAACATGAAATTTAATTATTAATTATTGATTTATTTTATATAATAATAAATAATTTAATTTAACATCAAATCGATTAGAGAATATATTCCAGTTTTTAGACAGCATAAGCAACAACCCCCAATAAAGTCAAATGAATTACACATTATTGATCATACAAAGGTCGAGCTTGACTCATTGTTATCAGCACTGGTAACCATAAATCAAGCAAAATTAATTCGATTCTATCAAACGAATTCTTGTTTGAAGGGAGACATTTTTGGTTACCTTCCTGTATCGATAATTTTAATGATTTGAGGTGAATCGAAGGAACAAAAATGTGTGACACACTTCTGTTATAAGAAAATGATACAAATATATGATGAAATTCTCTAAGAATATTATGGAGAAGCTGTTTAATTTTATTCTTAAAATTTCATTCCTAAAGGTGCATCTCACTCACAAATAAAATTTCCATGAAAAGTTTTTCAAAAATGTGGCTTTCGGAGTTAACTTTGAACTGTAGGTACTGCCACTCATGGATAAAATTAACACGCACAACATGGGTAATTTGACTGTGATTAATAGAACCGAATGGAGCAATCGGATGCTCCATAGTCTTTTAAGTGAAGGACTTGGAGGTAAGGGAATTAAGAGAACTGAGCAGGCAAATGGGCTTACCAGGAAAGAAGTTTCCATATTAATTTCAGAAGCTTTCTACAGATTGATAAGAGCAGTTTGAAATGATATGCTTAACGAGAGGAGGTAGAAAAAGATGGGTTTAAGATAGTCCAAACTTTTGTTAGGAAATTATTGGACGAAAGGATTTCAATCGTGCACCAGATCAACTGGCCTCTGACAGGGTATTGTAGACATAATGAATGAACATTTGTACAGAATGTCAATAACTTCCAGCCTAATACTTAGATTCTGTGGTTCTGTGTGTTATTAGTCGTTGGATTACATATTTGGACCGCGTGTTGTATGAAACCATTTCCAAACAAAACAACTGAGCTCTTTTTAAGTAATTGGCAAGGAGTCTTTATACTTCAAGTAAAATCTGTTGTGTAAGCAGTTTTATTGTACAGATATTGGATTGCCTTTTGGCTACATCAGACAGAAAATCAGTTTCTAGATCGAATCCTTAATTCGCCGTCATAGGTGAATTTGGACAAAATTCAGACAAAATTTCCAATTTCTCATATTTTTTTTTTGGGGAAGGGCTAAATCCAGAACTACAATTCGTTAGAAGAATTTTAAGCTTCTGAAGATTATTTTTCGTTGTAAATGTATAAATATTTCTTTTAAAATTTATTTTCATATTAAATGCAATGAAAGTCCCACGTACAAAACTTATTCCATTTAAATTTTCGTTGGAGAAACATGAAATAATTAAATATTCGCTCTTTCAGTATCTCTTTAATCCCACCTATGATTGTTTGTCCTCTTAAGCGCTTTAAAATTTAATTAAAAATTATTTCCCTTTCTTTCTCTCTCTTTACACTTAAAATGTAAATTAAGTGGAATAACAACTTTATTAACCGACAACAATAACAACAGCAGCAACAACAGCAGCAACAACAACAACAACTATAACAATTGGCCCTTAAATGAAAGATATGTTCAACTACTTTTGGCCCCAAAATGAATTATGGTCCACAACAACGAAAGTAAAGCATCATCGTCATCAACAACATCTTCATAATCATTTGCATCCTCTGCTACAGCAACAACCATACAACAGTAATTCTAGGCAATAACAGCAACAACCATACAACAAATTAACTTTTAGAATATAGATTGGAATTACAACCAACCGACACTATTAAGAGCGAAAGAGCGGGGGAGGGATAGAGGTATAGCATGAAAGGGAGAGATATTATATTACATTTGTAAAGCCACACAAACTAAAATGAATTTCCATTACAAATTGCCAACGATAATAACGATCATAATGATGATAATGATGTTATATACACACACACATATAAATACACATACACACACATAAGTTATAAGTGCGGGAGTTGAATTACAAACCGTCAAATAGAAAATGAAATAATCGCAACGCATTGCAACACTGTAACAGATACAGTAAGAGAAATAACCAAGAGTGATTACAATATAAAAGAGCACAGTTATTTGTTTAAAGGTTAAAGGTCACGGTAATTAAAGTTCTTACTACAATTGTTTCACTACGAATTAAATTGTGATGTGTATGCATAGATTGAAAGGTATTTAGGATTGGATGTTGGAGTGGATGCCCAAAGAATCATGCTTAATTTATAAGCATTGGTGCCTTCTAAGTGAAAATCTAAGCTATTGATGCTCAGGATCATTACAATGAAAGTCGATACGCATAAGAATGGGAATCACTTGAGGTATGAACAGCCAACTTGAAGATCTAAACTCTGCCTACGTTATCTGGTAATTCGCCCACAACTTTTTCGGATAGCCTGCCAAAAGGCATCAAATAGATCGGCCGGATTGAAACATCGGAAACTTTTCTATGTTCATAGGCAATAACGAAAATGTTAAAAATTTCACATACCCAGAAGGAATCGTATCCGAAAACGCCAGCTTACGAGAAAATGCTACGAGCAGCAAAAAAAAAATGGTTTTGTGGCATTACAAATGGTGTGGCAATCATTTGCAAAACAATACTCGAAACTAAGTTGCGGTGTTTTTACTTGTAATGTAAAATCTACGCTCCTATACCATTGTGGACCCCGGAACTTTGTTGCAAATAATATGCATTCACAGCAAGCTTTTGTCAATCACAATAATTGCGAAATATATCAAAAATATTCTTGTCGAATATTGCTAAGATTTGATGCCAGAATTATATACAAAATGGCGATTAGTTGGAACTTTTAAGGCACCAGAAATCACCGTAGTTAAGTGGATAGTGTGTTGGCCTATTACATGTAAGGCCTCGGTTTAAACCACGGGTCAAACATTAAAACGAAAATATGACAAAATATATCTCCGGCGACTTCTTCTCAGCAGATTTCTGGCAAAAACTCTGAGAGTAAATGAAAACTTGCCATGAAAAGTTTCTCAAAAAGAAAAAAAAAATCTGTAGTTCGGAATCGACTTTAAACCATAGGTCCCGTCACTCATGTATAAAATTAACACACACAACAGAAGTGGTGTGAGAAGCTGGTCGTAATTCTAACTAAAAGGTTGTAATGTAATACATAATTGGTGTATGTATGTACGTAAAGCACCAGAAGGCGAGGAAGAACTGCCTACTCCTGAGGATATTGTTGCAAGCCAGAGGTTGCGATACTGGTCTGACTAAGTTCGCATTAAACCGACGTCCAAGTTAGTGTGGAAGTATTTTGTTGCAGCTCTTTTGTCAACCTGCAGCCATGGTAATGAAACGACCATATACTATAGGAAGCAAATGAATCCATGTTTGCATGCCATTGAAATAACAAAACAAATGACACCTGACTACCCTGCTAACTAACGAATATGTGTGATATGTACTTGGGCCCAGAAGAAAAAAAACAAAGTCTCTTGAACATCACAGTCTGTAGGATATCCTAGTTTTAAGGGATTTAAAATGAGCACAACAGAAGTAAAAGTTTGGCAACTACTTGTTGGAATTATTAAACATCACGACATAAATAATTGCTCTTTAGAACCCTTCAGTCAGAATTGCGACCTAGTTTTTCACACCACTTAGGTTGTGTGTGTTAATTTTATAAACGAATGGCGGGACCTACAGTTTAAAGTCGACTTCGAAAGATAGATTTTTTGGAGAAACTTTGCCTGACAGTTTTATTTTACTGCCAGAGTTTATGTCAGAAATCGGCTGAGAGGAAGTTGTCGAAAAAAATATTTCTTCATATTTCGTTTTGTTTGAGATGTCTGAGCTGGGATGTAAACCATGAGCTCTTGTCTAAGACGATAATACGCTAGAATACTGCGAATGACCTGGACTTTGAACAATGGCCTCACATCTAAACATCATTGCATAGATTAATAACGAAACTATTGAGTGAGACTACTTAACTCGCGAGTTCACTTCTCACCGGCTTGCTATGCCTTGCAAATATACTTTTCTGTTATCTCACAACGTGTCTAGGAAGGAACTAGCTGAAATTTCTTATTTATCGGCAATTAAGCGGCACAATAATGGACTTACCACACATTCCCTTCTCTTAGCGTGCATTTAAAAAAAAATAATAAAAAAAAGAATATTTTAAGTGGATGAATCAACAAAAAAAAAAACGGAAAAACCTACTTTTATCTGGAGAGCATTATTTTTACAGTTAAAGGAAAAAAAACACAAAATCCAAATTACCAACAACAACAACAACAACCACAGAACATATTGCCATACATTGCTCTTTTCAAAAATTTGTTGGATTCCATGCAACAGCAATTGTTCACGTAACAGCACAGTTGGGGTAGAAACATAAGCAGCCATAACAGTAGCAATGGTTGTGGCATGTAAAAGTGCATCATCTCGTGCATTAATACTACTGCTGTGTGGCCACAAAATAAAAAAATAAAAAACTCATACAACTTCACTTGATTGTAATGAAACTTGAGAACAGAGATGGAGATAGAAATGATGATGATGATGTTCATATGAGTGTAACAAAAAATAAAAAAAAAATAAAAAAAAATACAAAACACGTACCATCATATGGTGCTGCTGATGCTGCTGCCGCTCTTGTCATAACAATAGTGTTAAACGAAAATGGCTAAAACGTATAGAGAATACAATACGACAACGATTGTAAACTGATGATGAACGTACAATTTACATAAGTTGCCAAGCGTATGTCTGTGTCTGTACTATTAGACACGTTGCAACATACAACACACAGCATGCAGCCACATCCACAGAGACAGTGTTCGTAATTGCAACAGCCAAAATAGAAGAAGAAACAAAAAAGTCTTTTTTTAACTACAATCAGTTGTTGTTAATGTTGTTGTTGTTGTTTCATTAATATAAGCTATATTGCTGTTGTTGTTGGATTTATTTTTTTCTCCTTTATTTTTTTTGGAAGATTTTTTAAGTCTGGGAAAATGCATTGTAACCGAGGCTGCATTATTTTATAATCCACAAAATTAGAAATGAAAGACAGTCTATGATACGTAAGAAGTATATCGTGTTAGAAAGTCTATGAAATGTTATTAAAAAACCGTGTGATTAATTAAACTCAAAAAAAAAAAATAACACAATGGTTCTAATCCAAGATAAAACCATATTTTATTAAAGGGACTTAATCATGGTACTTAAACTAAAACAAGCCATTCAACTCTTCTACTTCTATCCAAGTAAAGAAACACAATGAAGGTGTAACAATTCCAGTGCAGAACGGTGGACATACCCACTTACCTACCTAATTGATCAATGCAATCATTTAGTCAGGATTACAACCTTGCTAAACACACGACCCTAGTGGTACGTAGTTATTCTTATGCACGACTGGCGGGAGGCTATAGATTAACCTGGACCGACTTTTAATGATGGCTTTGAGAAACTTTTGAAGGCAATTTTATTTACAGAGTTTCGAATTTTTACCAGAAAACTGCTGAGAGAAAGTCGTCGAGAGAAATATTTTTTTTCAATTTCCGTTTTGTTTGAAATGTTTAAGCTGGGATTTGAACCACGAGCTCTTATCTAAGAAGATAACACATTATTTACTAGACTACAGCGAATTTACAGTGGACAGCAAAAGTCTTACATAAAACAAGAGAAAAATAATTAAAAGTTTCAGATGACTCCATAGGTATACCCAAGGAGAGCACTGAGTAAATTTAAAATTCAAAGGCCTAATATATGAAAATGTTATGTCTTGTATTTAGTACAATATCCCTTAATATCAAGCACTCCATTTAAGCCATTTGGAATTGAATGTACAAGTATTGTTTAGGGTTTTCTGGTGGCACCATGAGTAAGTTTTTCGGTTGACTTTTGTTTGAGGTTTAGCGATTACGTAGCCGTTCTTTCAAATGATCTCCTAAATACTCTCTTGAAGTCATATCGGGACTTTGTGCAAGTGTATTAAGCCTGTGAGGACCTTTTTTTGTTTTCAAAATATATTGCTGCACTAAGTCTTTTGCTGTCCACTGTATATCAGCGAAAATAGCATGGAGGTCATGATGGTACCTGAACAAGATTTGAATCACTTGGAAGAGTTCATAACACAGTCAAACGAAATACCACGATTAGAAGAAAAGTCCCTGAAGAAGCTAAGAACAGTATAATCACGAAATAATAATAAATGAAAAATAATACCAAATGGAAGTTTCGAGAAGTGATGTTGTGATGATGGAAGAGACGATAGGAAGCAAACCTATTCTATGGCAACAGAGAGCTACGAAAGATTTCTATCTCCACCAAAAGAAAAACAACTTTTGTCGAAAGTCGACAACAAATGACTGAAAAGCTATAGGTTTGAGTGTGTAGATATGACTGAACCTCCAGGAATATGCTTGCAGTAAGACTATCAAGGTTTTGAACGCCGTGTGCAATGCCAAAATTGGTATTAAGTTGCCAGAATTTTATATCTGCTAGCATTGGTATGGGAAAGTACGCCAAAAGTATATACAACAGAAATTGGGCATAAAATTTACGACACAGATGTTTAAGTGCATGTGATAAGTACTACGCTATATCCCTTAAAGTAGTGAACGAACTGTGTGGGCTAAACGATCGGGCAATGGGAAATCTAGGAGCCCTTCTATATACTATGCGTTTAGTCTCTGTTAATAGGGTGAAACACTTCCTAATGATCGGTTAAATTATAAACTAATGCTGAATATATTGTGTAAGGAACATTAAATCGTGGTAGTTAAAGTGATATTGATACGACAGGTTTCCCCAACACATCCGTTGTTACCCAACGGTGACTCAATTGAAAAACACTTTCACTCTTCGAAGAGTCTAGCATTCGATTCGTTTGTCTTCATATCTACTTTCTTGCATACTTAATGGATCATTACAATCCTTTAGTCGGGATTATGATCTAGCTTCTCACACCACTCATGTTGCATGTGTTAATTTTGAGAACGAGTGCTGGTATCTACAATTTAAAGTCGCCGACAAACCAAAGATTTTTGAGAAACTTTTCATGGCAAATTTAGTTTATTTTCAGAGTTTTTGCCAGAAGGAAGTTTTGCTGAGATTAAGTTGTAAACAAAAGTTTCACATTTCTCAATCGATGGTAATGTCCGCAAGCGGATTGCGGATTTTGCCTGCAATTGACAATTATTAACTGGATGGTACATGGTTTCAACAAAACAGTGCCACAATTCACATAATACCACCCATTTTAGCAGTTTGCATGCAAAATTTTCCAGGAAGAAAATTTTACATTTTGGATATCAATTGAAGGCGTTAGACTTTCTTTGTGGGCCTACATCAAAAACCATGTCTAAGCGGATTACGCTGGATCATTTGAACACACACTGGTGAAGTAATTCAGGAAACTATCTGATAAAGTGGTCGGGACATAATACATAATTGGTCATTACAATCCTTCAGGCAGGATTACGTCCTAGCTTCTCATATCACTTATGTTGTGTGTGTTCGTTTTATGCATGAGAGGCGGGATCTAATTACAAGTTTAAAGTCGATTCCGAACGACAGATTTTTTTTGAGAAACTTTTCATTGCAATTTTTATTTACTCTCAGTGTTTTTGCTAGAAATCTGCTGAGAGGAAGTTGTCGAAGAAATATTTTTTCAGATTTTGTTTTGTCTGAGACGTCTGATCTGGGGTTTGAAGCGTGGCCTCACATCGAAAAAGCCAACACATTACCGACTTTAATTCCGACCGAAAATCTTTTCACTGTAACATATTCATCTGTGTTTTAACGAATGAAAGCAAGCTGGCTCCTACGCAGTATAAACATTCGAATTACAGTGAACGTCAAAAGAAACTGTACACTATGGATAAAATTCTAACAATCACCAAACTCAACTTTTACCACTTAAGGAAAGTGCCCAAAAAAATTACACAATATTTCCAAATTTTTTTGTTTCAATTTTAACATCTGGCAATGAAATTTTAAAATAATAATAACGGTAATTTATTAATGTATATTTTTCTTCAATGTACAGTTTCTTTTGACGCTCACTGTAAATACTCAGGCAGTGTTTAGCCTCTTTGTTTTTTCCCAAAATATTTTCCCATTTCTAACACTAAGCTTCAAATGGCTAAAGGCCATTCGCTAAGAGTTTCCAATGAAAACAAAAATCATGTTTTGAGAGTGTTATTTACAGTGGTACTCATAATTGTGTAACACAGTAGAAATGAGCCATAGTCTTTATCATTACTTTTAATCTTCCTGGTAATACTTTTTGTTTTATATTTGTAATTATCATTATTTTTTATTATTTCGTTTTATTTTTAATATTTTTATTCACACTTACTGTTTTAATTAAAAAAAATTTTTTTCCCATGCAGTGGATAGATGGAATACATACCTGCAATGAAAAGAAAAAAGAGACAAAATGTGAAAGGTTAAACATTATAAATTAATAAATTATTTTTTATTTTTTTTTGTTATACGATAGATTAAATTAAATTAATTAAATGCATAAATAATTATGTTAAACTCAATTTATGCCATCATTCATGCCATCATTTCGCTTTAATGGCACTTTAATATACCCAGTCATAGCAGCAAAAGAAAGAGAAAAAAAATTAATTTATTTAAACAAACAACAAATTAAGCAGGGAACAGTAAAAAAACAACAAGCTACTAAATTTACAATAAATAATTTATTTAAAAAGACAAACAACAACAACAACAATGTTTCAAAAGAAAAAAATGTGTCACATGGAAATTATAAAATTGTTGTGAATGGAAATGGTTTGTCAATGGAAGATTATCGTCAGAATGATTGTTAGAGAGGAAATGGAGAGAAGATAAACATCACTGTAATTGTCATTTATTAATAAAGATAATGATCATTAAATATTATAATAATTACGATAATTACTGTAACGATTATAATGCCGCTAATTTAGATTAAAAAAATATAAAAAAAACAAACAAAAATTTTTTGTTTTCTATAATAAAAACATGGTAAAACAACTGAGCTTATCTGGCTCTGCTGTCAAATGAGAGACTATGTTGATAGAAAATAATCCATTTTATAAATTAGTACATGGTCTAGTTGGTAGAGAGCTAGTCAATATGGCCACAGTAGGCTCAATTTCCACAAGAGCCTTGGATGTTTTACACAACATCGATCATAAAGGTTTAGTCACTTGAATTAATAACTGCATGCCTTTTGAACTGCCCTAGTTTTTTAATAAAAAAATCATTTTATTTTTCATCTTTTCGCTCTACACACTTTGTCCATCGCTTCTTTAAAGCATTACACATACATTCATAATTGTTCATTACAACCCTTCAGTCAGGATTACGACCCAGTTTCTCACATCACTTAAGTCGTGTGTTCTAATTTTATACATGAGAGGCGGGACCTACAGTTTAAAGTCAATTCCGAACAACAGATTTTTTTGGGAAACATTTCATGGCAATTTTATTTAGTCTACGAGTTTTTGCCAGAAATTTGCTGAGAGGAAGACGTCGAAGAAATATGTTTTGTATTTTGTTTTGGAGTTTGACCTTTTGTTTGAATCGTGGCCTCACGTCTAATAAACCAACACAGTAGCTTCTAGTCACTAAAGCATTAGCCTTCCAAAAAATGAGATTTTTTGAGTTCGTTAAAGTCAAATCTGGGTGTCCTGGTAGTCTAGTAACTAGACTCTAGTTAGTAGTGTGTAGTAGCATAAGATTCTAGTTTGTTAGGTAACAGCTACTCAGCTCATAATAATGGAAATGCTGTGATATTTCTTCAGATAATATTTATTTTATTTTATTGGTCTTTAGTCACGATTAGAACCCAGCTTCTCACATCATACATGTAGTGCATGTTACTTTTATCCATGACTAGCGGGACCTACAATTTACCATCGATTCCGAACAACAGATTTGAGAAACTTTGAGGGGCAATTTCACTTACTGTCCGAGTTTCTGCCAGAAGACTGCTGAGAGGAAGCGCCGAAAGGGATCTTGTTTTCGTATTGCGTTTTTGTTTGTCTAACAAGCCAAAACACTAAGTACAAGACCTTGACGACATGAAATATTTAAATTCTAATCAGAGCAAATAAGTGAGCACACGGTAGTCCAATTCTTGTATTCAGATGTCATCGGTCAAGTCGTAGTCATGTTCTTCAAGCCGTTGCTTTAGGTTCTATGCTATGTCTTATCACCTAGTACTTTTGTCGCATCACACTGGTACATGTCGCATCGATACTGACTAAAAGAGATGAGATTGGACATTTCTGTCGCATTCCAACGTTGATTTGGCGAAGGTTATTATTTGCCTTGTAATGTGTGTATGATAGTATCAGGGTTGTGGGTTCGATTTACATTAGAGACTCTAGTCTACTCATCGTAGTCTAGTAGGTAGTGTATTGGCCTATTAAACATAAGGTCACGGTTCAAACCCCAGGTCAGACATCTCCACTAGGACGAAATATGACCAAATAATTCTTCGGTAACGGCCTCTCAGCAGATTTATGGAAAAAACTCTGGGAGTGAATAAAATTACCATGAAAAGTTTCTCAAAAATCTGTCGGTCAGAGCCGCTACTCATGTATAAAATTAACGCACACAAGCTGAGAAGCTGGGTCGTAACCTTGACTGAAGGGTTGTAAAGACCAATTAAGTATGTTATGTATGCATGTATTCTCAGCAAAAAAAAACTTCATAAAATCTATAAAATTTCCATTCTCATTAGATGTGGGCACTTTTTAAGCAACGTTTGCTATTATTTTGTTAAACTTGGGTAGGTATGGCATGCAATTCAAAATCTTCAATTGCAAACTAAAACAGTCGGTTATCATACGGCCATAGAGCTCTAATTTGACGGTAATGGTAACGATCTTCCAGGGCCTCGTTCACAATGTGCATCAAACATGAAGTTTTTCCGGTTTTGATGGCTTTTCTGCAATTAATGCTGGGATCGCCATGCCACTTGCAGGATATTTTTGTTTGTTGACATAACTACCGAGTGTGAAATAAAAATCATACGAAAATTTTATTTGCAAAATCACCATTGAATGTTAATTTCTAAGGCATTGTGAATGGCCAGCCGATTTTAATTGTTGAGCGAGTTGGACTTTACAAATTCTAACTACAAATCACCCGTTAGATAGTCACAAATGCTTAGAAAGCTTTGAAATCAAGAAATACATACGTATTAGCCACTACAGTTTTTCAAACAGTAGCGATTTTTTTGGGAGAGAATTCATTGCGATGATGCTTAGGCTTGGCGTTATCTGTAATGCTTTTATTCCTTGCACAAGACCTAGATTTTGACGACCATCACTACTCCGTATTGGCACATTCTAATCAGCGTTTTTGTATTAAATTTCAAGCATTTTTATGCATTGTTCGGATGCATTGTTTTATGTCATTGATATGAAGGAAATACGTGAGAAAGACTTCAGTTGCCTGATCGCAGGGGATAACCTAAAAATTAATCAAAAAACTGATGCTAAATTTAATGTATATTTTGTGTATATTCTTAAAGCGTTTGTACTATTTACCTTAGCGGTTAATACTCTGCCAATAATTATGCAATAAATTTAGTTTAACGTGCATGTGTGTAACCCCAGACACATTGTGCACACATACTAAAAGGCATAATTGCGGTTTACATGGCTCGTTACAAGTAATATATTGTGTTAATTACTCTCATATTTACCTTCACCTTTTCCCACACAAACACACCTACGAACACACATAAAAGTTTGAAAGCCTTGGCTCTTAGATGACGACTCACTAGCTAACACTTCCTCTACTTATTACCACATTTATCTGAACAAATATTTCTCTTTTTTATTCTTTTGTTGTTGCTGTTTTTTTAACCAAAATGGTAAAAGAATTTCTGTGTAACAGTAAATATTACTCAAGACTTGAGTAAATTAAGACGAAATGTTAAGGGAGAAGAAAAAAGAGGAAAAAGAGAGAGAGAGAGAGAAAAGTGGTATTTTATTTGATGTTTTAGCATCTCTCTTGGGATTACACTAAACATACATTTGCTTATACAAACACATACCTACACATACCGCACACACTTACTTCTACATATTGTTTACATGTGTAAATGTAATGTAATCTAATGTAAAATTGATGTAAAAAAAATAATGTTTCCTCATCTTCTTCTTTTACTTTTACCCACATGTGCAGTAATGAGGCCGGCCTTAAGAGTATTATTCTTTTGCTTAAATTAAATTTAGTTATGCTGATTATAATATGATTATTACAGTGTAGAAATAAACATATTTTTTTTAACCAAAAACATATTAAATTTTTTTACGAATTTGATTGACTATAAAAAACAAACCTTTAAACTCGAGATTTATTAAGAGTTGTTGACTGATTGACGTATTTTTTTAAAATGATTTTTCTTTATGGTCTAGTTGACAATTTATGGTATATACAATACATATATATGTATATACATATGTATACGTAGTTGTTGTTGTTGTTGTGGTTTTATAACAACACAATTAATATTATCATTTTGAAGCATACCCATATAAACACATACTCATACAAATTTAATGCCTATCATTTAATAAAAACACAGAAACACTCTCACAACGAGGGTTGATTTAATATAAAGAAAATGTCAGAATGTAAAATTCTGACATTGTTTGTTAGCTAAGGCCCTTTCTCATTTCTCTCTAGCCTCACAAGGATTCATTGCTAAAAGAGGTGCTCATTGTTGAGGCCAAAACTGAGTAAAACCGTCTACAGGTATTACAGGCTATTGTCAAATGAAGCCCAGAGCATAATCCGGACCTTAGAGCACTTCTGAAAAGGTTTTCATGAGTTTAAAACATGTAACAGAGAATTTCTTTCATTTTGGATAAATTCTGTGGCTTGTAAATTTTTTGAAATCATTGCACGAGTGGCTGCCATTGATTTCTGAAGTTCTTCTATAGTTTTCTACATGATTTAAGGAATGTAAGGCTGTCACAAAAGCTTGTGCCCCATTTAACTTCCACTAATCAATACGTTATACGCTGTCTGTATACAGTATTTTCCAGGCATTGGATATTTTGAAACCGGTGCAATGCTCGTTGAACTTTCCTTGAAAATCTCTCTTATTTACTCGGTCAAACAGGTTGCAATTAAGTCCCTAATGAACGTGGTTTCGGCATCCGTCTTGGTCCATAAGTGCCGAGGATTACTCAGAGAAATAACAGAGCAACCAAAGGAAACTTTCTGGGACATAGTCAGGATTCAGTCAGGATTACGGCCTAGCTTCTCAAGACCACTCATGTTGTGTGTGTTAATTTTTATACATGAGTGGTGGGACCTACAGTTTAAAGACGATTCCGAAAGACAGATTTTTGAGGAACTTTTCATGGCAATTTTTTATTTACTCCCAGAGTTTTTGCCAGAAATCCGCTGAGAGGAAGTCGCCGAAGTAATATTTTTTCATATTTCGTTTTGATGTCTGACCGGGGCTAAGCATCTAATAAGCCAACACACTACCTACTAGACTACAGCGACATAGGGATATCCTTGGAAATAGCTTTACTGATAAGATGAACAGAGTCACTCCGGAACTCGTAAACTTCGTCAGGTTATAGGGCACAGATACTCCGCTTGCCTCAGTTATATTGAAAATTATCCACTCGTTTTACAGAGAAACATAATCTAGTTGACGTGCAAAGGGACACCTATGAATAAGAAGGGTATAGACTCACTTCTATCCTTAAAACGCATGGCTGTACATCGTACAATAGCGACTCTTACTGGCCAAGGTCCTTTTAGCTGGAATGCTGACAGACTAGGCATTTCGGCAAACGACCTTTGAAGGAGCTGTGTGGGCGCTGAGGAGGAGGAAGAGACTATCCTTCACATGATGTGTCAGTGCCCTGATCTTGCTATAAAAAGGTGGAGGTTTTTGACTTTTTATTTTCTGGCATACTTGACCAAGCTTTCTAACATAAATATTGTTTTGGACTATGATTGGTTTCCTCTAGGGAATGTTTGATCTGTCCTTTGAATATTGATTCTGATATCATAATCTATGCACTTAAATGCTGGCCTAAGTAGGACATAACCTAACTTTATCAAAACATTTCCAACTCAGATGACCTTTGTTCCAAAAAAATTTTTAAGTTGTCCTTTCTGCAGGTTCAGGTGGCTTCCGAAATTAATTAATTCGGAACGAGATTGAAGCCACCCAACCAGGATGTATTTATTTAGGCAGTAAAGATTGACTTGATTGCGTCAGACAGACAATCATTGGTACAAAGCATATGAAATAAATCTAATGATGCAAAATACACAAGTTGTTGCTGCTGTTGTCAAGAAATTCTACAGAGCAATAGGCTTTCTAACGGCAATGTGAAGATATTCACGGATTTATAAATCTCAGATATCAAAATATAAGGAGGATTCTGAGGAGGATTTTTACATTAAAAAAAAACTTTTTCTTTTACTTAAAATTTTTATTTACGATACAAACACCCAAAATAAAAGCTATTAAACTTTTTTGAAAATATTTTACTTGAAAACAAACATAAAAATAAAAATTCTTTGCTTGGCTGCATGACAGTCACATTTAGTGATTACTGCCCTCGCTAATGAAATAACGATAATGGCTCATATGCCGTAAAATCCTGTTTTACCGCCTCGCTACTACAAACAAACATGATGGGGAAAAATGACAAGATTTCATTTGGACGCCACATACATTCCTGTATCGTAATATACGATACAGGACGAGTGTCATACAGGGCACATGTACATATGTACGTAAAACGGATATAATAAAGTGAACTGAATTAATTAAAGTCACGATTATTAAAACAAGATGAACGTTAATTAAAAAAAACGGCAAAATAATCAAAAAACGAGTGGATAAAAAGGCTGAGAGGAAAAATGAAAAAAAAATTATTCTGCAATGAAGGCAAAATTTTTAACACACATGCAGGAGGCAAGGCAGCAAGCAAGCAAGCAGGTTCAAATTGAACTTTTGCATGCAAAAAACATGCCAACGAACCAAAAAAAAAATTGTTTAATACTGTTATTAAATTAAAACGAAGTACATTTTATAAAAAAGTTATAAAATAATCCATATTACAAAAAGAGAAACAGAAAAATTAAAATAAAATAAAAATACATCACTTTGTCACTTTTTTCTAAAAAAAAAATTGTTAAAAAAAAAAAAAAATAAACGATAACACGCCATATTTTTTTTTATCACGCTGGCATGACATGTGAAAAACAGAGTAACGTTTGAAAAAAATTTACCATAATTTTTCAATTTTTTTTTTTTGGTGTGTTGCTTATGATATTTTGAGACTGTGTTTCTTAAAAACCAAAAAAACAAAAAGAAGAAAATGTATTTGAAAATTATTTAAATGTAAGCCGTTGTATATCCTCCATACATCCACAGTGGAATGATAAATTATAGAGATTCGTTTAAAATGTCTAATAGACTTGCAACCACCAAAATGAACTCTCATAACCATGCTCAACTGCCAGGTAGGTTTCGCTCTGCCTAGACTCTTGATTAATTTTGTGTTTTTTTTTTTGTTTTTGGCTGTAGAATATGAAGACGTTTTTTAAATTTATTTTAAAAGCCATTAAAATAAAGACTTTATGAATTAAATTAAATGAAATTAATAACAACACGGGGACTGTGAAATATTGAAGAGCTTTTAAGGCTTAACTTATTAAGAAGCGTGTCAACGACAGAATCCTAGAAGAAGATAGTCAGAAAGAAATGGAAAAATTTTTTTTCAAAAGTTTACTAACAAATCTTATCTTAAATTAAAATTAATTAAAAGATTACCTTCGAAGCTAAAGACTTTAATTAAAATAAAGTATAACAAGGTTTAGCATTTAAAACCCAAAAATTTTGATAAGAACACAGGCCACAAGAGAATATGAAATATTTTTCAAACAAATTTTTATTATTTACTTATGGTTTGAATATGATGAAACGGAGTTGCTGGTGAACGTTACATATTTGGTCACTACAACCCTCCCAGTCAGGTTTACGAACAACCATTTTAACCCACTTACGTTGTGTGTGTTAATTTTATACATGAGTGGCGGGACCAACAGATTTTTGCGAAAGTTTTCCATGGCAATTTTATTCATTTATTGTTGAAGTTATTGACGCTATATCGCAAGAAAATGTCTGATAAACCGGTCGAGATCTGTCTCAAAAGCATCGACTGTTGCAACAAACCAGAGCAAATAATTTGTATTACATTTCATACATACAATGCAAAGGCCATTAAACTATGCATACATAACGTACATAATTGGTCATTACTATCCTTCAGAAATGATTATGACCTAGCTTCTCACATCACTTATGTTATTTGTGTTAATTTAATACATGAGTGGCGGGACCTTTAGTTCAAATTCGATTCCGAACGGCGTTCTTACCAGAAATCTGCTGAAAGGATGTAGCCGAAGAAATATTTTTTCATATTTCGTTACGGTGGAGATGTCTGACCTGGGGTTTGAATCGTGGCCTCACGTCTAATTAGGCAACACTTTACCTACTAGACTACAATGACTTCTACATATACATCTGTATCCAGATCGAATAATGAATTTGAAGGCTTCTGCATTAGAAGAGAGGGAAGCTATAGAAGGGAATATGCTTTAAAGAAAAGTGCGGTCTGCTTATAAAACTTTAAACCTGCTAAAGTGTTATTCAGATCTTTATACAAAGTTAGGAAGTAATAGAGAGCATTACAAGGCATATATTAATAACCATTCTAAAATTTTAACACTTCTAAATGACACGGCATGGTGTAGCAATTAAGTTCGAATGCAGGTTTCAGCATATTTTTCGAATTTTATAAATTAGCCTCCTAATCTAATCCAAATAATTTATTCTAGAAGCCATCTGTAAACTAATTTTCAATGAAGGATACCAATATTGATCAGAATACCATCAGAAGTTTCGTAAAATACATTAATTCGATAAAAAAAAAACATTGGGTGTTGGTAGGTACATTAATTGCCGTATTTAGGGCTCATAACACCCACTCGTAGTCTTACAGAAGCCAATGCACCCATTACGGGTGACTGTTTGGTGCGGCTTATAGAGCGGAAATATCATTGGCACATATTTCTTTGAAAATGAGGACGGCGCAACCATGATAAACGATTTTTTTGTACCCACTCTTAACGGTATTGATGTGAATGATGTTTTGTTTCTACGGGATGGTGCAATTTGCCACACATTTCACGTCACAATCGATTTATTGCGTCAAACGTTTGATGGCCGTTTAATTAGACAAAATGGTGATGCTTAGGGGCCGCCAAGAAGCAGCAATTTGACATCGATGGACTATTTCCCGCGGGGCGCCGTTAAAGAAGAGTGTTATGCCGACAAGTCGCCGTAGTCTAGTAGGTAGTGTGTTGGCTTATTAGACGTAAAGCTAGGGTTCGTATCCCAGGTCAGACATCAAAACGAAATATGAAAAAAAAGTATTTCTTCGGCGACTTCCTCTCAGCAGATTTCTGACAAAAACTCTGAGAGTAAATAAACCTGCCATGAAAAAGATTCTCAAAGAAAATCTGTCGTTCGGAGTCGACGTTAAACTGTAGGTCCCGCCTCTCACGTACAAAATTAACGCACACAACATGAGTGGTGTGAGAAGCTAGGCCGTAATCCTGACTGAAGAGTTGTAATGACCAATTATGTATGTAGGTATGTCTTCATGGTATTGGTGTGAACGATGTTTGGTATCAACTAGATGGTGCAACTTGCCTCACATCTCATGCCATAATCGGTTTATTGCGTCAAACGTTTGATGGCCGTTTAATTAGACGAAATGGTGATGTCTATGGGCCGCCAAGAAGCAGCAATATGACATTGTTGGGCTATTTTCTGCGGGCGCCATTAAAGAAAAGTGTTATGCCGACAAATCAGAGACAATTGAGCATTTGAAGGCCAACATTCGTGATACCATAGACGAAATACGACCCCATACACTCAAAAAGGTGCACGAAAATTGCTTCGATAAGGAAGCCATATAAATGAAATAATAAAATACCATTTCCGACCGAAACAATTGTAATATACAACTAAAAAAATAAATTTGGCAAAATTTCAAACCGATTTTGTTTTTAAATTCAAACTCTGTTTACTCCTGATGGAGATCGCAATTTAGATTTTTACTGATGTTCACTGGGAACATGATAAAGTCTCATTTGTAATCTTTTCGTGTTCGTTGAATCTTAGATTGTCACTTAAACATAAAGCCTACTGGCAGAATGGCGAGAGATCATGGATAGTAATGAAAAGCTTTCATGATTAAAATTGGATTGCATTACAATAAACTTGAGTTTTAAAATTCTATCAATAAATTGCTTGTATTATTTTTTTATTTTTCTATTTACTAATCTCTCCACCTTCTTTTTGACTTGTTTCTCTAATCTACACACTAACAGTTGCCTATAAGCCACAATTTGCATACTTTCTTGTGTTTTTCTAATACACTGCTGCTGTTTTGCTGTCGTATTGCCAACCACTTTAACTGGAGTTTTTTTTGTTTCTTTTCCATCCTAAACACTTAAGGATAATGATGCAATACATTCGTTACCTTCTCCGTGTAATATTTATGCGACAACAAAAACAATATTTTTTAAGGAACGAAAGCTTTGCTTATGGTAAAGAAGTCGTAAGTTGTCGTGTATACTCTTAAGAACGTTTGAAGGTATAAATAACTGTAAACCATCATTATAGACATAAAGAGAGGAGCTCTTGTGCCAAGATGACACGACGATAACAACTGTTTCAAGCGACAGATATGTATGTATGCTGCTTCAATAAGCAGGATAATAATGATAAGATAGGTTGATAGATAAGGGGGCAAGAACTACAAGGATGTTGTTACTGATTTACAACATTGAAATGTAGACGTACATAGATGTTGATGTAGATGTCGATGTCGATGTAGAAGTAGATGTAGACATGATTGTTAGAACTTATTGTTAAAGTGTTTGGGGGTGTGTTTAACAACATACGTTTAAAATGTGTTTGAGTGCGTTTTTCTTTTAAGATTTTCTCTCTCTCTTTGAAAGTTCATGCCAGTCAAGTTTCAAGGAATTTATAAAAAAAAGGAATCAAAAAATCGAAAAAAAACAGGATAAGGCATAAAGCAAGAGAAACCATAAAATTTGTTCGACGAATCTTTAAGGATCTCAAAAAAAGAAAACGAAAATATGTGCGCGCCACAATCTATAAATTCAATCAATGAAATTGCATTGAATTTTTATTTATGATCTCTCAAGTCCATAAATTATTTGTACCTTTTCGTTAATAATTTAATCTGCTTTTTTCTTTCTTTCTCGTTTCAATTTAATGATTTTGCAATTGTTAATTAAAATTTATTTTTAAAACCTTAAATCAATTAATTTCAATTATTTATGGTGTGATTTGATTCTTTTTTTTCTATATTTTTTTTTCTTTCTATAAATTTTTGAATTTTTATTCCTTTCAATTTAATTTATTGCTGTTGCTTCTTTCTGTTGCAACATTTGCACGTGTTGTGTTTTTATTTTGCAGACTGTTTTGCTGCTTTGCCGTACATGTAATTAATAATTTTGAAATACATTAATTAATATCAGCTCATTAGATGACATTTTAATTATAAATGGATGGCCCAAAACGTTTTGTAACCACACAACAGTTCATTCGGCATAATGATTGTAGTGATCAGATCAGGGAGCTTTAGTTTTTTATTTTCCTTTTTCCCTTAAAAAAAGATATTAAAAAGTTATTCTAATACAAATTTATATTGCTCTACATAGGCAAGGCTAGAACGAAAAACATCTCATCGGATTTAATATACAGTAAGGAAGTCGAGATTCTCTTACATACATATACATAACTTGGTCATTACAACCCTTCAGTAAGAATTATGAACCTAGTTTCTCACACCACTTATGTTGTGTGCGTTAATTTTATACATGAGCGATGTACTGTAGGTCCAGTTTAAAGTCGACTCCGAGCGACAAATTTTTAGTGACAGTTAGTGAATGAGTGAAATCGAGAGAATCGATAGAAAAGATAAGAAAGAAAAGAGGGATGTCTCCCATCCATCATACACACGGTAACATAATTTTCCGTTGATAAATACGACACTGTAGATATCCTCCTACGCAATCATTCGCATTCACAAACTAAATACGATTTACTGCCTAAAAGATTTATCAGATCCTCAGCAAAATGTCTACCTAGTTATTTATGCCCTCTTACCTTCGAACAAGGGCAGTGATATGCTATATGATCCACACTATCTTTTGCCTCTTCACATAACCTTCTTAAGACTCCTATGAAAACTCTGAACTCTCTTCTACCCATGTTTACATACATAATTGGTAATTACAACCTTTCAGTTAGGATTACGACCTAGATTCTCACACCACTTTTGTTGTGTGTGCTGATTTCAAACATGAGTGGTGGTACCTACAGTTTAAAGTCGACTCCAACGACAGATTTTTGAGGAACTCAGAGGAGTTTTTGCCAGAAATCTGTTGAGTGGCAGCCGCCGAAGGAATATTTTTTTATATTTTCGTTTTGATGTCTGACTGGGGTTTGAACCGAGATCTCGCGTCTAACAAGCCAATAAACTGCCTACTACACTACGGCGATTACTTCACCTAAACTACAGAAATAAGAAGTATCTTCCATCTGTTGATTCTGTATTTGAAAAGCCCTGTTGTTAGGACTTCTATGACAGCTCTTAACCCATGCCTAAGGTTACTTTTATACCGCTGAGTTGAGCTATGATCATAAGGAACTTGTGACCGTGCAGTCTCTCCTAGCCGAAGCTGATTGTGATGGTGACAATAAGGTTTCAATGGCAAGGTAATCAGCATCATCTAAACGCTTTATATCCGCGCTCTCTGGCCTTCAACTGTATTATATTCCATGTCTTCGATTTCAAATGAATTCACAGTTTTAAAAATCTTTCAATTATCTCCTAATATTTTTCTGTTACGAATTTAAACAATTTCTGTTTATTATTTGCAATACATTTTTTGTTTCTCGCAATTCAAAATCTTTTTGTCAATTGTTTTAGCCTATTATAGCGTATTAATGCCTTGTAAAACTTAAACGAATATCGTATAAAAAATTGCAATGGCAAGTGTGAACAAAGTATTTAAGAAACAATTTTAAAATAGTTTTAAATTAATTGTGCGCATACATTAAGCAGCTCTAATAGTGGCAGCAACAACAGCAGTAGTAGCAGCAGCAGCAACATTTAGTGGCAAATACAACACAAACTTAAAATTGAAAATAAAACTCAAACTACAAGATATTGTTGTCATTACTATGAGAATGTTTGTTAGAAAAAAATTTTTGTTTTTTGTTTTTGTTGTTATTTTTGCTTTTACCACACTTTTAACACATTATTATACATACTAAAGACAGAGTAAAACAAAATAAAACAAAAAGAATAGAAAAGAAAAATAAACTTGAGTACGAAAATAAAAAAATAATAAAAAAATAATGAAAAAAATAAAAGAAAAACTGTGTCTACTTGTGGCAAAAGTTTAAGTACCCAGTCATTTTATGCGACCCCTCTTGTCTATTTTAAGTCCACTTGGCACTTAAACTCACATTCATTCTCATACACACTCACTCACCCCTCGTTAACCCTTCTAGTGGTAATTTTTCTGTTTTTTTTTAGGTAAAAGAAAGCAGCAAAACGTTGTCTATTCTTTTATGCTTCTGTAACAAGGAAAAAAAGTATACAAATGGAGACCAAGATAACCTTTAACTATGGACTCTTCATAAAAGTCCCCTGTTTAAATATTGGTGAGGGTAAAAATAAGTTTCTTTAAAGTGAAATTAAATTAAAACAAGAAATCTGTTGTTAGTCGACGTGGTCTAGTAGGTGGTGTGTTGGCTTATTGGACATGAGGCCTCTGTTCAAGCCCCATGTCAGGCATCTCCAACTGAACGAAATATAAAAAAATATTTCTTCGGCGACTTCCTCTCAGCAGATTTCTGGCCAAAACTCTTGAGAGTAAATAAAATTACCATGAAAAGTTTCTCAAAATTCTGTCGTTCGGAGTCGATTTTAAACTGTAGGTCCCGCCACTCATGTATAAAAAAAAATTAACGCGCACAAAATAAGTGGTGTGAGAAACTAGGTCGTAATCCTGACTAAAGGGTTGTAATGACCAATTATGTATGTATGTAATGGAAGAGATTCTAATTTGTTTAACAGCTTACAGTTCTAAATTCAAAAATATCGCAGTGGAATATGCAAGCAGTTTATAGACAAGGTCGAACAGCAAACCAATGGAATGGACTCGTCGAAGCGAAAAAGTTAAGAGCAGAGCCCACATACATTCCGACATAAAACTTGTACAGAGATGCCAAGCATTAGAATTGAAGACTAAAGGTGGATACCCAACTCTTAGATAGAAATTTATAAATACATTCGTTGCAAAGCATCCAAAACGAAATTACTTGTTCTCCTACACAAAAATACATCACACACACTCATAGAATAGCATTCTCTTGCCCTTTTGCTCTCTGTTGCACGCATTTTCAAAACTACTTGTGTGTCTCATTTTTCAGTCTATAAGACAACATGTCTGTCTTTGTACAACATATTTAAATACATACCAGCAACAACGACAATAACAACAATAACAGCAATAACAATGACAAGCTACAGCGACAACATATTTATTGCTTTAGCCATCATATATTGTCGGCAACACCATTTGTACTGGTCTAATGTGACAGTCATGGTGTTAAATATAAGGCCTTTACGAACGATTGTCTCTGCCTTAATATTTATGCCACATGATGTTGTGTTTTGTGCAATACACATTTTAACATTGTTGTTGTTGTTGGTATTGTAGTTGCTGTTGGCGTTGTTACTCTCGAATGTAGCAGTTGCTGTCAACTCTTGTCCTCTCTTTGATTTTATAATGCCAGTGTGTTGCGTGCTTGCTTGGGTTTATGCCTAGCAAAACTTACAAAACAAATGATTGAGCGAAAGACTGTGTATGACTAGATGAGTGCATGAATCAATGAATGAATGAATGAATGAACGACTGATGGATTGTTTAAATGAAGCCATCATCCAATGGGGTTGACTGGTTTCAGGGCAATGTTGCTACAAATGAGTGGCAATAGTTTCTATAACCGTCTGTCAGTACGCCTGCCTGTTTATGCATGTTTGTAAGAGCGCGGTGTAAGTGTTTAAGTAGCTTGTATTTCATATCAGCTTTGCTTGTTGTGCGTCTGTCTGCATGTCTCTCTGGCAGTCATTTATTTTTTGTTTCAATCTTTAACCATACGAAGCTGCTTTTGGCTACACTACCACCACACTTTATTCACAGCTTCATTGCATTGCGTTGCGTTGCATTGCATTGGATTGGATTGAGTGATGGTGCTGTGGTAAATTTCGCAAAATGTTCAGTGATTTTGTTTGAATCGCTTTTCAAAGCGGCTTAAAATGATTCGATTGTTGTTTTTATTTTTGTTGTGTATTTAGCCATTATTGTTTGAATGATGTTGTTGCCTTAGTTCAAGTATTTGTTGTGGTCAAAACGTCTCTATTTGAAGGTGACGGTGATGGCTTTGATGACAACACTGACATCTTATCGTATATTGAATACACAACATCACAGGGTGGCATTGTAAAGAGCTATTTTAGTATTTCAGTTGTTTTAAAATGTTCCCACTTTCAGCGGATTATTTGGAATTTCAATGAAAGGCAATCATGCCTTTAAGTAAAATTAAGGTTTTTAAAGGAAAGAATCATAAGCTTCTTAGGAAAAGGTCTTCAGGTTTTGAAATTTGATTTTACGTTAAAAAATATGAAATAAAAGCCTAGGAAATCTTTATATTTTGATATAGAAAAACAAATTATTCATTGCAGATAGCACGTCTTACATGTGGTTTGTGTCTTTAATAACCCTTTGGTGTCATTTATAACGTTCAAGGAGTGTTTAAACAGTTCAAATTGCCGAAGAATGTTTTAAACTAAGACGTAAGACGCAACCATATGAGTTACTATGTTAGCTGGAGGTTAATTTCTCTAGAAGGAAAAGTCAGACAGCTGTTAGGCCACTGTATTCTAATATAATTCGCTGCCAGCCTCTCAACGAGATGATTAAGTGATATTGAGCATAGGGACGCAGTGACATTCCGTGAAACTGCAAAGTGAATGAATAGGTTAGATGTTGTACAACTGCATTAGGAATTCCATTAGAGCCCTACAGGTTTAGGATTGAACATAAGGTAATATAGTCTGTCAACGCCACAAGTACAGATTTCAATACGGTCCAGATATTTCTGCATTATTAGCAAAAAGTTATATAAAAGGCACAGGAAAACTATGCCCAATCTTCATAGGAGCCCCCTTAACATTGTCGTTGGAGCCATTACTAGACATTCTGAATTCTGAGCAATCGTGAGAGATGCATTAGTCTTGGTTTGATTGGCTATATAATCATTTCTGTAGCAGTTGCAGAAATGAGGAAGAGGAGAAAACACTTCCAACATCTCCTCACCTATTGGGTATATTTTCTACGCTGTAAGTGGTTGTAAAAAGTTTTTACCGTGTGGTTGGTATTACAAAGTCGTCGTGGTATAGAAGGTATTGCGTTGGCTTATTAGATATAGAGACCGTGTTTCAAACTGCAGTTTAATCATATCCGACATAATAAAATAAGCAAAAAAAATATTTTTTGCGGCAACTTCCTCTCAGCAATCTTCTGGTAAAAACTCTGGGAAAATGGCTTGCGAAGCACATGGCACATAGAAAGCTTCAAATCATTCCAGGATTAGGGGAAGTGAATGATTGTGTATCACAATGCACCCTGCTTGGTCTTCGTGTGTCTATTATAATCCCGTCAACGTTAAAAGCACGAATAATGCAGTTCTAATGTACCAATCCTTAGTCCGCAAAGAAGGCTTTTTTCCTTGGCTTAGAGTTTCGTACTCAAGAAAGAATGGTTGTATCGCTATCTTGTAATCTATTGGCTTTAGTGTTAAGTTTATAAAGGAGTGTTAGAAGTGAAAAGGAAGAGAAGAATCTGTATTACGCACATACTACGAAAATGGCTTTCAACGAGATGGAAAACATAACAAAATATCGAAATAAACGGCGTAATTCTGTTGAAGCTTTGTGATCCTCAGTAAGATATGACATGAGAAAAGAGTGGAAGTGTTACTGCATGTTTGGGAAAAATATTTTAATGTAACGCTAGACTGGAACTATATTTCTCATAATGGTACATTTGGAATCTCGAGGCATAAGGAAACGTTTCGAGATTTTTTGTTTAAAGATTTTCTAAAGAAAAATTATATGACAACTTGCAGAGTCTTTATTCAGAATTCGGGAATCTGTGGGTAGAATTCTGTAAACAACGGATTCTAATTGGCATGTTGCCTGGCCTGAATAATAGATGGAATCGGTCGCAAATAGTTGTCTTCGACTTGCGTTCCAACTTTTCAATGTTTTAGTTTCATTAACATGGCGACCCTACTAATAAATGGATCGTAAAATATAAGTGGTACCCCTCTTATGCTCGTCATTTTTAAATAAAAATTCATATTTTTATTGGTTCATATGGCACTTGTTTTAATTTGTCTGTCTTTCCATTACTACTGCCAATAATTAAATTGAACCCAGCGTTCAATCACCTTTGCCACTGGTTGGCTCTGGAATTTATTGGTTATATTTTCGACTGCTTCACTTTTCCATCCCTTCCGTCGCCATTATTACTGACGTATGCATTGCAATTTATGTTTTGGGGCAAAAAAAAAATACAATTGCAAAGCCAGTCAATGGAAAATAATTTGTATGACACAGTCTGTGGGGAAATTGGCATACACAGCATATACACGTGGTTGTAAAGGGGCCCAACTACTACTACAGCCTTAACCTGACTGCCTGCCTGCCTGGTGGCCAATTTGTGATGGCATTTTATCAATAGTGGGCAATCTGCCGACATCGATACAATAAAAAAGACGAGAAAAAAGACAAGAAAGAAAAGCAAAAATGTTTTGTTTACAATTTTAAAGGGAAATTTAAAAATCTTTTGGGAAAATAAAAAAAATTAAGTTTTTGCAAACGAAATTTCTTGTAAAGAAGCCCACAGAAACAAAAAGAATGAAATATTTGTCTTAATTACTGTGTTAATTTTGCAAAAAATAAAAACATTTTAAGAATGTCATGTCACACACACTTTGTAGTTGAAGAGAATGAAAGAATATTAATGTGATCGTTAGCTTCGTTCCATAACGCCTACAATTCATTTCAAATCAACAAGTGTTGTGTGGTTTAATTTGTTCTTTTGTTTTTTTCTCCACAAATTCTAGTTCTTTATGTCTAGTCATCATCATCATCATCATTATCATCTTTGTTTAAGGCCTCAACAGATGTTTTATAGAATGATTCCTATAAGTCATCTATCCAAGCATGACTGAGTTGTTTATAAACCGTCCGTCCGTCCATCTGTCCGTTCTTCTGCATATGTGAGTGTGTGTGTATGCCAGATGAAATATTTTCATGTTTAATTTAGCCTAATAAAGCAAGTGTTTGTTTTTATTTCTTTAGTCAGTCATAGTCGTCTGGCCTCTTTGATGTGTTGACAGACTTGACTTCTCCACCTCCTCAGTGCAGCAAAAAAAACCAGAAAATGTTCAAGAATTGAAACAGCAACAGAAACAGGAGCAGAAGACGTAATGGAAAAAAATTGTTACGCATTTAAAGTAATGAAACTAAAAGTGACACAATAAAATATTTTATCGTTGCTTTTAAAAACTCTAGTATGATTGGATAATATTGGTGGTTGGAAAAAGTTGCTGCAGTTGCTGTAAAAGATTTTAAAGCTTCTGAAAATGTTAAGACCGAACTGGGGTTATACAAATACCATTTATGAGGCTCAGGACTGTCCAAATTCAATTGGCAGCCACTATGGATGGACTTGGTTCTCGTGTTTGTAACCTCAGTGGTAGTGTAACATTGGTGCATGAAGTCTCCCTAGTTTAGTGGGTAGAATGTTGGCTTATTAAACGTGAGGACACGGTTCAAACCCCAGCTCAGACATTTCCAACCAAACAAAATTTAAATATTTCTTCGGCGACTTCCTCTCAGCAGATTTGCTGCAAAACCTCTGAGAATAAATAAAATTGCCATGAAAAGTTTCTCAAAAATCTAACGTTCGGAGTCGACTTGAAACTGTAGGTCCCGCCACTCATGCATAAAATTAACACACACAACATAAATGGCGTGAGAAGCTAAGTCGTAATCCTGACTGAAGGGTTGTAATGACCAAATTATGTATGTATGCATGTATGCAGGTCACTCAGTGCTGTTGCAAGAATTAAACTGGTGAGGATAAGTTATTTTGATTGCAGGAATAATGGATTACATGGCCACAGAAGTGTATTTCTGATAAACCTGATGGGAAATACTGGATTCAGATAAATTCTTCGATGGCTGGGCTATATTCACGCATAGCTCCAAAATGGAGATGTCCATTGGACCTGGTATCCCCGTCTATGAAACCTATGCCAGGGAATCGAATAGTCTTCAAGGAGAAATCTTAAAGTTTAGCTCACGGAATTAGTTAGGAAGCATATACGGCAAATATCAAGAGTGATATGCACACACTTCTATTCCGGAAGTGCCAAAGTTTCCTAAACTTTCTTATGTTGAGTATCTGCTCATTGTGAAGCCATGGGCAGAAGATGAACTGGCAAAATTGGAATTAATCATGGACGTAATATTAAGAGAGAGAGTGAGATCAGTTAAAACACCAATAGGTTTCTTCTTTGAAGTTATGATGAAAAGATTGGATTCACTCGTCAATTGCAAATAGAAATGTAAATCGGAGTGAAAAGCTCTGTGGTCAAGACTTAATTCCACAATTTATAAAACCTTTCTATCAGCAACAGGATGAACTTATTATTTTTATCTTAAATAATCCGACCACAAGACCAATTGCTTTCTCTTACCCCCAATATTAAATATTTGTTTTTTGCGCGTTTAAATTGTTTTGAATGTCGTGCAAGTGCATGCAGTACAATTCTCGTTTTATTGCTGGTGATTTTGTTTTTATTTTTTTTGTTTCAATCTTCATTTGAATTTTATTTTATCAATTTTTTTAGGTTTTAAAACAAGTGCGTTTAGTAATTGGCGGTCTGCAGTCTCTTGTTCTCTCTCTCTCTCTCTCCGTATCTGTATCTCCATCTTAATCAGTATTATTAAGGCTGGCATATCAACTTAAAGAATAACAGACTTTAAGAAAATAATGCCACTACCACTGTCAGTTGTGCAACAAGACTTTCAATGGCTGCAGCAGATTAAGAAAGAAAAAAACTTGAAATAAAATATTCAAACTTAAGATGTAAATACGCTTGATTCATGCCACCAATCAGGCAGTCAGTCATTCATTCATTCCTTCATTCATTTATGCATTCTACTACAACTCATGCAGTCATTTATGGTATTTATTACTAACGGGGGGCACTGCTAGTGCCTGGTTTATTACTTGAAAACCACGCACAATTTATCGTCAATTATTTTATGGCATGGAATTTAAGTGCCACTCACTCTTAAGACGTCTATTAAAATAGCTGCTGATGTGGTGTTGATTTGCTTTTATTTTTATTTTTTATTTTTTTATTGTTTAATAAGCTGAGTGCTACTACTACTACTATTTATTTATATTTTTTTATGCCATTCTTTTGATATCATTCTCTAAGATTTGTTTGTTGTTTTAATTGGTTCAAGTTTATTTCTTTATGAAACACTTTCAGTTTCTTTTTTTTTATCATAGAATGGCTTGTGGATTCTTGTGTTTAATTTTGTAGAATTTACGGAAATAGATGACCTTGACATAAGTACATACAGTCAAAGATAAAAGTTTACATACACTGCGGTACTTAACTTATCTATTTTTTCAATAATTTCTACATTATATTTTTTAAAATTCGCTTTTTCTTAAAACATTCGTAACTGTAAATGCTTTTAAGTGGTGTATGTAGACTTTTTTCTTTGACTGTACTTCAATTAAAATTAATTCTAAAACAATTTAAATTAAAGGAAAGAATTAATGAGACTCAATTAATAATGATTATGAATGGATTTTTAAAAAAGGAAATTAACTCATACTCAAGATATCATCACTCTGAATGGCTTGTCATGTACGGATGGCAATAGTAGTTGAAAAAAAAATTGATTGGCGGAAAAGTGGCACACCTTAGACGGCTTTGATTTAAACTTCAAGAAGACATAGACATGTTTTGAGGTCTTGGAAAGTAGCATTCACCATTATGTAGTTCAATAACTTGCAAATAAAGCTTGATTTTTTGTTCTTGTTAAAGAGCTTGTGAGTGTTCAGTAAACATTTGTTCTACGAAGGGCAATAACATACGTATATAATTGGTCATTACAACACTTCAGTCAGGATTACGACCTAGTTTCTCACACCACTTATGTTGTGTGTGTTAATTTTATACATGATTGGTGGGACTTACAGTTTAAAGTCGATTCCGAACGACAGATATTTGAGAAACTTTTCATGACAATTTTATTTACTCTCAGAGTTTTTGCCAGAAATCTGCTGAGAGGAATTGTCGCCGAAGCAATATTTTTCCATATTTCGGTTTTGTTGGAGATGTCTGACTTGGGGTTTGAACCGTGGCCTTATGTCTAATACTTACTAGACTACTGTGACTTTATCATAAGGTTGGAATTTTAAAATTAAGTGTTTTTAATATCATCCCAAGTAATTCAATCTAAAAGCATTCTGAACTCTCCAGATCAGCAAATATCACAGGAATGTGAGACTCAATTAAAAAAAAAGTTCCTTACGATTGCGGAAGATAGAACATCAGCATATAGTTTCACAGACAGCATAGGCAAGGAAGGATGTCAACCCTATCAAGATAGGTTGCTTATCAATTGTTTATCTCACAAAACTTGGCAAAAGAAATTTTAGGAAAAAAAAAACGATGAGGCAAACGCATTGTGACAACACTATGATCCTTAAAGCAACGAAATGTTACCATGAATAATGTGCGATACATAGCAATATTAGCATACGCCAGATAACAAATTGGCCAGAAAAGGTAGTGAAAACGACTTTTTGTATTTCTTTAAGTCTACTGCTAAATGATACAAATGAACAGTTCGTATTGAAATATATGGGACTTTCAATGACATTATAGTTCCCGTAGTCTAGTAGGTAGTGAGTTGGCTTATTAGACGTAAAGCCAGGGTTCGAGCCCCAGGCCAGACATCAAAACAAAATACAAAAAGTATTTCTTCGACGACTTCCTCTCAGCAGATTTCTGGCAAAAACTCTGAGCGTAAAATAAAATTGCCATGAAGAGTTTCTCAAAAATCTGACATTCGGAGTCGACTTTAAACTGTAGGTCCCACCACTCATGTATAAAATTAACACACACAACATTAGCGGTATGAGAAACTAGGTCGTAATCCTGACTGAAAGATTGTAATGACCAATTATGTAAGTATGTATATATGTGCATATGTATAGTTCCCCAAAGATAGTGGTATCACTGCTTAAACCTAACAATTGATATTTTGCTTGCAAGACTAAAAACTGTCAATTTGTAAATTATTTGTGCGCAAATTCAATATTTGTTGGCCTTTAAATTTAGAAAAAAAATTATTTTAATTCTAATTGACAAAAACAAAGAAAAAAAAACGAAACGTACAGAAATATACTTTAAAGTACAATTCTCTCCCTAGCCGGTCACAGAATTTAAAATTTCAAAATTAAAACAATTAATTGTACTGCCAAAACAACAACAACTTACACATCTAATCTCTCAAAAACACACACACCCATACACACACTTCTTCTACTCACACTCCTTCTACTCACACTCCTCTAATCAAACACTTAACCATACACGCCTATATGCATCCACCAACAATCAAATGGAAACGAATACTTAAATGTGATGTTTTTCATTCATACAATTGCCATTTGAATGTGTTAGTAGTAGTCGTATTCAAGGGAGTAGTATGTGTATGGGTATGTAAGACATGTTGTTTCAATTATAAACCAAAAGTTTGTTGCTGTTGTGTCGTTGATGTTTCAATTACATTGTATGCATATGAGTATGCTCTTGTAAGCTTACACAACCCATACATTAACATTTAAATAAATACTTGTGAGAGAGAGAGAGAATGCGTGTCTCTCTGTATGTATGTTTAAGCATAAGAGCATACATACATATGTACTTAGATGCTTGACTTTATAATTTATTACAAGCTTACAATACCACAGAACACAATTCCTCTCGCTCTCTCTCTCTCTGTATTTTTCTCTCCGTCTCTCTCTCTCTCTGTCTATTTGCAGAAGTACTAGAATATGTATAAGAGAGTTTGTTTAACCGTTACAAATAACATGTCTTAACATTTTAGTCGTACATACAAATTTATTCGGTTGAATATTGCTCCCACAATCAAATACTTGTAGTTGTAATCATACTCTGTACATTCACGCATACAAATACACATTGACGCATACATGTACATATGTGACACATGTGAGTGTCTGTAAAATTTATAAACCCAAGTCATTTGTTAGAACAGGCAAATAGTGCGGCGAAATATGCAGTTTTCTTCCGCTAATTAAAGTAATTACTAACAACTCTAAGTGTTGTTGCCTCTTCTCTAACCCCGCCCCCTCACCCTTACAGTTGATTCACTGCTGTGAGTGTTGTTCTCGCGTGTTTTTGTTATTATTTTCGTATAATATCTCTAGACAAGTGTGATAATCCAGTGAGCATTTGTAGAGAGATTAAGTAACAAAGTAATTATCTTTGGACCACTGTCAAGGCAATTGTAAGATCCTTTACTGTCTTTGGCTGAAGTGAGAATACGCACATAACTGAATAATGCTCGACTGGAATTGATGGTAAAAAACGGTAGCGGTACTAAGTAAGTATTGGTTTCCTTGTGATAATTCCACAGGAAGGAATAAAGTTACGTTGACGTATTGCTTGGTGTGAGGCTTTAAACAGTATTTGACCACAGTTGGGGTTAAAGCTAAAAAGAAAAATAGCGAGCTCGAATACGTAATGCCAAGTAATGTATGGGATATCTAAATACTCTTGGAAAGCCACTGTATGAGGCAGATAATTACGGTCGACCGATGCTGTGCGTTAAGTACCTGAAGAAGGCATTGCTGATAAAAATTCATACGACAGAACTTAGACGTCTTTATAGGAAAACAGGATCAGAAACTCGAACAGCGTTCATAGTCTAGGATGAGAATGAGAGAATGGTAGCATTTTTACATGATAGGCATCAACGGTAGATGAACATATGCTTCGCCATCTGATAGCAAAATGAGTATTATAAGAACGCACAATTAACTCGATGCTAATCTCATACAGAGCTTGCCTGGTCGTGAATACTCTCGACAATACCTACACCGATTTAAGGAAAAGCGGATAGTCGAATGTGTTTAAGCCGTGCGGATGAACAGGCAATAGCGGAATACGTAATGTTCGACTGCAAAAGTAGCAGAGACCTCTCTCAATCTCTTGTTATCTGTCTTTAATGTAATCCTTCAGGACTTGTGGAAATGTGGTTGACTTGTCCCTGTATTTAAATCACATGGTGTGTGCGATTCACACGGTTGTCTGCCTTATTCGAGTATAGATTTGGACGCCCCTCAAGTGACTTCTGCGGGAGTTGTGAAGCAGAAGAGGAGGAAGAGACAATCCTTCACGTCATGTGTTAGTACTACCATGAAGAGGCGGAGATCATTAACCTCACAATTTCTGTGATTCTTACTTAACTTAACTCTTACTTAACTTGGGTTACTTTCCTATAGGAAATGTTTGGTTTTTTGTTGTAGTTTAGTAGGTAGTGTATTGGCTTATTAAACGTGAGGCCACGGATCAAACCCCAGTTCACACATCTTGAACAAAGCGAAAGATGAAAAAATATTTCTGCCGCGACTGCCTCTCAGCAGATTTCGGGATAAAACCTCTGAAAGTAAATTAAAAATTGCAATGAAGAGTTTCTCAATAATCTGTAGTTCGGAATCGACTTTAAACTCTAAGTCCCGCCTCTCATTTATAAAACTAACATGCACAACATAAGTGATATGAGAAGCTAGGTCGTAGTACTGACTAAGGGGTTGTAATGACCAATTATGCATGTCTATGCCCTTGCCACGTAGAAGCTGGTATTCTTAACCTCACATTTTCTTTCATCCTTGATAGAAATCTGCAATATGAAAATTGCAGCAATAGCACGATTGATTCTGGAATCGGGTTATATTTCCCTTAGGAAATGTTTGAGTTGCTATTTGATTGTAAATTATGGTATCTTAATGGCCAAGTGAAACCTTGCCCTTCATGAAGGGTGGTGATGTGTGATTAATTGCACAATAAACTTACCTTACAGTTTGTTGACAATATTATGTGGCATCACGGGTTAGTCAAAGAAATTCATTCATTTTGTGGAAAGAAAGTGTATAATCAGTACACTCTACCTTGTACCATTGAGTATAATGTTAAGGTTTTCTCGGTTTTCGCAGAATTACGGCTTACAATCCGTACCAACTAGTTTATCCTTCAGACAGCATTGACAGCTCTTGATCCAAACTCTGTAATTGTATTTGCTTACGTACATATTGAATCTATAATAGGTTTCGTCGCCTAAATTACATTACGAAAGATAATAAAATTCTATGATTTGCAAACGTTGTTCATTTATTAATCGATTTTTGGGTATTGCCGCCTGGCATGAATCCATTATTCATACTAAAATGTTTGCTGGGTTCTAACATATACAGTCTTATTAAACAAGATGTTTTGTAAGCATTGCAATCATAGAATAAAAAAAACTGTACTTGCGGCTTTTGACGACTTTGCCATTGTCGTCATCATTATAACTGCTGCTGTTGCTGCTGTTGCTGACGTATATTGCTGTTGTTGTTGTGGTTGTTTGAGTATAATGTTAACAAGTATTTGAATAGTTTAAATACACCGAGTCTGACTTCTTCTCATACAACAAAACAAGAAGTAGGGATCGTAAGTGTTTACAGCACTTCCATAAAATATTTGAATTTGAAATTTTTCTTTAAGAAGATTAGAAAGAAGTTTTCAAATATAAAAAAAAGTGTTGCAAAATGTTTTTTGTATTATTGGATTATGTTTTTAAGGAAATTAAATTTTTGCAATTTGTCTACTTTAAGTAAGGTTTTCTTTCTGGTTTGTTTTGTTTTTGTGTTTTTTGTGTAACTAAAATGTAATAATATCGTTTAATTTTTTCTTTTTTTTTAAATTACCGTCATTATTAATTGATTTTAATCGTAGTAATCAGCCAATCAGTTAGTCAGTCAGCCAGCCAGCCAGGCAGGGCTCATATACTATAATGATAATGCCATTTGCTTGGTTTAGAAATGAAATTTTTATTTTAAAAATAGAAAAAAATTCAAAACACAACAACAGCAACGAAATAAATTAAACAATAAAACTATTATATCGTGACATCAAGCATGAAGGTTATTTCAAAGTTATAATTAGAAAACAAAAAACAAAACAAAAAAAACAGAAAACTTAAAAGCATGAGAGAAAATAACGCTGAAAAACACTCATTATTGTTTAATACAGTATATAATGGAATTTTCGTGTCATGCATACATACCCTGTATTATTTAAACAGGGTATGAAATTGATTCTCATTCATTTGCTGCTTATAATAATAATAAAAGAAACTGAAACTGAAAAACATTTAGTAACTGTAGTGACGTTATTAACATTTTGATGTAACTCGCTGAGCGAATCAATTACTGCCTTTAAACATTCCCCAGTAGTTCATGATATTTAAAAAAAACGCAAACAATTTTCACATTAAAGTCTTTTGATTTTACAAAAAAAAAAAGTCATCATCATCAGTAGTAAGATATCGTTTCTACTGGCTACAATTCGTACAATTTTTATTTCAGCTTCAACAAAGATTTAGAAAATCAAAGGTCCATCCATCCATCCCATTAAGTTTAATTTACATACATACATAATGGGCCATTACAACCCCTTAGTCAGGATTACGACCGAGTTTTTCACACCACTTATGTTGCGTGTGTCAATTTATGAGTGCCTGAATCCTACAGTTTAAAGTCGAATCCGAACGGTAGATTTTTTGAGAAACTTTTCATGACATTTCGATTTACTCTCAGACTTTTTGCCAGAAATCTGCTGAAGGGCAGTCACCGAAGAAATATTTTTTTTGAAGATGTTTGACTTGGGGTTTGAACAGTAGCCTCATGTCTAATAAGCCAACACACTACCTACTAGCCTATGGCGATTTCTAAGTTTTCATGCCACAATTCAAATATAACCTCCAGCTAAATGTAAGATATATGGGCTGTAGTTTTCTTATTCGATCGTTTCTTAAAGGAAAATATGCCTGGCATACAGCCACGCTTTCAGATCCTTATTATCTTGCTATGTTTTACTTTCAGTTTTATTGTTTAATTTTCTCTAATCAAGCAGATGATTGATCTAATGTGGCATGTTCTAGAATGACAAGGTAGTCAACTATTATCATTATATTAGTTAAAGTTGTGAGACATTATTCTGGGAAAGTCTTACAAATCCGCAAATGAACTACGTTTTATATAAAGGGAGCTCCTTCATGGATTATTTGGAAGATAATAAGGTTGAAGTCGCCGTAGTCTAGTAGGTAGTGTTTTGGCTTGTTAGACGTAAAACCAGGGTGCGAGCCCCAGGCCAGACATAAAAACAAAATACAAAAAGTATTTCTTCAGCGACTTCCTCTCAACAGATTTCTTGCAAAAACTCTGAGAGTAAATAAAAATTGCCATGAAAAGTTTCTCAAAAATCTGTCGTTCGGAGCCGACTTTAAACTGTAGGTCCCACCACTCATGTATAAAATTAACACACACAACATAAGTGATGTGAGAAACTAGGTCGTAATCGTGACTGAAGGGTTGTAATGACCAATTATGTATGTATGTATGTATGAGTAAGGTTAGATTATGTTGGAGTGGTAGCTTTGATTCCAAAGCTCATTGGAGCCCTGGTACTGACCGAATTCCAACGAACTCATCGAAGAAGTTGGTCAGCACGACTCTCTTAAGCTGGAAACCAGCCTGAAAGATTTATAAGCGATGCCGTATCGTTGATATCAATGGATGATAACTTCGTTAAGCTGACAAGGAATGGAGTGCCAAATAACCTAAATCTAAGCCTAGCGAGAAATGGACATTAGCAAAGAAAGTGTAGAACAGTTTCCTAGATGGGAATAAGGGCTCCATAAATTTTAAAATTCCAAAATCCTGATGAAAATTTTTTAGTTTTTTGTGGGATTTTTACCAGGATCACTAGGATGTGCATTCTAGCATTTAAAGTACTAAACCACCTAACCTCTTCCGAACTTTGACAGTTGATAACTGCCATCTTGTTGAAGCTACATCTGTCAGATTTGTTGTCATTATTCAGTTCGTTTTGCCAAATCACCAAGAAAGGATTCACCAAAAACATTGAGCAACACTTGCAGAAAATGTTTTTTTTTTTATTGAAAGGAGCGTTTTGTTCCAGCAACGTACAGCACGCTTTTGTTAGAAAAATCATATTCAGAGCTGATTGCCTTTTCTGGATGAATGGTTACGTGAACAAACAAAATTGTAGAATTCGGGAAGACACCAATTCACATTTAATCCAACAGCATAAAATGCATACCGAAAAAGTTACTAAATTTTGGTTTAACAGGACAAAACTACGTCCCCAACAGCACATGCCACATTGTATATTCAGCACAAGCTATTTGACGACACGTGCATTTCATGTGGAGGTGACATGAACTGGGAACCAAGATAGTGCGATTTGATCCCGTTATAATCCTTCTTTTTGGGAGAATTTCTTAAGTCGCCGATGTATGTGAATAAGCTACAAGCCACAGTGATTCACAAAGCCAACATAACCCATTCCATCGATTCATGATTCATGTGTCAGAGTCATTTAGTGTGCCTTGGGCTTTCGCCTATTAAGACAACACACTACCAACAATGCCATGAAAGCACTATTTGAGAAGCTTTAACACACTCTATTTATTTATTTATTGCATTCAAACACTGTCAGTGTTTTATATACAAACTGTATCAGTATCAGTATTAATTTTGCCTTTTTCTTAATTTATCGTTAAGGTAGCGGCATTCAAAATATTTTCTTTTCACTCGCTTAACTCATTCTCCCATAGACGGCATTACAGTGTGACTCCATACGAAATATGTGCGTGTTTTGAGAGAAATTCATTTTTTTCATTTTCTTTTCTATTGTAGTCAGTGAATGAAATGAATGAATGAATGAATGAATGAATGAATGAGTGATTGATGTGAACGGATGTCTATTGTTAAAAAAAAAACTACAAAATTATTTACACAGTATGCCACAAAATAATGAAAATAATTTTTATAATTATTGTAGCGCACACTTAAAAAATCCAACAGAATTACTTTGTAACCTAGTTTTCTATGCAGGCAAACAAATTTCATTTAATTTTCAACTGAAAAAAATTAAAAAATACTTGCCTGACTTTTGATTTCAGTTAAAAAAAATGAAAGCATTAACAATTGATCATTTTAACGTACATACCTGAAAAGAAAGAGAAAGAAATAAAATTATTCATTAATTTTAATGAAATATTCAAAAGCAAACCAAACAATAAAAATATTCTTTCAAATGCAATGCCATGTGACTAATTATACAAACTCTGCAATCAATAACTTTCGAAAGTAATGTAAAGGCTAATAAATGATCGTAGAAACTATTAAGAGACTCGAGAACAAACACAAAGCAATACCATGCGTTGTGGACTGATGGCTTTTCATTTAAAAAAGTGTGTCATACAGTGCCAAGATACAAAAGTTTTACTCAAATATTAGCAGTAGATAAACACCTTGAGCTGTTTTCTAATGAATTTCATATTACAACCCGTGTATAACAATAAAATACTAGCAGCAAAGTTTTTGAAGTGGCCGTAGTCTAGTAGGCGGTGTGTTGGCTTATTAGACGTAAGTCCACGGTTAAAACCCCCAAGTCAGACATCACCAGCAAAACGAAATACGAAAAAAACTTTTCTTTGGCGACTTATTCCCAGCAGATTTCTGGCTACAACTTTGGGGTAAATAAATATTGCCATGAAAAGTTTCTCAAAAAAAATCTGTCATTCAGAGTCGGCTTTAAACTGTAGGTCCTGTCACTCATGGAAAAAATTAAAACACATAATATGGGAGATGTGAGGGGCTATGATGTAATCCTAACTAAAGAATTGTTAGGTAAGTAACTGATCAAGCCATCGGTATTTTCTCAACTGGCCTTTGATTGGCATCACATACTAGCATCGATTAATAATGGCTAACTTTCTTACTTTTAAGCTTTTGAGTATACATTCCTTCAGTATGAAAAAAACAAGCATTGTGTCATGCGGCAATGTCAATAATACTCATTAAGCTAGCAAATAAATCATACGTACATACATACATATGTACATACATAATTGGTCATTACAACCCTTTAGTCAGGAGTACGACCTAGTTTCTCACGACGACATAGACTGGAAACCAAATTCACGCGATTTCGGGACTTCATACTTTTCTTTGTCGAGTTACTTTAGATACGGTCTATCTACACGGTTAATCCCTTCTGTTAAAGCATATTAAAACCAATATTCGTTAAGTTTTAGGCGAGCTAGCATTTCGAATGTGCGCAAAAGTGGTCGAAAAATATCTGAAAACGATTGACAACTGGAACCACTGGAACCACTACAGAGACAGTTATTTAAATGACATTTATTTCAAACATATTATTTATGTCTTATGTGTGCTTAGTAGGTAGACGTAAGGCCACTGTTCAAATCTCAGATCAGACATCTTCAGCAAAATGAAATACGAAAAAAAATTTCTTCGGCAACTTCCTGTCAGCAGATTTCTGGCAAAAAACCTCTGGGAGTAAATAAAAAATTGCCATGAAAAGATTCTCAAAAAAATCTGTCATTCAGAGCCGACTTTAAACTGTATGTCCCGCCACTCATTAAAATAAACACATACAGCATAAGTGATGTAAGATTCTAGGTCGTAATCCTAACTGAAGAGTTGTAATGACCAATTATGTATGTATGTATTGTGACGAATGCGGCTTCAAAAAGATGCATGTTTATATACGTTTTAAAGAATTTTACTTTAGAAATCGAAAAGGAAAATGGTTGACCCCTCATGACTATTTCAAATTTCCTCATTTACACTTACTTCTCTCTCTCTCTCTAAAAATTTTTGATCTTTAACAGCTTTATATACGAGCTCACTTATTGCTTTTGTTCGCTTTGTTTAAGGGAAGAGAAGTTATTTTTTACAATAAAAACAGTGCACACCGGATAAGTGAAAACAAGAAAGTTTCCAAAAAAACATGATGTATTGTTTACTTGTGCTTGTGCAGATTGTGCTTTGTAAAGGTGTTTGTTAGGTTTCCTCTTTTGGCTGTGTTCAGTCATTCAGCCCATTCAGCCATTGTACATGGAGAGTTCATTTATGGATGAGATTGTATGGTCGACGACTGTGTAAGAGAGCATAAGAGCGAGCGTATGGAGTTTAATTGAAATATTTTGACTTACAAAATATGCCTGTTAATTGTACATACTAGACTACGTATGTATGTGTATGGTGGTGTTTATGTTCATTTATGTGTGTGTTTGTGGTTGAGTACACAGATTTAAAAGAATAAAAGCCAAGAAATTGTGGTTACCTTTTGTGTATAGGACAGCATAGAATACTTGTAGGACTGTATATGAGAGCAAGTGTTTATGTGTTAGTATTTTTTGAAATTCAAATTCTTTTTCCTTATCCAACAAACACTGAAACAAAGCTAACCCAAGCAAGTAAACAAAAAAACCACAAAAATCAACTAGAAAATCTTTGGCTTCCAAAAAAAATAAAAAAATTATAATAAAAGCCCTGCTATTGCCTTAAAAACGAAAAAAGAAAACCTTAAGATTGCAAAAAACCCATTCGACCTTATAAGATGAGTGTTTGTGTTGGTATGTAAAGAGAATTTGTTGTAAATTAAGTTGAATACTGTAGTATGAGAGCGTAAAATAAAGATTTCGTTTACAAGGATATGCTATAATAAGGCTTAGGCCTGCCTAAACAAACAAACTTTAGTAAGTTTGACTAAGTAAACCGTTGTTAAAAGGATTCTAAAGGTGTGTGTAAGAGTGCTAAGGACAGTTTACAGTTAGAATATCCTGCCTAGTTATGAATTATTAACACAACTCTATTATTTATGAAAGTATATGTATACTCTTAGTTTTTTGCTCATTTCCTTTGTTGATGTTGTGTGTTGTTTTATTATTGTTTGCCTTACGAATGGGCTATTTAGGCAATATATTATTATCGCAATTTATTTCTAATATAAAACAAAAAAAACAATAATGAGAAAAAGGAAAATGCTGAAGCCAAAAGATTTTAATTAACTTTCGGGCCCCATACTATGGATTAACAACAAAGAAAAAAAGTAGAAAAAGAAATTAAGGTATTAAAAAAACTCTTTAAAATAAGTTTATAACGCTTGTAAGGAATCTCACTTCGAAGTTAGCAATCTAAACATTAAGCCAAGCAAATTTTAATTTTAAAAAATAAATAAATTCCGTTGAAAATCCAAAGCGTATACGAGTACATCTGTTGTATATGTTCCTAAAATATCTTGCAATTTGAATATTTTTTATTGAAAAGTATGGTAATACCGTTTTATGATTTCAAGACATCCACAGCCGTGCCTTTAGTGTTCAATACGATCATTTTAATAATTAATTAATCTATTCCATTTATAGCTGACTGAAACTGCTCTTTTTTCCAATTGTTTTTATACCTTCCTATACATAACACACATAATTGGCCATTACAACCCTTCAGGCAGGATTACGGCCTAGCTTCTCACACCACTCATCTTGTTTGCGTTAATTTTATACATGAGTGGCGGGACCTACAGTTTAAAGTCGACTGCGAACGACAGATTTTGAGAAACTTTTTCATGGCAGTTTTATTTACTCTCAGATTTATTGTCAGAAATCTGCTGAGAGGAAGTCGCCGAAGAAATATTTTTTCATATTTCGTTTTAATGTCTGACCTGGGGTTTGAACCGTGGCCTTGCGTCTATTAAGCCAACACACTACCTACTAGACTACGGCGATACCTTACTATGTTGACTGTAAAAGCCTCTTCTAAACTTTAATTAAAAATCATTTCTTTTGCAGTAGAATAAGCAAATTCCAAACATTTAGAACCACTACGAATTCAGCGTGACAAATGACGACAGCATTCTTATAATTTTACTTACTTACTACCTAACGGGCCATTACAACGCTTTAGTAAGGATTAATTCTTGGCTTCTCACGCCACCCATGTATTGTGTGGGACATACAATTTAGAGTCAAGTCCGAACGACTGATTTAAAAAGCATTCGCCTAATGAAATATTTTTTTCATATTTTGTTTAATTTCAGCTATTAAATCTGAGCTTTGAACACATGGGCTCTTGTCTAGTATGCCTGCTAAAACTCTATTCAGATATCATGATCGATTATCATCTGCTCGAAGCTTTTGAGCTTATTTGAAATCATTTAACCCAATACGGCTGAACTTTGAAGAGAGAAAATTTCTGGAGGAGGAGAATACCATCATCTATCTACTACCAAGACTACCTCTACAAAGAGAAATGGGATGAATGAGAACTTAAACTAGTTGAACGGAACGGCATAATTACACCATCGTCTTGTTCTTTTGGTATGAATGAGAACATAAACTAGGTGAACGGAACGAGTAATTACAGCATCGTATTGTCCTTTAGGTTCACCAATAGTCTTCTACACAAAAAACAAACGATGGTAGGACAGGATTCAACGCCACCTCACAAAATCATAGTTACCCGCTTTCAGAAATTAACTTCACGCTCAATACAGTGCACATTGGATGTGCAAAGTATCTAATGGCAGATACAAATGCCAGATAAGAATACAGAGACGGTTTTTGCCGGTTTATTGTGATGTCATTTGGTTTCTTTAACTGGCTTACCAGCTTTGACCACATAATAGAGTGTGTACTACAGAACTGCATTAGAAAACTTTTTTGGTGTCAATCGAAAGTTTGTTGGCTACAGTACTTCATTGAATATGTTCATAAGTTCAATATAAAGAAGTGCCCAATATTTCAAAATCTGGTGATGGCATCATCACGGACACAAATAAGTACTACTACGCAGGAAAGGACTGACTCAACCTTGCAATTTTCATGAGTTGTTATGCACTTATTGCACGGGTTTAATGCCAAATTTTGCTGGCCTAGCAGCTTATACAAGTTGATCCCCAAGGAGTTATGAGACCACATAAGGGAAAAATTGTACTAAAAACAGTATGTGCAGGTGTGGGATAAGTGGCACTCTCTGATATAGCACTCTAGTCTGATATAGTCGAAGGCCGCGATCTGCTGGCAATGTTCGAGTGCATAATGCATTATTACTAGTACTTGTGTGGCCAATATTAACTGTTGAGAGCCTACCATTCAGCACTTAGGTGACTATTGCAACTCAATAACGCTAAAGAGGAAAGAGCATGTTGAATTGGACTCTAGGACTTTGTGGCTTTAGCAAGGAAGAGTTGCAGAATGCAATAATGAGATACACACGCGCAACGTCTTTGTAATTTGGAGTGTCGACTTTGCCTCAAAGTGGAGAACGAAGAAAATACTCTTGATGTTCAGGTCAACATCGGTGTGGTCTAGACAAAGGCACAAAAAATTATGGTATAAACACATAGATTTAAACGCAACGAGGTATCAACAGAAAGCTCTCATGGTAGCTTATTGGGCTCAATAGCGTCAGCTTTAATCATATTGGTGGATGCTTACAACGCATTTGGGAAAGCGCAGATAGCAAAATGTCAGTCAACCCTATAGTAGTGCCGTGCTCCGTGATGTAATAAATTTTAAATGATTTTCATATAATTGTCTCAGTGGAGGTCACTTGGAAGTAACTAAGACTCTAGAAAAACTAAATCTGAACTGCGGTCTATACAATGCAAACAAACGTTTTATTAGAAGGAGCCTAGAACAAATTCAGCAATATAACTCTGCAGCATTACTTGAACGCATAACAATGCAACCACACTCCGTTGAGAATGCCTTGTAAATAACTGGGTCTGTATTAGGACGCAATGTTACGATGTTTTAATCTTATTTTGAAATAATAATTGCGGAAGACGGCAAGTGAGTAACAAACAGATTGGAACGAGCACAATTTCAAAATTCCTCTTGACATTGTGCCCTGCTGTCGCCGTAGTCTGGTAGGTAGTGCGTTGGCTTATTAGACGTAAAGCCAGAGTTTGAGCCCCAGGCCAGACATCAAAACAAAATACAAAAAGTATTTCTTTGGCGACTTCCTCTCAGCAGATTTCTGGCAAAAACTCTGAGAGTAAATAAAAACTGCCATGAAAAAGTTTCTCAAAAATCTGTCGTTCGGAGTCGACTTTACACTGTAGGTACCACGACTGATGTATGAAATTAATACACACAACATGCGTAGTGTGAGAAACTAGGTCCATAATCCTGGCTTAAGGGTTGTAATGACCGATTATGTATGCATAACAATGCAACCAGCAGGTCTTAGACGTTGAGAATGCCTTGTAAATAACTGGGTCTGTGTTACGAAGGAATGTTACGAGGTGTTAATCTTATTTTGGAATAAGATTTGCGGAAGATGGCAAACAGATTGGAATGAAAATAATTTCAAAATTCCTCATGGCATGTGCCCTGCTATGCACAATTTAATATAAAGAAAACCCATGCAATGCCCACAAAAAAACTTCAAATACTTCTATTCTTAAATGACCCAACAAAGCTCATACAAAAGTCCTGTATTTATTTTTATTAAAACGGTCCTTCATAGAAAAACATATCATCGGGCTATAGTAAGTGTGATAGAAAACAAAAAAAGAGAACACAATAAATAAAGAAACAACAATATTAGCAACAACTTTTGAAACAAATACTGTTCACGTCAAGCTGTTATTTGCAGCATGTGGCATGTTTAGTTTTTATAGGTTAGGTTTTCATTCATTGTTTAACTAAAATTAGTTGGTTACTCTTTTAATAATTTTAAATTTAGTTTGTTTCTTTCCTTCTCTCCCTCTCTCACTCTCTCTCTCTCTCTCTCTCTCTCTCTCTGTTGATATTTCACTCGTCGTTTATTGTTATACTGTTTACCCCGGCATCAAAACTAAAAGAAAAACTTTCCTTACTGTGTGTATGTTTTGTTTTTTTTTTGTTTTTTTAGAAAACAACACCATAAACTTTTATTTTATTTTGTTACGTGTTTTTTTGTTTGTGTTGTTTTAGAGTTTGAGAGTTTTAGACAGCTGAAGCATATCAATGACAATATTTATTACATGCTGGACACAGGACATTTTGTGGCAAGTTTTTGTTTCGAACTAAAGAAAGTATTGTTTTTTATTTATCTTTTTATTTTCATTTGATAAATATTTAATAAACTTTGAAAATAGAAAATAAAAAAAAAATAAAGAAAATTATAAAAAAAAGTTTCCTAGTTTTACTTACAGTATGCTTTTAAATTTTAAATTTAAAACGTATTTTTAAAATTACTGTTGAACGCTTGGACACATACATACATACGTAGAGGAGGGTTATCGATATCTCTACCCATTACAGTGTAAAGTAATTTATAGAAATTAATCACTCCAAGCAGCGGAAGTGTTTCTACGCTTCTAAAGAATGTACGGGAGGGTTTTCACACAAGTAGTGCTTTAAACTATCGCGTTGTACGCACTTTACATATACGCATTTTACAATGAGTCCATTCGACCTCCGGGTACTGTACTTGTCTTGATTGACATGGGGCACGTCCTCTAACCTAGCCTACGCACTTAACTCGCCTGATCAACGGAAGTTTGGGCCAACACGAAACTGCACGATGATGTCCAATTTGCCAAAAAAAATTATCTTTTCGGATGAAGCTTATTTTCATCTTGGTGGGTATGTTAATAAGCAAAATTATTTGGAGCTCATAAAACCCACCCGTGGTCTTAGAGAAACCAATGGACCCATTACGAGTGACTGTTTGGTGCGGCTTGTGGACCGGAGGAATCATTGGCCCAAATATTTCTTCGAAAATTAGGACGACGCAACTATTACGGTCAATGGAAACACCTATCGCACCATGATAACCGATTTTTGTGTACCAGCTCTTCATGGTATTAATGTGAACGATGTTTGATTTCAACAGGATGGTGCAACTTGTCACATATCTCATGTCACACAATAGATTTATTGCGTCAAAGGTTTGAAGGCCGTTTAATTAGCAGAAATGGTGATAGCAATTGACCGCAAAGAAACTGCGATTTGACACCGTTGGCATATTTTCTGTGGGGCGACGTTAAAGAAAAGTGTTATCCCAATAAACCAGAGACAATTTAGCATTCGAAGGCCAACATTCGTGATGCCATTGCCAAGATACGACCCCAAGATACACTCGAAAAAGTGCTCAAAAATTGGTCCGATCGAATGAGGAATGAAATAATATTGTACTTCACAACAAAAAAATAAATTTGAAATAATTTCAAATCGTTTTATTTCATCTTGAAATTTTAATTTTTAAATCACCCACCCTTTTAGCAGTTGCATGCATTTCCCACAGTAAATTTCTTCAAAACACTGACACTAAGATCCTTTTGCCACTGCGTATTCGTCAGAACAGATGCAAAAGATTTGAAATAACATAAGATTTGAATTTTTTAATATTTAGCAGGGTTAGTGAAATTTTGCTCTTTTTAACCAGCATTTCCTTTTAACCATCTTTAATACATAAATTTTTTCCCCCACAGTTTTTTTTTACCTTTATTCCAATACAATTTAAACGCACGTCCTGCTTGCCGTTGAATGGTGTAAAAAGCGGAAATAAACGTTGTTGTCATTGATTTCCGTATTCTTTGCCTTTTTCTCTTTTATTGAAGAGAAAGAAAGAAAAAAAGTCAATTTCAAAAAGGCATCAACATTTCGAAAAGGGCCTTACACCTATAACAGCTCTTCACCTTATTTCATGCATGGACTTATAAATACATAAAGATTTCTATGAGAGCATCTATGCAAATCGATTTGTACCAATTAATGTACATATACTTACATGTACTTATTTATGTATGTATGTAGGGATCTATTATTAGAAACAAATTGTTTAATTTGTTTTAAATTATTGCATGCCACAGAAAATATCCAAAGAAGAGTATTTTTTTTACTTTAGGTTTAACCACAGATATGCAGCACTATGCTCGAAAATAGTCACTGTGAAGCCAGTAAAAACGACCATCATTGTAGAGTGAAATCGTGTCAGCTATTGAGAAATCATGATCCCTCATCTACCACGAATATAATAAAAGTGGATTAATTAGCAAAGTTCCTAATCATTAAAGCCAATGCAACAACTCAATACAATGTGTTCAAGGCAATGTATGTTGGCAACCATGTTACTCTAAAACCTGTTGCTATTGCACCAGCATAGCTATTAAAAATTTAAAAATAAAACTAAAACAAGCCAAAAAATAATAAAATGTGGAAACTGTTCCTTAAAGGAACAAAAGTGGAATGCAGACATTTGATCTTGGATTGGATATACGAGGGATCCAAGAATAA